>CM059205.1:15454105-16114105 GCA_030347435.1 Clarias fuscus
CCTCTCAGGACAGCTCTACAAACAGCACAGAGAGTCAGATTTCTAATAAGGTGTGTCATATTAAGACCAAGCTGAGAAACCATTTGTCCTACGTTGTAGGGTTGTGGGATTAGGCAAGAAGGCTAAAAACTTATCTGGAGTGGGGGATGAGAAAAACAGTTACGTGCCAAATCACACCAATATGGAGCACCACGTCTGGAAAACAAGCAAACAACGCACAAGGGAAACTCGTCACAACTTGCAAGTGATATGACCAAGACTGCTTACTTGACAGTAATTTGGGTCTAAGCTAATCAAACATTTTCTGTCTAATCTATATAGATGTTAACTTGTGCATATACATTTTAAATGTTATGGTTGGAAATGTCCTTTAGAATCGCCTGCCTTCACTCCCCCACCCAAGAAAATTTCCTTTAATCTTATCATTTTGATTCATGCACATTGCATACAAACTTACTTCTTGTTATTGTGTAAAGCTGCTTTGCGACAATGTCAATTGTTAAAAGCGCTATATAAATAAAATTGACTTGACTTAATACTTATTTTTATATACATTTTACTTGAAAATTATTGAACTCCTTTGATTTTTGGCTGCAATCACTCAAGAAACAAAGGCTATGTTCCCATTACAAAACACACTTTCATTCCGATTAATTGAAGATACCTTTATCTGACTCTAATGTGGACATGTCTGTCCTCTAAAACACCACGCATGATACACCTTGCTCGCTTCCTCTGTAATAAAACGCGCCAAAGTATGTAAGATCACGCATTCATATTAAACAACGGATTAGATTGCAAAATGGCAACCAAAAATTGCAAGCAGGTTTCGACTGCATATGTTGAAGTCCAAAATAAGGAACAAAGACAGATGCCTTGATTTAGCTGTTTTAGCAGCTACTGCATTGCTCGCAAGCTATGAAATCACAGTGCTGAATGTGCAGATTGATGTCAGCGAGCAACATACGGATACGCAGATGCAAAAAGTCGCAGGAGTTCAAGTCGCATATCGGATATACGGATATGAGCCGGGAAACATCAGATTCGTGCCTTCAAACAGCCAGAACAAAAATCAGATCTGTGTCACATTAGGGTAAAAAATTATTTGGATTTGAGTCAATTTAGGCTGAAGGATGAATGGTGCATCATCCAACAGAACACAACAATCTGGCCCAAACCCTCAGCAGCTGGTGTTATAACTGACTACTCAAGCAGCTGTGTAACAAATTCATAATTTTATGCGTGACTAGTGTTAAACATACAGTACATTTAAGATAATTTATCTACTTTGTACTGTATATAAAAATCATACACATCCAGTACAAGTCAAAAGTTTGGACACATCTGGGTTTATTTTCTGCATTTTAGAACAATACTGGATTTTTTTTTCATAACTATTATATAAAACACATACATATTATGTACAGTATTACATAATTAAGTAACAATAACAACGAAAGTAAGATGTTATTTTAAGACATAAAGGTCAGCTGTTCTGGAATAGTTATTGCAACAACATATCAAGTTCATTTGCAAAACCCATCAAGCACCATGATGAAACTGACTCTCATGAAGAACATCTCTGCAGCAGAGGTAAGTTTTCGTCTCGCTTTCCTGGGAAGTACGTTAAGTAGCAGACACATCTCAATATCAACTGGTCAAATGAGATTATTTCATATTTTGGACGCCTTCAGAAAAAAAAAAGAAAAAAAAAAGAAACTATATACTCTAGTAAAGAAAATCTGTTCTTGACTGAACCCCCTTCCCCCCCCTTCTATCAGATTCAAAGCGCAGTAATTGACCACTGACCATTAAGGCCTGGGAGGTAGCGCAACATGAATTCTTCCTTCTTTCCAGATGCCCTATAGCCATCAAGTGGGAAAGATTTACAAGAAGCAAAGCAGGGCACTCACATTCCTTTAATTGGCACCATACTAAAGTGATCAGTCCCTGGATAAGATTTCATGATGCTTCTCATTAAAATTCCATTAATGCCAGCCCTTGCCTCTGACTGGTTCATATGATTTAATTTCCGGTATAGTACACTTTTCAGATTATTGCACTATGACTAGGGGGGATTGGTTTCTGAAATAAAAGACTCTTTTTTTTTTCTTTTTTTTTGCCAATGCTTGTCATCAGCCACTCATCATAGCTGATCTTAAAACGCAGTTCTTTAAGCTCCGCAGTCTGCTCTTAATGTCACCTTCTGGATAGGGTTTAGGAAGCTTGATGTTATAAAGTTTTTCCTCGCTCTTTAAAAATATTAAAAGTTGGACTGAATCCATTTTGTACAAATTTTATGCAAGACCATGAAGGATCCTTGCCGAGAGGAAGGGAAGTAAGGAAATGCCACTATTAAGCACTTACTAGCCCAGTAATGATATCAACAATCCCAGTTACATAAAATGGAACAAGCTGGACCACCACTGCTGTTTCACAATTCACCAACACAACAAAACAGGTCTATTCACTAAAATTAAAACCAAAGCATACGATAGATCATTCATATACCATTGCCACTTCTTCAAATTTTGGATCATCCTTCAACACTACGATCATCAAGAGACCATCGGTGATGAGATACAAATGTTAAAATTAAGGATTTTTACCTCAGAAAAAACTAACAAAACATAGTTTTGTAAAATTTCATAACAGCAAGACTTAACTGCATTAAAATATGCTTTGGCAAATAAATATTATAAAACTTTTTTTTTTGTGGAATCTTAATTCATGCCTTAGCTGAACTTTCTTCCCCCCCTTCTAAGGTAACTTCCGCAGTTGGGTCCCCATTCATTAAATAAAGCACAATGATTCCTTATGAGTCTAGGAAAGAAAGAAAAAAAAAGAAAGCAGTGAGAGAAACAGGAACATCTAAAGAAACACATTTGTCATAAAGTAATGTTTAATGTAATGCATTGATTCGGACCTCCTCACAAACCGCTCTCGGGCGCACACAGAAACAAAAGACTAATTATTTAACTAGCTGCTAATATAGCTGGCTTCCTTTTAACTTTGGGAGGACACACACACACACACACACACACACACACACAGTAAACTTGGCACATTAATGTTTTACAGTAAACCGTATTTTATATACTCTTCGGATTTAGCCTGCTGCAAAATTCAGCTAGCAACTTTACTACGGCGATTTAAAAATCGTATAAATACACAGTGCGTGATGTTTCTTGCAACCCTCATGAGAGTGATTCCTATTTCATCAAAAATCATGCAGCCTTAATACATACTGCTGAATCTGGATCTTAAAGGACTCGGATAGCAGCGATAAGCTATTCTTCTTGTCCCCAGCTCACTAAAACCCTGCTTATGGATGCAAGACAATCTCCTTATATCGACTTGGCCATCTCCCTCAGGTTCAAGGGCTTTCTTATTAAAATCGGCTCCGACAAGCCATGTAAAGCAAAACAGCAGTGTGCCCAGTAACTTCAAGGACTGGGACGGTAATTTAACGCTCATTTCAACAAAAGACACAAAAAAGGTATTCACCAGCCATCTTCTCCCCCCCAATGAAAGCCTCATTACTGTATTCGGCAGAATGCAAGAGTGCCAGGAATTCTTGAACTAATTGTACAAGAACAGTATAAAAGCTAGTTAAATGGCACTAAATAATATTTTCTTTTTTTTAAAGAAGGACGAGAATCTTTTAAAACCGTTCGTGAACAAAGCGACGAGTGGAGACGAGCTGCTACTTATCTGTCAAAAACAACGAAAAAGAAAAAGGAGCATTTATTCTGCCATCCAAAAACAGCGCTTCACACTGAGCCCTGGGTGTGTGGAATTTATGACAATTTTAAATAGCTTCTCTCTGCCAGCCAGGCAGACAATAGCCACGGCAGGATTCCCCCTCAATGAGAGGAGAGGCTCAGATTTCACCCTCGTACACTCACCAAAACCACATCTATGCCAAACACTAAATGAATCTCTCTAGTTCCCTGGGAAAAAAAATATTTTGGCCTTGCAACTAAAGCTGCATGTTTATTATTTTTGGAGACACATGAAAGATGTGTGTATGCATGTATATTGATGAATCAGATGGTGGCTTTCTGCAAAAACACTTATCCTCAATCTGGGTAGCAAAGTGGCAAAAGGCAAGAGCGATTCCAAAAAAAAAAAAAAAAAAGAAGAAGAAAAAAACCCCGCCAATCAAATCACCGCCCCTCCAAAGAGAGCATGGACAGTATGATTCCTGTCAAGATGAAACCCAAAACTACTAGAGCTTCTCCAGTTGTTGATTGTGAAGCCAGGCTATTACGAATGTAAAAATGCCTCAAAGGCTAGTTGTCAAGTTTCTGCAAACTAATTACAAAAAAAAAAAAAAAAAGAACAGTTCTAATGCAGTGCTGTTCTTCCATAGGCAATTTCTCATTATCCTCATTACTGGAGTGATGATGAAGAGAAAATGAATCCATCTTTTACTTTTAAGATTTAGTCAACAAAGGAGGAGACAAATGTTTTACGACACGCACAAATGCATGGAGACGGACTCAAAGACTTTGCTAGCAGACAGCCTTTATAAACCGCGCTTCAATAAACCACTTCCTCACAGCCCTCACCTCCTTTCACTAAAGGGGGGGGGGGGGGGGGCTCGGTGTCGGTAGAGTAAGCATTTATGGCTCAGTTCCTGTTTTGGACTGCTGCGCACAAGTTGCCCCCCCCCTCCCCCCCTCCATTCCATTTCTCCCTCCCTCTCTTCCTCCATCCCTCCCTTTTCCGCTCCTTTCATTCCAGTGGAGGAGGCAGCCTGCAGTTTCAGGGCCTCAGCCCTTTGTGCACCACCAATACAAGTAGATACGATTTTTGCCTGGTCGTAAAGCAATTACGGGCTTGTTCTCGCAGATGTTTAATCTTCGGCTCGACCACTGCCAGGAGACGAAAGCTGGGGAAACTGAACGATGTTGGGTCACTGAGAAACTCTCCATCAGATAGGAAACACTGAAGCCCTACAACAGCTGTGTGGATTTCTGCATGCAATGCAGGTTATCTCACTAGAAAAGCGCAGCGTATGCTTTCAAATGTGCTCCAACATGCAGCCGCTCAGAAAAGAATTTCGTAAGAATTTTGTAAGTGCACAAGTTTGATTATACTTGTATTTTTTTTGCTGACAAGCTTTTAAAAAAAATCTGTAATAAGATTTGAACATGACAATTTTTATGATTCAAATCAGCTGCTTCTAAGGTCTAGAACATGTACTGGGACATCATAAATCGCAGCATGGTCAATCTGGACAATTGGTCTGTACTAGTGGACCCAGAGCTGCTGAGTCACGCCATCATCATCCAGAAATAAAGGGAAATAACAGTGAATCATACTGTGAAGGGAAACAAAAGGGGGACCTTTTTGTGACAAATGATCTGCTCCAGAATGCAGACAGAAAGACAGACAGACAGAAGCTGAACTATTTCAGCTATGCTCAAGTAGGTAGGAATACTAATGCATCACTGCTGAATGAACTTTAAAGGAATAATTGAGGATAATCATAAAAAAAAAAAAAAAAACATCACTATAACAGATGTATAGGGAGAATTATATTATTGATCAGTGAATAGAAGGGGGAAAAAAAAAAACAACTACTGGTTTTCACCAACCAGTCTATTAGAAGATCAGGTCCAGAGGTCAAATCAGTAAGAAATTCCTATTGACAGTAATTTGCTCCAGGAACATTTCAGGAACATTTTGAGTCTTACAGAAAAAAATTAAATATAAAGATTTTCCAATAATCAGCAGCAATTAATGTCTATAAATCTACAGCTAACAATAACACTGTCACCATGTGCTTTAATAATATTCCACAACTTTATTTATTTTTTTGTACTCCGTGTCCTCCCTTCATGATTCCACCGGGTTCAGCTGCTCACGAAGGATAGATTGCTTCCTCTGAGCGAGTGAGAACGATCTCTACTAAAGCCGTGGTGAAAGACGACCGGAAAGTTATACATCTCCAAATGACATTTAAGCCGTACTTTGCCTCAGGACAGCTGGTATTAAGGCCACGTCGGGGTCTTACCTTATTGGACGATGTGCACATAATACCACAGATCTCTGTTCAGCTAAAGCAACACAGATTTATGAAGCATGCTATAACTCCAGAACCTCCCCCCAAGACCACATCTCTCAGATAAAACACCATCATCTGATCCTCAGAGGAGAGAAGTAGAGAAGATGCTGATCACAACTGCATCAGCATCAAAAAAGCGACATCCAAACATGCCATCATACTGTATGCCTGTGTGGCTTTTTTTTTTTTTCTTTCTTTTTTTTTTTGACCTGACTTGTATTTCATCTCCATTTCTCTTGATCTTGACATGTGACCTTTATCGTCTCGTGATTTTCTGAACATGCTAATAAGCGCTTTTTTCGTCCCTTCCAATTAAGCTTTACACTTTCCCGCCGGCCACACAAAGCTTTGTGGAGCTGTGTCGTGATGGCTCTAATTGGAAAAATGTGTTCACACAATCACGCTTTTTCCTCATGCAAGAAACAAGTTCAGAGATCGTTTCCTCTTTGGTGTGATTTGCAGATACCACAAAAAAAAAAAAAAAACCCAGCTTGCCATTACAGAGGATGTATCCTAGACTTTCCTTATTTTTCTTTTTTTAAACCAATAACCACAATGGCTGTTGCACAAAACAAAGTAAAGCAGTACACGCTTTGGAGCTTCTCGGCATATTTAATTACTTTGAACCACATTGAAATCGTTCCCAGCTAATAGTTTACAGAAAACAGGAAAGCTGGACAGGGGCGCACATTTGGGATCTTCTCGGATATGTTACACAAACAGACTGGAATCTACTACTGGGTCCATTGGTGATCAATCATTAGACCCACAAACCAAAATTCCTGCTTTAAAAAAAAGAAAAGAAAAAAGAATATTAAATAAATAACTGTGGGCAAGAGGCGGGTCATTCGACTGATGCTGTACAGGTAAGTAACATTTATCATGGCCTGACTTTAATACACTTGGATTTCTCATTTATTTGCCACCATTTCTATGGAAAAAAACATTTAAAAAACTAAAATCACTGATATTATCGTGCTCCAAGCAAAGAAAGAAGAAGAAAAAAAAAGAAAAGAAAAAACTTGTGTCTGTGCACCAAACCACGGACTGCAGATCTCCCACAGAGAGTCTGAGTACGAGATTAGTCTATACTTAATCAAAGTCATCCCCACTACCTCTAAATCCATAAAAAATCCTCATGAATTGACGCATAAAAAAAAAAAAACATTGACATTTACAGACTTTGAGCATTTACAGTGATGAGACCCTTATCCACTGTAAAACATTTGAATCGTGCGAACGTTTTAAAGTAAGTCATACATCTGTGAATGGCATTCCTGTGAACATTCAGCGGGGTGGAACATCTGATCCCTGAAAAATCGACAGATAACTGGTCATGGGCTTGCAGAGAAACACATCTGTCTGTGGGAACTGTACATTCACAAACACCATTTGCACATCACAGGAACTCATCTGGGAGTTACTTCCAAATTGCCTGTACAGTTCTGACCTCTCTCCAAGCCATTTCCACAAGTTTGGGCAATTAAAAGGTGGGAGGCCAGCGGTTCATATGTGAAGCAGGCAGTCTTGATCATGGTTACAGTGTACTGAGAAAACTTTCTACCTTGATGGTGTCCGAGCACTAGTGGAACGCTGGGATGTGCATTAGTGTAGCAGGGGATTATATAGAGAAATAAAGGGAGTTTTTACTCTCATAACTGTGTTCTGTTATTCTGCACAGTTTGATCTGATCTGAACACCCCACTTAAGTAGGTTAAAAAAAATTTTTTTTTTTAAGTGAATAACAATTTTTAAGAATTAAAAGCTTTTTGTCTGGATAAAACATGCCCAAAGACTGCCTAAAACCACATGTAGATGCTGTTTGAGCGATACTCCTACAGTGAACATTTAATAACGTGACAGACTTCATGTTAAAACGATAATGAATTTCCTGGTTTTGCACTACACGGTCCACGGATCTTTGCTTTTAAAGTCTGGTTTCTCTCAGGGTTTCTTCCTTGTATCATTTCAGGCAGTTCTGTCCTGCCACTGCACACATTTACTAATTATATCTGGAAATGATACGGTTCTGTAAAGCTGCCTTGTGACGATGTCCGTGTTTAAAGTGCTAGACCAGACCCGGGCATTTTAAGGCCCGGGGGCCAAATACGGCCCGCGGCCCGCGAAAGGTTGCTTGGAATTAAGAAAATAAAACCTACTTTCAAAATTTTGCATAATTCGTGGACTAAAACAGCAGTGCTTTTACTTTGGAACCTGTTTACTGTGTGCGTGCGTCGTTTACGTACAGGTACTCTGAAACAAGTCCAAGTGCATGTGATTAGCAACAAGTCATTGTAATGGTATCCCTTGGCTAAAAAGAAAAGCGGACGCTGAAGGCTGTGGTTTCAAGAAAATATGGACTACTAAATATTTATTTACTGAAGTCGGGGGTAAACCTGTGTGTTTAGTTTGTGGTGAGCAGGTTGCCGTGTTTATGGAGTACAATGTCAGTCGGCATTACGAGACGAAGCAACCGGCCCTCTACAATATTTTCTGCTTCTCATTTGGCCCCTGGGGAAAAATAATTGCCCACCCCTGTGCTAGACGAATCAGGTTCGCTCAGTACCAACTTTTTCTCTCGAGACTCGAGTCATGTCCTCGTTTAAGGACATGACATTTTCTTCAAACTACATTGTTCGTATCTGCCTGTACGATCCTCATATGATGTGTATAGGATGTGTATGTGGGGTCAGAGCGCAGAGTCAGCTACGATACAGGCAATCTGGTGGAGCTGGGGCTCAAACCGCCGACCTTACGATCAGTAACTCAGTGCCTTAGTCCTCTGTGCTATCATGGACCGAACTTTCTATGTACATATGCAATAACATGCTTGAACAAAAATTCCCACATAGCAAAACTTGAACTCATCATGAGTGGGAAAACATGCTTGATCATATCTGAGGTACACTCGTTCATCGCCTCATATACGACTCGCACTTCTTATATGAACATGCATGTTCAGTGTTGGCTTCACACTTCTTCCAATGGCTGGTTTATCTGGCTCCTGCTCGCTCCATCTGTGGTAAGATATCGAAAGCCTCTTGGATTAAGCTGTAACAGATGAACTGCATAAGGGGTCGTGTTTAAACAATTTAGTGAAAGCCACTTAAAAAGAAAAGGAGTTTAACGTGTTCTTCCCACTCCCCCCTTCACAAAATGTCGAACAAATGCACCATATCGCACCCTAAATTTTCTATAGAGGCGTCTGCGAATTGTATACATGGCGTGCATTCTGTCGGGAAACCGCACGTGCGAGTGTTCGGTCCGTTTATAAAGCTCTAGAAGCCATTCATTCTTTGTGTCCGGGTCTTTTACTCGGCTTCATATGAATAAAATGTATACAGCCAGTTTACCATGTGTCTGAACAAAACCACAGGCACTGTGCAAAATTGAAGGTGACAGTCCCAAAAGCCTCTCTGTGATGACAAAGAGAACACTTTCTGCACTCGTTGCTAAATTATGGGTACCCTTGTGACCACCCAAAAGCCACACGGCTATATTTTAGTGATTTAAAAAAAAAAAAAAAAAAAGAAAGAAAGAAAAAAACCTGGCATCAATGGACGCAGGTGAAATGTACAGCCGTGTTCCAGTCCATTTCTTTTGAGTTTACCCTGTACCCCTCCTTCTCAAAAAACACATACACTCCCCCAACAGGCTCCCGACACTAAATATCAGGTTTCCAAGGCTACACAGCATGGCCGCTAATCATAGCCTTTTTTTTTTCCCCTCTCAAGCCAAGCAGATTGGAGTCTGTTTTAAATGTGTCTAGCTTGCAATAATTCTTCGAAATTGATGGCATTTCTTGTCCATCCAGCACTACGCTGTAACACGCTCACAAATCTGAGGCATTTTTCCGGGAAAAGGAAAAAAACAAAAAGAGAGAGATGCACGAGAGGTCTCATAAAATGATGCTCGTGACAAAAGGCAACCGTTCGAAACACTTCAAATCGCTTTATGAATGTGGAAAATTTCAGAAAATGACCAATATACTAAACAAAAGGCTTTCCTTTTATGTGAATCGTAGAGGTATTTAGTATAACATAGAACAGCTGTGGGATGGGTAATATCAGATTATGGCAAAAATTCAAATAAATAAATAAATAAGAAGAAAGAATGAAAGGAAGTGACTACACATATTTGGAAGTTGAGAGGTTGGAAAGAGGGTGAGTGAGTGTGTATGTATGTGAGAGAGAGAGATACAGCTGTTCTCTTACAGACGAGACTGTTGGTATTAAACTGTCAAACACATGCCCGTCTGTGCACAAGGTTTTTCTCGAACTTCCCTCGACGCTGGCGGGCATGATCAAAGCTACAAGTCGGGAAGCCATGATGGAGGGTGGGGGTACGACAGAGCCTCGCAGGACCTCAAATAATAAGCCTGATTGTTTACATTACACGACCTCCATAAATTCTGTCCTGTCTAGAAAAGCGGGTTATCTGAATTCAGTGGCCACAGAGAGCCCCGCTGTGAATTATCCACTAAACACAGAAGGCGTCTGTGACTAATTTTTTGGAGACATTTACAATAATAAAAGCCACTTTTTTCGTGCATATGAATTCACAATAAACAAGACACTAGATACTCAGGTCTGCGATCAATCAATATTTAGTCAAGTGACCATCCAAAGCTCAATCTGAACCGATCTATACGGGAGTAACGCACAACTATGAAGCGCTACATCCCTCAACCGGTTCTGGATGGTTCTTTGACTTTGTCAAATCAATTACAAAAAGATACCACTTTGTAACATGCAAGTAACCTCAGGAAGTGTTTAAAGCTCTTAATTTGTCATGCTGCACAAACACATTAGGCTGCATACCACGTAGTTCTGAAACGGAGTTTGGGAGAATCGCTAAGGCCGTGTCATAAGGCAGGATTTATTAGAGGTTAAGTATCCTCCTGCTGGTTTTGAACTTTTTCAGAAGGCCTCGCAACACATTTGTCAAGAAGGGTGGTGTGTGGTGGGGGTTACATTTGGTACACCTCTTGTCATTTATACACAACCCCCAATGCATGTTTCAATTAGGACTTTCAGTCATAATATGACAAGGTAGATTTTTACCATGTCCACACCTATACACACCCACACATGCATGTGCGCACACACACACACACACACACACACACACACACACACACACACACACACACACACACACACACACACACACACACACACACACACACACACACACACACACACACACACACGCAGCAGGTAGTAGAGAAGGTCCCTGCAGAGCTAATATAAACATGAAAATTAATGCTGCTCTGCCCTATGAATCATGACCAGTGGGGTACATAGGCTACACAAATTGAAAAAAAATATTACCACACATTTACCAAGTCAATCATGTCTAACAGAAGCAAAACAGAATCCAAATTAGGCGTTGTATTTAGCAAACTTTGCGGCGGGATTCCCCACTGCACTGCACTAGTAAAAGTCCACTTTATGTCCTGGTACAGAGTAAAACCAAACCATGCAGTCAGATCCCAACTGTTTTGATGCACAGACCACAATAGGGAATACTACAAGTTTAAATCGAAACCATGGTGAATAACTGAACACCATTCTAATCTTCCTTGTTTGCACTACTATTTGCTTTTCGCCTATAAATCTATGCAACTCCTGTTGGCATGCCAACAGCATAATACGGTCATATTTTTTGCGTCATGCGTTTGTGATTACTTCCAGTCACAATCACATCCCTGTTAGGGTGGCACGACATGTCAGACCTATTTCAGTTGTATTGCTTCATATTGCAAAATATCATGCTACGCATGATAAAAACAGACAGGAGAAAAAACCCTGGGGAGCTGAAATGTTTAACCAGGATGCTTTAAGTGCCAACAAAGAGTGTTCATATAATTTTTTTTTTTTTTTTTTTTTTAATGCCAGGTTCTACCAAAACCAGTAATGGGAATGCCAGCATTGATATAACGATGATACAGAATTATACGGTATAGTCTCAGTTTTGGCTGCATGCAGACACTCGCTGAAAGAAAAAGGCAAAGCGCAGTAAGACCGGCCCAAACTCACAAGCACAAACAATACAGCGAAAACGTTCGTCTGCAGTGAGTCGTGCGTAATTAGGACAGACTCTGGCTGGCATTTCGCCCAGCACTTGTTTCCTCAGTGCAAACTCAAACGCAGCAAAGCGGCAGAAAACCGTGCTTCAAAGCAACAAACAGTTTAATTGATCCCTTTCCTCCTGCATAAAAGAGGGGACCGGGTCTGCTTAAGTCCACTGGCCTGAAACAAAATGTAGCATGTTGCCTCATTCCGTCTAGCTTCTGTGTATAAGGTTTTCAATGAGTTAAAAATAATAATAATAAAAACACAGATCAAAAAAGGAGAAAAGTGAAAGAATTGGAACAATTCTGCTCATCACTGGGTGCACAGATGGACGTCTGGGGTCTCAAAAGGTGAAAGGACTTTTTCTTGTCTACTTTTATAGCTTTTCTACAGAGTGTCCCAAACAAAAGTCTTCACACATGGGTGGGGGAATGAACACTTCCTGATCCAGCCATGAGACTAATTTCAATACATTCTTCTTTTGTCAAATGGCTGTCTGATTCAATTATGATGATGATGATGATGATTATTATGAATAATAATAATAATAATAATAATAATAAGTATCACATTTTACAGCAATTTTATCCTTTTGAAACTCCATATGTACTCAGATAAATAATAACAACTTGTCCAAAAATGTCCAAATTTAAACATTCGAGGCAAACATGAAAACAGCCAAAAAATTGTAAAAAAAAATCACCAAGTCACACACGACACATACACACGCACGAGCGCACGCTCTCGCGCGCGTACACACGTAGCTCAGAGCGATGCGCCACACAGCGTTACACACAACACCACAAGGGTTCCGCACGTTCACGCACCTCTTTTTGGTCTGGGGAAACTTTCATGCAGATGAAACACGACTTTCTCCACAAAGTGCTGGATGTTGGTGTGCTCCGGCCCGCGGACAAACACCATCCAGTCGTGGGTGAAGCCCTCAGCGGTGGGTTTCTTCCGGACCTGAGCGCGGTGCCCGAGCTCCAGCTTCACCTGAACAGCACCCTGCAACAGCACCAAGACAAAAAAAAAAAAAAAAACATAAATAAATAAATAAACTGTTCTGTAGCTCTAATAACGTAGTGCTTCCTTCATCCCACAACAGCACGATCATCCGAATTGCGAGCGGCAGTGTGATTAGTTCTAATCTTCTCTGACTGTACAGTTTAACGCGTTACGCGCACACAGGAGCTCCGGCTCCGCTCACAGCCGGCTTCGCCGAACAGCACTTCGTTTTGTTCTGCAGCATGCAACTATTTCTACTATACTTTAAAAAAGAAAGATGCATGCAAATTCTAGTGCGCGTTGATTGCGCTCATACGCCTCCTTCGCTACGGAGAAGAGAGTGAGAGTGAGTGAGGGAGAGAGAGCAAGAGAGAGAGAGAGAAAGAAAAAAACACAACGGCGCTATTGCAAGACACAGAGAGAGCACCGTTTCAGCAGGTACTCACCGAGCCGGCCATTCTCGAGGCCACGGGATAATGCTATTTCATGGAGAATTTGGTTTAAATAAGACTAGCACGGACTGCGGACGGCCGATGGCGGACATGGTCTCTTAATTGAGCCCCAGCCCGAGTTTCAAGGAGTGAAGTGAAGTGAGACGCATGCGCTCTGGTTGTACGTGGACGCGTAAAGGCGAAGGCGCGCGCCCGCGCGCACGCACGCTCCAGAGAGAACGCGCCGATTGGCTGCTTCCAAAAGCCACACAGTAGGCGACCTAGTGCCAGAACAGGACAGCGCTGGTTGTACAGACCGCGGTTTAGGACAGCACCATGATTTCTCGACGTGAAGAACGTCCTTTACAACGTTTTTTTTTTCTTCCTTCCATAAATTGTATAATATAACCTAAGGCACAGGTTTAAGGAAATAATTATAATAATAACATAATGAGCTCCTTAAAGAGATCATAACACGCACCTCGTGTAACATTTAACTTTTTTTTCTCCAGCACAAAGTTGTCAGTTTATTATGATTACTTTCATAAAAACATTATTTTAATGATTCATTTTCTGTACTGCTTTTCATATTGTGATGTTACCCTGGTGTCGTTCCTAGAGAATTCAGGACACAAGGCAGGGTACACCCTGGATTAGGTGCTAACCCACCGCAGGGCACAGGCGCACACACACTCACACTCACACTCCTAATCATACGCTAGAGGTAACTTGAAAGCACCAATCAGCCTACAACTTAGACTGTCGGAGGAAACCCACTGGTTCGGACTGCTGAAAGGATTATCGGCACTCCCCTACCCACACTGCAAGAACTGTATATATCCAGAGTGAAGAAAAGGGCTCGGAATATCACTTTGGACCCCTCACACCCAAGCCACCTTCTTTTTGAACTTTTGCCGTCTGCCCGACGATACAGGGCACCGAACACCAGGACAGTCAGGCACAAGAACATTTTTCCCCCCCAGGCAATTTACCTCATGAACAGCTAAAACATTATTCTCACTGTGCATTAAATATATGTGCAATATTGTGTGCAATACTACAGATATTTATTTAACTTATTTGTAAGTATCTCACACCCTACTCCATTTGATGTTAACCCAAAAAAAAACATCCTTAATTTTTTTTTTCTTCCTTTTCTGTGTTGTGCTGTTTTGTCTTGTTATTTGTTTTGTTCTGGAAGCTCTGTCACTAAAACAAATTCCTTGTAGCGTACTTGGCAATAAAAACTCTTCTGATTCTGAGTACATAGAGAAAATGCAAACTCCACACACATGGACCAGAGGTGAGATTTGAAGCCCCAACCTAAAAGGTAATGGGCAACCATGCTAAACATTGAGACTGGAAAAAAAAAGTCTAACCTAAACCTATTCTAATACCAATAGTTTATGGATAAAGTTGTCCAAACCATGATAATTTATTCATCTTCACTCATATTTCCATATTTTCGTATAGTACGTATAAGGTTGCAGTGAATCTCTCTGTCTCAGGAATACCCTGAATTAGACGCCAGGATATCACAGTGCACAGACACACATACACACCCAGGGGCATGATAGAAGAACTATCCCACCTAATGTGCCATATTTAGAAGGTGAAAGGGAACCAGAAAGCCTGGAGGGATCCCACACACAAGGACAAGATGCACAGATACTCCAAACAAACAATAACCTGAGCTCAGGATTGAGCCTGGGACAATAGAGCTGTATAGCACCAGTTCTATGTAGTGCATCATAATGCCACATTAAATATGATTGTACACATTTAAGTCTAATATTACAATAAATTGATTATGTTAATAAACAAATCCTAAATGAACAGCTCTGTTTTTCATAAGGTCTATTTCTTTATTTATTAAGCCATGAGTACACAGTATACATGGTTACAAGAAAAAGACCACAAAAAAAAACGGAGCAATATATAGTAAATAAGTGTTGTTTTCGAGATGTATTGTTTATAATATTTCTGGAGTGTAAAGTTATTACAGTAAGCTACTGAACTTTTAACATTTTAAACAAAGAACACATCATCATTATTATTAACCTACCTGCTTAATGGGAGGCTGGAATGCACTAAGGTAATGATTAGCAAAGGTTTGTTACAACCAAACCTTTTGCAAAATGCCTTCCTTTGTTAAGGTTAATGCTGACATTTGTGTTACTTCCTCTTCAGATGTTGATAAGCCATATGGATAATAATGTAACCAGTGATGTCAACTGTACAGTACACTCCAAGCAGGATTGGAAAAACAAGGCTTATTATATTAGGACAGTTTTGAAAATTTGGAAAAAGCAATTGATTGAGCACATAAGCTACTGTTAACAGATAACTGGGAATCTTCATGTTTTATGGTATGTTTCTGCTGTCCGTCACTTTTGATGGATCTGAGTGAATGTACGTAATCACCTAAATGGACCTCGTTTGCTAATTTCAAACTTTCATGAATATTGGTCTGTCGCTCAGTCTGTTAATCCGTGCCGGGGTCTAGATGGTGTAAGAATAAACGCAGCTGACCTACACAATAATGAACAGGTTTATTTCTGTGTAATTAGGGTGTTATCAACTATTACAGTCCATATGTCTATTTTTTCCCCCAAAATAATTGTTTGCTTCTTGTACTTAACATTTTTTAGGAAATGTACATTTTATCACACAGAAATCCAGCTGATAGGCACTGAGCTTTCCTTTTTAATTTGGATTCCTCCTATACTAAAAAGTATTGTCAGAATAATTGTTATAATCACTGGAACATGTTTACATAGGTAAACACGACCTGTCAGTCTATTCTTTTTTCATTATGACTTTCATCCTTCTTGCTAATGTTACATTTAGTAAATCAGGTCTCATATCCTCTGATGTATGCCAGATGTATGCACCAGATGCTTTCCTCTTTTTTTCTTCTTCTCTCAATTCAGCATATAAAGGAAACATTTGTCTGGAATTCCTACAAACTCAGCACCTTACTAAAGTCAGTAAAAAGCATGAACGTTAGCAAGGTCACAGAGAAATCATCACAGAGGAATGAAGCAGAACATGTTTTAAATGATATTAGTGATTTCCTGCTAGGACATTAAGTTTGTTCAAATGTGGACACATGATGAGGTTGGACTCACTATTCATTAATTAAACTGATTCTAATTCTGCTTTAGAAAGATAGAAACCTTGATTCTACTCAACAATTTGACATAAGATTAAGTATAATGTATAATATAAATATGAAGGTTTCTTGTTAAATTGCTAAGGAGGATGAAGAAACTGTATTGACCCTGTATAAAACGTTTGCTAATTGTAAGCCATAGACAGAAATGGGCATAACCACTTGGATAATACAGCTGCCACCCTTACCACCTTGACTTTGATTACATTTCCTGAGAGATCTTTTATGTCTATTTAAATGTATGCATTCATAATGAGCCATATGTTGGGTTGATTTGAATCAGTGGTTCTCAAGCGGTTTTACAACCAGGGATGCCTTTACCTGTAAAATACATTTTCCATTTAAAATATGTCTTTACAAATATCATGTGCTTGAATCCAATTGCCAAAAAAAGTTGGACTGAAGTAGAATCCGTGTTGCTGCTCTTAATCATTAATATGTTGATAATAATAATTATGATAATAATACTATTAATAGGCGGCACGGTGGTGTAGTGGTTAGCACTAGAGGCTCGATTCCCAGGCTCGATTGCCGTTTCTGTGTGCATGGAGTTTGCATGTTCTCCCCATGCTTGGTGGGTTTCCTCCGGGTACTCCGGTTTCCTCACACAGTCCAAAGGCATGTAGGTTAGGCTAATTGGCGTTCCCAAATTATCCGTAGTGTGTGAATGAGTGAGTGTATATGTGTGTGTCTGTGCCCTGCGATGGATTGGCACCCTGCCATGTGCCCCAAGTCTCCTGGGATAGGGCTCCAGGCCCCCGTGACCCTGAATACAGGATTAAGCGCTATAGATGATGAGTGAGTGAGTGAGTGATACTATTAATAATCGTAGTAGTAGTAGAAGGAGAAGGAGGAAGAAGAGGAGGGAGAAGAGTAGTAGTAGTAGGTTGAGAAGAAAGAAGAAGAGGAGGAGGAAGAGTAGTAGTAGAATGAGTAAGAGTAGGAGGAGGAGGAAGAAGAAGAGGAAGAAGGGTTGTAATAGTTGTAGTAGAATTCAGAGTAGTATCTGTAAAAGGAGGAGGAGGAAGAGTAGTAGTTATAGTAGTAGTAAGAGAAGGAAGAAGAAAAGGAGTAAAAGTAGTAGTTATTGTAGGAGGAGTAAGAATAATAGCAGTAAGAGGAGGAGGAGGAGGATGAAAAGTAGTAGTAATAGTAGTAGTATTAAGAAGCCTTGACACCACCTTGACACTTTCTAGTGCACTACTAAGTGCAAATAAAGTTTATTTTACATATATCTTTTTACATATTTTAAATTTTTTACATTGCTCATTAACCTTTATAATATTTTTTTGCACTGTGCTCCATTATTGTATTTTATTGTTTTAAACCTATGAATGTTTATCATTACAAAATCGCTTTTTGCGTTGTGCGCGTGACCCTTCCCGCTCCCCGTACAAACATGTGACGGATGCGTTGCACGCATGAGTTGGAGAACTGTAAAGTTACACAGACTAGCACACCGCGGGTAAGTTAATTCGGCTTCCCCTCCCTAAGTGTTCTCCTGCTCGTCAGGTTTGTGCGGCTACTGTTACAGCAGCAAGTGCATCACTTTCAGTGCAGGGGTCTGTTAATAATGGTGCGAGGCGAGTGTTATACAGCTACTGTGAGCTGTTACAGTTAGCGCCGAGAGCTAATGAGTTAACGTGGAAGTCAGAACGTGTTAAAAGTAGCGTTAATCCAACTGACTGTACAGTATTTCATATTGAACATATAACGAATATATAAAATAACGGATATGTAACGAATTCATCTTCTTGTGTGAGATGGTTCCTGTACTAAACACACATTTGCCCAGTCACTGAAGATGAAGGTAAGCTACAGTACACAGGCTGGATCTGATCTCTCTTAACCCTATAGTGTGAGTGTAGAAAACGGCCACATGTGACTGATCAGTGTGTATCTACAGCACAATATAGCATTATCATGTGCACACAGGCAGTGCAGAGCAAGCACTACACATTGTACAGGGAGAAAGTGACAGCAGGCTGGAAAACTCTGGAATATTTTTCACTCATGTGCTGTTTTGTTGTTCAAGATCTGCTTGCATGCATCTTTTCCTTGGAGGAAACATGATTTATTTTTTGTTATTTTTATGAATAACAGAGGCAATGCAATCTGCTATAGGTTAGTTATTTGATGGATTTACATACAATTAAACATCGTACACACTATACAGTATAACATTGTCTATAAACATAAAACTTGATGTCAAGTGACTAGTTTTATCCAAACCTCAAAAAACAATATGATTTTGTATGTCCGCTTGAGTGACGCATGGCATAGTATATTTTATACAGTAATTTAAAGCATCGATGAAGAGGAATGTGTCACTAGCTCACGTTTTAATGTATCTAAGGTATAACTAATGCGCTGTATGCAAAATAATTGTATTAATTAAAATAAATAATTAACACCCAAATATATGCTTACATTTTTACCAGCCTCATAAAACAACAATAAGGACATAGTTTCTATACTTGAGACCGACAAATCTCACGGTCACTGACTAAAATGATAATATCTTGCTTTTCCTGACCGCCAAGGCCGTTTCTGATTTGTCTTATTGCCGTTACACCTTCACGTTCTTACGAGCACATGTTGAAATGAACCTACCTGCGATAAAAGAGGAGTGTATTTTCTGTCCTCGCTGACGGAAATGGTGTCACACCAGAGACGATGCGGCTTGTGGAGCAGCGAGCCACTGTGCTGGTTTGTCACTTATCAGTAGTTAGAGGGTGAGGCAGAGAATGCAGGGCCTTCATTGTCACTCCCATGTGCTCTGTTTTTAAATATCTGTCTTAATCTGCTGGTTCCAGAAGCCTGTGTCAATCAGACAACTGTTTGAAACCGTCACGACTCTCAGAGAACGTGAAACATCAGCAACTGTTGCTTTGTCTGCGGGAGACCAGTGACTCGGGCGTTCTGCTGATAAGATGTGTGCACCTGTCAGCTATTTCAGCTGCACGCCTTAGGGTGGTTTGTTAAGCCAAAGCTACACAAATGGCTGAGTATTGATATTCTTTGAGATTCTTTGAGTCTGAAATGGAAGTGTTCGTTATTTCTGAAGCTGTGGGAGTTGTGATCAGCGAGTGCAAAATGTCTAATCGGGGTGAACATTAACACATACGATGACTAAAGGTACAGAATCAATCGTCATTATATCTAAGATAATGACTGTATCACAGTTATTACAACGCCTAACTCTGAAACCACAGCGCTGGCGAATTCTCAAGCGTCTTCATTAATAGTCTGACAGTAATGCAAGCTCTAACTGAAATCACAGGTTTATTTTAATGCACTCGTTCTAATCCGTTTACCATTTCTATAGCTTTTGACAGACGTGTTTGGCATATTTTCCTTTTTGAAACTGATGTTGATGTTTAACAAAGTGCATTCAAGTCAAACTGGGACTTGAAATTTCTGGTGAATGAATGCGTAAAAACCAATCGACGTTTACAGAAGACTTGGAGCACAGGACGATGATGAGGCTCTTAGCTCAGCCCCTGTACAGTCCTGACCTTACAAGCCATTTTCACATGTTTGTGCTATTAAAGGAGTTCCTTGGAGGCCAGCGTTTCAGATTTGAAGCGGGCAGTCCGAACATGGCTTTAGTGTACTGAGAAAACTGAGAAAATCTTAATGGTTTTCAAGCACTACTGAAACACTGGGATAAGTGCATTAGTGTAGCAGGGGATTATAAAGAGAAATAAAGGTGGTTCTTACTCTCAAAACAATCAACAGTCCCAGTTTGACTTGAACACCCGTCATACGATTGTTTATCAAATGAAGGTTCCTGTAAAGAAGTGTTTACTTATCTCTTACAGAGTGTCAGCTTTGTAATAGTCTTTTGAGTCCATGAGACACTCATCAGGACATGCGGCGAAATAAGGACAATTGGTACGCTTTGTACTTTGCTGTTGTTGGAAAATAATCAACTTCGCTTTGGTAGTGGCTCAATGCAATCTGCTTATCATACTGAGGTTTTATTCCTGTTATAAAACAACTATTTTCAGAAATTGCAGTTCATCTATTTGCTATAGAACTATTTAGAATTATATTTAATGCTGTTATTGCTCTTTCCAGTATTGCTTAAGATGTAGCAGCTATAAACACTTCTTTCTTCACCGGCCTTTATTTTTTTTCTCTTGAAATTAATAAAACAAAAAAATCCTGCATCTGTTACTGGGATGACTAAAAACATATGAAACAGCATACCCTGTCATTCATATTCTGTTGCTTAATTATTTGAGTAGATCACAACTGATCATACGATTCCACTGTTATATTTGGACGTAAATAAGCATCAGGGTTGAGCCGATCACAAGTGCCTGGTATTTTTGTTTGCCTTTATAATCCACTTCTGATCTTATTTTGGTAACCCAATATGACCTCAAAACTAGACTCAAAGTACTGTACTTCCCAATAATAAACTCAAACCAGATGTTTAGATTTAGCAGTCAGATGTTCTTGCCTGATGAAATCGTTGGTTGCTGAAATCAGTTGATAAAGGCTTACTGGCTTATAGGTTTTGTGCAGTTTTTGCTTATCACATTTTACGTGCTGTTGAGAATCACCCAAATGTAAAGCAAGTAATGCAGTCAGGTCACGTTTTGTGCAGAATTTGCTTATCCAGAAATCTTTTGACCTTTTGACAGTCACATAAATGATGAAAGTAGAGCTGCACAATTTGATAATAATAAAAAAAAATCACATTGTGATTATTTTGATCCATATTGCAGTTATGATTAACACTGCGATATGTTAAATTAAATGTACCGTTCTGTATCCAAACTTATTTATCTAGGCTAAGAGCAAATAATTGGACAATGATCTCATTATGAGAATGTTAGCCAATATTAATTTCATCATCTCAAAAAGGTTTTAAAATAAGCGAATACTGAAATTATTGACAAGCTCTGTGTATTTCCGACTATAAGTATACTGTATTTTCTGTGATAAATTGCAAAACTTTGCAATAAAAAAAAAAAAAATGCACCAGAGCATATTGTATTTTACATTTTTTTTAATGAATAAAATTTTGTTAATACAATTTGTCTTATTCATTTTTTCAATATAATAATAATAATATAATGATGTGTTTTGTATATTTCTAATAATAACAATAAACAATAAAATATAATTTAAAAACATTAAAATGTAGTAATAATAATAAAAATACAACAAGCAGAGAAGACCCAATCATTTATGTAGGTATCATATATTGCAGAAAGGGTGTCTAGATCTTGTAAAAGTCCTCAATTTCCCCTTTTTTTCCCCCAAGATAAGTTTGTCCTTTAAAAGCCAGGTTAGACAACATGTCCCTGATCCATTGGACGGTCTTTCATCTTCATTGGCCTTCTATTTTAAGGCAATTACACGCTTGGCCTGAAATGAGCCGAAATTAATCAGCCTTTGATTCCTTTTATTCACTGGAAATTTTTCAGGAAAGATATGCAGAATACACAATTTGGCATCTACAGGAAGATCACCGACTGTGCGATTTGAAATTAGCTAAAGAATTTCTCTCCCGAGTCTGTAGATTTTCCAGTATTTAGATTTTTATACAATTAATTGTGCAACACTATAAACGGGAAGGGTTCTCTCTCTCTCTCTTTTTTCACCTTTTTTGCGCATTCTTTCTGATATTATGTCCTTTTGACAGTTTTACTATATCAGTCTAATCACTTTTAATTGCTTTACGTATCACAGTGTTTTCTGATCTGCACATCACTTTTAATTTTACTCTGAACAAGAGCTTTAAAAAATAACACGCATCCAGGAATCATAAAGTCAAACTCGAATCGTCATTCCACTCATTCTGGACCGCCTAATTATAGATAGATAAACATCCTCAGCTCACTGTTTCTGAACATATCCGGGGTTATCCAGCGGTCTTCTCTTTTGCCATGCCATCTTGAGTTTCATTTACAGCTACAGTAATGTTCAGCTTTGTGAACTGGGATGCACAGGCTGAGGGAGTAATAATAAATGAACTTTGCGAGAAGTTTTTTCTTTCGGTTTACATTTTTATGCTGTAATGTATATGGGATGTTCGATGGAGTTTATCTTTTGAACATGCAAGTTTGCTTAATACTCGTGTTTCTTTTTTACAAGCGAATGTGTGAAAGACACTTGGCAGTTGTTTTGGGTCTGCTGGTGCATAAGTAGTTCTGCAGGACTTGTATCAATGTCAATTGACCTGAACTGGTTTTCTAAATAAACAAATGGAAATGTGTTCACATGCTTGAATATTCTCTTCCTCAGCAGCTCAGACCGGCTACAATGATTCGAGATGACAAGTGAAAATTTAAAGAAGAGATTTGAGTTTCCCAGCTCTTTCATTCAGTCCCAGGTAAAAAAAAAAACCTTGTCACTTTTGCTAATTGTTCATAAATAATTTCTATCAGTGTTATTGCCTCTAATTGTATTGTTTTAAGCGTTACATTTACTAAAACCACAGTGCTGTTTTTATGATTATGATTATAGCAATTATAATGTGTATAATACTATACTGCGTGGACAAAAAAACCCCAACATTTCAGAAGTCTTAAATTACTGGCCTGGATCAAGTAGC
Organism: Clarias fuscus; assembly: GCA_030347435.1. Taxonomy (NCBI): domain Eukaryota; kingdom Metazoa; phylum Chordata; class Actinopteri; order Siluriformes; family Clariidae; genus Clarias; species Clarias fuscus. Next base: position 15,477,447 of record CM059205.1, read on the forward strand.
AAAAACAAAGAACTGGAATTTGGTTAAGAACTCAACTTCAACTTCATGGAAGAATTTTTTTTTTCCAGAAACAAAGCATAAATGGAGATCAAATGACTGCTTAGTAAAGATGCTAAAAAGTATGTGGCAATAAAATGAAGTCACAGGCATATTCCTGGTTCTGGGAGCATGGGGAATCATTTTCACAATTGAATTTGCTATCACACTGTGTGCTGTAATCAAAGCTAAGGGGGTGTGTGTCAATAAAATGCTTTTTTTTTTTTTGGTTTTGGTTAGGAGGAGGTTCTGACTGCATTTTATAAAAGAAATAAAGTGTGTGTGTTTTTTTTTTTAATAAGTAAAGATAGTATAAGAGTAATAAACACTTTACGGTTTCCTGTAAATAATTATATTACTCCATAATCCCTAATTCCATCATTGGGCCAAAACTGTTAATTATTGAATTCTGGTCCCTTATCCCCATTGAAGGGTAATTTTAATCATTCAGACATCTTAGATAATGCTATGTCTCCAGCGTTGCGGCCACGCTTTAGGAAACGCCCTTTTCTATTCCAGCATGACTGTGCTCCAGTGCACAAAACAACCACTATAAACACATGGTGTGATGAGTTTGGTGTGGAAGAAACTGACTGACCCACACAGAACCCTGACCTCAACCCCATCGAACACTTTTGGGATGAGCTGGAGATTGTGAGCCAGGCATCAACATCGTCTAACATCACTGCCTGACCTCATAAATGCTCTACAGAATGAATGGGCACGGATTTACACAGAAACACTCCAATATCTTGTGGACATCCTTACAAGAAGATTGAAAGCTGTTCTAGCTGCCAAAGGGAGACCTACTCCATATTGAAATATATGTATTTGGATTCAATATCATTGCAGGTTTGGTCAGAAACGTTTGTCTATGTAGTGTAGTTTATGAGACGTGACATTAAACCACCGGTTAGAATATTAAAGCATCACTTTTCATTATTATAATAAATAATAAGGAGCACTTTTGATGGAGTGTAGTCCTCAGTGTGTGTTTTTGTACAGAGTGAGTTTTTTATACTATTTTTTTTAAATACTGTTTATATAGCGTGTGTGTGTGTGTGTGTGTGTGTGTGTGTGTGTGTGTGTGTGTGTGTGTAGGCTGTAAGGAGTTTGGTTACTACTTTACTGAAGGAGAAAGGCCAAAAGGAAAAGATCTCCGAGTCTCATTCCCAGGTGAATTCTGCACTAACAACACCACCAATGATGATACACTTTCAGTTCATCTTAACCTTGTGAAATATTTTTAATTATTAAATGCATGGGAAATATGCAAGAATTATTTTATTACGCTACTGTGCAAAAGTCTTGGGCCGCCACACCTCATTTCTTCAAGTTAAATGTTTTACTGTAAAGGGCTGCAAAAATAAAATCCCCCCAAATACAATAAAAACATTCTGATCCATGTAACAATCTTTTTTTCTCAGCAACCTCATTTCCCCTCTTGTCTGTTCCAACCTCTCAGCTTTCAGCATCACCTGTATACTAATCACCGGCCTGATCATCTGTCATCATCTGCACCTGTTTTTAATTGGTTCATGCCTTAAGTTGGATGTTTTTTATGCTTGAATGGTTAATAGGTCATTGTGTGCCTTAACAAACAAAAACGTATTTCTTTTGAACCGGTAAGGTACAGGAACTGGACTGAGAAAACCAGTCCAGAACCAAAAATGTCATTCAGGAAGCCTGGAGAACTATTCTACAAGTCTACCTAAAAATGACAAGAATGTCTGGCTCTTTGTAAGCAAAAAAAAAAAAAAAAAAAAAGTAATGAAAGAAAGAAATTTTGGGGCGGGGCTCAAAACTTTTGCACAGTGTTGGATTTTTAATGGTTTAAAAGTTTCATTATGCAGAAGCAGCTGATGTAGCAGTGGTTTAGCAGTAAAGTGTGTGAGTGGTTGTGTGTAATACATTGTTTTTTCCTAGTTCATTCTTTGTAAGTTTGTAAAGTGTACGCATGCCGATACTTACTGGTTTCTCATATTAGTTTCTGGAATTGCATAACTTGAAGCCACTGCATATTTCATGGCACATCCAGATATTTAAATATACAAATATACAAATAACTGTTTCTCAAACCTGTTTAGGATAATTTCAACTGTCAGTTTTAGAGTTCAGCTTATTTTTGGTGATTATGAAAAAACAAAAACAACAAAAAACAAGCCAGCATGTGATCTAAGCATAATTTGAACAGTATAAATGAACTGAAACTGCAGCTATTAGAGCTGTTGCACAGTTGTCTGGGTGATTAAGGTGCAGGTTGGGTGTGGTTGTGTTTGTCCTGGCAGAGCCCGGCCCTGGTAGCTCTGTGGGAGCAGTGTAGCAGCGAGAGTGTCGTGGTGCGCTCGGCTTGCTGCGATGCCCTGGTGTTGCTGGTGGAGCAGGGCCACGCCGACCTGCACTACGTCCTTAACAGCATCCTCAACCTCCTTCCATCAGCACGGTGCGCCACCACAATCAATCAAACACGACCACCAGTGTGAACAGGGCTCCTTAAGAATGATTAGTATTGACTGGGGGTTCAGTAAGAACGGTTCCAAGGACCCCTGATTGACTGGGTGTCTGTAAAAATGATACGGCAATCGAAAAAGGGTGAAGGTGTAGTGCCCAGTATATTAGGTTTTCAAGGGGAACCTGTATATCGGCATTCCTGGTATTAATTCTCAATCAATTGGTCGAAAAGTATTTATTTCATTGGTGCAAAATGTCCATGTCGATTCACATTCTGAGATTTTTCCTGCTGAATGACCCCAAACCATGCTGGATTCCACGCTTGCACATCACTATCATTTTGTTTCAGTATTGTAGATGTCGGGCAAGTCATTTGCTTTGCCATAATACTAATTAGTCAAAAATGTCACGTTTCTCACCCCATGGAGCCCTGATGGCATTATGATTATGCTTCAGCTCCTACCCCTTTCTGTCTGGTTGTCTGCTGTGCCGCCAATTTTTTCAGAAAGTGAGCCAAGCTGGGGCGCATAATATTAAAGAAAACTACACCTTCTCTCAGTAATGTGGCATACCGGTGGAGGGGAGCGGTAAATGCAAATTAATTAGCATGAGCGGTCTTTCATGTGCCTCAACTGAAGATTAGTGCAGAAAATGCTTTGCTTCAACTAAAATGATTGTGATAGGGTTCACATTTCATCCTCCAGTTTAATTTATGACTAAACTGAGTCTAATAAGAGATGGCTCTCAATAGAATGCATTCAACAGACTGCTTTATTAAGTAGGATATAAATATCAGTATACTATAAAATACCTCGGTATATGAAAGCCATCCATTGAGTTTAAATTTTGCAAGAAATTTGCATCGGCATACGAACCGAACCAAAAGCCAGCTAAGTTGTGCATACATCCGAGAGCCATCCAAAACTTTTTAAAAGTTTATTTATTTATTTATTATGCCTATTTATTTCATATTTTACATTGTTTACGTGTCTTTTCTAAACATTTTCATTGATTTGTTTTTGCAAAAATATGATTATAGTATTGGAAGTTGGTAATATTGGTATTATTTTTAGGTGGCTGGAATGGAGTATCTGCATTTACATTATTTATTATGAGAAAATTCGTATAGCAATACGAATTTCTGCCTTAAGAACTCCAGAACGAATTAAATTCTCTAATGTTGAAAGTCAGCTGTAATATTACATAAGTTGAAAGAAACAGTTACATTTTAAACTAAACTGATATGATCACTGATAAATCAGGTCCGGCTATGGGGTATCTCTCAAGCACATATTTATTTATTTATTTATTTATGAATTATTATTTTTGGATGAGCTAAAATTCTTGTATGCTAGCTTGAGGAATATATCAATCACTCCGGCAGACGGGAATTAAAAAATACCGTCAAAATTCCTGTTCTGGTGTAGGTTTCCTTTTAAAGCCAAAAAGCTGTACAACACCCAGGGGATCAAAAAATGTTACAGTTTGCTGAACATGACAAGTATTTTTGCAATACTCTAGTGCTTTAACCGCAAACATGTCTGACATCACCCTTCTGTTTCTGTCCCTATACAAAAATGCAAAAAATACACACACACACTACACTGCAAACTCTCTTTTCCTTTCCTCATTGATTCAACCCAGAAATAAAAATAAAACCACTGCTGTGAGTGGGAAAGTTATATTTGGTAGTGGAGAGCGAAAGCTTCAAAAACACACCTAGGGCTAGGGGGGAATCCCTAGTATTAAGCATGTATCAGATCCTCCATATTGTTTCACATGACATTTTTATTTCATTTAAAATGACTCCTTTAGTATATATACTGTCTATGATATTGTTCCTGTGTTTATGGCCACTTGGATGAAAGACGCAGCTCATCTGCATAACCCATATAAGAGAGAGGAGAAGCGCAGCTTAAATGCAGCTTGTCGTTTTCTCATGTTTATTCAGTTCACACACACACACCCGAACTGCTCAAGCTGTCTCACCCACCATAATAATAGAGGATCACAAGTACACATATTCTCCCTCCTCGGTGTGCCAGCAGCACGACCCAATAACCATGTGATGAAGAAGAAGAACGTAGCTGCTGTTGTGATCGTACTGTTCCGTGTATAGAAAGCCTGAGCAGATGGCCTTCATTCTAAAGATAATTGCACCAATATTTCAAACTTTCACAAGAGCTTTTAGTTTTGGGGGTTCCATGGGGTTCACCGGAGCATCTTTCGTTCTGATTTCAACACTGTAGATTCAGAAATGAGTTCTTCCTCTTCATCTTTCTATTCTGCAATAATCTGGTTTTGCACTCACTGACAGCCTGTAGGTAGCACGTGAGGGAAGTTTAAGTTCCTGGCATGCACAGTACAAACCGAAGACTTGCCTCTGTTCACGCAGAACACATGTATGCAATAGCGCAGATGAAAGCGGACACGCAGATGAATATGCTGTCAGCGTAGAATTACGGCTTCCCTCTTTCACCTAAACACGGCGTAATCAAACCCAGAGGAAGACGGGATGCACGGGCCGGCTGAGAGATGCGTGCAGGCTGAGGGAATAGAGAGGAGAGATGAAAGAAAGCGCGGAGCGTGCTGTCATATCCTTGTGATTTATAATGTATGAGAGACCTACGTCCTGCTCCACTGTCTGGAATCCGTGGCACCACAATCCATCATCGGCACCAATACAAGAATCAATACCTATGTAAAGCCCAGACATCATCGTCATCATAATAATAATATTGTAAAGTCTTATGGTGATAAATACTTCATTAGATTCTTGATTTAAAGATGCGGGTGTTTGGTGTTGGTGAATCATACATAGAACAAACGTAATTCTACTGATTTTGTGTTAAGAAAAGAAGCTTGAACTGATGTTTTAATTCTGATCTCTGTCTAAATCAGAAATGTACAAGGGCTGATAAAGGTGGTTGGGAGGCTGCTACAGATCCAAGCAAGTCAGAGGGACAAAAGCACATCCTTTTCTTGTCCGTACTCAATCAGGTGAGTGTTTATACGATGGCACTGTGACGTCTGATTTATTTGTCTAAAATACTTGAATTTGCTACTAAAAGCCTAATAGTGCTGATTTGTATAAAGAAATTGTGGGCAAAGCATTTTTGGCTTCATGGGTTTTTTTTTTTTTTCTTGGAACAACCCTATCTTTAGTTTACAATGCAACAATGCAATGTTTCTTTCTTTGTGACATGTGGGAATACTACAGCAGGTGGCACGGTGGCTAAGTCGTTAGCGCTGTTGTCTCCAGCCTTGGTCGTCTCCCGCCTATTTGTGTGGAGTTTGCATGTTCTGTCCAGAGCTTGGTGGGTTTCCTTCAGCTACCTCAGTCTCCCCCCACAGTCCAAAGACATGCATAGTAGGTTTACTGGCATTTCCAAATTGACTCTAGTGTTTGTGGACTGTGATGGATTGGCAGCCAATCCTGACTTTTGCCCTAAGATTCCTGGGATAGGCTTCAGACCTCTTGCAACCCCACAAATGAGAAGCAGTATAGATAATAGGTGGCTGCATTGAATACTATTGCCAGGTTAAAGCAGTAAATCAATTAAATATCGTTAATGTAAAGGTCAGAAAAACACCAGAATCATTCTCTAGGTTTTCTGAAAGACGCCACTCATTTTTGGTCCTGGCTCTGTACCTGACCAGTTTCAAGAGAATATATATATATTTTTATTGTTAAGCCATACGATGATGATGATGATGATGACAGTCGATTAGTGTACTGGTGTTGCTGAAGGTTGAGTGGTTGGATAAGACGAGAGGGGAAATGAGGTTGCTGCTTTTAAATGATATCTTTAGGTACTTTGCAGCCACTCACAGAGAAACATTTGTTCCCGTTTCTTTCTTTTAATCCACAGCAAAAAAATCGGCGAGGCTCAAGACCTTTGCACAATACTGTTCATGAACACTTTTCTAGTGTAAGTGTAATACATAAAACACTTAAAGCAGGTTATAAACCTGCAAAAGTCGGCCGGGGTCCCCAAGGACTACTAAGCACTGAAGCTGAATCAAGAGCAATCCAAAAATGGTTGCTATTCCTGTGTTTTCATTCTAATGTAGTTATTTGCTTACTAAGTATCCCATGTGTGCAATTTTGGCTTGGAGACGCTTAGTAACCACAAAGCAGGCCTACGAAATGAGTTTGTAAAAACAATACTTAAATTAAATTAAAATTAAAATACAAATCATGTGATTAATATGTGCATAAACAGTGTACTGACTTTGCACAAAACACTTATAAGATATTCATGTATGAAATTAGCAAGTTAATATTTAGCAATTAATATTTTTTATGTTTTCATTGTGCGTTTTGTTTGCCACACTAGCGAGATGTTCTTCTACCACTTCATACAGTCATTGTCAATATTCATTCATTAAACAGCCTGTCATCTGTAGCAATGGGAGTGTTACTAAGAATCACTAAGTAACTGTAACTCAAAGTGATTTCATGACTGATTTGTAAGGATACACTCTTAGTTAAAGCTTTTAGGTTCACTTCAGGGAGCGGTAAGATGGGATTGTTGAGAAAGAATGGGGAAAAAAGCGACTGATGATACTGTACTGTGATACCCATCTTAAGTCTAGCAAATTACATGTTGGGACAAAGCTGCCAAGCGCCCTGCTATCACTAGAGGTCATATGTCTTCATGAGTTATTGCTCATAAAGTGTCTCTCTCTAATATGATCAAACCCTTGGGGACGGCTGTCTCATTAGTGGTGATAAACGTGTAATTTGATTTTTCTTTCGCCGAAATCAATCAATAGTGATGAGTCTTAACAGTCGTAACATTTATCCAATTTACAGGCACTGCCGAGTGACCGTGCTTATTGCCTTCCATCGACATAACCTATAGAAAATCCCGGCCTTTGTGATCCAGGCTTCTGGGGTCATGAGGAAGTCAGGGGCGTAGCAGAAATAATGGGGGAGGGGTGCTTTCTGTTCCTCGCTAGTCATTTCTCAGCTAATGCTGATTGAGTGGTTTATCTTTGCTTGCTATTAAATCTAACGATGGTGTGATCTGTTGGGAGAAATCACGGCGTGGTCAAAACTAGTGAACACTGAGAATTCTAAACTAACCTTGTCTCTTTTGAGTGCTGCCTGGCTAGAAGACGAATAGCTGGAGAGCTTGTCTTTGCGTGAACTCGTCTGGGATTGCAGCTTGGACATGAGAGAAGGTGCCAGAATTAATAGAAGTGGCATGGTGATGCCCAGGCTGCCCATCTGCCTGGTGCCACCTCCGCAATCTGTTGTGGGGTCATTAGGCCGTTTAGAAAATACGAGCGTACCATCCAAAACATTTTGTCTTCCAGTAATGTTCTTTTAGGTTATGATGTCCCTTAATAGTCTGCATTTTAACTGTTTTAAATAAGAATAAGAAATAAAAATATCTAATATAATAATATATTAATAATAATATAATAATAAGTATTAAAAAGTGAAATGAAAGTATTTGCTGATGAAATTGCATAACTCATAGCAGCAGAGTGTTTTATTCTACACTAAATAAAATATACACTTTGGCTTTGTGGCTTTGGAGATTGACTCCCTGCGTGACGAGCTTAATTATTGTGAAATGAACTAAATAGTGTTTTGAGAACTGAAAAAAAAAAGACAAGTACTATGGACTGGTAGTGGCCCTGTGAACAAAACCAACAAGTTCAGCTTCTTTGTTTGCTTTGTGAACTTGCAGTTAAACTCCATGAATAAAGAAGGTCAGGGTGTCGGACATCCGTTGAATAGACACTGAACCAGGTAATGTTGTGGCTGTCTGGCCAAACTGGAGCCTGATGGATGGGTTCCAGTGATGTGAGTCTTGCCCTAGTTAGATGGGGACACCAGAAGATAGATAAGGAGATAAATGAGTTCGAGGCCTGTCTGGTAGAATAATGGAAGGCTTCTGTTTAATGTTAACCCTGTTCAGACTGAGGTGTGCCCGAGAGTCGGGGTCACAGAACGGAATGACTTCGCTCCAAATACAGAACCTGACAGATCATTTAGTTGAGGTCCAGGAAGATGATGTAGATGGGTGTAACCCTTGTGGCTGGAGATATTCCACTTCTTCTTTTACTTTTAGTATCTAAGTTTTGCAGAGCTTCTTAAATAAATCAGTACATTTAATGTGTGTGTTACATTTCTAACTTGCAGCTACTGTACTTGAGATTTGACCAAAAAAAAAAAAAAAAGAAATCTCTTGTCACATGTAAGCAAAATTTTTGAAGTTGTCTGGCAATCAGAATTTTGTGGACAATAATAATTTTTTTTTTAAATATAAATGTTTATACTCAGAATTATATATATATATATATATATATATATATATATATATATATATATATATATATATATTTTTTTTTGCTTATTGTATAGATACCTGTGGTTGGCTAATGTCGCTCTGATTAACAGTGGGGATAGTGATAGTCTGTCTGACTTAGACAGCATGACCAGATGTGCTCTCGGCCACAGTCGACTCTGGTATCGTCAGGATTTGTACAGAGAGAATGCAATTTCCTAACAATTACTTAGTCATTCACTTGTTGTCTGGAGCCGCTTTATCCTGTATACAGGGTCATGGGGGCCCTGGAGCCTATGCCAGGAGACTTGGGGCATGAGGGTGCCAATCCATTACTGGGCACACACACAAACACACACACACACAAATATGGGCAATTTGGGAACACCAATTCGCCTAATCGGCATTTCTGTGGACTGTGGGAGGAAACTGGAGTACCCGGAGGAAACCCACGAAGCATGGGGAGAACATGCTCCATGCACACAGAGATGGGAATCGACCTGGCCGGGAATTTAACCCAGATCCAGGAGTTGCAGGGCGACGGTGCTAACCATTATGCCACCGTGCCACCCAAATTAATTCTTATTTAATTATTAATAATTAGAAAGGTACTTCTTGAGAAGTTCTCTGATGGATAAATTAATTATCATCTTGCAAGTGATCACTATAAATGCTAATCAGTTTTTAAAGCTAAAACCGTTTCTCTAACTGCGGATTGACCATCATTGTCACTGTGTGTGTATTAGGAGCTGCCCTCACCCGTACATCACAGTGCTAGAGAATCGGCCTGATTGCTGGGCTGCTCTGCTGCAGGAGATTGATGACTTCATCCAGCTGGCTGCTGACAAGTAAGAGCTCTCGGCCTTGAACACGAGATAAAACACATACAGTCTCTCATTTATTCTTTATCTAATAACCCGAGTACTTTTGGATTTCCTAACGTCTGTCAAATCAAATGTTCCGTTGTGGGAAGACAATGTTCTCTGTATTTTTCAATGTTTCATTTTAAAAGGTAAAAGGATCAGATAAGACGTTTAGGCACAGCTTGGCACTGCTGCTGCCAGGCACTGACTTGATAATAAATGTAGCACTACCGAGTCCATTTATCATGTGTTTTATTAAATAAGATTCAATATACAGTAGTTCACTGGTAGTTACAATGAATCTCAATGAGCCAGCATTCTTTCGGAATTCTTTCTAACAAACCCGTTGTTTGTGCGCCAGTGACGAGCCGCTGTTCATCTGTATGTTGGCTCCGTTCCTGCGTTACCTTTACTGTGAGCCTCAGAGGCTGTCGGAGAACGCGCTGCTCAGACATGGACTGCTCCAAGTGTTGCTGCAGCGCAGAGAGGTCACCCAGGGTCACAGCTCAGCCTGTGCACGGGTCGCTCACCAGATACTGCGCTGCCTTTTCAGTTTGTTCCCTCATATACTGGTAAGAATCGTAAGCTGTAGGTAGGAATAATTTTATTAAGCTCTCAAATGACTCTCATGTTTAAGTTATAGATATTGTTTTAATAGGAAAAGAAGATTCTACTATTGTACGATTTATCCTAATAGGCCACAATGTTATAGACATGCAAAGTTTTGTGTGTCTAACCTCTTCACAATCCCGTGCATGCACATGTATAAATAAAAAAGCCTCCTGAGGTCTATGTAGAATGAATGCGCACACATTATTTATCATCACATACTGTATTATGTGAATAATGTTGCAATTTAAAATCATTATACACTTAATACCTAATTGCCAATAGGTAGATTCTGCTAATGTACTGTGAATTTTTTCTGTCATCACGATGGACACACTGTAGGTGGACAGCATTACAGCTGTGGTTGAGATCAGTTCAATGGCCGAGTTGCTCAGCTCTGCCCTGCTGGCCGAGCCTGGGCTCTGGAGGACTGAGTTAGCGCAGCTAGCACTGCAACTCCTGTGTGTCTGTCACCTCAGCCTCCAGCTGGGAGGAGAGCTAAGGTCTTCGCTCCACACCTTGCAACATCTTCTGCCTGTCTGTAAAGAGGTGAGACCTACTGATTGATTGGTCTGAGCTGTTTGGGCCACGAGCAAGGTGCTACAGAGTTGTAGGAAAGCGATCTGATTTATTTATTTATTTATTTATTTATTTTAACCATCTCTGTTTCACATCTTGAGTGTACATATACTGTAAAAGTCCTTGTACTAGACCCAGCGTATGCTGAACTCATTTTTTAGCAATGTGTACAATATTTATGGAATTTAATTAAACATGCTGCATCCTGTGTGTTCACAAGTCTGACTGCAGATTAGCAATGGAGATAAACTGCAATCACAAATAGATCCGTCATTTCGCACGCTTCTGTCGCCTTCAAAACGGCATGATCTTACTGTCATCTATGTGATACAAGTATGATTTTTTTAACTTGATTCATTTAATTTGAGAGAAATTTTTCTTTAAACATGCATCTATGTGTAGAGAGAGATGATGAAACACCTATGTTGTACAGCATATTTATATTTACAGTAGTAATACAGACAAAACTCCATAAAAGGTAAAGCACACCCAGAGCTGACGAACTGAATGGTGAATGGGCGCCTCCTAACGGCACAGAGAGCTAAATGTTGCAGTAATGTAGCTCAGCTATCGCAGCGTCTCGGCTACTACGCTCTGGGTCGCATATCATCATATAGTAAATAAACACTCTTCTCATCATTAAGCGACTTGCAGTTGTTTGATGTTTAATACAAGTATTCACTTTGAATCAATCAAAATACTGACACGTTTGCCGGTCAAATCAATAACATTGACTACCCAATTCACTCTTTGAGGCTGTTGTATATATACAGTACTGTGCAAAAGTCTTAGGCGCCATATTATCTGTAGTCTGCATCATTATGTACAAGACCATTCCCTACAAAGATACACTACAATTAATGAATAAATAACATTACAGAAGAATATTAGCATGCCTGTAAAGAAAGCAACATATTACATGACAGACCAGTTTTCAGATGGGGGGGGGGGTTGGAGGAATCAATAATGTAGACTACTGGATTTTGCTGAGCCTAGACCTGAACAACTGAGGCAACCCCAGATCAGTCACTCTGATGCACCTTTCCTTCTGGGACAGGGTCAGCCTGGACTAATCGGACCACATCAGACCTGAGCCAGTGAAAAGTTAAAGTTTAAGGAAGTAATTCAAATTGGCCCTGGCTCAGGAGTAGGATCCAGTTAGTTTGGAACAGTTTTGTTCCAAACTAACTGGATTTCATGGGCACCATATTACTTGTATAAATGCTCCTGTGACTGATTTACAAATGATCTGGTTTATATCCAGCTTGATAAATGAGGAGTGTTGTGTACCTTGTGTAAGATGTTATAATGGGACATTTTAACACAGACATAAGCATGTTTACGGGCCAGGCTTTGAGCTCAGCCTGTGTTAACGTTAGTCTTTGTAAAGGTACTTGGTCTGCTTTTATTATTAAAGAGGGAATTATTTGTTCAGATATTGTTTAACTGTCCCCAGACAACTCATAAACTGTTTATCCTCAAAGTCCCGGTGTGTTTCCCGGCTTCCAGGATTTGTTTCTGTTAGGCTTGAACGTGATGAAAAAGGCATGCTGGCTTCAAACAGAGTTAGCTGTGTGATGCTAATCTTCTCAAATCCTCCCCTCAAGTCTCTAAAGACTGGTGGTAGCTTTCACGCCAGCCTGGAGCGGTTTTCATCCTGCGCTCAGCACCCCCGATCGACGGCATCTGCGTCCCACTCTTCTCTCACTTTGTCTCTTTCTCTCTGCAGGATCTCCCGTCTGAGCAAGTGATCATGGGGATCTCGCTGCTCCTCCTCAGAGCCTCGGCCTCACAGCAGACTTCCCTCCTGGAGCTCGGTGAAGATTTTCTCCCCTCTTACTGATACTGATAGCTTTATTTCCACGCAGGAGGGTGATATTTTTGCTATTTTTAGCAGTTGATTAGCCCATTTAACTCAATCGCACATGATGGAGTTGTGTCTGTATTTGTTTTTAATTTCGAAGTTTTGAAGTCATAATCTGGCTTTGCAATTAACAAATGCTTTGAGATAGTGTTTGGGAGCTGTTTGGTCCACCAATATTAAGACCTTTATACAATCAATGCTATTTAAGTGTTCACTCAGGTCTCAGACTCAAATATTGGTTTATGAATTACATTTAACTGGATCACTTTTAAAACCTCACACTGCATTTGGCTTTCTAGGTTAATCCTTTTGCAACAAAGGACATGAACATTATTATCAGAGAAATTAATTGAATTTGATTTAAAGGAATAAACTACATTTCAAAATACTGTCTATCAGCTAAGATGTGTTTGAGGTATACCTCATTGGAAAAAGCCCTCAAAAGCTGCAGTATATTCAAAACTGTGTACGTAGGATCCTGATAAGAGCTCGTAAATATGATTATATTACACCCATTCTTAAATCTCTTTCATGATTCCCTGTTTCATTCAGAATTGAATGCAAGGTTGCCCTTCTTACCCACCAGTGCATTTATGGGGATGCCCATCCCTATCTTATAGAACTTATTACCTCGCATACATCTACATGCAACCTCCAGTCTGTGTCAGTACATCTTTTGAAACTTTCTAAGACCAAGCTTCATACTATGAGAGATCAGGCTTTTTGCTCAGCTGCACATACCCTGGGAGAGCATTCCACAGTCTATCTGAGGATGCCACAGACTATTGATGCTTTTAAATCTTGTCTTAAAACGTATCTTTTTATCAGAGCTTTTAGGTCGAAATAATTTGTAGCACTCTGAGATTTGCCTAAAATATAAAGTGCATTATAAATAAAATGTATTATTATTATTATTATTATTATTATTATTATTATTATTATTATTAATAGTCTACATGGGTATTGCTAACAACACAGATAACGTCGAGGCAAACATTTAATCTGCTTAAATCACACACAACTCATAAACTTGGTTAAACCATTTTTACATCATGTTACATCCAGCTAGAAACCTCTATAGTCCAACTAGGGCCCCTGGAGACCAGTGGTGACCATTGTATTTATTCCCGTCTTTATGACCGCGGTAGGACCTTCGGTAAAGACACGCACACTCATTCACACATTACGGCCAATTTGGGAACGCCAATTAGCCCAACCTGCATGTCTTTGGACTGTGTGAGGAAACTGCAGCACCTGGAGGAAACCCACCATGCATGGGGAGAACAGGCAAGCTCCATGCACACAGACCCCAATGTGATCGAACCAGGACCCTGAAGGTGCAAGGCAACAGTGCTAATCACTAAGCCACCATAAAATAGCAGAATAAATTCATATAAAGGTCTAATTAAATTATCTTAACATTTTACAGTATTAAGCACAAATTATTTTTAAGGCATTTTATACATTCAGATGAATCTCTGGTATGTTTGTCCAAACAACCAAAAAAGCTGGGGAAAAGGAAACCTTCCTGTCTGTTTTTTATTTATTTATTTATTTATTAATTGTCTGTGGCTTAAAATCAGCAATTTCCATCCGGTTGTGACCTCGTATAAGAAAACCCCCTCCCGAAGCTTATTGCTCAACTCTGCTGTTCTCTGGTGAGGCGTGGCTCAGCAGTGGATCCTTTACAATGCCACTGAGAAAAAAAAAGAGAGTTTAAGATATGAAAAACTGCATTAACTGAGGGGTATTTCAAATACACTTTACAGGGGATTTCTGGGACTTATTTTAAAGAAATGGCGGGGTCTGAGAAACACACAATTTTGTTTTGAGGAAACATTCCAGTTGTTTATGAATATTTTGTGTTTTAAATTTCCAAAGAACCTGTCATGATTTGGACGTGCATCTTCATTTGTAGGAGCATCTTCCTATGCTATATACTGCTATATACTTGCTTGTTATTGACAAAAGCCATTTCATTTATTAGTCTTCATCGTTATCCTTATAATGAATTAATAATTCATTAGTCTTCAGTCTTATTATCCTTGTCAAGGGCTACAGTGGGTCTCATTGTATTTGAGCTGGGAATACACCTTGCGTGAGATGCGTGTCTATGACAGGGTACCCTATAGTGTCACACTCTCATTAGCACCTAGGGGCAGTTTATGTGATAAATTCACCTGAGGAAACCTGAGAGCTTTGAGGGAACCCACAAGGACACAGCGAGAACTCCACATTGACTGTAACCTGAGCTCGGGATCAAACTGGGGACTCCATGCTGCCTGATATTAATCATGTAGCTGTAAATCTAAAGCAACTGACTTCAGTCCTTATGCATGTTGGAGTAAAGGGGGGGAACTGTGTGAAATAGATTGTTGGCCTTTTGATTCTGATTGATTCTTCGCCATTTGTTGTTGTTTGCACTTCTTTAACTTTACCAAATATTTATCATCATAAATCAATGCCAATGTAATGATCTTTTTTTTTTTTTTTTTTTTTTTTTTTAAATCTGCATGTGTGTCCTTTCATGCTGACAGCTGTAAAGATCATTCCACCTGAAGAGAAACCTGTATGGGGTGCCTCAGTGCTGGTGATGCCACTGCTGCAGGTGCTTTCCTGCTCCACTCTCATGGAGGCACTCACTGACCCTCACACACAGGCAAAGAATCAAGACCTGGCCACTTCACTGCTACAGACGATCGAGAAAGAGACGAGCAGTCCGGTTCAGGTACCTTCCTGCTGCTTCACAAATGTCTTATGTAACCAAGGTTGTGGCAAATAGTTGTTTAAATCAAAATAAGGCACTTTCTACATCTGCCGTTTTATGAAGTCTCCTGTTTTATCTATGTTTTAACAGTAATATATTATAATATACTTAATATACCTTTTCCCTTCACTCTGCAGAACAGCACACAGCTGACTCTTCCTCTCAGCACATGGTACAGTGAGCTGCAAGTGGCCACAAGTGTGTTATGGCAAGTCTCCGCGGACCCCTCGGCAGCAATGGACTGGCTCTATTCCATTCAGTCCACTCTTCCTTTGTGCGAGCGTGTGCCCGATGCTCTTCCTCTCCTGGTCACGCACCTGATCCTCAGGAGTGAGGGGGATCTCTGCAGGCTGGCACTGGACACTGCAGCAGGCATTGCTGAGGCTGATCCTGCTCAGGTACAACCCAGACACTCACAATCTTTATTACTTTCTGAAAAATGGTGCAGCATACGTAAATTAGGATAGGTTGCAATCTCGTTTAACGGTCCCATGTTTAAGAGTGTGGACAAATTCAGTGAGGGATGTGGAATATATTCAGGGAATTGTTGAGTTTATTTTGTCACAGTGGTGAAAATCACAGCCTAAAATGTATTTATATATACAGTTGCATTCCTGTGGCCTGTCACACACTGTACAGCGTTCTGTCTATTATAAGGTCAGGAATAAATAGCTTTATGGCTGTAATAAATGGCTCCAGTAATTGCTGTACACAATTAATTTTATGATATTTGAATTGCCTGTTCTTAGTGCGTCAATGGAATTTAGTTTACACTTAGAGGTAAAATATTTGTGAAGTCCTAGATTAAATCGTATGTATGTGAGCCCAGAAGGCTGAATTTAACTGTAATTTCAAGGTTGAATAAATATAAGTATAGTGATATAGACATGTTGCATAGCGTACTTTGTCACCATGTTATTCGTTATCAGAGTGAACTTGAATTTTCAAGAATGTTCCTACATTTCTCAAACCTGAAATATGTATTTACTTTAAATTATTATAACAATGTCTATTTAAATACTTTTTTCTAAACTTTTAGGCTAATAGTCATTTGCTTGATGGTGGGAATAAATACACTTTGAGATTTTTACAATTTAGTACATAAATTGCAAAAAAGCACCTGTAAGTGTTGCGTCTAAGTCGTTAATGGATTCTGACTTCTTCTGTGGCTGTAACTTCTATAGTGTTTTATTTTGTATGTGGAATGCACTATATAAATAGAATGAATTTGAGATTTGGACTAAATGTACTGCGTGGGGTATACAAAATGGTAGCGTTTTTAAGCAACTCCTTAAAGTTGCTCCTGAATGCTTACAAGCTTACCCATGTACATACAGTAAATATATTTATTATGTAAATATAAATACGGTCCATAAATATTTGGATAAAGATGATTTTTGGATTTATATACCCCCATCCATCCATCTAGGAACCTCTGTAGTTCAATTAGGGGCCGTGGAGGCCAATAGTGACCGTTGTATTTATTCTCATTTGTATGACTGTGGTAGGACCTTCGGTCAACATTCACACACATTTACACAATATGGGCAATTTGGGCACGCCAATTAGCCTAATCTGCAGGTCTTTGGACTGTGGGAGGAAAACCAGAGTACCCGGAGGAAACTCACCAAGCACAGGAAGAACATAAAACCCAATTTAGGATTCAAACCGGGACCTGGTGCAAATCGACATTGCTAACAACGAACTTACCGTGCCGCCATATATCACGATAATAGATTTGAAATTAAGCAATCAGGATGTGTTTAAAAAAATACACTTTCAGCTAGGGCTGTAGCTATCGAATATTTTAGTAATCGAGTATTCTACCAAAAATTTAATCGAGTAATCGGATAAATGTACTTTTGCTTAATTAAACAGCAATGTAAAATATATAAGAGAAACAAAGATTATTTGGTTTTCTTTTTAGAAAAATCTACTTTTATTTTTTAAATGCATACAGCATTTTATCAAAAATGAACATTGTCATCATTCACAATACAAGGAATAGCTTATACCCCTATCTCACCTATGCGGTTTGACTCGCAGTGAGATGCGGTGTTAGGCCGCGACTGCCCGCCGACGTTCCGCAAAGTTCTGCACGGTCCGCCAAAAAATTAAACATGTTTAAAAAATTTTTAAGGCAGCTTAAACATATTTTATTTTTTCGCGCAGAAAGATGGATTATTTTTATTTTTTATTATTTTTGGGGGGGGATTTTTACCCCCAATTTTCTCCCTGATTTAGTCGTGTCCAATTCCTCCCAGTCACTAGGGGGCTCCCACATTTAAGGCTACTACTACCACTCAGCCGGGAGGGCCGAAGACTATCACGTGTTTCCTCCGAACCACTTGACGCCAGCCGGCCGCATCTTTTCGAACTGCTCGCTCACCGTTGGGGGCGTCATAACACACTCGGAGGACAGCGCTATCCACTTCTTCTGTTGCGTGAGCTCACAGACGCCCCTGTAGAGCCGTGATTAATGTGGGAGCACTAAGTACCTCTCGTCCCTCTCCTCTGAGAGAGCTCGGCCATTCAGCTCTCTCAAGACTGCGAGAGGTTACAGCACCACCCGGGATTCGAACTAGCGATCTCCGGATGATAGAGCGAGCACTTACCACTGCGCCACTTGGAGGCCCCCAAAAAGATGGATTATTTTTAGATGGACTTTCAGAACTAAAAGTTTCAAAATCTACATCTCAGGCATAACATAAGCCTTTACTGACAATTTCTGTCATTTTCTCTTGCTGCTTTCTTCTTCTCTTGGCCTCGCTGATAATTGTATTGCTCCCTTCCATTTCGCAGCCCGCAACAGAACGCTACCTCAAATCAATACACAGCTAACGGTTTGCATCTCCTTCCGCTTTGTGGGTGACGTAAGCGCTTCTTCTTTGTTGGTGTTTACTGACGGCTTGCATCCGGAAGTGTCAAAATCGGATCTGTGTCAAAAGCGTGCTGTCAACAAATACACACGTGGACAAAATTGTTGGTACCCTTCGGTCAATGAAAGAAAAACTCACAATGGTCACAGAAATAACTTTAATCTGACAAAAGTAATAATAAATAAGAATTCTATTAATGTTAACCAATGAAAGTCAGACATTGCTTTTCAACCATGTCCCAACGGAATTCTAAAAAAAAAAAAGAACTCATGGAACAGGCCTGGACAAAAATGATGGTACCCCTAACTTAATAGTTTGTTGCACAACCTTTTGAGGTACTCACTGCAATCAAACGATTCCTTTAACTGTCAATGAGACTTCTGCACCTCTCTGCAGGTATTTTGACCCACTCCTCATGAGCAAGCTGCTCCAGTTGTTTCCGGTTTGAAGGGCGCCTTTTCCAGACAGCATGTTTCTGCTCCTTCCAAAGATGCTCAATAGGATCGAGGTCAGGGCTCATAGAAGGCCACTTTAAAATAGTCCAATGTTTTCCTCTTAGCCATTCTTGGGTGTTTTTAGCTGTGTGTTTTGGGTCATTGTCCTGTTGCAAGACCCATGACCTGTGACTGAGACCCAGCTTTCTGACACTGGCCAGCACATTTCTCTCTGGAATCCCTTGATAGTCATGAGATTTCATTGTACCCTGCACAGATTCAAGACACCCTGTGCCAGATGCAGCAAAGCAGCCCCAGAACATAACAGAGCCTCCTCCATGTTTCACAGTAGAGACAGTGTTCTTTTCTTGATATGCTTCATTTTTCCGTCTGTGAACATAGAGCTGATGTGCCTTGGCAAAAAGTTCCATTTTTGTCTCATCTGTCCATAGGACATTCTCCCAGAAGCTTTGTGGCTTGTCAACATGTAGTTTGGCATATTCCAGTCTGGCTTTTTTATGATTTGTTTTCAACAATGGTGTCCTCCTTGGTCGTCTCCCATGTAGTCCACTTTGGCTCAAACAACGACGGATGGTGCGATCCGACACTGATGTTCCTTGAGCATGAAGTTCACCTTGGATCTCTTTAGAAGTCTTTCTGGGCTCTTTTGTTACCATTCGGATTATCCGTCTCTTTGATTTGTCATCAATTTTCCTCCTGCGGCCACGTCCAGGGAGGTTGGCTACAGTCCCATGGATCTTAAATTTCTGAATAATATGTGCAACTGTAGTCACAGGAACATCTAGCTGCTTGGAGATGGTCTTATAGCCTTTACCTTTAACATGCTTGTCTATAATTTTCTTTCGAATCTCCTGAGAAAACTCTTTCCTTCGCTTCCTCTGGTCCATGTTGAGTGTGGTACATACCATGTCACCAAACAACACAGTGACTACCTGGAGCCCTATATATAGGCCCACTGACTGATTACAAGATTGTAGACACCTGTGATGCTAATTAGTGGACACACCTTGAATTAACATGTCCCTTTGGTCACGTTATTTTCAGTATTTTCTAGGGGTACCATCATTTTTGTCCAGGCCTGTTCCATGAGTTTATTTTTTTAAATAATTCTGTTGAAGCATGGTTGAAAGCAATGTCTGACTTTCATTGGTTAACATTCATAGAATTTTTTTTAATTATTACTTTTGTCAGATTAAAGTTATTTATGTGACCATTGTGAGTTTTTCTTTCATTGACCGAAGGGTAACAATTTTGTCCACGTGTGTAATTGCGCAAAAACATGACGCAAGCTTTTAAAATTAATTAAATGAAGCTTCGAGGCAGAAGATTTTGCCTCGATCATTTTTTGTCATCGAATTACTCGAGGAATCGTTTCAGCCCTACTTTCAGCTTTTCTTAAAGTGGTTTAACAAAAATACAGATTAACAGAAACACTGTTTGAGATTATTTTTAATATTTGCAAATCAGCATTTTAATATTTGCAGTCACTGTGACTGCATGCACTTTGCAATCCACAGCCATCACCAAACACTGAGCTTCCTCATATGAGACACTTTGTTAGACCTTTAGTTACTGTAGCCTTCAGTTGTACTGTATGTCCGTTGGTCTTTCAACTTTCAGTTTTGTCCTCAGGAAATGAAAATGATATTTGCATCATTCGACAAAATTTGGGAGAGGGTCTAACGCTATACATTCTAGGATTTACCCATCTGCTTCTATCTTCAGTCACATCATCAGTAAAAACCAGTGACCAGTTCCATTGGTAGACAGAAATACTCATGCTAATGCTGCTGCAATTATTTTTGACATATGATATGGTATGCTTTGGAATATTGGCCTTTCCTTTCAATTTACATATTCTTCTCTTCCCAACATTCGGGTATTGATTAATCTTGGGGACCTTTTTATTTTAAAGTTTTTTGTGTTTTTTTAAGCAAAGTCTAATCAAGCCTTGCTGTTCCTGAGTGTTCCCAGAGGTTCACATTCATGAGGGCATTTCTTTATTACATACTTTGACAATAATATGACCACCTACCTTTTTTTTTTGTTGCGAAGGGTTGTTTTTCTTTACCAAGGAAAGTATTTTGTGATCATCCACTTTTGTTGTCGTCTGTATTCTTCAAGGCCTTTTGGTGTTGCTGAACTTGTCAGTGCATTTCTCAGTGCATTTTTTTAAAGAACGTACTGATTGCTTATTTGGCCTCTGATAAAGCTTTTGCTATCTCTCTGATTTAAATTTCCGTCGGTTTTATTATTTCAATCTAAAAGCTTTACTTGCATAAGCACCTCTTTTAGACTGCAAAAGAGAATCCAAATACTTAGAATTAATTACAAGAGAAAATATTTTTAATTTCTGTGTTAAAGCTTTATTAGACATTTATTATTACATAGTGGTGGTTTAGAGAGGCAAAATTGAAAAAGGAATTGGGTCGCTGTCCAAATACTTATGCACCTGGTTGTATTATACAGTCACACATTGTTGTATTGCTAATATTTATTCTGTCAGAGGCCAAATTATAGGCTCATTAATATTCCAGTGCTAATTATTTAAAGTACTTGAAATTTAAATGCTGTTTGACATCCCTGTGGCGTGTGCTGTCTTGAAAAAAAAAGAATCTTACTTGTTAATTCTGAAGAAGGTGGCATATGAATTGAAATCATACCCAGAGACAGTACCCAGCTTTTTTTTCCCCCACTCTCCCATTCCTGCCTATTATCCATTCAGATGCCAGAGTTGCTAGGCAACACGTTGGCAGCTGAGGAATTGGAGCAGTTTGCAGTTATGGGAGAAGAAGAAGAAGAAGAGATGGCATAGCAATGACACCTGCAGATTCCCTGATGGTGAATTCAGCAATGCAAGCAATTTATGTGAGAATGGAGCTTACGCTTGAACAAGCCTGAGTAGACTTGGCACAGTTTATCATACACATCATTTTAGCTCGATAACATTTAGGCAGGCAAAAAGGGAATAATGGGAATCCATTTGGAAGGCTTCAGGAGAGTCTGAAATCATGGAGATGTTTAACTCTGAAGTGAGCGACTATCTATTTGTGTCATATTAAGCCAGTGATGCATGTGTAGCGTGAAAGGAAATGGGCACTCGACTGAATTGAACCTAAAGTGAACAGTCGTTTAGGGTGAGGTAAACACCATGCAATTTGGATGTTGGGAAGAAATAATGTATAAACAAGCTCAACCCATGGGGTGCAGACTATGGGGCAAAAATGGACTCAAAAGTTTAAAAAAAATATGAAGTAAGTGTCCTTTTTTATTATTCAACATATTAACTGATAACATTAACTAATAAAAAATAGACTTTAAATTTCAGGGTGGTATGTAGGTAAATATACAGATGTGTATATCTGTTTTATACTAACATACAGTACTGTGCATTTCCTCATATTAAATAAAATTCTCTGATGTAGACTAAATTACAGAAATGGAAACAAAAGTTTTACTGCATCAATGCTGCAAAGTGCCTAAAGATACAATTTAAAATTGGTAGTTTATGTAACAACCTCAGCAGCAACCTCGTCTGTTCCAGCCACTCAGTATTCAGCATCACCAGTATACAGTACTCATCACCGTCTTGATCGTCCATCATCATCTGCACCTGTTTCTCACAAGTTCATGTCTTAAGTCAGATGTTTTTTACGCTTGAATGATTCATAGGTCACTGTGTGGTGCACAAAACAAACTGGACAGGTACACGAACTGGAAAGCCAAATAAAGGCCTTCAGGAAACCTAAAGAACTATACCTCAAGACAACAGTCAGAATAAAAGAAATTCTATGGCACCATACTTTTGCACATTACTGTACACAATGTTTGTTTTTCTGCTTTTTAGGACTTTTTGTTAGCCATCTCCAGATCTGTGCATTAAAATCTGTTTTTATTTATGTGAATAAAAAACGTAGAATAGGATGTATCTATGTAAATAAATAAATAAAATAATCAACCTAATGCGTTATGATGATAAAAGTGAAATCATCATTTATAATCCTAGCATTTTATCATGCTTCACCTTATGTTGTTACAATTGTTTGTGGTCATTTCCTCTCTGCATGCTCTTGCCCTTCCTGCTTCTCCTCCCATTAGTTTAGCATTAGTTTAACCTCCCAATGGGCTGTTAATTGGCCGGCTGATGGGGTCGGAGGTTGTGCCGTTCTCAGCAGGCCGGGTCGCTCGTCTTGGCTCCTGCGGTGCGGAGTGTGTTGTAGGAGCATCGTAGGGTTAATCCCTAATTCTAGGACATCTAACACTGTCTTCACTAGCCTGAAATAAGGAAGTCTCTGCTGCGCAGGGTCAGAGCGGTTGTGTGATGATCACTGGACCGTTTTTCAATTTGAATTCAAATTGAGGTCAGCAAGTCATATGTTCATAATAAGACCTGACTGTTCTTTTATGGTAGAGTTTTTTAACAAATGGAGCATAGGCTGTGTATGGCTGACTGTGAGATTCTATTCTTAACATATTGTCTGTTTAATAATTACAAAGCGGTCTACAGTATTCGCTTGTGTGAGGGAAAAATCCCCCAAATACTAAATAGAGATATTCTTATTTTTTTTCCTTTCAGTTTCCAGGCAAAGATTAAGATTGGTATTCTTTCATCTTGCACTTGGCAGGTACCAGAGCCTCACCATATTCTGACACTCATTTAGCTCCCTGAACATTTCCAGTTCTACCCCTCAGGCTCAAAACATCAGAATTTTCTCAGGCCTTAAAAGCTGGATAAACACTGGCCACACGCCAACACGTAGCATGATAAAAGCATCCTAAAATAACATTTTAAGACATAAGAGCGTCTCGAGCAAAGCAGAGCGAGAGAAACACTGAGGGATTCTGGAGCTTCTGGACGGCACTTCAAAGCCGTGTGACTGTGGGTCGTCCCGCTCTGTGTTTTCTCCGCACACACACTGTGTGAGATGGATGGGTTGTGACAGTCTCCCTCAGTGTAGCAGCAGTAATGATGGGGGGGGGGGAGCGCTCTAACACCTCCTCCTTCTCCTTCTCCCCTTTCTTCTCTTCTTCCTCCTCCTCCTGAGTGATCTCTAAGCAAACATGTCCATCTTTCCTTACGTTTAGCCTGGAGGGATTTGTTGCTCCCCAACTGCTCAACGTCATAAATGCCTGTGTGCATATTTCTGTCACGTTTATCTCATGTGTCACTCACACGTTTCCACTCATTCTGCTGAGACTGCACATTATTTATCTTTTTGTCTGTCTTTCTGTCGAGCTCATCTTTTTCTTTTCTTTTTTAAATCTTTCCTATTTTTCCCCACCTTTTGCTTAATTTTTTTTAATCTTTGTTTTGCATGTTTTTACTATTTCACTTTCTTTTGCTTTTTTTGTCTGCCTGTCTTTCTCTCTCATAAATTTTTTCCTTTCTTTTTTAGACTCCTCTCATTTCTTTTCTCTTTTAATTTTTATTTTCTCTCTTTTCCTTCTATTCTTTTTTCCTTTTCCTTTTTTCACTTTCTTTGATTAATTCTTTTCACTTTCTTTTGCAATTTTTCTTCCTTTTGCTTTTTCTTTGTTACTTCTATTCTTTTTTCTGTTTTATACTATTGCTCATTCTTTATAGCTCTTTATACTCATTCTTTTTAGCGCTTTTTCTCTTTTCATTTTCCTCTTTCTTTCTTTTTCACACTTTCACTTCATTCACGCTCTCATTTTAGTTTTTTTTTTTTGTCTGTCCCTCAGTTTTTTCTTTTGTCTTGTTTGTTTTTTACTTACACCCTCATGTTACCGCTCTCTCTCTCTCTCTCTCTCTCTCTCTCTGTATCAGGTCCCGTGTCTGCTGCCAGTGTTGATGTTTAAGCTTGGCCGAGTCTCTGACCTGACTCTGTCTCATTCTGTACTCTTCACGTTGCCGAAGCTTGGAACACACACGGTTAGTATTCATGTCCAACTTCTCTTCCACGGGCCTTTTAGCAAAGTGAACTGTAATTTCAAATGGAACATGTAAAGAACAGAAAAGCATAATAACAATTATCAACAAACACTTCACACATAGTTTATACACTGCACTGCCAGCACATAAATCCTATTGTCTTATTGTTTAAAATTTAGTCCCCCAAGCTTCCTGGGCTGGTCCTCTGTCCTGCATACTGTCGCTCAGTTTTTGGTACAGAAATAGAAATAGGCTGCTTTTGGACTGTAATTATGCTTCTCTTGTTGTTATGGCAACAGCTCACCTGGTGCTGTGGGCACACGCATGAAACAGTTCACTGCTTCCCCTTGCTATTGTAATTCATCAGTCTCCGCAGCCATGCACATTATTCATCACTGCTCTATCCTCAGGTATGCTACGGAGAGACACTGACATGGGCTTATGATTTCAATAACGTCAACAAAAAACTTTTCTCTAACGTTCATGAAAGAACACGATCAGGACCTGTTTTTTTGGTTGTTGCAGGATTATCTGTGTTTGATATCAGTAACCTTTTCTTTTTTCTTTATATAATTATCTATTCTAATCCTCAGGTTCGCTTAAACAATGGCGCCTTGTTTTTTAAGCCCAGTTTTAATAAAACAGCGCGATGTCTGTCCTTTCCTAATAAAATCCGGATGTTAAATTAGTGCTAAAGCACTGACTCAGGGTTTTAGCTCTCTAATTCATTGTCCCTATGCAACTAAGCCTTGTTATTGGAGTGCTTTAAGGGGAATTATGGCTTTCTCGATTGCTCTAGATGGGTCTTCAGCGTTTCCTCATTATGCTGAAGTTCGTCTTTGTTCTCTCAGTTCTGTATACCGCAGGTCCTGCATGTTCTCCAGATGCTGGCCAGCTGCTCCAAGTTGAGGGCTGTGGCTCTGAGGCTGCTCACTGCACTCTGGCAGAAACAGGTACAGTACAGCACGTATCAGTTAAATACCGGTCATTTGTCCGTGTGGTACTTTTTTCCTCACTATAATATTTTCATAAGAGAGGATTTTGTCTTATTTCTGGTTTAATAATAAATTCATAGAATTCAATATTTAAAAATAATTTCATTTAAGAGCCTTTAAGTTTAAAAACAAATATTACACTGCAAATCAACCTTAATCAGAATTTGATCAAAATAAATAGCTAAATAAAATAAACAGCTACTCAAACTATAAGTCTCTCGATATAAGATAAAATCATAGCCAACGGCAAGCAAAGGTGAGTCGCAGGATTAAATCATTGTTCAACAGTGTAATAATAAAACTTCAAAAACTTCACGTTGTAATAATGTTAGGAGTGTATGCATATTTTGATTGCGTTCCGATAAACTTAGACTATTACCCGCGTGGAATTTAATTGCACACTCATAAGCGCTTTTTAAAAAATGTACAACGGCATCTGTTAAATTTTGGAAATAACTAAAATTTTTACGTGTTTTAAGTGTTACTGTGAAGTGCGGGGAATGAAGGTGTGAGATCGCGTTTATTAAGTGGATTTCACACACTCATAAGGATGTATTAAAGTGTACTGTTTAATGAAAATTTTTTTGAATTAAAATGATTAACTAAAAAGTTTTCCAAAGTTTATTATTTTTTTATGATATAAGGTCCGTTTTCTATTAAAATTTTGAATTAGCATATCTGCTCTTCCCATGAGCCGATTGTGATGAAACAAAGTCTTTGTTACATCAAGCTCGGCCAAGTACACCTGCGAAAACCCCATTAAAATACTTTCAGTAGTTTTTACATGATGCCTGCACAAACAAACAGACAGACAGAAAAAAATCCTAAAAACCTCCTTGATGTGTTCTATCTTCCGTTTGCAATGTTATCGCCGACACGCCAACTTTACATTTTTATTATATGCATAAAAGATATGACCTACAATATATTCAACATAACAATTGATCCTACACTAACTGGCTTGCAATTGTTTGAACAGAATCTACTGGATCACATTTTTAAGGACCTCAAATACAAGCATTTAAACCTGGAACATTTTGAGATGCTCACAGTGCATGATTCAAAAAGTGATGTCAAAGAGCACTTCCATAACACATGCTTCTGTCATATCACAGTGGGGGATACATTAATCAGCTACTGTAGATCACTGAGCAAGTGAAAGCTCCATTATGCTGCCCATGATTTGGTGGCATGGAAGCAACATTCTCTCAAACTATATTGAAATCAAACTATATCGAT
The DNA here is from genome assembly GCA_030347435.1 of Clarias fuscus. NCBI lineage: Eukaryota > Metazoa > Chordata > Actinopteri > Siluriformes > Clariidae > Clarias > Clarias fuscus. Next base: position 15,504,382 of record CM059205.1, read on the forward strand.
ATATCTCATTATATTCCAACATACTGACGTGGACAAAATTGTTGGTACCCTTCGGTCAATAAAAGAAAAACTCACAATGGTCACATAAATTACTTTAATCTGACAAAAGTAATAATTAAAAAAAATTATATGAATGTTAATCAATGAAAGTCAGACATTGCTTTTCAACCATGCTTCAACAGACTTATTTAAAAAAATAAACTCATGGAACCGGCCTGGACAAAAATGATGGTACCCCTAGAAAATACTGAAAATAATGTGACCAAAGGGACATGTTAATTCAAGGTGTGTCCACTAATTAGCATCACAGATGTCTACAATCTTGTAATCAGTCAGTGGGCCTATATATAGGGCTCCAGGTAGTCACTGTGTTGTTTGGTGACATGGTATGTACCACACTCAACATGGACCAGAGGAAGCGAAGGAAAGAGTTGTCTCAAGAGATTCGAAAGAAAATTATAGACAAGCATGTTAAAGGTAAAGGCTATAAGACCATTTCCAAGCAGCTAGATGTTCCTGTGATTACAGTTGCACATATTATTCAGAAATTTAAGATCCATGGGACTGTAGCCAACCTCCCTGGACGTGGCCGCAGGAGGAAAATTGATGAGAAATCAAAGAGACGGATAATCCGAATGGTAACAAAAGAGCCCAGAAAGACTTCTAAAGAGATCCAAGGTGAACTTCATGCTCAAGGAACATCAGTGTCGGATCGCACCATCCGTCGTTGTTTGAGCCAAAGTGGACTACATGGGAGACGACCAAGGAGGACACCATTGTTGAAAACAAATCATAAAAAAGTCAGACTGGAATATGCCAAACTACATGTTGACAAGCCACAAAGCTTCTGGGAGAATGTCCTATGGACAGATGAGACAAAAATTGAACTTTTTGCCAAGGCACATCAGCTCTAAGTTCACAGACAGAAAAATGAAGCATATCAAGAAAAGAACACTGTCCCTACTGTGAAACATGGAGGAGGCTCTGTTATGTTCTGGGGCTGCTTTGCTGCATCTGGCACAGGGTGTCTTGAATCTGTGCAGGGTACAATGAAATCTCAAGACTATTAAGGGATTCTAGAGAGAAATTTGCTGGCCAGTGTCAGAAAGCTGGGTCTCAGTCGCAGGTCATGGGTCTTGCAACGGGACAATGACCCAAAACACACAGCTAAAAACACCCAAGAATGGCTAAGAGGAAAACATTGGACTATTCTAAAGTAGCCTTCTATGAGCCCTGACCTCAATCCTATTGAGCATCTTTGGAAGGAGCTGAAACAAGCTGTCTGGAAAAGGCACCCTTCAAACCGGAAACAAGTGGAGCAGCTTGCTTATGAGGAGTGGGCCAAAATACCTGCAGAGAGGTGCAGAAGTCTCATTGACAGTTACAGGAATCGTTTGATTGCAGTGATTGCCTCAAAAGGTTGTACAACAAACTATTAAGTTAGGGGTACCATCATTTTTGTCCAGGCCTGTTCCATGAGTTCATTTTTTTTATAATTCCGTTGAAGGATGGTTGAAAAGCAATGTCTGACTTTCATTGGTGAACATTCATAGAATTCTTATTTATTATTACTTTTGTCAGATTAAAGTTATTTCTGTGACCATTGTGAGTTTTTCTTTCATTGACCGAAGGGTACCAACAATTTTGTCCACATGTGTATATTCAGATATCATGCCCAGTATTGCAGAGACCAAAATAGACATAATGATTAACAGACAATATTTTGAAAAGAAATCTTATGAGCGAGTGTGTGTTGTGTGTGGTTCAAACTCCCCCTCCAGATCATTATTATTTGTACTGTTATTGTTGTCGCTATTTAATATTTAAGTGAACTGTTCTCATGATTTGGTGTGTAATACATCAAACATTTCCCATAAGAATGGAAGAAAATTAAATGATTCTGATCATATTTCAAAGCATTGCCAGAAATTATTTGCCTGTTGCACATTTGCAAATCGCAGTTGTATCCTCAAGGTTATCTTTTGTACATTTTTAAATAGTTGCAGAGATGAGTTGATTTAACACAGTTAAACAGGACATTCATAAATTACCAGCTAACAGGTTATTAAAACAGATGTTTTGGCTAGCCTGTAATGGCGTCTAATATGTATTTCCATGTGTTTGTGTTTGTGTGTGTAGGATCGTGTGTATCCAGACTTGCAGAAGCTGATGGCGCTGCTGGAGAAATCCTCAGTTGTGGTCGGGAGGGAGGTTCAGTGGGAGCAGATCCTGGCCAGGGCTGCCTGTGTGCGGGACATCTGCAGGGAGAGGTCCTTCACACACTTAACACGCTAACACACGCTACGCTACGCTCACGTTTCATCTCCATTTCATCAAACCTCTAGTCTCCATTTCCAGTTGACTCTGAGAACCGTCACAGTTGGTTAAGTTCTCCTATACAGAGCGCAGGAGAGAGTGAATTGCGCATACACATTGTGGAATGCGCTGTCGGATATCACATAACCGCATAATGGGTCGAAAGACATTATAAGGTTCTGCTGAACACAAGATGGGAATTAGCACTGTCAGTTGAGCGCTTTCCTGACGGGAGGGTTTCCTGGGAGTAGTCAGGTTCCTCACCAATCAAATAAAGTGTGCAGATTGCAGAGCTCCCAGGTGTTATTGTGTTTCTCCTGACTTCTTGAATCAGCACTCTTCACCGCCTAATCGCTGTTCACCATCTGACCATGATCACCTGGGGATCCCTGAGGGATTAAAGCCGAAATAAGAAGCAGCGAGGAAAGAGATGTGTAGGACAAAGAGAAACCAATTAATTTGAAGTATATTGGATCGCTGCCAGTCCAAATACTGCTTATGTTAATGTGTTTATTTATGCTTTTTATGGCGTATTTAGAATATTAGGTGTGTATGGAACTACTGTCTGATATTAAATTCAAATGATTTTTGAACATTTACAGCTGTAGTACTGTATGCAGGATTTATTTGTTAATCATTACATGAGTCAGTGAGGATACTGAGCTGTTTGGCCAAGCCTGAATTCACTGAGTGAGCTGGCGGTTTATGTTAGTGACGTTTTAAATTCATATGCTGTGTGGCAACTGAAATACGTCAACCATCATCGTTGCAACTTTAGACACCGAAGATGTCTGACTGATTCCTATAATCACTATTTTGTCTTCTCAGTTGAACTTTATGCATTTACACAGTTGCTGGATTGATCCCTGTTTATTTTCCCAAATCTCTTTTCTTCTTTGGTTCTTTATATACAAAAAAAAAAAGGATGACTGTAATAATAAAACAAAGGGGAGCATGAGAATGTGACAATATCATAATACTGTAATAATAGGAAGTAGATTCAGAAGTGATGGATGTCTAGTGATGTGTTTATTTGCACTGTTGACATTGCTGATTAGGTATACAGTACTACTTAGTGTGTGGATTATGAATCCGGACTGAATGTGTATTAATTTGCACATGCAGCAATGCAATTAACTCCTGTGGTGGAGCACAATCCATGTTAACAAAAGTTTTTTTTTTCTTTCTGCAAGCTCCTTACTGTAGTACTGTATGTTTTAATCAATCCTTATGTCTAGCAGTTGAAACACTTTATTTATTTATTTTTTTCTATTATGGCCAATTATTTCTTGCACTCCAGTATATGTAACAAAATACTCTGATAAATGGAAACCCATAATGTGAACCATGAACGTTAAATCAATTCGGACAAGAATTGTGAAATAAAAAAACCTCCCACTGTTCTCCTACTAATCTTCGACTAGCATTAAATGTTCTAACATATGTGGTGCCCGTGCATCTGGTTTTAAGCATGTGGTTTTGAAAGGCACCCGAACAAGTAGAGCTGTACTTGTTTTCCACTTCTACCCAAACCACTAGCTAGATCTCTTAACTGTCCCTCACAAAAAATGCAATAAAACAAAACAAAAACAAATCCTTATCCTGTGTGCCCAGGACAAGCAGATTTCATGTCCAGGCTTTTAGAAGTAGCCGTGCTTAAACATAATGGGCTTAGCCATTTTGCCCCGAGGTGGCAACATAAAGGCACGGAGTTGAGCAGATATGGCTTGGCCCATTTGTTGCAGCTGCCCTTATCTGCTGCACAGTAAACTCACAGGCACAGAGAATGTAAGGAGCTCTTCAAACCCGACAGGCCTCCAGTGATACCTTTACCTACTGTATATCAGAGGGAGCATAGGTACTTTAGCTTGGTTTATTTGATTTGTTTAAAAGAGAGAAGAGTTTACATTTATACTGTAGCATGTCAAGTTTCATAGGTGTAATTAAAGAACTGAGTACAGGATGACAGTTTTCCCAGAGTAGTTATAAAGTGTTTTTTCAGTGTGTGCCCACTCTACAAATCCCACTCTCAGTGTGTGCCCACTCTAGACTCCATTATAGTCTATGGAGTCTATCAACTTTTTGCAGTGATTTCAGTACCATTTTAAAAGGATTTATTATTTTAATTTATAATCAACATGATTAAGTTTTTGTGAGCTGTAAACAAGCCATGTCTCGTTTTCCAATTGTACCAAAAACAAGCAAGTTTGGAGTCTGGGGAGCAATCTGGTATGCCATGGTTAACGAACGTATGTTTGTGCGTTTTTCTGCAGAATTTGAAATGGTTCCATTGTGATTAGGAGATCTGGATGATTGTTTTGAAAAATCATGGCTACAGACGAGCCTAGTCCCAAATGGGAAAAACAGGATTCAAGTCGGATTCCTTAGAAGAGTTACAGCGAGCCATTCCCAGTAGGGAGCAGGGATCGGATCGCATTAATCACCAAAGTTTTCACATTAAAAAAAAAATACAATAACAGCAGTATGGGTGCCTCAAGGGTTCCGCTACTAATAAAGACACTAACCAGACTCTAAACATATTTTTCCCCTGTGATGTGAAGTCAGAACACCAAATCACATAGCTGAAACATTGCCCAGTGACTTGCTGAGATTTTTCTCAAGGACACAAACACAAACTTACAACATTAGGACCTGTGTTTAGAGAAGTTAATGAACAAACATTCATCTGTTTATATAGTACTGATGAATTCTTGCCTTACATCTAGATTGCTTTTGTATAACAGCAGCTCTGAGAGTAGTCCTGCTTTAGCATACATCATTCATTGATATTAAAGTTATTGTTTCTATAGTAACAGCTCATGCATGAGAGAGTCTTCAGACCAGAGCAATTTGAGCTTGCATTTGTTAGAAAGGTAGCATGTATGTCTATTACTGTTGTAATAATTCTGTAATTTCTTTAGTGCACTTATGACTTGCTACATGATCACCCGGCTGTTGTATATGAGATTTGTCCTAAACATACTGATGTACTCTCGGGAGAGTAGCTCACTTTGCCAATGCAAATGGAATGTTGGTGTTGGATCACTCGTCCAACTTTCAAACGCAGAATTTGTGAGAAAGACGTGAGAGTAAACAGGATAGATATAAAGAAATCCTTTTGTGCAAATGTGTGTAGCGTTTAATCATTCCTCTGCAGTACATAAGTAACATGACTAATTTGATGAATTCTCTAAAGGGAGTTGCTCTTTAGCTCTTTTTTTTTTTTACTGTGTACAGTAGTTCTTGGTGTTTGTCTTTGCTAAAACTATTAAGTTTCTGCAAGTCCCTCCAGTCCTGGAGCGATATTCAGAGAGTTTTTCCTGCATTAATATATCATCTTCTGGTGAGAAAATGGTGATGGTTATATTGTTGATTTAGTTGTGTTGAAGAGAGAGGGGAAAAACTATTTTATGAAGTTTATGAATTTCATCTCTTCTTCCCTCTGTGCTTTGTATGATTTATATGAGAAGATGTAAAGCACAGCCATGAACTCTGTGTGAGCATATGCGAGTGTGCACGGGTAATCGACTAAGCAAGAGACACACATGCTTTTGAACGTTTGTGAACCAAATAAGGTTTTGGTGATGATGTGCAGTGCATTTTTTCCCCCACCAAACATGACATGCGTTTCTGCCAAAACGTTTATCTGATGTGTTGTGTAATCCTCCAGGGTGTCATTTGGAAACTTGAGTAGGAATGCAATGATTTTCACTGTGGTGTTTTTCTGTGACCAAAACCAAAAACTCATGCCACATTTAATGTACGATATGGCTAAACAGAGAGAACAAAATATTGATGGAGGTTAATATGAACAACACAATCTAAAACTTTTTTTATTTACTATTGAACACTGTGGTGTTGATTTTTAAATCCATCAGGAAATCTTGCAATTTTGGAAAGAGTGACACACTTTGACAGGTTGTTTTGATAGCCGTCGACTTATCATCTTTGTACTGTTTGAGAAACTATTTTAATCAGACACATGAACCTGTATTTATTGTTCCACCCGAATGTGCATGCATTAGGTGAGAAGATGAGATAAGAAGAGGGGAAAAGATGAGATGAAAGTAGATAAAATGGATAAGATGAGATAAGATGAGATGGGTAAAATGAGATAAACAAAAGAGATAAGAAGATAAAATAAGGTTAACGTAAAATGGAAAAGATTCAACAAGAAGATATTAAAAGAGATAAAAAGATGATATAAAATAAGATGGTAAGATAAGACAAAATAAGATTATTATTAATAATTCATATTAAGATATGATTGATAAAAAGAGATGAATTAAGATAAGTTGGAAAAGTAAATGAGATAAGATAAGATGAGAACCCTAGTATATTCCAGCAGCATCATAAAAGACAAGGCACAAAATGCACATTAGAAATTAAGTAAAATAGAGGTAAAAAAGAAAATAGTAATAAAAAAGCACAAAATATAAAAATGTGCAGTATTTAAAGCAAAAATAAAATTATGCTTTTAAAAAAAATTATACAATTATGCTAAGGTGCAAGATGAACAGTATACTATGTTGCAGTTCTATGCGGTGTTATATAACTGTGTAAGGTATTATCTACAGATAAGGTCGTTGTCTAAGAGAAGGTAGTTACAGTAACATGGCACCAAAGCAAGTAGGACACCAAATAGTGAGAGTAGAAATAACAGCAGCATGGAGAATTATGGGTAATTTGCCTAGTTGTGCCACATCTCCCAGTAAAAAAGCTCTATAATATTTCTCCTCACTGTTAAGCAGGTCTGATCAGAAGCATTTGGTCGGGGGTTCTTAATGCAGTTGGAGGTTTTTTAATTTATTTATTACAATATTTTTTTTATTACTGTGAGTTATTAATCAATAAATTAATTTAATAATTTAAGTATAAAGGGGTAGAGTTTATCTTTTGTCATAATTTAGGTAAATATTAAAGTGCAAAAGGAATGTAATGATGATAAAATTTGAATCTGTAGATGCTGCAGTACATCTCTCACCTCAGTACTAATGTTTTGTTGTTCTTTTTGTTCCACTAGGCCATACCAACATGGAGGAGACATGTTGGCAGCCATCACAGACATGCTGACTCAGTGCTCCCAGAAGGACCAGGCCACTCCAGCGGCGCTGGTTCTGCAGGGCCTCCACGAGCTGTGCAAAGCTGAGGTTTGAAAGTCAGCTTCTTTGCTACAGAGTTCTTACTTAGTTTAATGGCTAACCTTGGGCAAACTGGTACTGCATCTGGAAGCTCTGGTCAGCAAATACTGGCCAGAATTAGGATAAGGTGTGGTGAGGCAGCTTTCAGCTTCTGTGCTGAACTCAGCTGCAGCAAAGTCCCAGAAGATGTCCGATATCCACCGCACACACACACACACACACTGCAGATTGAAAACATTTCTGTTCACTTTCAAAACACTCAAGCGATTCCACTGTGCCTTGAGCGCTTCTGCATTCACCTTCTATTTCTTTTACCTCATTCCTAGTCTGCACTTTTTAATAATTTATTACATGCAGCTCTCTGTATTCTCTCACATAAAAAGATGTGCTATATAAATAAACATAAATAAACAAATAAAGATGGAAGATCTTTGCTGCCTTTGAATAATACTGATCCCAACAAATCAGAAACTTATTAACCAGAAGATGAGTAAAAGCCGAGTCTCATACTTTGGATGTCAAAGCAAAGTAACTTGTTAGAAGTACACAAGTACATGATCATTATAGTCTTCAAACAAAGTGTCTAAATTAGAACATTTTGCCCTGACACCCCCCAAAAAAAAGTCTGCCAATGTTTGCCCAGTATATTAAATAAGATGTATAGGGTTTTTTTTTTTTGTTTTTTTGGACATTAGCCATTTTAATATACCTCAAAAGATTGTCAGTTAATCACAATTTACACTAATTAATCTGCTTAGTAATAATCATTTTACTGTCGGCCCCTCACTGTATTTTTCTTTTTTCTTTTTCTGGTTGTTAAATCTAATTGTCTGCTTGACAACAATAAAAAAAAATAGGTTTGACAGATTTAATGCTTATCCTACACACTTGGGCTTGTGGTTTTCCCTCACATGCTGAGATGCTGGACTCTGATCATTGACTTGTAGCGTTGTTTAAAGCTACCATTTATAAGAGGAGATATTTGCTTTTATGTTCAGTCACGACCAGTTAGGTTCTTTATTGGGAAAGGTTCTCTCCTGTAACATTTCTGTACAGTACCTGTATATCACCACATTTCTGTGGAAACCTGATCATCACATTCATATGTGCTTGGTGAACATCCTTTTCCAGATTTAACCTCTATGCTTCTGGGAAGGCTTTGAAGTCGGTTTGGAGCAAGGCAGTGGGGATTTTTCTCCTTCAGCCATGGACTCCAGTCATGCCGTCAGTGTTTCAGTTAATCCCAGAGGTGTTTAGTGGTGTTGAAGTCAGATCTTTATGCAGGACACTCAAGTACTTTTTGGACAAACTGTCTTTATGGATCTCATTTTGGGCTCAGTTTTATACTGGAACAGGTTTGATCTTTTTGGTTCCAGTAAACTTAAATATTAATTCTACAGGATGCAGACATTCTAGACAGTCGTGTGCTTCCAACTTTGTGGTAACAATTTGAGAAAGAACCACATATGGGTTTGATGGTCAAATGTTCACATACTTACACACTATCAGAATTACCCGTCATTTACGGTTAAGGGTAGTAGACTACTTTAAACTATTACTTTTAACTATTTTTACAAATAGTTAAAAGATTAATGATAAAAATAAGCTGATCTTTAGTCATCAGCCAAATACACTCCCTGTTCGGTAATCAGAGACTGAATGGCAGATGAAAAGTAGATTGGATAAAGATGAATATGAAAATATTAAGTAATTCAAGTAAAAATATTCAGTTTAGCTTTTCTAATATATATCTATTGGTGCAGGTGTTTGTTTACATTGAGCTTATTAATAGCTTATTTTAAAGTAAATTATTAAATCTGGCACCTAACTGTTCATAACATCGCTTTTACTCAAAATTTTGATTTCACCTATGGTGCAGGTTAAACTTCAGGCAGATATACAACTGCCAAAGTTTCATTAAATTCTGTCCAGCGGTCATTTTAAGACGCGCACGCAGTTTGACGCATGCGGAGTACGCGGTTTAAAAAAACAAACAAAAAAACACTTGATGCTTACACAGTACGCCGACAAAACCTCCGGTTTATCATCTGGCACATAACTACTCATAGGGTTCTACTCAATATTATATATGATTTCATTTATGGCACAGGTTTAACTTTTGCCAGTCCTTAGCGATTTGCTTAAAGTTTCATTAAATTCTGTCCAGCCAGTTTTGCGTGATGCTGTGACAACATCTGGCAGGACAGACATAAGGACATACGGACATAAATTTTATAATTTCGGGTCCAGTGTACAGACGAAAACCTTTCTTTTATTTATATAATGTAAATATGATAATGTATTATACTCTGTGCTTATTCTGGTGATGTAAACCAGGTGGTTGATCTGGGCTCCACATGGAAGGCTCTTTTTCCCAAGCTGAGCTGCGAGACACGACCTCTGGTGTTAAAGGCCGTAGCTGAGCTTCTGTCTCTGGTCCCCTCGCTGCATGTCAAAACAGAGCAATATGAGGTCAGGCTACATTTTATTCCCACTTTTGCACCCATGTTTTTGCTGTGTTGTTGTTGTTTTTCCAGTGAAGTGCTGCAGTGCAGTGAAAGTTGACTATTTTATTTAATTGTGTTATACAGAATTTTAAAAGTGAAGTAGTCAGTGTTCTGTGGAGCTACACTTTGAGTCAGGTATGAGTCAGCATATTTCTAGTTTCTACTATTACCAAGCATTTCCCAAAGCATTAAATTATGTATGGGATTTAAATCGCTGCTGCAATAATATATACTGGGTGCTTTTTCAGGATGGAGAGGTAGCTAGCGCTGGCTACAGAGCTTTGTCTGAATTCCCAGAATCCTCTCACTCCATCTTGCACCTTCCTGAGCCAGTATGTGTCTACTCACCTTTACTGTATTTACAACTCCATGGCATACTTTAATGATGGTTGTATAATGGTGTATGCAGAAATGTATTTATTTATTTAAATTAAACCTACAGGCCAGACCAGAAGGGAAGCAGCAGTGTGATGAAGATGAGGAGGAGAAGGAGAATGAGAATGAAGAAGACCTTACTGTTCCAGGCTTCTCATACGTTAAGCTTGTTGGCCTTACACCTCATCCGGTTTTACCAGGTATGCCTTTTTTTATTTTTTATTTTTAGACAAGCTTTGAAATCCAGATCATACTGTATTTCCTTAAGGAAGTGTGCAGTGTTATTATGAATATGGAAAAACCCAGGTGTTCTGCTCAGAGCCCTGACCTCAACCTTACCAAACACCTTTGGGATGAACTGGAACACTGAGTGCACACCAGACCTCCTCACATAAAATCAGTGCCTGACCTCACTAATGCCTTTTGTGTGAGTAAGCAAATCCCAACAGGCATGACTGAAAATATAGAAAAGCCTCAAGGTTAATGGGACTCAGATGAGTGAAGGTTATCGTAACATCAAAAGCGGGCAAAAGATAAAAAAATATCTAGAATAGGATGTTCAAAATGTATATGTTCTCCTGAGACCCGGACTCTACTATTGTGTAGATTGCAATGTCTACTGACTGTTTCTCTTAATTTATAGCTGATAAATATAAACCAGGAAAAAGTTTAGCAAAGAATTATATTAAAATTAAATTCCTCATATTAGAATGGTATAAGAATATATATAAATGATGATGTCATCATAGGAGGACATGTATGTAATGGTATTTATAAGACTTTGTCCTCTTATATGGTGCATATACAACTGAAGAAAACATATGATATGTTGGCACCAAACAAGGTAGGTGTTTGTTTTTTTAATGTATGAAAATATAATTTTTCAAACATTTTTTCTAATCCCATATTGTTAGTATTAAAAACATTTATAATCTGCCAAAAACTCAAACAGGTGTGGTTCCCCCACCATAAAAAATCACAGATATGTCTCTTTCTTTCAAAAAGTGAATAATATAGCTCATGAGAACAGTCATTGAAAAGACAAATGTCAATCATCTCAGCTTACATAGGATAAAAGGAAATACTATGTGAATACATCAGCAAGTTAGCATATGCCTCTGAGGGTAGTATTAACATCTTTAGCCATGGTATAGAATTACACAACGTTTCTTGTCAGTCTTGTGCTTTGCACATCCAGGGTCTAGGTTAAATTCCTGGCCAGATTGTGATTCCCGTCTCTGTGTGCATGAAGTTTGCATGTTCTCCCTGCTTGGTGGGTTTCCTCTGGGTACTCCGATTTCCTCCCACAGTCCAAAGACATGCGATTAGGTTGATTGCATGTCAAGATTGCATTTGGTGTTACCAAATTGCTCATAGTGTGTGTGTCTCCTGCGATGGATTGCCACCCTGTCCAGAGTGTACCCTGCCTCTTGCCCCAAGTCTTCTGGGATAGGCTCCAGTCTCCGCGTGACCCTGTATACAGGATAAAGCGGTATAGATGATGAGTTATTGAGATGTTTGTTCATATTAATTAAATATTTCTTTCATTTAGTATCAATAAATAGGGTTAAGTCAATGAAAGTTGGACATTTAAGATTTTCCTTTGTAATAATTGACTAATTAACACTGCACTTTTATAATGAAGCAGTGGTTTGTCTTTGTTTGTAGTACCTATTGTGTTAAGTTTTTTAATAATTAGCTGTTAGTGATATGACACATATTAACATTATATGAATTAGATACTAATTTCAGTGTTGTCACATACTGAAATAGGATAAAGTGTTTATTAGAGATGGGAGAAAAATCGTTTCAGTGATGAATCGCGATTCTTTTGTGTGGTTGCCCCAAGTGCAAAATAGATTTTTTAAATATTTGGTTGCATATGTGGTAGTGTAATGCTGCCATTCCTCTGTAAATCTACCAGTGGCGCTCTAAAATTATCACAACATCCTGTGTGTTAGGAAAAAAAAAACTAATCCAGATATAAAAAAAAAAATCATGCTACTTACAGAATCACAATATTAATTAAATCACCACTAGGTATCGTGATAATGTCATATCGGTTGGTCCTTGGTGATTCCCATACAAACTGTTATGAACTAGTAGTTTATACTAGGGAGAGTCAAAAAATTATCCTCACTCTGGTGATAGAATGTATGTTAATTAACTTTTTTATTTCTTTATTTCTTGCAAATCACTTTTGCTCGCACCGCAGTTACAAATTAACTGATTTAGGCCCATACAGCAGTGATTGCTGAGATGGTAGCCTTGAACGGAAAGCGCTCATAAGACCAACAGAAGTTGTAATATAACTGGAGTGCAGATCATTTTTGACTCACTTGTAATATAATATGATCCTCTGGCTAATCTTTGAATGAGTTTTTTTTTTATATATATATATAATTAAGGAAACAAGCTCTACTTATAGCAAGCCATTTACGCTTTAAACTAATGAAGTGATTAAACAGCTTTTTAAAATCAAATTGTCGATTCATTTTCTTAGATACTTTACAACATTATATAGAGATATGTCTCTAGGATTAAGCCCTTCTGAATGTAGAAGAAAATAGCAAATGTTTCATTTCTTGTTATTGTTGCAGTGTAGTTATGCATTTGTTTTTTTTAAAAGATTTAAACCAAGTGCATATTAAATGTGTAGCATTCACACAGATATACTGGCCACATTTTAGTAAAAAATTTATATAATAACTGTACATGATTAAACTGGTTTACAAAGTTATCAGGAAAAGCAAAAAATCCCTTTAGCTTAAATGTTAAGTCGTGGTTAAGATTATTAAGGTTCTGCTCTAGTGACCAGAACACATAAGGCTAACATAGAGTCACTGTTGGAGATCCTGAGTAAGCTATGATCATGGATTGAATCATGCCTCATTTAAGAGATGCTTTGACTGGGAGGATCTGCCTAATTGGGAAATAACCATAAAAAACTACTGCGGTTCTCAGTGTGTTTTACTGTGTGTTTGTGAAATGCTCTCTACATGCAACCTGTGCTGACATGTTCATGATGATGCTTCTAAATCCTGAATGGCAGGCCAATTTTAATACTCTTTTTCATTTTAAATGTACAGTTGTGCAATGATTGAGTGTTTACAAATACATGGGAGAAAGATGTTTTCCTGACAAGACATACACCGTGTGCACTGAGCATATGTTGAAATTGATCCACTAACCTTTGCAGCTGTTTACATGTATACTGAGTATATAGTATAAGGGGGAAAAAAAAAAATTTCAGTTCAGTAGCGTAACAGTGCCTTCTCCATTCTATGGAGAGACTATTTTTTTCTGTAAGTCAGTGAGGTCAGTGACTTTACCCATGTCAGTGTTCATTCACCCCATAACAGACTTTTTGTTTCCCCCTTTAATCCTGGCCATTTTTTTGGTTAGCTTAAGGTTCAGTGTCTGACATCACAGACAAGCTGGAACAGGTTAAGATCTGGCAACAAGGAGACAGGAAAGATCTGATCATGTCCATAGGGAGAGATTGTGAGTCACACGAAAATGCCCTGAATACACAGTAATGAAGGAAATGTCATGTTTCTTAGGATGATTGTTTAACTTATCCTGCTTTGTGTGTAACTAGACACTTATCTGTAATGAAATAGCAATTTTTCATGAATAGTAATATAACATGATAAACATCACATAAACTTCTACATCAACAGCACTTGAGACTTTCCTAACAGCTCTCATAAGACAAGAAATGAGCCAGATGCCCCGTGGAGTGTACCATTTAGCACTGAGGGGAGGAAACCTGCGCTCTGACCAAGGCAAGACTGTTGCTGGAGTCCCGGCTTTCATGCTGAAAACATATGAGAAGAACAAGCAGCCAGGTCTAAAACCTGGTCTCTCAGGTGAGGTTAATGGGACTCTGATATTATAAAGAAAAAGCCAAAAGCCTCATCACCCTAATCAAATATACTTTGTTTTACAAACAATCAGAAATAGCAATCAGAGATATGTTGCTTTTTGAGTTGGTACCTTGCAAAAAGTCAACTCTTGAGGTTTCTTAATGAGATGTGCTTATTGACTACATTATGACAACATCAAGCTTCAGCAGACCTAATGACTTGTTCATTTCAGCTGGTTTGCTGCTCTGTTACGACCTTCCGGTCCAGACCGATAGAGATGGACGACCAATTAACCGCTTCATGGTTAGTCGAGGACGGGCCTTCCAGCAGATGTTAACCACCCTCATCCATGAGGTAGGACATGTTGCTTTATTAAATAAAAGACGCACACACACACACAAACACAAACAGCAAACATTTGGAAATGATGGATGAAGTGGAGGTGAGGAACATCGCAGCGTGAAGTAGACTGATGTTTCATCATGCAACATTTCTAATAATCGAATAATATGATGTAACGTGAGTAATATGAAAAGTTTCACTGACTTATTTGAATTAAAATCTTAAAGGTGCCATTGCAGAGCATACTGTGATAATGCTTTTTTTTTTTTCCATACAGTAGAACCTTGGATTACGATCATAATTCGTTCAAGAAGTGGACTCGTGTTCCAAAACACTTGTAAATCAAATCACCATTTTCCCATAAAAAATAATGAAACCTCAAATAATTCATTTCACAGCCCCAAAAATTAAATACATAAAAATAATTAATACCATCTATAAAATGAAAATAAAACAAATGAATCTGCACTTTACCTTTAAAAAAAAGTACAAATAAATCCCGACAGATAAGTGTCTTCGTTGGTGCGCGCAGGCGCAGTGTGTGTGTGTGTGTGTGTGTGTGTGTGTGTGTGTGTGTGTGTGTGTGTGTGGAATTAGCCCCTTCCCTCGCCTCGTTTTACACAGTAACACTCCTCCTCCCCCTCCCCACCTCGCTTTTTAAGTTTCACAACAAACACACACAATGGAAACACCGTTTTAACAGGAAAAAAATAAATCTCTCTGACACTGGCATCAGCGCATACTAAAGGAATCACTGTTGAAGTTTCACAACAAACACACACAACGGAAACACCGTTTTAACAGGAAAAAAGTAATCTCTCTGACACTGGTGTGAGCGCATACTAAGGGAATCACTGCGGTAAAGTAAAAAAAACAAAACAAATGAACCAGCACCTTACCTTTGAAAAGAATCGCGACAGAGCAGAGTTTCTGTGTGTTAGTGAAGCCGGGGAGGGGGTGAAAAGGCGAGAGAGCGTCTGTGCTTGTGTGTGTGTGTGTGTGTGTGTGTGTGTGTGTGTGTGTGTGTGTCAAATTACGCGCACGCACACACATAAGAGACGCTGAAAGAGAAAGGGAGATGTTGATTATGCAAGTAAGAGACGAGCACTAAGACCTAGCAGGGGAGACCATTACACACAATTCCGCAGCGCAAGAGTGACGCTCGGTGTCAAAATAAGAGTCGCATGCGTGATACATGATACTTGGCGCTCGTAAACTAATACTTGCTCGGTTTCCGATTAAAAATTTATTAAAAACCTTTGCTCGGTTTGCGGAACACTCGTAAACCACGTTACTCGCAATCCGAGGTTCCACTGTACCACCAACTGCCTCTATTTTTCTCCTTTTCCAAACATACTTTTTCTGTGTCTATGTAAATGAGCTACTGCACAAGCCACACCCAGTCGGAGAACTGCAGAGCTAAGTAACAGGCTAGACAAGGGGATCTTCTTATATGAGGTCAAGTACAAAATGGAAAAAGGGACAAAAAGACAAAAAAACATTTTCTCTCTCACTTTTTTTTGGGTAGTAGATGCAAACTGGTGACCCGTCTGAATGTCTAAAAATGACTAAAATGTGAAGTTTGCATAATGAGTCCCCTTTTTGTGTAATTTAAATGATATAAATAAATTGTTATACCTTTGTATAGTCATTGTCCTCTGTTGAAAGTCTGAAATTTCATTGGTCAGAAGGTGTTGATTTCATTTCTTGTTACTGTGTAGCAGCAGTAAATCAAATAATATGTTTATATTAATAAGTTTGCATGTAAATATTCCTACCTTCCTACCGTACCTCTAACAGCTCAACGCTTGGCCTCGTGTGCAGACAAAACGCATAATCTACAGTAGGCCTACTAATGAATGGGCTAGAAAACTTCTTGTATACAGAGGTTTATTAAACATTTGTGGATTGTGGATTCATCATTGTTAGTGCTTTCTAACAGTCCTTAAGTTTCCTATCACACTACAGACGTCAGGGCAGAGGAATTTGTGTTTCTATTCCAGCACCATGACAAGCAGTGTTATTGTTTTGTATTTCTCACATTATGAGGGAGACAAATGAGTGACAGCTGAGAGAACAGCTGGTCATAACCACTATAATGTAAGTGATGATGTAGATTCGTTTCATAGACATTCATGTTACTATGTTACTATATTACTATAAAACACCCAATAAAACATTTTATTGTCTGTAAATTGCTGTGCCATATGAGGAATAAAAACATGACTGACATCGCCTTTGGGATTGGTAACGGTATCTCTGCTTCGCTTTACACCACACCTCATTGTCCTGTCATTCATGATCTTCCTACTGCAGGACTGCAGGCTCAATCATGTTAATTCTTTAATTAAGCAAAAAACATATTCATTCTATAGGCTTAAATCCAGGTTGAGTTAAATTGTGACAGGATTTTTTTGTTTGTTGCATCAGGGAGCTCCGGCTGAGCAGACAGCCAGTAATAAAAACAAAATTTCTGTTCAGGTTGAAATTTGATAGTGAAATAGGCGTAATATTGTCTGCGCCTGCGGGTCGTCCCCGTCACTATACAGACTGAGAGCGGGTCACCACAGGATTGCGTTAGATGTAAAGTTTACGTTTAGGATTCTCAAGCTGATGCTGTTTTTTTTCCTTCCTTTATTTTTGGAAGGAAAAATCAGTTATGTCATTTTTAAACAGCTGAAACCAGACTTTTAAATACATCATTTTCTTTTTGTGATATGGGCCAGTATGATAGAGAAGAAAATGTTTAAGCAACACACTATTATACCCGTTCTTGAGTGACTGCAACTGCAACATGATTTAGGGCTGTGGTCGATGGGTTTCCAGTGTAAGAAATGAATGTATTACAGTATATACATTTTATTACCAGTAAATTAAAAAATAAATCAGGAACGTCTATAGCATAAACAAGCATTTATAAGCATTTTACAAGCAGTTATACACAGCCATTCAGGAAAACCTCGACCCTTGCAAATACTTAAATAATTAGCCCGCACTAATGCCACCACTCTTTATAACCATGGTGAACCGAAAAGCATCATCTGCTCTGTTATGGTAAACCTGTACTCAGTGCAGCCGCAGATTCCAGGTCTTGGCAATCCAGAGTGACCCTGTGTTGTCTTTGGCTGTTGTAACTCTTCCAGCTCAAAGTTTGGCATTTTGTGCAAGGTGATTTATTTATTTATTTTTTGCTTACCATGGCTGTAATTATTGGATATTTGAGTTGCTCATTCCTGCTTGATCGTTCCTGCCAGGAATTCCTGCCAGGACTGGGCGTTGTACATAGACCTCTTTCATCAGCACGATGTTTCTGCCCACAGACATTTATTTTTTACATTTTAGGCATTTGGCAGACACCCTTATTCAGATCGACTTACATTTTTATCTCATTATACATCTGAGCAGTTGAGGGTTAAGGGCCTTGCTCAAGGGCCCAACAGGGACAACTTGGTGGTTGTGGGATTTGAACCTGGAACCTTCTGAACCGTAGTGATCATATTTTAAAATTTTTTGCGCCATGCAAACCCTAGTTGTTGTTGTGTGTAAAAAATCATTAAGATACTGGATCTGTCTGGCATCAAGAAATATGTTAAGGTCAAAGTAGCATAAATTAAATCTTTCTCAATGTTGGTGTTTCATTGGCACGTGAATTGAAGTTATACCGGAGTGTTTATCTAATATACAGTTATTCCTATTAATGTTGATTTACCAGTTGTGATCTCCACTTTCACTATAACAATGACTTTGTGAAGTTGCTAAGTTAAGCAATTTAAGTTTTAAGAAAATGTTTTTTATTCCACCAGGTGGAAGTGAGATCTATAATATTACACAAAAATGTGATTTTACCCCATATCTCTTCATGTCACTCATTTTCCTCTTATCTCAACTCCCTGTCAGGTCAACATCCAGCCTTCAGAGTGGCACCGCTCCGTTCTCCTGCCTCAGGCATGGCGTGGCTTTATGAGCCGGGCGTACCATGCTGTCCTACAGGTGTGCATGTGTCTTTATATATATTTATCAGATGACACTTTTGCGTTGTATTTGAACCTGTTTAGAGTTGATCTCGCAGTACTCCATCAGTCAGTTTCCTAAGCACACTCAAAAAAAAAAAGAAAATGCCAGTTGTGACATCAAAGAAACGAACACAGCTGAAAGCTGAGTATGCAAGCACTTGCAGTTAATTACCGCTCAGTGTCATCAGGAAGAGGAATGCTTTCAGTGCACCAGTGCAGACATGAAAGAGGTTTTGGAGTAAGTGAAATACCTATAGATCCTCTATTGTCAGACATTCGTTCTTCTTGACAGGCTGCTGTCATACACTAGGACTGCAAATGTTACGATAAAATTCAGATTTCAACAGCAGCCCCCGTAGGTGGAGTTTTAAATCCGGTATATTAATTATGATGAGAATAGTAGCCCCAGGGTCTGGATTTACAAAGCATCTCAGATTAGCACATGCAAGTGCTGCTGTCTGATGCACTTTTTTTAGACCCCATCTGCTGCTTTATAGCCTCTACTTGAGCTATAAGCTTTGTGGTTCATAATATTGTGCACCCATCTGCTCACTGATTGCCCACTAGGCTTCTAATGGCTCACTCTGCGATGCTTGAGAAGCACTCGTTCCATGTGATAAGCTTATAGTCAACATCTTACATCAGGATAATTAATGAGTTTTTGTTTGCAGAAGATTCAGTGTTTGTGGTGGTGATTACTAAGTTTGGCGCTCTCTCTCTCTCAGGGGCGTAAGGCCGAGCTGGAGATGCTGCAGAAGCAAGGGAAAGAGAGTCCAGAGGAGCTGCAGTATAAACAGCACTGTGCCTGGCTCTGGTATTGTGCAACACACACACGCAGGGCATGAATGACTTACTTTCTCCATGCCAGCTTCATTCATTTCCATCCATTATGGCTAACATTAAGCGTTCTGATCTTTATCTCAAACATTCAGGGCCGGCTGACTTTCTGGAATTTGTGCCATTAAGAACGTTTTGCGTGATTGTGCAGTCCCTGCCTGTCGCCACCCTAAAACCCATAATGTATTAAATCCTTTATGCATTTTTTTTTTTTACTGGAATAGCCACCAGTATTAAGATTGCAGTTCCCTCTGTATGAGTTGGTAAACTGTCCCAAAAGGAAAGACGATGCATTGTGTATTTGTAGCAGAACGTTTTATGCCATACACACATTTAAAGCTACTGTATATACTGTACAACTTAAACTAACCCACAAAGAATGACAAATGTGTAATCATTCATTTTTAACATTTTATATTTAATTTGCTTAAATTTCTTTGTATGACGTAAATGCCTGCAAAAAAATGCATTAGGAAGTTTTTTTTTTTTTTTTTTTGTGCAGAAGGCGTACTCATGTCCTGTTCACACGGGATTAGTATTACCTAGGGACCTTGTATGATTTGTAATAATTGCGGAGGTAGTCTGTGATCTTAATCCCATGCAAATCGGCCATGTCTGTAATTTATAAAGTAAAAATCCCCCCGCAAATGACCTGCCATATTTCACCCGAACACCGAGGTCCTGTGATAACATTGGTCCCACGCAAATAAGCATGTCTGTGATTTGGCCAGGATTTTTTCTTTTCTTTTTTTCAAGGTTTTTGTTTCCTGTGCGCTTTTTTTATCGATCTTCCACAAAGAATGGAGGCTGTGTTGGAGTGAAAGTATTTTGGGTGCTGGATCATATCGCTATACACCATCAACAATACAGTGTGCAGAAAGAGAAAAATCACGAATAGGGCTTCATTTGTATGAAATGTAATGTTATTTGTAATATGTAGTATAAATATAAATGTAATATATAATATGTAATATAACGTAAGCGTAATATTTATTTGTATGAAAAACATCTTATCCGGGAGATAAGTCAGTAAATTTGAGTAACATTGCAGGCTTCACTTATTCCGTGCGAATGCGGCAAATGAAACTCAGACCTAGCGCGGTAATTTCTAAATCACACGAGATCCCCTGATAATACGACTCCCGTGCGAATAGTACATTAGTCACGTGACTGGGGATCTTTATAATATTTGAAAAAGAATCATGGCTGATATGGAGTTGAAATGAAAGAAATGTAAGCAAACAATAACAGATTCTGCAAAGAAGTGTACATTGGTACCAAATGCCTTTTAATCAAAGTAGAGTTCATATAGGAAAGCAGTTTGGAAGGTGATTTTTTTTTTTTCACTTTATGTAAATTAATCTTTTTTAATTCTTTGCGTATCATGCAATGCCATACAGTATGTCGATGCACATTTTGAAATAAAAATGAAACTATGTCTGCACCATATTTAGTTCTTGCACCTTTACAGTTTTAAAAAGCATTTTATATGTTTTATTTCATGCATATCTTAAAAAAGGAAAAATACAAGAACAAGAATACAATAACTTACCGGATTGGGACTAAACAGCTACTGTATGTGGCTACCATTTTTATTTATTAAAGCTATTTGGAAAAAAACTTCAGTTTGCTAGGGACCATAATGATTGGATTTTGGAGCAATGGAGAAAGGTCATGTGGTCTGATGAGACCAGACTGACCCTATTACAGAGTCAGGGAGAAGCACATGAAGCGATGGACCCGTCATGCATAGTGCCCATTGTGCAAGCCTCTGGAGGCAGTGTAGTGATCTGGGGTTGCTTCAGTTGGTCAGGTCTGCTCTCAGCAACGTTATGTGACAATAAAGTGAACTCAGCTGATGACCTGAATGTACTGAATGGGCAGGTTATTATATCTATGGAGTTTTTCTTCCCTGATGGCACAGACGTTTTCCAGGACTCTAATTGTAAAGAGTATATTTGCTTTCTCTTCAAGCTTATACATCTTTGCGCTTATATCACCTCCATTCATACAGCTTTGGGATGTAATAGCACATTAAAATGAAATAGGGCGTACAGTAATTCCATTCTGGTACTCTGAGCCAATATAACTGTCAGAATGAACTAAATTGTTTGATATGTTATGAAATGTTGGTGAAAAATAATGAAATCCAGTGTTTACTATTGTCATAAACAATAACATAAATCCATTTAAGAATGTGATTTTTAGATTACTTTGTGTTAGTTTCTAGTTATAAATTTGTTCCATTTAAGTCCCATTTTCTTTTCATAGATTTTTTTTTTTTTGCACAAATTACCAAAATTAAAGTGATGCATAAATAGTTTTTTCATCAAGAATAAAAAAGATAAATGTATCCTATATATTGTACAAGAATTTTACACAGTGATGCTTTTCTGTCCATGTGCTGTTCTTTTGTGAATATACTACACCAGGTTTTATAGACCATACTTTATTTTATGTATTTATTTTAAATCGAGCGTGTACTGTTACTAAAACTCATTTGTGGTTGGCTTTATAAAAGTATGATTTTAAAGCTTTTATGAAATTATGCAGTGTTAAAATAATTAACATGAATGAAAAATTAGTAGTAGCTAATGTGTAGTAGCTAATTAGTAGCAGCTGTGTGCGACGTTAAGGACGCAATCCAGCGACAACATCAGAGATTTGTACTGTACAGTAGGTTCTCAGATTTTGAGCGAGTATGGCACCATGGATTTCTTTCCCATCTGTAGCCATCAGGTGTGAATGCGTCCAAGTGTGTGTTTTTGACCTTGTAAGAAACATGTGGCTAGTCCCCATAAGGTTTTTTTTTTTTACCTTAGGGGAAAAAACAAAACAAAAAAACACCTTAGTTGTTCCCTTGGGCCATGTTCAGTTAGGGGTGGGTGAGGAGTAATAATTACAGTGTGTGACAAAGATCCTCACATGGAAAAATGTGTATTGCTTGTGTGAGAGTCTAAGTCCGCGGGTTAATGTGTTGACAGGACTAGATCCGGCCCCAAAGACAGAGGTGCGTAGTGAAGAATAGCTTACGTTGTAGAGTAATGGGACTTTGTAAAGAAGAGGGGTGGAGGGCATGTTGGTGGTGTATTTGAAGTAGTATGTAGTGGTGGTGTGTTACCTCGACTCTTAAATCATCGCCTGTAGAGATGAAAGGTTGACCTTTGTGTCCGCACTGCGCAGTAAATCAGCTCTCCTTTGCTCTCTCCTTCTCTTCAGGGTCAGAGACCAGCTGACTGATGTGGTGAAGGCTGCAGCCAAGTAAGTAACAGAGGCTAATGCTGTCCTCCTCCCCCTCTGTTAAGTCCTCTCTAATCCTCATTATTGGCCATAGTCTATGAGTTCTAAGGTATCTCAGGCACAAATGAAACCAGCCAACTTTCAACCTGAATAAGGATTTTAATAGCGAATTCCTGTTAGCCAGATAGAGGTGTCAGTCTTATTAAATCAAATCAATGTAAAGATCAATTCAATGTCAACTGAATAAAGAACAAAGGCAAATGTGTCTGTCCGAAGTGATTAGACCTGAGGTCATAGTTTGTCTGAGTGTGAGTCAGGGATAGTTAATGACACAAAATGTGTGTGTGTTTTAGGGACAGTCCTGTGGTCCAGGGAAACTGCATCCTTGCTCTAAGTGGTCTTGCTGTCGTTCTGAGCCGTCACGAGAGCAGCCTTCCTGCTCAGAGCGATGGACAAGTCGAGGTAAGGAAATCCTTCCCTGTGCACGCTTTATTTGTTCATTCATCTCACAAGTAGAACTTTTTCCTGGTTGACATCGTGATGACATCGTACTGGGTAAGAGGTGAGAGTGGAAAAATTTAATTCTAACCTCGTTCGGTGTACTCTAATTCTCAGAGGGGTGGGATGTACATAGTACAGAGTACATAGTGCTCCCACATTAATCACGGCTCTACAGCCAGTCAGGGGCGTCTGTAAGCTCGCGCAACGGAGGGAGCGGATAGCGCTGTCCTCCGAGTGTGTTACGCCGCCCCCAACGGTGCGCGAGCGAGCAGTTCGAAAAGATGCGGTCGGCTGGCGTCACGTGGTTCGGAGAAAACACGTGATAGTCTTCGGCCCTCCCGGCTGAGTGGTAGTAGTAGCCTTAATGTGGGAGCCCCCTAGTGACGGGGAGGAATTGGACACGACTAAATTACGGAGAAAATCGGTGGAAAATCCAAAAAAAAAATAAAAATTTTTTTTTAATATGGTTTGTTTTGTACTGTATGTATCAATTGGATTATAAGGCTATATACCCTGCCCGGCCAAAGAAAAAGTCACCACCTGGATTTAAATAAGCAAACAAGTAAGAGCCTTCCATTGGATTACTGCAGTGATTAATTTGATTCAGCTGGCAACAAGTTATTTACCCTAACTGATACAGTGAGTAGCTTGTCGTTTCTTACGACAAGACGTATCACAAGACGTATCCTGTGGTCATGGCAAAGATTTGATTACATTTTATTTCTCTGCATCAAGCAAAAGAAACATCTAAGGAGATGGTTGAAACTACTAAAATTGGGTTAGGAAGTGTCTAACGCATTATTTGAACTGGGACTAAACAGCTGTGTAGCCTTAAGAAAACCTCCTTTCAGTGAGGTTAATTGGAAAAAAGGCTTTGGTTTGCTAGGGAGAATAAAGAATGGACTGTGCAGCATTGGAAAAAAGATCATATGGTCTGATGAGTCCAGATTTACTCCAGAGTGATGAGGCATAAGGGTAAGAAGAAAGGTGGATGATACAATGCACCACCATCATGTCTAGTGCCACCTGTACACGGTGGTGGAAGCAGTGTTGTGATCTGGGGTTGATTCTGTTGGTCAGGTCTTGGTTTAGCAATGTTGGGGGGGGGGGTTAGGAATCTTTTTTTTTTTTTATGCCAGGATTCATCAGGCACAAATTGAGAAACAGTGGTTTAAGGCTCATGAGTGTCTGATTCCCCCTATATAGGCTCTTAGAGAGAAATTAATGGACTATAGGGGGAAGTAAATGTTATGACATTGCATAAGCTTATGGAAATGATGCCACGGTGAAGGCAAAAGTTTTCAATTAAAGTTAAAGTTAAATTAATGTTTGACTTTTTTTTTTTTTGACCAGGCAACGTGGTATAGTTTCTACCCAATAAGGAACTAATAATACATTTGGTTTTATATAGTAACACTAGTGAATTTATACCTGCAGGTTGGCCCAGAGATCCTACCTACTACCCACTGGCTGTCTATGGTGATTGACACTCTTCTTAGCATTGTGAGCAGCAGCAGTCGGCCGAAAGGACAGGTTTTCCCCTGGTTTGTTCATGTGAGTACTACACCGACTCTAGACCAATCAATCTCTGTCATTTACAAGAGGAAAACCATACTTGAGTATGTGTCAGCTCAGTCATGTCGTCTTCTCTTTAGTTAGCTGTGCATGAGTTTGGAAACATGATCATTGTGTAGGGGTTTTCTATCCTACATACTTGGAATACACTGAATTCTGTAAAGTATCTTTTTCCTCTTCAGACTGTAGTGTTTTTCATTCTAAAATGTGTTTTGTGGTGATGGATGGATATACAGTATCTGAGTCCAGAGTTCTTAAAACTGGGCATGATGTAGGAATACACCCTATATGGGATCACAGGCCAGTGCTGTGCAATATACAAACATATTAACACCTAGTATCACTTCGTCGTAGTCAATCCACCCATCAGCATGTTTTTGGGAGGTGATGAGAAAGCAGAGATCCCAAAGGAAACCCACATGGATAGGGTGAGACCATATGCAAGTCCATACAAATGGTCTCAAATCAGGGACACTAGGTCTGTGATGTCTGTAGGAACACTGCTCATTATTTCTGTAAGGTGTATCTTTTGAAGGGAAAATACAAGATATTATACAAGTGGAAAAGCGATTTAAAGAAAGAATAATTAAAGAGATTTTTTTTATTTTTAATGGTCAGAAAGAAAACTCATCCAACACACACAATTTCAATTTACACTCCAAACCCAAACCTTTTATACAGTATTAGTTTCACTGAATCCTTTTCTCCCAATGTAGCGCTCATACTCGGGCGAGAACACAGCCAGTACCATTGCTCGCTCCTGTGCCGCACTGGGCCTGGCAATGCTAGTTCCTGTCCTGGTCACCTCACACAGGGATGCAGTGCTCTCGATACGGGACACGTTACAAGCAGGCCTGCCTGGTATGCCCACCGCTGATGACTCCCAAGCTCTACAGTTCCACAGCGGCTTGGCATTAGGTATGCTGCTAGCCTGGCTTAACGAGGAAAAAGTCAGGTAGGTGATTTTTGAGATGGGGAACAAATTATGAACAATGCAACACTATTAGCATTTCAAATCAACATATAGTTACTCAACTAACAAGCGATCATGTAATGAAATTGAAGTGCTTAGTGGTGATTAAATGAAATAGCATTGTGTGGTAATTGATGGCTCTGTAAAAAGGTCTGTGGATGGGCATCTGTTATGTAGGAAAATTTGTGTTCAAGTACACGATCATTGGTTGCAGTTACTGATCAAAAGTACACTCTTCGGCTTGCAAGACTAATCCTAAACATAGCATCCTGTCCTGAGGAAAAAAAACCCAAAGAAACATGTTATGCGATATGTTTGCATGTGTGTGTATTGTTAACAGTGACATTGGAGGGCGGACCATGTGGGAATTGATGCTGAGCTCTTTGGAATGTCTGGAATCATGCTGCTTCAACAACCAGCTGGAATATAAGTATGTCCAAAATGATGTGTATTAAATTGAATGTATTTCTTTTTATTATTATAATTTTAATGGACACTTTAGCTGTAATGTAATGTGCACAATATCACCCTTAACTCAAATGTTGATCATCGTTTCCATTACCTTCATAGCAGGGGTAGAATGAAATTGAGTATGATATAGTAAAGTAATAGTAATTGAATATCATTTAGTACACATGATAAAACACGTTACAACACACTTTACATGATCTCGTATTGCTCAACCCTAGTCGATGTTATACAAACCAAACTGGAATTGTTTGGGATCAAAAGTTTGGGATCACAATTTATAGTTTTCAAAGGAAACAAACAAAATTAGTCTAAATAGAAAATATTCTTATATTATATTCATATATATATATATATATTCATGATAGACATGCTGACATAGTTAGAAATAATGATTTTGATGGAAGTGATGTACGAGTTCTTCAAACCTTCCCTTCATTAAAAAAAAAATTACAGCCTGGCAGACATTCTAGCTGTCAATTTTTCAATATAATCTGATGAGATTTTACCCCATGATTCCTGAAGTATCTCCTACAAGGCGGATTTGCTTGACGATCAAGCTGCTCCCACAACAGCTCAATAGGGTGCAAGGACTGTACTGGCCACTCCATTACAGACAGAATTCCGGCTAACTTTAATTGTTTTTCTTTGAGGCAGACTATATTGTGAAAGGCAATGCACAAATCAGTTAAATCTATATTACCACAAAAATTTAAATATCCAGAACTTTATTTTTGACAGCACTGTTTCTGTCTTGCAACTGCATTATATGCAACGAAACATTAATAAATGGTAAGAGCATATCTAAAATAGCAATTTAAAGAATCTATGCATATAAATACAGTGGAACCTTGGATTATGAGCATAATTCGTTCCGGAAGTGGGGTCATGTTCCAAAACACTCGAAAACCAAATCATCATTTCCCATAAGAAATAATGAAAACTCAAATTATTCGTTCCACAGCCCCCAAAAATAAACACACAAAAATAATTAATACAATCTATAAAATTAAAATAAAACAAATTAATCTGCACTTTACCTTTAAAAAAAAGTACAAATAAATCCCGACAGACAAGTGTTTCCGTTGGTGCGTGCAGGCGCCGTGTGTGTTGTATGTTGTGTGTGTGTGTGTGTGTGTGTGTGTGTGTGTGTGTGTGTGTGTGTGTGTGTGTGTGTGTGTGTGTGTGTGTGGAATTAGCCCCTTCCCTCGCCTCGTTTTACACAGTAACACTCCTTCTCCCTCTCCCCACCTCGCTTTTTAAGTTTCACAACAAACACACACACACACACACACACAACGGAAACACCGTTTTAACAGGAAAAAAATAAATCTCTCTGAGACTGGCATGAGCGCATACTAACGGAATCACTTTTTAAGTTTCACAACAAACGCATAAACACAGCGGAAACACCATTTTAACAGGGAAAAAAAGAAATCTCTCTGACCTGGCATGAGCATACTAAGGGAATCACTGCTGTAAAGTAAAAAACAAAACAAATGAACCAGCACCTTACCTTCGGGACAGAGCAGAGTTTCTGTGTGTTTGTGAAGCCGGGGAGGGGGTGAAAAGGCGAGAGCGCGTCTGTATGTGTGTCTGTGTCTCTGTGTGTGTGTGTGTGTGTGTGTGTGTCAAATTACGCGCGCACACGCATAAGAGACTAAAAGAAAGAAAGAGGGAGATGTTGATTATACAAGTAAGAGACGAGCAGAGTTTCTGTGCGTTTGCGAAGGCGAGGTGGGGGGGGTGAGGTCAGAGAGTGACGCTCGGTGTCAAAATAAGAGTCGCATGCGTGATACATGATACTCGGCGCTCATAAACTAATACTTGCTCGGTTTCCGATTAAAATTTATTAAAAATCTTTGCTCGGTTTGCGGAACACTCGAGGTTCCACTGTACTGTGATTACGGTACTCCAGTTTTTCCAGTATATTGCAGGCGATGTTATGCAAATTCGTTTGTGGTGCTTCTGTATATGTTTCAAATCTTTTATGCTTTTATTTCTGCTGTTGTTTTGTATTTATTATCATTTTCAGCCATCTGTCATGTGTTGATTATACAGAGCTATCCTTTTTATTTAATATGGTGGGTAAAAAAAAAATTATCACAGTTGTTGTGAATTGTATCGTGTTTATTGGGTCCATGTGTTGCAATGATAATACAATGATATGTTTATGTGTTCATGTTCTACTGTGGTGAGAAGGAAATGCTTTTAATAACATGTGCGGCGCCCATGTTATAAGGCGGGGCCCTAGGTCGACCACCTGAATTGCCTGTTGGACGGGTCTGCACTGGCGGTAGTGTACTCTATACTGCACCAAGTCCACATTTAAACTTTGGTCCACACTTCCTACCAGAGTGTCATTAATGCACTGACATTGTCCTGTTGAAGAAAGTGAGCACAACTTATATCAGTGGAGACGTCTAGTGATACGACACATGACTATACTTCTTTCTGTGGTTCATTTTTCCCGCAGTGTCAGTAACCACATATTAAAAAGTCAGTTTGATTTAAAGTGCCATAAGTAATTTGCCTAGCTTGCACAACACTAAACCAGAGGTTATAAACTTTTCTCAGTTCTTAACATTAGTCATGTGGCTTCAAAACAAATGAAACTTGCAATTATAAAAAGGCCAGTAATACCCATGTGTATGTATGTACAAGTAATAAAACAAGGATTAATGCATATAATATCTGTATGAAGATTTGGTTAACTCTTTCTCTCTCTCTCTCTCTCTGTCTTTGACTATTTCAGTTCTGGCTGTGTTCTTGGTGTTGGGCTGCTACTCAGCTCCCTCTGTAGCAGTAGTGATGCTGAGCAGCGAATGTGTGTGTCTGTCTCTCTGGACAGACTTCTTCAGAGCTTGCAGGACGGTGGGAGCATGGGACGCATGCAGCAGGAGGTCTTATTCACCACCTTGACATTACATACATTCTAATGCAGGACACAGCGACCTGCTGTGAGAAAGTAAAGTGTTTTTTATTCTTTTCTCCTTCACTCAAATCTACCCGTAGGTGTTGGCATACTCTGTGGCATGTGCCGGAGCGTCAGCGTTTAGTTGCGGTATTATTGATGCCAGTAAGGCTGAGGAGGTGATGAACAGCCTGCGATCCATGACCGAGGAGAGCCAGCAGGTGAGGACAGACAAAGCCCGGTCTTAATACGCCAGTATTGACATTTCTAAATAAATGCTCATTTGCTTTGTGTATTCGCTAAGGGTTGTGTTAATGAGGTCCATGATAATGTTTGTGTTTGTTGTGTGCAGACTCCAGGCTTGGCCCTGGCTCTGGGCCTCGTTGTTCATGGACTCTCGTCTTGCGGACATGGCAAAGCAGAGGACCTTCACCCGCGCCTGCTGGCTGCTTACACCAAGATTCTCTTGGCAGAGGTACTGTATTGTTCAGGAGACCAAGTTCAATCCATAAATAATTCAATAATTTATGATTAGAAATGGTACAAATAAAAAAGTTGGTTAAGCCACACAGTAACCTATGAATAGAGAGAGAGAGTGAGAGAGAGAAATCATGATCAGGCCTTTGATTAGTATACTGCTGATGCTGAATGCTGAGTGGTTGGAACAGACAAGAGGGTAAATGAGGTTGCTGCTGCTGATATTACTTAAACACCCAATTTTTATATTGTATTCTTTAGACATTTTTAGCCTGTAAGAGTAAAACCTTTGTTATTGAACCTGCATAATTTAATTTAATATGAAGTAATTAAAGGTGGCTCAAAACTTTTGCACAGTACTGTACAGTATATATGGCCCAACTAACTTAATTTTAAAATAAATTGCGCGATGTTTTAATTTTAGAGGACTAAAACTTGGTTACACAGCCCTAGATCATATGTTTGTGCTTCGCTCCTTATTTCCTGCAATCAGGGCTGTCCGACTATGCAGAGACTCGCAGCTCTGAATGGAGTGATCGCTTTGGTGGGATCTGAGACTGCTTTCCTTCAGGTAGGTCTCCTCCGAACAATTCGGGATCCTCCGGCGCTCACGGTTAACAGTTTAATGAAGCCTGATTTTGCCGTAGGTCGCGGTTTTGTGTTGTATATACAAGCAGGAAATCCATTCAAGCAGCCCTCAGTGTAGCTTTGAAGCGTTCTGCTTTTGTTCGATTTCTTTTATTGATTATCCTAAAGCATTGGTTACAAATGAGTGGCTTTTAAAGCCAAGGCTATAAATGTGGCACCAAGCAGCACTTTCTAAACAGCACTTTACTACCTGCTCATTTGCTCTTTCAACCTCAGATCCATTATCACCAGCTTAGGTGGTTTCAGCCTGAAATGCCAGTCTCGTATGGCTGCTGCCCTTTTTAAAAACGCACACCTGTGCCAGCTTAGTCTTTGTGTGGCAAATTACACTCCTCAGTGCCCACCCACTTCACACACACACACACACACACACACATATACACACACACACACATACACACACGCACGCACGCACACAGAGCTGTCTCGCCATTTAAATGCAAATGCCACCATACTTGGATGGCAGCCAGGAAGTATCTCCATAGTAACAGCAGAACTTGACAACGGGAGTGAGGGAAGGATTTTTCTCCCAGTGCAGAGAGAAATCCTTGTGGATGTCTCTGATTACACAGCTCTCCCAAATGATGAAAAGATGCACTTAAATGAAACTCTGAATTGTTTCAGAACCGAGTGTGTCTCAGAAATACTGTACGTTTCCAAACTGCATTTTTGGGCGTTCAAAGTTTTACGCCAGTGCTCATTTGTAAAAGTGACATTTGTAAAAGCAGTAAATGCCTGATAATTGTTTAGGTGAAAGTGTGTTTTTTTTTGTTTTTGTGAGCAATGTGTGTGTATATGCTTTGGCAAAGCTTAATGGAATTCAGCTGCCAGTCAGTGCTTTTTAAATCCTGCCTTTCTGAGCAGTAAGCCTGTCAGACTGAAATTTTCAGAAACCAAGCAGCATATTCTGCTGTCACAAAACAGCATACTAATAATAAAAGAAATCACACCGGAGGAACATCGGCCACTTCTGGGAGATTGCTCTAGGTTGAAATTAGTTTTATGCTACTGTAGCAATATTACTCTTCGCTTCCTATATATCGAAATAAAATAATTGCCTGCTTGGGGTTGGACTCTATATAAAGAGAATGATCTGTAGATTATTAATTTTAGTGACGGCCAATTATTCTGAAGTAGTCTATATGACCTTGGAAGCTGTTGCGTAAGAATGCATTTTTATTCCATGTATCTTGCAGCTCAGAAGTGAATCAGAGCTGTCCCCTCAGCAACAGAATCGACTGAATGAAGTCATAAGATCTCTTACACAGGTAAGATGCTTTGCTGTTCTCGCATTCTGTCTTTTAATGTATTATCATCCCTAATACACAAAAACTTGCTACATAGATTTTCCCTTTTCTCCTCGTTGCCCAGATCGTCTCTTTCTCAGGAACAATAGGTCTGCAGTCTAATGGAGCTTGTTTGGTGGCTCACCTGTATTTGGCTCACATGTCCAGCAGCCACAGTAGAACTGCAGGTAAGAGTGCTCTAAATCATGGATTCGCGAACTTCTCACAGTCGCGAACCCTTTTAACAGTGAAATAAATGTAATGCCCTCGTTCAGCGCAGCTTGGATTTGTTTTACAAGCAACTGTTCAGACATTAGGCTCCCAGAATCACTCTTCCACAGTCTTGAGTCCTGGAATATGTCTGTGAAAAGAACTCCATATATGGGATTAATTTATAATTCAGCACATTCAGGTCATCAGCTGACTTCATTTTATCTGAGTCTTGACCTGACCAACTGAAGCATATTGTACAGTGGGCACTATGCATGATATACGCATCACCCTGGTATCGGGTCAGTCTGAGCTCATCAGACCACACGATCTTTATTCCATTGCTCCAACGTGCAATCTTTATTCTTCCTTGCTAAATATAAGCTTTGTTTCCTGATTAGCTTTAGTGGTTTAGTCCCAAACCTGTGAGTTTTCTTAAAAAGTAGTGTGCGTGCTACTTTTACTATGAAACAACTGTGATTTATATTACATTTTTTTGTATGTAATGAAAATATTCAACTTCACCAAGTGTTTCAGTGAGCTCCATTCTTCTCCAAAATCGACGGGTCAGCACTATCCTTGCAGGTTATTTAACATCCCCTTAGTTGATGATGTTGTTTGGCAGTATTGAATGTTGAATGCTTTAATAATGGCGGGTTGCAAATCCACCAATGTAAAAAAAAAATATATATATATAATTAAAAATAAAATTATTGATTAGGAGTTAAGATAGACAATAGTGAGGGGTTTGTTAGCTCATGTATTTTTTTTTTTTTTTACCAAGTGTATACACTGGTGGTGAATGGGGAAAGACCAACTGAAACAGAATCCTGGGGTTCCCAGAGTTTTTCTAGGGTTCCCTGACATACTTTCTGAATATTGCAAAATCGGCATATACATCCATACATCCATTAAAATACAAAATTTATGATAAAGGATGGACAGTCTATCTAAAATACACATGCCAATTTTTCTTTTTGTCATTCTCTTGCTCTGTGTCTCACTCAGTGCCTCAAGATTTTAGCTACCTCCCTGAAAAGAGTCTCCTCAGAGCACTGGTGTTCTACATAATTGAAGCCGGAAGAAAAGGTATCTAGCCTGGGTTTTTTATTTTTCTCTACTTATGAATACAGGATTTTCCTAAGCTGTACGCTCTCTCTCTCTCTCTCTCTCTCTCTCTCTCTCTCTCTCTTTCTCTCTCTCTCTCTCTCTCTCTCTCTCTCTCTCTCTCTCTCTGTTGTTTTCTTTGGCTGCAGGACCTGAGGCCATTACTCCTGATCTGATTAAAACAGTACTGGCTCCGCTGGCCACAGTGGGCTCTAGCTTCCAATATCCACCTGTTAACTGGAGCTCCATTCTCTCACCTCTGATGAGACTTAATTTTGGTAACCGTTATCATTTCTTGCACTTGCCTTTGGATGTGAAAATGGTTGCTATTTGTTTCATATTATTTGCTTATTTCTTCCATGCTGTTTGTTTTATTCTGTAAAATGAGGAGCAAATACAACGGATATAAATAGTGATATAATAATAGTAAGTTGAGAGGAAAAAAGCAGTCAGTCGATGTCAGCAACATCGATGTACATTTAAGAATGTGAGTTTGTGTATTCTGAATGTTTTACTGTGACTACTACTAATAACAATTCATTTTCATATCTGGAATAAATGCAATATATTAGTTAGGCATAATTGATCAGGCGATTGAGCGTGTGCTTGCTCTCTTGTGCCCTCTGTAGGTGAAGAAGTGCAACTTTACTGCTTAGAACTGGCGTCGAGTCAGGCACAGACTTCCTCCAGCGCCTCACTGTTTCTGGGTGTGTGGCTCGCACCTCCTCTGGTCCACAGCCTTAGCGTGAGTGGTCACGTGCACTTGCACGGACATGTTTACTGTATGCGCACACTTTCATGGGCATGATCAGTTTCCATTGAATATAAGCCGTGCTTCTGTAGAAATGTGATGAAAAGTATATGTAACTCATATGTACGTGCAGTAACGGATTATCCACACCACGTTACACCATTTTAAAAGGACACAATAATTCACACGTCTGTATTCTGTTTTCAGCAACGCACCAGAGCTCTCCTCTATGAATGCCTGTGTTTCTGGATGAAGCACGTTGCGGATGATAAGCTGCAGGTGTACGTGGAAAGCTTGGCCGTACAGCAGTTTAACCCAGACCACCGAGCTCAGAGGCTCTCTCTTTGCCTCTCCATCCTTCATGGCCTTGCTAAGGCTATGGCCCTGCCCAACCCTGCACAGAACTGCTGGACTGTCCTGTGCTCCACAGCAGAGAAGATTTTTCACCTTTTACCTGATAGCATCCAGGTATGAGTACACTTACAGTCACTAATTAGTCACATCAATGAGTCACTAATGCTAGGCAAGTGTTTTATACGTGTTAGCTTGGCTGTGAAGAATATAAAT
The DNA here is from genome assembly GCA_030347435.1 of Clarias fuscus. NCBI lineage: Eukaryota > Metazoa > Chordata > Actinopteri > Siluriformes > Clariidae > Clarias > Clarias fuscus. Next base: position 15,538,499 of record CM059205.1, read on the forward strand.
AGCAATTCTGATTGACAGATTGTTGTTTAACTTTCTACAGGCACACGAGGTGACGCTCTATGAAGGGATCTGTTCGTGTTTATCAGAAATGAATGACAAAGAGATAGACAGGATCGTCAAAGTCACCGAGGTACATTTCGGTCAAGCACAAATATGAAAATATGTTTCAAACATATAATTTTCAAATGTGAATATTATGTATATTGAAAGCATTCGTTCATTCCACTCATGTACATACACTGATCAGCCATAACATTATGACCACACGGTTAATGGCTGGTTAATGGTTGTGATAGAAAGGTGTCAGAACACACAGTGCATCCCTGGTATGATAGCAAAAATAGGACCTAGTCAATATTAGACAGGTGGCCATTATGGTATGGCTTATTGTTGTACATTTTGTGCATTTTTCCTGCTTTGGTCCATTTGATTTTACTATTACTAAGGAAAAGTTGAATTAAATGTTTTAATGCTAAATAACACTGCTTTATTTGTCCCATGCTGTCCTCTACAGGCCAATGTGGAGAAGACCACCTTCATTCTGTCTTACTTAAGTTCGAAAGGCAGAATTCCACTCTTGGGCCTCAATGATATCATCAGCACCGTATTACAGAATGGAAAACCCGAGAAAATCAGCTGGCTGTTAATGCAGTGCTTCTACCAGTCACGTTTAGCCTCAAACCCCAACACAGGCAAGCCAAATATTTAACCGTAGTGCAGGGGTCTTCAACTCCAGTCCTGGAGGGCCAGTGTTCAACACAGTTTAGTGATTCTTCTTCTCAAACACAGCTGATTCAACTAATCGTTTAATTACTAGGTTCAGTGGGTGTGTTTAAGTGGTGGTGAGTTACAAACTGTGTTAAGCCTCCAGGACTGGAGCTGAAGATCCCTGCTGTAGTGTGTTAATATGTTCTGGTAATTCACTAGTACAAATAGGGTTTTTTTGTTTTTGAGAATATATAAAATCATTATAATATTTGCTGTTTCAGTAGTACATTATGGAGTAGTAGTGTGTTCTGTCATTTATAACATGTTCATTCATAATGATGTAAAGAGAAAGTAAGGAATTTGACAGTAAGCCCTGTATGGTATAAATCATATTTAGCAAAGGTCAACCTAGAAGTACCTTTTTGTAAACGGGTAGCCTGGAGGAATCCTCTATAAAAATGTCTACAGCTTGGACTGGAAGCCATCTGCCACTGGAGAAATCGCTATTTAATTTTTGGAGAACCCATGGACAGTATTAAATACAGTAGATCATGATAAGCAAATAATGATTCTTTAATGGTTCTTCAGTTGTAGGTTTCACAAGGGCTTCTGGAGTCGTGAAAGCTTATACACGAAGACCCTCCTGTACATATAACTCCCAAGATTCGTTTATGCTCCAATAATTTAATCAGCTACTTTCTTACAAATATACCAAAGGTAACAGTTGATTTCTGCACCGTGTTCCAGATCAATGTAGTCTCATAGCTAAAATTTCACTTGTCTTTAGGTGTGGCCAAAAGAATGGAATGGCTTCTGGAATTGATGGGCCACGTCAGGAAAGTGCTATATGGAGCACCCACTGTACAATGTGATGACGTCAAAAAGGTACATAATAAGAATAAGTGTTTGCTTGCAGAGGTAATACAAGTGATCGGTTACAAGTGATTAGACCCCATATGAATAGGTTAGACAAACGCTTATACACTACCTGGCATCATTATAATAATAATAATAAGTTGCCATTTCAGATGTGTGAAATAATTTGCATCTATCAAAAAAAAAGGTAACTATTTTAATTTTGGGTTAAGGATCCTCGATCATGTTACTAAAACACTATGGAACTGAACTGTCACCTTTGTGGAAATGTAGTCAAAATAAATCAAGAATGGAGATCACTTAAACGGTTGGCTTACTGTACATCATAAAACAATACAGACAACAGAAATCGCTGCATGTTTACTGTAATAGTAAAAGTAAGAGCATTTTCACATACACTGTGGAACCAGAACTCACAGGATTAAGACTGAACTGTGCGTCCATATGAAAATCACTTCATCAGTGAAAATGCTTCAATTTGTTAGAGAGAGAATAAAGATTGGAATTTGAAGCAATGGGAAAAAAGTCATGTGGTGTGATTGACCCTATTTCAGAGCGATGGGCGCAACAGGATAAGAAGGGAAGCGCATGAAGAGATGCATAGTGCCCACTGTACAAGCCTCTGGAGATAGTGATATGAACTCAGGTTGCTCCAGTTTGGCAGGTCTAGGCGCAGCAATTGTTATGTGGCAATAAAATTAAGTCACCAGGTTATGACATCTATGGATTTGTATTGTTAATCAATGTAAATAAAAGAGGTATTGTCTGTACACTGGTCAGAGCTCACTTTTTCAATGATATCTTCAGGTTTCATACATTTGGAGGACCAGAAAGTAGTTTTAGAAAATCTTCTGTCTATCTGCTTATTTCAGGACGTAAATGTGTGTGCGTGCGTGCGTGTATTTGTGTATGTATGTATGTGTGTGTATAATAAATTATAATACATACACACACACACACACAAATATACAGTATATATAAAATATTAATTAATTAATTAATTTGTATTAATTTTTTGGTAGTGAACACTTAGAGCTTTGCGATGTTACCTCAGGAAACCAGAAAGTACATCATCTGTTCAGAAGACCTTCTGTGTAAAGGAAATAACACTTAAAGAGAGTTTTTTTTTTTTTTTTTTGAAAATGTTGTCTGCATATTATGCATATTCCAGGACGTAAACTGTGAAAGAGCATGAGGAATTATATATATATTAGTATACAGTGGCCCCTTACTAATTTCTTATTTTTTTGCATGTATGTCAAACTTTAATGTTTCAGTCAGATCATCAAACAAATTTCTCTAGCCACACCAGGTATCAGGTATCAGATTTGTCATGCCATACTGGTATATAATAAAATATATAATTACGATTACTGCCACACCTGTTCGCAGTCAAGAAATCACTTAAATAGGACTTGTCTGGCAAAGTGAAGTAGACCAAAAGATCCTCAAAAGCTAGACATCATGCCGAGATCCCAAAAAAATCCAAACGAAAACAAATGAGAAAGAAAATCATTGAGATCTATCAGTCTGGAAAAAGTTAGAAAAGCCATTTCTAAAGCTTTGGGACTGCAACCTCATCCCACTACAACATCCAAAGAACTGCAGGCCTCACTTGCCTTAGTTAAGGTGAGTGTTCACGACTCCACCATAAGAAAGAGACTGGGGAAAAATGGTTTGCTTGGCAGAGTTCCAAGACGAAAACCACTGCTAAGGAAAAAGAACATAAAGACTCGTCTCAGTTGTGCCAGAAAACATTGTGATGAGCCCCAAGTCTTTTTGGGAAAATACTTTGTGGACTGACAAGACAAAACTTGAACTTTTTTTAAGGTGTGAGTCCTATTATGTATGGTGGAAAAGTAACACTGCGTTTCAGAAAAAGAACATCATACCAACAGTAAAATATGGTATTATGAATTCTGCTGTGCTGTGTGGAGAATGTCCGGCCATCTGCTTGTGACCTCAAGCTGAAGCGAACTTGGGTTCTGCAGCAGGACAATGATCCAAATCACACCAGCAAGTCCACATCTGAATGGCTGAAGAAAAACAAAATGAAGACTTTGGAGTGGCCTAGTCAAAGTCCTGACCTGAATCCAATTGAGATGCTGTGGCATGACCTTAAAAAGACAGTTCATGCTCAAAAACCCTTCAGTGTGACTGAATTACAACAATTCTGCAAAGATGAGTGGGACAAAATTCCTCCACAGACCTGTTACAGACTCATGCAAGTTATCGAAAACGCTTGATTGCAGTTGTTGCTGCTAATGGTGGCCCAACCAGTTATTAGATTTAGGGGACAAACACCTTTTCACACAGGGCTATGTAGTTTTGAATTGTGTTTTCTTTTAATAATAAAACCCTTCATTTAAAAACTGCATGTTGTGTTTATTTAAATGGACTAAATATTAAATTAGGTTTTTTTTTTTTTTTTTTTAATTGAGGTTTATTTGGGAGGCAACACTTAAAATCCATTATGCTTCATAGAGTGCAGACAATACCTACAGTCCATGTAATCATGATGTTTATTTAATAGAATGAGTCAAATCCAAAGATAAAAAAAATATTAATTAAGTGTTATAATTCTTCATCTGTGTGCATTTATTTGTGCATAATGCGATTACTATAGTAATAAAAGAGATGTAACCAATTCTTAACCTTTCTCACAGGGCTCCAGTTTCCTGCTAGATGTTTTCGCAGCTGCAGTAGTGTCATGGGCGGACCACTCCATGCCTCTTCTCATCGGCATCCGAGCCCAGTGGTTTCCCTGGCAAAAGTCATCCAAGCACCTAGAATTGCCGCATGACCTATATGTGAACCCTGCATCCAATGAGGAGACGGTTAAACATTGTGTGCTGGCAATGTCATACAGCCTGAAGCATCTTTTAACCAAAGAGCCATGGAAGGCCCAGTCTGAGAAGGTATGGTCTGTTGAAATAGTGATTACTGACAGTATAATAATAATCGTAACTAAAGACCAGAGATGACTGAATTTGTGACTCAGGAGCTGTGAGAAACTATTAATTTAAAAAAAAAGTCAGATATGCACAGAATAAAACTAGATGAGGTCTGCTATTACAGGAAAATAATCAACAAAGCAATGTTGCATTGAGGCCTGACGTGAAAGCAACCACTCCTGAGTTATTCTTTCATATATCGGTACATGCTTAAGTGTTTTATTCCCTTTCTCTAGCAATTCACCAGTGATTACATATTTTATTAACTAAAGAAGAAACAATTTTAACAGTTTATAGTTACATACTGTATATTGGTGTAGAACATCCATAACACAAGGTAGTTCATGCTATCATTTAAGTTCTTTCTCTAGTCTCTCTTTTTTTTCCTTCCTCTCATGCCATTTAAGGGGACCAAAAATGCTGTGTTACTGGGGAAACCAGAAAGTACGTCATCTGTTCAGAAGACTTCCTTAGTAAAGGAAATAACACCTAAAGAGAGTGTTGGTTGTGACTGTTGCAGCGTACTAACTATGGAGAGTACTTCCATTATTGTTAATCAATATTAATAAAAGAGAGAATTTGTCTGTACACTGGACAGAACTCACTCTTTCAATGAACTCTTTAGGTTTCATACATTGGAGGACCAGTAACCAGTTTTATAAAATCTTCTGTCTATCTGTCTATCCATAGCATCACGCAAAATTGGCTGGACAGAATTTAATGAAACTTTGTCAGTTCTTTGTTTGTTGATTGAAGCTAAACTTGCACCACAAATGAAATCAAAATGTTGAGTGAAAGTGAAGTTATGAGCAGTTATGTTCTAGATTACAAACCGAAAGTTTTGAAGTGGTATAAGCGAATTTTAACATGCTGGAGTTCTTTTTAACATGCAGTACTTTTTCGATTTCTCATCTGTGATTCTCTCGCCGATTCCCGAACAGGGAGTGTATTTGGCTGACGATGAAAGAAGTACAACTTAGCGTAAAGAGGGTGTAAGATATTCAGCCTTACAAAATTTTATTTCTTTGCATTAATAGGTTATGCAGAGAGTTCTGCCGTACAGAAAGACAGGCAGACATTTACGTGATCTTCAAACTGAAGTATTATCATCACTGATTACCACTGCATGAAAAGAGGTGTATCTGTATTAGGAAACTCCCGTATACAGCATTGATTTTCGGAAGTATCTACAAGTACCACTGACTGTATACATCAAATTCCACCAAGATAGGATACTTCCGGATTGATACCAATTCGGATGCATCTCGCTGAGGAATCCTTCCATGGTACAGCCATTTGTTGCCATGGCAAATAATCCACTCAAGGATTTTGTCAGGAGACCTTCACACCTCAAGCCCCATTTGCATTTTCCACCTTTGCACACCTCTGCTCTTCCCTATTGGTTTATTTATCTCTACATTGATTGGTTGTTTTAAAAAAAACACTCCCAAAACCCTGACATCTATTGGGACATTACCCAACTCATTTTTATTTAGCCCAACCCAAGCCCTCATAACTTAGTGACTTGATTGGTTATTGGGCTGGTAGGTAGATAAACCCTATCCACCCCCGCCCCCCAACACACAGTACTATACATCCCCCACATCCTTTAAAAAATGACAATAGAATTGATTTATTAAAATCAATAAGAATCTTTTTATTAAAATCAAATCAAACACTAATAAATATACAAAGCAAAGTAAGAATAAGGGGTAAAAAACAAAATATGGAAAAAAATGAACAAATGTGCGTTTATGAAGGTGCAATTAAATTGAAAGCAATACTAAAACAAACATGCACCAGTGCTTGTTAGATGTACAAAATAAATGTCCTTCTAGCTCGGTCCCATTAGATATTACATGCTGACGGCATGGCACGCAATGGCATCCTCCTCATCAGACATCAGCTCCAGCATTGCAGTCTGCCACAGTTCTCTCTCTGCATCTGTGTGAACGACCCTACACCTGGACTCCAGCAACTGCAAAACACACCATACGTTAAACCCTAAAAACACTCTGAGATGTACCAAACTTAATACATACAGCAGATAAATTTGTACACTTCTTTGTCGGTTTTTAGCCCCTGCCTTAATGGAGTCTCTTAGCTGAGACTTTCCTGGCCGAGACAAAGAGTATTTCCTCTGCAGTGTCTCATAGTAAGTCCTGTAACATGCAAAAATTAATTTAAAAAATCAGATAAGTGACAGAAACAATTCAAATTATTAAAGGGACAAAAATAAAGGGACATGAAAATAAATATAATAATTTCTGATTACCCTTTATACACTCAGGGTCTGCATCTGCAAAAGTCATATTTAATTCCTCCAGCAGATACGTCATCACCGCCTGATTATGAAGTGCACTTTTTCTGTGTGAAAAGAGAGTCGTGTCATTAATTACATTTAAAATGATTATGTAAAACCCCATACAATGCAGGTAAAGAAACAACATTCTTACCCAGTTTGTGGATCGTATTTATGTGAGTTTTCTGAATTATGGAGCCTCCGTACAGCTTCCTGTAATGTTGAATTAAAAACACTTTAATAAATACATTTGTAAACAACATCGTATAATTCTGACATGACAAACTGTTAAATAAGCTGGACACCTGCAACAATGCAACTAACAAAAAGTAGATGTGTAGCCAAATGCTTAGGCTAACTTGCCAAGGTATAATTTACTACTATATTGTCAGCTAACATAAAGTTCAACTTACCGCAATGCCCATGTTAGGTGCGCTCTTAGCTCTTATGTGCACATGGCTTGACTCTTCCCTCATCAAACTTGCACTCAAGTCCATAAAGACGCTGGATAGCCTCTTTGAGAGGAGCAGTGTGTGCAGCTTGCTTCTCCTTCAAACCCACACGCTGAAGAGACAAATGCACACCATGGCCAATCCCCCACCCGGCTATGATAAGAATGTCAGCACCTCTTTCTGCTAGTGATTAACATACAAAAGGGCCTTTACACCTCACAGCCATCACCTCTTACTGCTAGCTGTGAAGACTTCTAGAAAGTTTCACCGATTCCCGTATACATCCACATACATGAGGTATCTAGTCGTTTCACAAAATTTCCTTTTGCATTCTACCTTTCCACGCACTCTGCCTCAGACATCTGGCAAACTTAAAGTTTAGCGGGGATTTCCCATACCATATTTGTCCGGATACAGCTCTTTTCATGCAGTGTACGTTGAAGCTGATTAGCTTATTTTTACCTTTAATCTTTTAACCATTTCTAAAAACTCTTTTTCCGTCTAATAAAGGTCTCCCGTACAAATATTCACAATTAAATCATGTTTAAAGTTTTTGTTTTTTGCTTTTTAAAATAAGAGCTTTATTAATTCATCAATGTAGATCATGGTAGATTAGAAGATCATGTGCAACATTTGTCAATCAACACCATTTAAGTTGGCTATTACTCCAGTAATATCATACAAAAAGAAAAAAATGCATTAATATACAAAAACCTCAACTGTCATGTATCCAGAACTACTATCAGAGATACTGTGGTAGAAAATTAACACCTTTTGAAAGATAAACTAATAATAATGGTATATAATAAAATATATAATGTAATGAACAAGGGTGAGTCAGAAATTATCCACATTCTGGCGAAAGAATTTACTTTAATTAACTTCTAGAAAAGACAAATATAATGTTTCGACACAATCTCCTTTGCTTTTCAATACACTTTGTCCATCCGTCAACAAGCTTTCGTATTCCCTCACTCATTTTTTCTCCCACTAATCTTTACTTCTTAATCAGAAGTGAATCTTCGTCCTCGTAGGCCTACTTTCAGGTGAAAGTCCGAAGGCGCAAGATCAGGATTAAAGGGAGGATGTTTTAACATCTCACAATTAAGTTTTTGCAGAGTGTTGACAGTGTGGGCAGAACTGTGTAGACATGCATCATTATGGAAGATCACAACGCCCTTGGATAGCAGTTCTCTGCTGATTGGTGAACTTTTTTCCTGATAATCTTCCATGATCCTTGAGAATCCCGTAAAGCATCAGTTTCCCAGCTGATGGTTGACTTTTGAACATTTTCTTGGTCTGCGATGGAGGATGTACCCATTCCATACTCTGCTGTTTGCTCTCAGACTCGAAGTGATGATTCTCTTCAAAAAAAACTTTCACCTTCCTTGGAGTGTCGGTCCAAATTCTGTTCGCAGATATCCAGACACCCTGCTCTACTTTCATGCAAATCACAAGTGGGGCATCAATTTTTGCTCACACCACAGTTACAAATAAACTGATGTAACACGTTCACACCCGCAATGTAGTGACTGGGGAGATGGTAGCCTTGAACAGATAAGCCCTGATAAGAAAGTGATGAAAGTGATGTTTTAATATAACTGGAGTGCGAATAATTTTTAACTCAACCACATAATATTTATAAACATTCTAGATTTCTGGTTAGTGTGTTTGCTTCCTACTGTATGTTTTTATGGCTGTAAAGGTTTGATTGACTCTATAAGACTGGAATAAAGAAATGTTTTTTTTTTTTTTGGTCTGTGTTTTCTCTCAGTTCATTGACTGGCTCTTCAGCCTGACAGAAGCCCCTGAGGAATCTTTAGCGCAGATAGCAAGAGGTGAGAAACTCCTGAAGATGTGGTAGCAACATGTTTTTTTCCAGACAATATACCATGTGTCTTGAAATAGTTTAGAAAACAATTATTACCTATTGAAGAACATTAATACAATGATCTCTAACCAGCTTTATTTGGTGTCCTCAGCTGCCTTGCTAGCATTGAAGTCCACCCCAGAGTTCAAAAAGAAGACCGTGTGGACCAGAGCATATGGCTGGTGATCTTCCATGAGAGTCCTTTATAACATTACATACAGTATAGTATGTCAGGACGTTCAAGTCAAACAGGGTCTTTTAAATGCAGAATAACAGAACCAGTTACTGTATACGAGTAAAACCTACCTTTATTTCTATATATAATCCCTTTCTACACTAATGCCCTTATCCCAGCGTTTCATTAGTGCTTGTTCACCATCAAGGTAAAAACGTTTTCTCAGTACACCAAAGCCATGATCAGGCTGCTTGCTTCAGGTCTGTAACGCTGGCCTCCGAGAAACCCCTTATAATAGCCTAAACATGCAGAAATGGCTTGGAGTGATGTGTCAATAACTCCCAGCTGAGTTCCTGTAATTGTAATGTTCAGCAAAAAACAGAACGCCCTTTTTTTTTCCTGAAAGCATTCCACAAAGCATTCTCTTGCAAAAGACCGCAGTGGGTTCTGAGACACATACAGCCTTCTTTAAAGCATTTGCACCATTCAGATGTTTTACTGCAGCTAAGAGCCTCATCACTGTACTGTGCATGAAGTCTTCTGTAAATGTCAATTAGTTTTATGCTCTCATTCATAAGAAATGTTATCACAAGTCCCGGTTTGACATGAACGCCCCTTGTACATACAGAATGTCCTTGTATACATGGCTGTCAATGTTAAATTTAAAAACAGTTTACAAGTAAAAACAAAATTGTTTACATGTTAGGGCAATGGTCAAGATTAAAATCTGAAACCGTAATATCCTATACAGTAAAAGAAAATACTTACATGCTTTTAGAAGGCTCTGTTGCAACAGTTTGAATGTTTTTCCATAATATACCAGTTCCAAACTGCCATAATTTACACTGTTCCTATGAAATTATGCAAGATGCATTTATTTTATTGTCATCATTCCATTACATTTCCGTACCACATTGTACAGTATGTTACACACTTGCTATGCCATAAACTCCCAGTATTAATTGCCAAATCTAAGGATACATATTTGGGAATAGTGTTCTTTTTTTCCCCCCTTGAACAAGGTTATACTATTTTGTGCAGTAAACATGGAGAAGTGGCATTAATTTCCGTTTGTGTTAGCCCATTTTTATCTTCTTATTCCAGCTGTCAAGGGACTGACTCCTTTCTCTGAGTAAGTTTCGAACTGTTAAGCCAGAACCTTCAAAACACAAAATAAAGGCATGTAATCAAAATTTTTAGCAAACTTATTTATAATGTGTTAATTGTATAGCACTCAGGTTCTCACCTACTGCCAACAGAGGGAGGTAAGCCATTAGCAGGTATGGGAAGTGTACATAGACGGGGACAGGTGTTTCTAGCTGGACAGAATATGTGCCTTGTGACTCATAATACGGCAGGGCCTGTACAATACTGATTCCTAAATAACAACAACAACAACAAAAATATATCAAGGAATCTCATGTCTTTAAAGATGGCACCCAAAACACCTTACAAATTCACAAAAAGGTGTTTGCTGTTAGCTCTGTCTTTCTATGCTTTAGACATTTTATAAATGTTAGTCATTTGGCTGTGGTGCAGCTGGAATGTTCTGTTATCAACATATTTCCTGAAACCCACATGCACACACTTGCTGTCTCAGCCAACACTCTCACTTAGGCTTTTGCTCTGCATGATTTCCTGCTTGCTCAAATATCTGTTTCCTAACCATGTGCACTATGTGCCTGACTTTAATTAAACAATGGCCTGGGCTTGTGTTTACACCATCCAAATGGCCACCAATCAAGACTTTGCAAATGTTTATTCTTAACTCCACAAAACTTTCTCATTGTAATTTGTTGCTCTGGCTTCATTTTACAGATCGTACATCGTATTACAGATATTACATAGTAAAATTGTACCCTCGAATTTCCAGCTTATTCCCTATCAGCCTGATCACGCCCGTCATTCCCCTGCTTTTTTTATTATGTGAAATTAACTTGAGTAACTACAATTTCCACAGACGAAAAGAGATGGAAATTATTAATTTAATATAACAAAGAAAAATATACAGTTGCAACCAATTTTGGCTCTTTGTCAGAGAATGCAGTAAACTGACAACAATCTCAAATTTGATAGGCTTGAAAAAATCCAAACTGTCTTAAAATCAAAGTTGTGGTGCATATAAGTACATTATCATAGGTCATGGTGGTTATAAATAGGATTTCACTGACTGTGAAGTTTGCCACCCTGAATGCGAGTTCATAAACATAACATAAAACAATCAGGGTCAAATTCCACAACCCTTGATCAATGCAAAAATGCATTTCAAAATTAAGCTGTGACTCATATGACTTTCATGCAGTTTCATGCAATTTAGCTAAACTGTGTATCTAGTATAAATTTAACTCTTTTTCTTTCCCAGAAAATAGCAGTATGATTGGCCATACAGCTAGTCCCATGAATAGAAAAAAAAGGTTTACACTGTCATTTTGAAAGATATCAAATAGAATTTTGCTCAGCGGGACTGCAGAAGCTTCGTACGAGTCTCAGCAAAACTTTGGAATGCAATTTTACACAGAACGAAGGTTGTGGCATTTGAATGCGATTACTTGTATTGTACTCGTGTTCCGGCAAACTTCACAATCAGTGTGCAGACCAAATTATAACGACCAAAAACTATATGCATCTCAATTTTGATTTAAGAAATTTTTAGCTTCTTGTGTTTTCTTGAAGTCATACCTTCTGTGATCACAGACAGTATGTAGACTGGGATAGCGATGGTGTAGCGTGCCCACAGCATATTAAATGATGGTGTGCTAATAAGGCACATCAGTTGATATGGGTACCTGTAAGACAAAACAGCCTTTCATAAACCCTTTCTCCTGGTTTTATGTTAATAACTAGCTAAATTAGTATGCATGTTTGCTTCGTTCTGAATTTTCTGTTTTGTTTTTTTTTATTTTATGTAATGTATAATTTATGACCATGCCTTAGACACATTTATAAGTGTAAGATACAGACCTTATCAGGTATAAAATATTCCACAGATAAAACAGCACACACACTACTGTTTTACTCTGAAACTCCTCTTGACTGATGATTAGGAATAAAAGGAAATTTCTCTCAACCACCTGAACAGCACAGGAGAAAATCAAAGATAAAATCCACACTTTAAAGATTGCGTATCATTTTAAATCAAAGAAAAGCTTCTACCTTATTTGGGGGACAGGTTTGTCTATAATCTATATGATGTCTAAAGTCAGCATTACCTGGACAAGCCGAGGGAGGAGTTGGCTCTCTTCTATTCCATCTGCAATATGGAAAAGCTCCAGGACGGACAGAAGCTGGCACAGGCACATCATCACCCCCACAAAATAAAATGTGCCAGCTATGGCATCTAAATGACATAAATGAATAAAACAAGATTAGTGCATTAGTTCATTAGGGTTAATATAATATTTTATGAATAAAATTGTTATAAATGTATAACTTGGATATTATAAAATATTATACAAAAAAAAAAAAATGTTTAGTTAAATGGGTAACTGTCCCTGCAACACAAGGCAGCATTTTTCCTGTTTTCTTTAGATTTGAGTATAGTCTATGTTGGGTCTGTGCAAAGTCTTACAAAAAGTGGATATAAAATAGTGTACAAACCCCTTTTAAAATGCCATATTTAATTTTTTTTTTTTTTTACATAACTAGAAACTAACAAAAATCATGTCAGAAATGTATTTTATATGTATGTTGCAATCCTAAACAAAAAGATGCTTAAGTAAAAAAAAAAAAAAAAAGGATTCAGCCTGTTATTGTATAGTATGAAAGCGGGGCTTTTTCATGATCCCGACACTCCTGAAACGCTAAAATTTGGAGAGTGACTTCAAAAGAGAAACAAAATTCTTCCTCTTCCATCACTTGAAGAAACAGGTTTTCCGAGGAGGATCTTTTCCTCAAGAGCCTAAAAAAATGCTTTTTAAAATACGGTCAAAGACGGTCTCCACCAGCTTATCCATCTTTTGGAGAAGTGTTTCGCCTTAGTTGGAGGACATGTACAGAAGGACTATAGGGAACATGGCTTATTTAGTTCTCATTTAGTTCTCATTCACCTGTCAATACAGTGATTCTGAATAACCGCTAATCAAGATTAGCTGTTCCTGTAGATTTTCCTGCTGATTCCATGGCCTGCATTGAGCATGCAGAAGGGCTGTCGAAAGGCGTCAAGCATCTGAGGGGTCTAAAATCTTTTCCAAAACAGCTAAAGTACTGCGGATCATAGTGTAGGCCATCATCAAGTGGGGAAAACAGGACACTAAAATGACATAACCAAATGCAGGACAGCACTCCAAAACTTACTAAAGGATAAAAAAAAAATGTCTAGGAGGCTGCTGAGAAACCTAAGGCAAAGAAGCTGTAGAAATATCTGGTTCTGGTCACTCCCTGCATGTGATGACAATCTCTTGAATTCTTCACATGTCTGGGCTTTAGGGCAGGGTGGAGAAAAGAGTGGGAGAAAAAGCCTCCAAGCCTTCCCAACCAACCTCAAACCATGTGGCAAAATGTGTTATGGTCTGCTGAGACTAATGGTTGAACTCTCTGTTTATAATTCCAAAAGGTAGGTTTTGTGTGTCCAAAAGAACACCATACCTACATTACAGTGGTCAATACAATACAGGTGGTCGCTTTTCTTCAGCCAGATCTGGGGCTTTTATCAAAGTGGAGAGAGGAATCATGAATTGTTTCTAATACTGACAGGAAGCTAAAGATGAAGAATGACTTCACCTTTCAGAATAATTGCAACACAGACATGGTTTCAAATCATCAAAGGAATGGCTTCACTAAAAGATAATCAACAACTTTGGGACGGCCCTGGCAGATCCCAGACCTGATTCCAGTTGAAAATCTGTGGCATGACCTGAAGAGTGCTGTGTCCAGGAGATACTTTCACAGTTTAACAGATCTAGAAAATTATTGCAAGGAAGAGTGGGGAATGGGAACATATTGCATCCATATGTTCCCATTCTACAACAATAAGCATAATGTGGTGTTGGTCCACGCTTTGCTGTTATTTTAGCTTCCACTCTCTTAGCTGTCCCATTAGAGACACACTTTTTACCATATAGTGTAGATTCTATGGATGATTCCATGATTAAGGTGTTTAGAAATGTTTAGAACTTGCTTGATTTAAGAGAGTTGTATCATCTGAACTTCCTGAAGAATGAAAGAAAAAGAAAAGTCCTCACACTCTCGTTAATGCGATAAATCAATAATGTGTGACTAAATGTTTGTGGGATTTATTTATTTAACAGTGGTTGTCGAAGGCATCACAGCCATGCTGATAACCGGCACAACAGCACTCCCTCGTGTGTAATGTTGCTTTTATACAATAGTTCTACAAACACCATTTATTATCAATAGATCATGATTTGGGCGGCACAGTGGTGGAGTGGTTTGCACCTCCAGGGTCTGGGTTCCATTCCCGGCTAGGTTTGATTCCCGTGTCTGCATGCATGGAGGTTGCATGTTCTCCCTGTGCTTGATGGGTTTCCTTCAGGTACTCCAGTTTCCTCCTACAGTCCAAAGACCTGCAGATTAGGCTGATTGGTGTTCCCAAATTGCCCACAGTGTGTGAATGACTGTATGAGTGTGTGTATGTGTGTGTGCCCTGTGATGGATTGGCCCCCTGTCCAGGGTGTACCACGCCTCGTGCCCTAAGTCTCCTAGGATAGGCTCCAGGCCCCCCGCGACCCTGAATACAGGATAAAGCGGTATATATGATGAGATGGTGAGATTATGATTTGTTTGCAGTTATTTTTATTTCGCCAACACATATTTTCCCGCAGCTGGTGGAACTAACTAAGTGAGCTGGCGACTGACAGTTAGTGACCGTTAGCGTTACTGTAAATTAAATGGGAGCAGTTTTAAATTCTTACAATACTACTGTATGTAGCCAAAAGTTGAGGAGAGTAAAACATGGGGGTGGTTTCTCTTTGTATTTCCATTTATTCCTCTTTAGAATATCAGCTCTCTTTTCAGGGTCCTGTGTTGAATCCCAAATAGTCTTTAAGGGAAAGCTGCAGCACTAGTGTATATAGGGTGTAAAATCACTTCAAGTAGAGCTCTTAATTAGGGGTTACAGCGAGATTTGAAATTCAGCCTTGTGGTAGAAGCTAGTTAGCTTTCCAGCTTGGCTTAGGCAAAAATAAAACATGCAGGCAATTTAGAATGACTTAAAACCAATTATTAACTAGACAAATGGAAATTTAAATAAAAAAGGTATCAGATGTATTTTCTTGTTGTGACTTGTTTTCAAAATGCATTTTGGCATGTACAGTAACTGCTCGCTCCTTAGTACTGCATTGCATAGCGACCTTTCACCCTTGCTGCGACCAAAAGTCTGAGACCTGAGACATGGTGATATTACAGTGCATTATTACCACTCATAGAATGTCTCACATCCAATCAGATTGCCCAGTCAGAACTAACTGTTATATAAATTGAATGAACATTATTACCATCAGGTTGATTCAAACAGGATCAAGATCACAACAGATCCTCGTTCAAATGTCTGAGACAGCTTTTCTTCAAAACCTCTGTTTATATGTGAAATATTTAAAAGGGTGTTTGCAAATTAGTAACAAGAGGGACTAGCTTTGATGGTGGTAGATGTATCCCTGTTAAGACCATAGCTGCCGGGGATTGTTTCTTAATTTTTTTAATGATGATGTGAAGTTGACTGTTGGGTCAGATTAAAAGTACAACCTTGTTAGACAGATTATATACTGGAAATAAATTTTTATCTTTAAATAAGTCCACACGCCATTAGCATGGCAGCTAGTAAAACCACATGTTTTGTATTTGTGAATTATATGCTAAAAACCCAAGTTTTACTTATTTACTTATTTAAATGCAACTGTTATCAACCAACTATTTGGTCAGGGGTAGCTCAGTGGTTCAGGCATTGGAACTACAGTTCAAAAGGTCCCAGGTTCAAATCCCACAACCACCAAGTTGTCCCTGCTGGGTCCTTGAGCAAGGCTCTTAATGTCTGCCAAATGCCTAAATGTAACACTTTGTTGGTTCAAAACCTTGTCTTGGATTCAGTGTTATTCAATATTATTCATTTCTATATCACCTGTCAGCCATAATATTAAAAACAGATTGCCCTTGTGCCCCCTGACTCCTCTGACCCCATGACTCCACAAGACTTCTGAAGGTGTGTTGTGGTATCTGGCACCAGGACATTAGCAACAGATCCAAAAGCAGATTGCAAAGTAGGCCTGCCATGGATCAGACTTGGTAGTCCAGCACATCCCATGGATCTTGAGATCTGGTGAATTTGGAGGCCAAACTCTTTGCCTCCTAATCCCTATACACAACAGGCTGTGATGTTGTGATACCTTTCTAGTCTAGCTAGTATTAACTTTTTTGAACAATTTGTCCTACATTAGCTTTTCTGTAACCATAAATGAGCCACTGGTGCCCCACAATCTTGTCACCAGTTTCCGCACATAACTTTGGCGCAGGTTTTACTTCATGACGCAACCCCTCCCCCATCGGGACCAGCAATGAGTCCAGTGGCTGCGATTTGGGCATTGGGTGTGGGAACTAAACCCGGGCCCACCGCATGGCAGGCAAGAAACCAACCACTCAGCCATGAATGGCTGTACTGAACTGTAAGGTACAATAAATGACAATAAATTACATTTTAATCTTATGGCTAATCAGTATATATATATATATATATGATGGGCTTAATAGCGCAGTATGGATTCACAGTTCTAGTCATGTCCTTGTTGCTATTGGATGAATCTTGGGATGTGAGAAAATTATGATTATAATAATATTGTTATGTGGTGGCACTTGCCAAATACTCTGGGGAGAACTGTTTGTGTGTTTGCTCAGGAAGTTTTGCTATATAGTGCTGTAACACTTCAATTTGGAAATGTACTCTCTGTTGCAGTTTACTACACTAGACTCAAAGCTAAACAAACGGCTCTACTCCTCCTTGTTTGTATTGATTTAGCTCAAATCCTGCAGCTTACCCAGTCCAAACGAGAGAAATCTGGCGGTCATGTTGGAAAAGATCCATGTGTGTCCGCAGAACTGCAGTAAATAGTAGGAGAAGAGATAGACGAAGCCAATGCTGCACCTGTACAGGTAAAAGACATGCGGCTGACTGGAGCAACGGAAAGCGTTTTTATCTCTCGTGATTTCACACAGTTTCGGCTTGTTTTTCCTAAACCTCTGGACAGATTACAGTCCTACATGCCTTGAGATTTATTTTTGACCATGTGTAGACTATCTCTCCACTCCACACCACACCACACCGCTTCCTGGCACGACTATTAGA
Source organism: Clarias fuscus (assembly GCA_030347435.1). NCBI lineage: Eukaryota > Metazoa > Chordata > Actinopteri > Siluriformes > Clariidae > Clarias > Clarias fuscus. Next base: position 15,556,126 of record CM059205.1, read on the forward strand.
TCACTACCTGAGTGTGTGTGTTTTTACACTCTTAGCTAAAACAGATCACATCGCGTTACAGACATCAGAACAAAACACACACAGTTGTTATTTGCACACACTTAGCTCATAGAACAGCTGTCAGTGTGTTCAACATGGGCGTCAGTCACACACCCGCACAAAGAGCGAGAGAGCAGTCGTTTCCTCACCTCATTTCCTGCGCTGTTTCTCGCTCATTTTGTTGTTGCATGTCGAACTTCTTGCTGTCGAACTTCTCGCGTCTTCAGTCCTCAGCTTCCCTCTTTTGTTTAGTGACGTAGACAGGGCAGGACCTGCGGTGGGCTTCCCTTAGTTTTGGATTCAGGCACTGGAGGAAGTTCTCGCATCTTGCGGATTGGGCATGTCCTCCGAGCTTAATCCGGTGTAGAGATATACCCTGACGCACGCACATTACTCTAAACTCGTCTCTGTTTCTCGAACTGCTCCGCAAATTCTCCACTGTTGAATCCCCAGTGTTTATATCACTCCAGTTGGATTCAAATAAACTGGGGATTTTAAAGCAAGAGGTTTTGAGAATTACACAAATATTCATTTTCATTCATATTAACTGTGAGAGAATCTCCTGGGTCCAGGCGATTCTCTAAAAAATTTACCGGACCTAGAACATTCTTGCAGTTTCTAGAACATTCTTGAGTGGGAAAGTATTGCCAGGTCAAGATGTATCAAGCTAATGCATCGAGCTACATCTCAGATTGCTCAATAGGAACTGTTGTATAAATGGAAATATCACTATTAGCAGCAGTTTAATTTAAACATTATCTAACACCCAAGTCTAAATAGTTCATTTTAAAACAGTTCATTTTAATCAGCTAATTTTCACAAAGACTTCTGCTTCAGTGATTTTTTAGATCTTTTTGTCAGATGTTACTATGGTATACTGAAGTATAATTACAAGCAGTTCATAATTGTCAAAGATTTTTCTTGACAGTTACGTTAAGTTCATGCAAAGAGTCAATATTTACAGTGTTTTTCAAGACCTCGGTCAATCAACTTCTGGGCCACATTGTGACTGATGGCAACCCATTCTTACATAATCAATGCATGGAGTTTGACAGAACTTGAGGGTTCTTGGTTGAGGTCCACACGCATCTTGAGGATTGACCACAAGTTCTCAATGGGATTAAGATATGAGGAGTTTCCTGGCTATTCACCCATAATGACAATGTTTTGTTTCTCGAGCCACTTACTTATCACTTTTGCCTAATGGCAAAAGTGCTACTTTAACAGGAAATGTTAACTGTTTTTCCTTTATCATCTCACAGGCAATTTACTTAAACTTACCTCAACTCATTACCACAGAGTATTATTGCATTGTGTTGTGGTATTGTTGTGTTGTTGCTTGTTTACACATTTGCACATGCATTTTATTGTCCTTTGTACAGTATAGTACTTAGATAGTTTTGTTAATTTATGGTGTTAATGTGTTTTGTCTTAGCTAGTCAGCTAATTAGGTTTCTTGGTTAGCTAGTTAGTTTTGCTAATTTATGTTGTTAGTTTTATGTGTCCCATTACATGCGTAAAACTAACACAGCATTTCATAAAATGAACATGATGCCAACATGCAAAAATACTGGTGGTAGTGTAATGTTCTGGGGCTTCTTTGCAGCTTCAGGACCTGGATGACTAGCCATAATTTATGGAAACTTGAATTCTGCGCTCTACCAGAAAAATCTCGAGGAAGAATGTCCGACCATCCGTTCTCAAGCGCATTTGCAGCAGGACAATGATCTGGAACACATCATCAAGTCCACCTCTGAATGGCTCAACAAAAGCCATATTAAGGATTTGGAGTGGTCTAGCCAAAGTCCAGACTTAAATCCGATTGAGATCCATAAACAGGCCATTCCTGCTCAAAACAATCCCATTGTGGCTAAATAAAACATTTCTGCAAAGAATAGTGGGCCAAAATTCCTCCACAGCGATATGAAAGATTCATTGTCTGTTATCTCAGATGCTTGATTGTACTGTAGTTGTTGCCATCAAGGCTGGCACAACCAGTTATTAGGTGTAGGGGCAATTACTTTTTTACATAGGGCCAGGAAGGTTTGGAGAGAATTTTTTTCTCTTAATAAATGAAATAATTATTTAAAAACTCCATTTTACATTTAATCTGGTTATTTTTGTGCAATGTTAAAATTTGTTTGATGATCTGGATCATTTAAGGGTGACAAATACACACAAAAACCAGGAATGGGCAAATACTTTTTCATAGTCCTTTTTTACAGTTATCTGACTAGCTAATTGCTAACAAAAGATAAATATGTAGGGGTATGGTATGGTATAGTATGGATTTTTCCACATTTTGTACTTTAAATGCATGGAGAGCATAAATGAAGTACTTCCTGTAAGTCCTGACCTCCATTACAGAGGTAGGTTGACTACAGCATCATGACAGATTACATCTAATATCCCAGACGTCTGTTACGCCCATTAAATCACCATTACACCACAGCATGTTACTATAAATTCACAATAAGACTCAACCGCCTTATTACACATAATTATTTTAAAATACACCAACAAAAACAACCATGAATTATTATTAGCCTACTGTATGTATGTGTACTGTATGGGGCAAACAAAAGAAATACACACCTATTTGTAGATACATTTACAGTTGCCAGTCCACCTATTGTTTTTTTTTTTTTTTAAAGGTTAGAATGTTCTCAGAAACACAAACAGAGACAGGAAATACAGTAGCCACAGATCAGGATGAAAATATGGAGGCACCGGCACTCCCCTCTGTACAACTACAAATTTTTAAACTTGAAGTAAGGTGAGTGTGTCAGGATTTACTGAAGTGGTTACGCAAGTCATTTGTTTTGGTGTTCTGTGCTGTGTCATTCCGTAGCTTGTTTAAATCCAATGACAATAACCAAAAAAGCAGGGATTAGATGGGTGTAAGTAACTGGCATAAAAACATGTAGTGACAAGTATGTTCGCAGTATTGACACACAAAGAGGTACTGTACTGTATGCTTTTCAAGACATTGGGTTTGATCTACTGTAATCACTCACCACAAAGGCAGCGTCATACTTATCCGTGTTATTTCTAGTGTTATGGCCTGAATTTAAAATCTGCATCTTTGTGCTCTCTGGAGCAGTATTTGTATTCTGTATTTGTATGTTTCAACAGGCCTCTTATGGTAAACCACAATGCATTCTGTAAAGTCAAGGCAATTACAGAATCCATTTTTTTTTTTTCAAAATAAAGCATTCATAATAATGCCAATATCTTGGCAATAAATAATTTCTTGTTTTCTAAAGTAGATTTTCAAAATCTCTTATTCCTACCAGAGGTGGGCAAGGTACACAAATACTGTAACTGTGCAAAAGTCCTCCATTTACATTTACATTATTGTTTTATTACTTTTTTTAATGCACTGAGGGTGGATTGTTTTTTATTGTTTTATTTGGATTTTATTTATTTATTCATGTATGTATGTATGCATTTATTTATTTTTATCATTGTCTGTTTTAATAGCCTCTTTCTTAATTTTTATTTTTGTCTACATTGTAAAACAATTCTGAAGGCTTCCAAAATATGCACTAATCTCATTAAACAGTTGATATTGAGATGTGTCTGTTGCTTATGCTCTGTAAACCCTTTAGGTTTTAATCTGAGGTGCTGTTAATTGGTGATTTTTGAGGCTGGTAAGTTTAAATAAACGTCTCTGCAGCAGTGGTAAGGTTTGGTCTTGCTTTTATGGGATGGTCTTCATGAGAGCCAGTTTCATCATGGTGCTTGATGGATTTCGCAAATGCACTTGATAGTACTGGTCTTGCAAGAACTGTTTCAGAACAGATGACTGCTATCATATGTGTTATTTCATAGGTTTAAAAAAAATCTAGTGTTGTTCTAGGCTGTAGAAAATAAATTCAAATGTATTGATTTAGTGAAGGTATTTAGGGTTGTACAATACTTTGGTCAAGTGTGCTGCATTTAAATGTGCTTTATAAATAAATGATGTAATAAATAAATGATATAAAAGTATTGAGCTTGTATTAAATGACTTTCAAGTAGCTTGAAAGTCATAGTAACCCATAGTAAATACTGTTATTTAACTATTTGCAAACCGTCTATACGTCTGATTTTAAACACCAGCTACATGTTACATGTACAGGTAAATCATACAATTATACAGTATATAATAGCTAGCAAGAGGCCATATTATGGCTTCAAATATTATGCAGCACTGTATGTACAGAAATGTAGTGAAATGGAAAGTACAAATATGTGTATATACAGATATGTTAAATATTTACTTAAGTTACCTTCCAATGAATGTCAATAAAAAGAAAGTAAAATCAGTATTAATGTGAAGAGAAGCAAATTAAGATTTAGAGAACGGGATGTTTTTTTTTTTTTTTAAATACCAAAGTAGTAAATTTAAGCAGCAAATATGTGTTAGATTAATATGTGTGTTAGTTTAGGACAGGTGCACTATTGTTGTCGGAGTAAAATTCCAAAATGCAGCATTCATGTAGACTGGTTGCAGTTAGCGTGCCATGTTTTGGATTAGTTGCCCTAACAACAATAGGATGAGACAATTTTCCTTGATTTTGCCAGCTTTGTTTTTCTCTCCTTCCAATTAAACTTTTGGCTTTATATTTCAATATTAGACTCTTTTTGTTGCATTTTTTCTGTTTTGCTTTTTTCCGAGCAAGTTCTATAAGTCCTATAAGTAGTTTTAGGGAAAAAAATTCCTATAAGTAGGACCTAAATTAAGATATGCAAATATAAGGAAAAAGTTATCTGTCCCCTTACACAGAAAGATTTATCAGAACAATTTATGCCTATTATATAGCAGTGTAATAATTAGGGAAACTATCCTGACATCTTTAGCTATGTCACCTCCTAATCTGTAAGTTTATTTTAGTTATCATACTTTGTTTTATGTTTATGGGTCCTAACCTGGTCACAGAACTTATGTAATAAAACACATTTATGAAAAAAATTAAGTATGCGTTCTATAAAACTATCATAAAAGATTTTATGACTGTTTTATGGCATGCATCCTAATATTTGTCCTAAATTAGAGATGAAGATTAAAGCAATGCTAACTACAGGAGTCCTATCAAAATTTAGTATCTGACGAAAGCTGTGATGGTATGTTGTGGTTGATGATACCTAGTTAACCTAAATAGCTCTGACAAATTTTGAGCCTCTGTGGCATGCTTTGCCACGTTCGTTCTGTCATTTATCCTCCATGGCTAAATGTGTAAGAGAAAAGAAGAAAAAAAAACATTGTTGCATATATTCTTTTTTGCATGTCCCAGCATGTTAAACTGGGTTAAAAGTCTTGCTCAAGAGCCTTGCTTATCAGTGACAGCTTGGCAGAGCTGGAATTTAAATTCAACCTTCTGATCAAAAGCCATTGAGCTACCACTGTCCTTATGTAGTAGTAGCTTCTCATATGTTTATGCACATTTAAATTGATGGAAGGCAGTTATTTCACACCAGAGGTAATAGTAAAACAGCAAGCTTTAATATATATAATATGTATAAAATATATAAATGCGTTTGTTAATGGCTTACAAGAAACAGGCTCAGCAGCCTGAATACATATAGAGACATTTTACTGAAATAAATGAAGCAAGAAAATAATACAAGACAGAGAATTATAGAATACAAATGGATCATACAAAATAACAGAGAGCCCATATACATGTAAGCATGGGTCAGAAACCTGGTAAACAAACACGGTGTCAATAGCTGAATTAACAATTATTAATGGTAAAGGCATGTCAGTGGCAACAATTGTGCATAAACGCTGCTCTCTGGTGCTTGATGTCAAAACTGCCTTAACATTAACGGTCTCATTATGCAGAAATCAATACCATTTTCATATTATTATAGATTATATATTCATATCACAATTGCTGTAGTTTAATCACAATTGTACGTTTCTGTAACTCAACTGGAAGTTAATTGAATACTGTGGTTGCAGGAATGGCTGTTGCCATAGCAGCCAGAGACGTATGAGACAACTTTGCAGAAAAGAAACATAGCAAGAGTAGCCTTTTTTAATATATATAAATTTTGCAATTATACAAAGTCAGCACACACCTTTTGAAAAGCCTGTATACACAAAAAATACAACGCAGAGATGTGAGACATTAAGTGCATACTGTAAATGTACAGTTAATCAGCATAAAAGACATATTGTTCATAGAACAAAAATGTTAATTTCTCAGATTTCCCAATAGCTTTTAATAATAATTTATATGATTCTACTTTTCTAATATTCATTTTCTCATGAAATTGGTTACTTTCCTTCAAATACATGTATGTATACTTTCCAAAAATATGAAGACATCAAATTATTTGCAAATAATTATTATTAAGCTTTTTAGTAAAAATTAGATCGGTTTGTTTCAAGCACTTGAAAGCTTGTGCATCCAGTCAACAGGACAAAGACAATAAAATATTGCTAAAAAAAATAAGAGGAAAATAAAGCATAAAATTTATTTTTCTTTTTCTTTCACATGTCCATCTCCTGCTTATGTCTTCTTCAGTTGAATGGACTCATAGGTATCTTGAGTACGATGTGAAAGTCCCTGTGAGAATAACAGAAAGGCATTAACGAGTTAACGAGTTTCACATCTTTCACCCATGGTTAACATTTTTTAAATAAGTTGATTCTCAAGCCCTGGACCCTTGTGGGTGCACTGAGGCAGGCTGGGAAAGAGAAAGTACTAAACTATGAAGTGTAAATCATCATTCCTGGGTGTAATGAGAGGCAAAACTTACTTCGTAGACTCCTTCTGATGCTTTTTTCTGCAAGATTGAAAATAAAATAAAAAAATCATCAAGATGCACATTTGAGAATGTAGAGAATTGCTTGCACCATACGTATAGAAATGTATAAGAGGAAGTTAGAAGTGTGAAAAATGGAAGTGGGGTGGACAGGAAGAGTGTTAGAAAGAAAGATATCTCACCCAACGTCAACTCACTTAAACCACAGTGTGCTTAAATATGTGCTGCTAATATTAGCTGTGGTACATCATACTGATAAAATCGAGAAAGCTGAGCGTAGTAATGCATTAATGCAAGCTAAAGGAGTCTTCATCTGTATGTAGAAATGGCCATTTCCCTTTCAGAAAATGTTAAAAGCAGAACTTCTTAATGGCCATTGAAACCTTAAAAAACTCATCAGTGTGAGCGTCATTCGAAAAGATTTCAACCAAAGTCCAAATTTCTTAATGATCTCAGTAGCAGCTCATCCATGGTGGCATCTCCACTAAACAAAGGCAGGTCACTTATGTAATATTGTGATATCCCTATGTAATTATTGTTGTAATCCTTGTATAATTAGTGTTGTTGGTTGTATTAACTGTATATCTTATGATTTGGTGTGGGATGCTTTTGCATCTTGGTGTAGAAGGAATATCAGCCATGTTTCCTCATGGGACATTTGGCTGGTTCCCCCAAAGTTCCTGTTTTGTTACTGTGGTCAAGGACGGAGTTTGATTTTTGATGTAGGTAAGGCATTAATTAGCTTTGACATGTCATATTATTAACATGTTAGTAAACGGTCCTCGCAAGAAGAAGGTTAGACAAGTATGTAAGTGTGTCTGTGTGTTACCTTTGCAGCAGTCTGTTTTTTTGAAAGTTCCTGTAGTATCTGTATGTGTGAAAACAACAAAATTCACATAAGGGACGTGACTAACCCTTTTTTTTTAGTTCTTTTACAATAAAGGTGTAAAATTTAAATAATAAATCAAAAGCAATTATAACACAAAGTAATAATAATAAAAATAATAAAGGTCATAAGCAAAGAATTAATAAAATTAAAAATAATAATAATAAATGAGTGAATGAAATGTGTGTACCTTCAACCTGCAGTAAAGGACAGTCAGGACAAGTCCGTAGACAAACAGAATGGCATCCAAGATATAGCAGACGTACGCTTGACTTCCAGCATCCATAGCAGCTTTTACAAAAAAAGCAACAAATAGCTGTTAGTAGTAAAGATAATCTTTTCCCTGTGATGACCCTCAATGAAAAGTTTTAAGATACTTACGTAATTTTTTTCTTTGTATTAATTATTTTAGTACTTTTTATTAGAAATGTAAGCAGTAAAACACAATAGGAAACTAAAGTCAGCATCATGTATATAATGAAATGTGATGTAGTACTTTTTATCCTTTTATGGTTATGTTAAAGGTGGTAGAATGTCAGTGAAAAATGATCACTAATATTATAACAACTACAAATATAACAACTATAACATATGTTATAACATATGTTATAACTGTAACATGTTATAACAACTATAAATGTACTGCTTTTAGCTATGTCTTGAAGTTAATACGGCAAAAAAAAAAAAAAAAAACCTTATGATACTATATGTCACAGTCAAGGCATTACCATGGTGAAGAAAAATACTGATCATTACAAAGCTCTCTTGCCAAGCTCGGTCCATATAGTACATGTGTTTATGTAATTTCCATTTTATGTCATCAGACAATTGCTTTAAAAACTATAATAATAATCTCACTGTATTATGTTTAGTTGAGGGTGTGGTAAATTATTATTATTTTTAATTATAAAAGAATTTTATTTAAATAATCTGCATCTATACTGTAAGCAATAATGTAGTGGACCCTATGATTTCACAACTTCTTAACAGTCGTTAAAAGGTTCTGATTTATAAGGAAAATGAGCAGTCAAAATGTGTTGTTTTAATGTCATTTAACATGACCAGGAGTTTGTCATGTCAGTAAGTTTTTCACGACAGGAAAGTCTTAACAGGAACTTACTAGTTTCACACACTATACATGCGTAAAATGCATGATGTGCTGTTTAACAATAATTAAAATGTAATGAAATCTTTGTGGTATTAGGGGCAAAAAAAAAAAAAAAACTTATCGTGATCTGCTGTGACAAGAAAATAATCCATGCCTGGTTACGTCATAGCTTATTTACCCTACTATAATCTTTAACTTGTCTTGTGCTTTAACAAGACTTAATAACTTTTAAAAACCAAGCATTGACCTATTATTTTTCACTGGAAATTATCAGTGTCTGCGTTGTGTCTGCGTTTTTTTGTTTTTTGTTTTTTTGTGCCAACACAATGCACTGACTGGCTGGGAATACTTTAGAAACTTTTTTGTATTTATTGTGCATGCTAGATATTTTAATTACACGTAAATATAAGAGGCTGCTACATGATAATTATCCAAATATTAAAATATTTGCAGCTTCTCTGGCATGGAGTTATAAAGGTCATAAGCAAAGAATTAATAAAATTTAAAATAAATAAATAATTTTTAAACAATATCTTAACACATTAAACATGCATTTATATTCAGGCAATGGGATACAAATATAATGTCACAGTTTCAGATAGATCCTGTACCAAATTTGTGGCAAAGTATACTGCTATTCGTACAATTTAAAACACAGTTCTAGCTGGTGTGTTTGAATGGATTATGAATACATATATATACATATTCCACTTCTTACGGCACAGAACTAATAATCTTAGCCAATAAGCACAAGATGTGCATACATATTTTTTACGCTTATTTATATTGAAAATAGCCCAATTCCATTCTACTTATTCCTCAATGCAAGAACATGACTTCATGGACAGTGAAAATATCTTGATTATAGTATGATTTATGTAGTGTAACTGATTACAAGTTTATAATAAATCAAATAATTAAATACTAAACCTATTTGTATACATTAATAATGTCAGTAATTTTAAGCTTTAATTAGTCTTGGTCTTGGGCTGAGATGCGACCTTTTCTCGTTTTAAGCATTTCGTTCTAGAAAGAAGGAAAATGATCCGCCAGTAGAAAAAGAGAATTTGTAAACTAGAAAGACAGCATTTCATGAAAAAATTCATAGAGAGCATGCTTGGTAGTGATATTACACTTTTAAACACATTATGGTATTAAAATTAAAATGAAATGAATGCAACATTTGAATTGGAAATGGTTTTGGTAAGATCCTGATGATTTCGGCACCAAATTAACGTTATTGTACATATGTATACACCATCATGAAACATCTAAATCTCACTGTTTTAAAACAGTGGAAATGTGCTGTACAATAATCTGTTTGTTGTGATTGTGCATTAAATATTATAAAATTAGTGGTGTGGTTTGTGTTTTTCATGTGTGTAAAAGTCCATGACTGTGATTGAGATTGAAACTTTTTCCACTGGCCTTATGCCAACATTCACAATTCTTTCTGTACTTATACAATAATAACAAAACACTGAACTGTTCAAAAATATATAAAAATGTCATTTTTTCTAATCAGTGATATTTTAGTCCATGGTGACTTTAAATACTGTAAACTCTGAACAAAGTCAATACTGCAAACTTGAGTTTGTGTTCATCAAAGTTGGTTGTGAGATTGTTCCTTTTTTATATAAATATATATTAACAAAGATATACAGTACAGTATTAAGCAGCATATCCAATATATATATATATATATAAAGGAAGTAGGTGTGTTACGGTCCTTTAGCTTTGAAATAGCACTGACCACTTCCTTTTGATAGTGAAATTCTGCACAGCTTAAGAGATAAAGTATAAATTATGTGATATAATCTTAAATTAGTTACATTAGATTAAAGTTACATTACTTACCAGCTTGTCCAATAGTCATTGAAAGAGGAAGGAGCCAAATCAGAGTGAATCCAGGCTTCTTCATAACTGAAACTTAGGCCTTACAGAGAAACAGAACTACGCTGCGTCGATGGACAGCTAGCTTTCAGGAAACTGACTCGAGCAGAGTATGAGAGACATGTAAGGGGAAGTTGTGGTATGTGCGTGTCCGTTTCGAAGATTAAGCCAACCCCACACCACAGTGATGAAGGTGGAAAAAAAATATTTGACAGTCTAAAGGCCATCGCTTCTCTTAAATGACAAAAGTTGTACTGTATTCAGTACCATGATTCAATGTTATTTTGTTTTTGTTTTGAAAATCTTCTATGCTTATACAGTAGGTAGATATGAGGATCTCATGTAAATGAATGCAACCTTGGATGATATTTTGTATACTCTTTCTATGTGTGTGTGTGTGTGTGTGTGTGTGTGTGTGTGTGTGTGTTTGTGTCTAACCCTTTTACACTGGTAACAAGTGGCTCAACCACACACGTTTATTAGGGTTTTTTGTTATTATTTTTTTATTTATGTTTTATTATTATTATATATTTTTTTGTATTTAATTTTGCAGGGAATTAGTCTCAAGACAAGAGTAGTTTAAATAAAACTATTCTAAAGACCCTGCATCGGGTGTCTGTTCTACTGTAGATCTCACACAAGTTATAAAATAGCTTTTGAATGTCTTTGTGAATTTGTGAGGTTTTTACCGCCATTGTTTTTCAGTTTCACAACAGGGGCGGTGCATTTCCAGCATGTCTTCTATACAGTACATGAGCTCGGACTTTGGGACTTTGTACATTGTTCTGCTTATGTTTGGACATTGCTCATTTTTCACACAAATGAGGACTGACTGCACTCAGCTGTAATTTATCCTGTATAACTTATATACACAACACCTCATACAGTACATATCTATTTCAAGTCTATTTTATAGCAACCTTGTACAGATTAATTGTTTTAGCAAAACATTTTCTATGTTTGTATAATTTTCTCTTATTCCATATTTTATTTCTCTATTTGAATCCTCAATTTGTTTTTATTAATTGCCCTTTCTAGTGCACTTCATTCTTTCTTTCTTTCAGGAAAAGCCTTCTTTTTCGGTCAGAGGCAGTCGTATAAGCATTTCATTGCTTATACTGTGTATGGCTGTGTATGTGACAAATAAAAATTTTAATTAAGTAATTCCAAAAACTATGGAACTATTTAGTCTTCTTTTGTGTATATATTTTTTTTCTTGCAAAAATTCCATTAAACCACATGCTTACAATTGGCCTCACAAGTAGTTAGCAGTAGAGCTGGACTTAATCACTTTACATGGAGACCAAGCAGCAGAGGTACTACATTTTAATCGTTCATTTTACACAAGGTAATTAGAAGACATATTGAGAGAGAGAGAGAGAGAGAGAGAGATGTATGGCAGATTTTAATTTGTAGAGCTAAAATCAAAAGGAGATTTACTTATTTCTAGAAGAGCTTTATGTCAGCCATATTATCAGTCTTATGCTGATCTAAAATACAGTCATGGGGGAAAAAGAAAGTCCAACATATCAGGGATGTTCCCTTATTAAGATCTTGCCACACCATCTGAACGATGCTATTGACATTTGGACTTTAATTTCCCAACAGCTTAACATTCTTTAGCCAAGTGCAAAGTGTAGTAATTTTAAATTGACCTAGTTTCATAGTGGCGTAGTAGTTAGCACTATTGCCTTGCACCTCCAGGGTCCGGGTTCGATTCCCAAACAAAGTTTGGTTGACAGTATGAATTTGGGGAGATTTGCAATTGGTCCGAAGCCATCTTTATCATTGTGGAATTTGTTAATCATGTTAAATTGCTTGGAGATGGCCTTACAGAGTGAAAAATAAAGCAGACACAAATGGCACATGGTTTGATTTCTCATGCAACGCTAAACTCTGCCTTTCAAGTTGTTAAAAATATGGAGTAATAGCTCCTCCCGTCGCTAGGTGGCAGTAGGTGCAGTTGATAAACGCGCTGCGTGCCTGAGTGAAAACGGTGCCAGTCGGTCGTCCGGGAAAATGGCGGCGACGATACTGAGGTCGCTCAAACAACTCGGACGTCCTTCAGCAGCAATTTTAAACAAAAATGCTTTGACTCCTGCATGCGCTTTGCTTCAAACGAGGTAAACCCTAATGTGTAGACATGAAACGAAACCAAAACGCTGCAGTGTAAGCCATGTTTAGTCTGAGAAATTAGCTGGTTGTCTTAACAAAGATAAATCCGGCTTTAATGTGCTTTTGGTTTTACAGATTTGTTTTAGACTCGCCTGCAGTTTGTTGGTTTCGTGTGTGTGGATGTGAGATATAGTGCAGATAAACAAAAAAATATATATTGTGCTTTTCTTTACTCGTTAACTTGCTGTTAAATATCCTAATGCATTGTTGGTCGTTAGCTAACTGCTAGCCGGTGACTCCTGTAAACGCCACCTTGATGATGATGATGATGATTATTATTATTTTAATTGAGTTAGATTGTTTTATTTTTAATTGTACAAAGTACTTGTAAGTTACAAAGCCAATAAACTACAGTTAGCAGTGAATATGTGGCCTATTGCAAAATAAAATGTAATGTGAGTTCAGTATGGTTATGGAGGTCATGTGTACATGTCTACAGAAGGTGCAGTAGGGATTATAAGAAGGCTGTGTGTTGTATTATATTATATATGTGCAAACAACAATGATTGTGTAGAAATGATGACGTTAGGACGATCATGCTAAATATGGAGTGTACATGTTTTCATATGGATGTAGTACAGTATATGTGGAATAAACACTAGTGCAATGGCAGTATTATAGGTTATAGATGGTGGGTAAAGCAGTGCAATATAAAGTAGAGATGGGGGGATCATATTTTTTTTTTTTGTCAATTCATGTATCACCAAAAAGGTTGGTTACGGAATTCTATTAACTCATTGGGGAATTTTGCAGTTGCTGTATCACACTGAAATTATTTTGCGAAGATGCTCTTAATGGTACAGCGGTAGAAGTTGGAGCACGGGCGATTTATTTTTTTATTATTGTTTCTTTTTTTTTTTTTTTTAAAGGATGGTTTCTTATTAGAGCCCCGGATTGGTTTCCAAGAACACTTGGTTCAAAAGTCTGGTTCGTTTTGCTCTCTCTCAAGTCTCAAGAAAATAGGTGCATTTTTACCAAAAGAGTGGAGCTCAGGGACCAGGTGAGGTCCTCAAAGATGAAGAATGGGGAGCGCATGTGTGATTGCCTGCTCATCCGAAATCCCCAATGACTTCCTTTTGTTTTCTTGGCGTTGAGTTCCAGGTTGTCCTCACACCATGCCACTAGGTGCTGGATCTCTTCCATCATTTGCCTGTCTATAGGTAAATGAGTATGGATCCAAAGTGGGTGAGGACCAGTCTTTCAAAGGATTGAGGACCGGGCAGAGTGCCTTGGCACTGGAACAATGGTAGTGGAAGCAGATGGGGACAGCTCTCTGAGCCAAAGACAAGTTAAAGATTTTCATGAAAACCTCTGCACATGCTGCCAGAGATTCTATCAGGGCCAGCAGCCTTCCGTGCATTCCACCTGCTCAGCGTAGAACACACTTCAGAGGTGGAAAGTGAGAGTGGCTGCTCACTTGGTAATAGCTCTGCTTTGTGAATGAATTCCATGTTCCCCTTTTTAAAATGAGCATATAAGGGCATTTGCATATCAGAGACCTGGGACTTTTCGAATACACTTGACCCCGAAGTCTGGTTAATATCCAACAGATATATGTTGGAGTTATTAAAGCCTTCCCAAGGAGACAAAAATATTTCTGTTTGTCCTTTTGTAGGCAGAAGCAATGGCAGCCCGATGTGGAGTGGACAGAGCAGTACGCAGGTGCAGTTATGTTCCCCAGTGCTGTCACCAAGAATTGGGCTCCACCACCATGGAACGGTTTGTACACTAATCCTTTTTGACTATTACCGTTCATTATAATGATTGATATGTTTGAATATCACATCTAGGTTCTTGCTGTGTTTAAAAAAAAAAAAAAAAAAAATTATTATTTATAAACCAAACATGGGATTGTTAGTTCTAACAACAGAAAAAAAAAGAAAAAAAGTGAGCATCCTGAAATGTTTGCCCACCAGTGGAAGAGCAAAAAAAAAATTTCAGCCAAAAAAAAAGAACATTAATGTGTTTCCACAGACAAAGACCCTCCAGCAGAGAAGGATGTGGCAAACCTCACTATAAACTTCGGGCCCCAGCATCCTGCTGCTCACGGCGTGCTGCGTCTGGTGATGGAATTGAGTGGTGAGTCTGTGAAGAAGTGTGACCCTCATGTTGGTCTTCTGCATCGCGGCACAGAGAAGCTGGTTGAGTACAAGACTTACCTGCAGGTGCGAATGATTTAAGTATTTAAATAAAAACACTATTCTACATATTTTGATAGTAGCATTATTATATATATGACATGTATGGATAATGAGATGAAGTACACTAACCTAGCATTAAAGATAAGGTTGCCCATGTAAGATGATGATTATGATTGTGGAAATAAAGTTGCCCTTCTGTCTCCTCTGTAGGCCCTCCCATACTTTGACAGACTGGATTATGTGTCTATGATGTGCAATGAACAAGCCTATGCCTTAGCAGTGGAAAAGCTGCTGAATATCCAGGCTCCACTTCGAGCTCAGTGGATCAGAGGTGATGGGCACCTAATGTAGTTATTTCTGTGAATTCCTTAATATGTGACCCACCTAAATGATTTTATCTTGCGTAGGCCCTGGGTACAGATTACTGCCAAATAAATATTACAGTAGTCATTTTTGTATGATGTGCATTTTTCCCCTTACCAGCTTTATAATAATAATAATAATATTGTTATTATGATAATTTCTACTTGAACTGGTTGGTTATTTATATACAATGAACAACAGCAAAATAATTTTAATAACTTTTTACTCGCAGTTCTGTACGGAGAGATGACCCGAATTCTGAATCATATCATGGGCATCACTACACACGCCTTGGATATTGGTGCCATGACTCCCTTCTTTTGGATGTTTGAGGAGAGAGAGAAGGTGAGAGGAAGATGAGTTAATTTGTTCCTGCAAGCAACTATCTCTTAAAAAAAAAAAAAAAAAAAGCATTCAAGTATTATCATCATTAGGGCCCAAGCACTGAGTGCGCAGGGCCCTCTTGTTGTTATTTATTTATTATTATTATTATTATTATTATTATGGCAGCACTGTGGCATAGTGGTTAGCAATATGGCCTCACAGCTCCTGGGTTGAGGGTTCGTTTCCTGCCTTGGGTCTGTGTGTGTGGAGTTTGTGTTGTCTCAATATGCCTGGTTGATTTGCTCCGGATAGTCCAGTTCCTTCTACAGTCCAATGACATGCAGATTAGGCTAACCTGCATTTCCAAGTTGCCTCTCTGGTGTGCCTTGTAATGGATTGGCACCCTGTCCAGGGTGTACCCTACCTCATGCCCAAAGTTTCCTGGAATAGGCTCCAGGCTTCCTACAGGATAACTGGTATAGAAAATGAATGATTTATTTATTATAAGTGGTTAACTGGTATAAATGGGACATCAACAGTTTTACAATCTGTGCAAATACAGTTTTTTTATTGAAAAACTACAAAGGGCACCCATCTGTCAAAATTTAGGGGCAGTGGTGGCTCAGAGGGCTGATCGGAAGATTGGCGGTTCGATTCCCAGCTCAGCCAGGTTGCCATTGTTGGGCCCTTGAGCAAGGCCTTTAAACCCATCTGCTCCAGGGGCGCTGTATCATGGCTGACCCTGCGCTCAGACCCCAGTTACACTGGGATATGCGAAGAAGGAATTTCACTATATTGCTATAATGTATATGTGACATGCATTGTTTAATTGCACAGCATGGTGACCTTAAGCCACAAAGCATCTCAAGTGTTAAGAGGTATAAATAAGGTATCCAATTTGGTAATGCAGAACCACTTAAGTCACATGACTGACCAGATTTGAGTAGATATATTACTTCCTAATCGGGCATTAGGAAGGGCATTTGCATACTTGTGATGAACCTGTAAATGAGGTTGCATTTCCATGAAGTTATACTTATAACAGAAAATGTAAAATCACAGTTCATCAGTTCATTAGGTCACACATAGTTCAATGTTTTGCATAACTTGGCAAGTCACTTCAGGGGTTTTTCATCACAGTCTGAAGACGACCATAAAGTTTAGCGTACTTATCAGGTTCATTGAGATTGAACCAAGTTAATATAATGTCCGATCACACTCTCATCAGGCTCTTATCATTCGCTTGCCCGGCGGTTTGTTATTAATACCGCAACCCTTGCAGGTTTTTTCATCATGAAATTATGGTGTGTGTGTGTGTAATCGGTATTTATATTCTTTGAACGTGACAAACATAACCTTCTGCATGTGCGCCATAAATGTTGTTAGCATCAGAAGAACATATGAACTTAATGTGGTCTTCTACAACAATGGCATGGACCTACCATGTTTATAACACAAACCTAGCAACAACGCAGTAACATTCCAATGACAAAACTTTCAAAAAGCTATTCAACCGTTCCTATCAGCGACATGCATGTGGGACTTGAATGTAGTACCTAAGAGGTGTTAGTTATGTTGTTAAATGAGGGCATTGTTACTATGTCCTTCTATGTCATCCTGTGTCTTGCTTTGACCATGTTCTCACCAGGTTTTTTTCTAACATGTCTAAAAAATTGTGGTAGCACCATGGCAATGGAGACAATACTACATCCTTACCGGTTCTTAGTGCGTTTATTCTAGTTTTTGCGGACATGGTGGGAACATGACTTAATGGCTAAGCTCAAAGGATGTGGGTAAAAAAATCTGGATCATTGAATCTGACGCCAGGTCTAAGTTCCTGCCTGTTCTTTTGTCTTTCCTTCTCTTGCAGATGTTTGAGTTCTATGAGCGAGTGTCTGGAGCTAGAATGCATGCTGCTTATGTCCGACCTGGAGGAGTCCATCAGGTCAGTACACCGAAATTTAAAACCCTTTCCATCACTTGCAGGACCAAAGTGTAAGTACATTTAAAAAGCTGAACTGAATCCAGGTTATTATGTATGTTGTAGGATATGCCACTGGGACTCATGGACGATATCTACGAGTGGTGTAAGAACTTCTCAATACGCATCGATGAGGTGGAGGAGGTATGAATATCAATGTACTCGACAGAATGTTGGTCTTAGCGTCTGGCTTGTAAGTTTCAGATGTTGACACCTACTTTAGCTGTGTTAGCGTGATCGCTGTGGAGCATATGTTTCGTTAAGAACGCTGTTAATATTGATGAATGGTTTTAGATGCTGACCAACAACCGCATCTGGAAGAACAGAACTGTTAATATTGGTGTTATTGGAGCAGAAGATGCACTCAACTTTGGCTTCAGGTACGAAATACAGGCGGCGTGTAGGATTTAGATTTGCATTTTCTTTTCACTGTTTCTGTAGTTCAGCATAACAATGTATCATGCATATATTTTATCTTTCTCTCTCTCAGCGGGGTGATGTTGAGGGGCTCTGGTATAAAGTGGGATTTGAGGAAATCTCAGCCCTATGATAAATATGACGAGGTGGAGTTTGACGTGCCTGTGGGAAGTAACGGGGACTGCTATGACAGGTAAGCGCTAAGGTGATGATGCATAAAATGAAGGATGTGCGTTTTTAAAGTGGCTTCGTGGTGACTTGGTGGAAAGCAGCAGCATCTTGAACCTTCAGATTTGGTGGTTTAGATCTCACTTTTGGTTTATTTGTGTGTTGTCCTTGTGCTTGGTGGGTTTCCTCTGAGTGCCTGGGTTCCCTCCCAAAGACCAAAGTCGTGGTCTAGGTTGATTGACATTTCCATATTGTCTATTGTGTCTGTACCCTGTAATGAGTGACAGCCTTATTGTACATTCAGAGCAATTTAGTAATGCAAGTGTATACATTTGCCAAATATAATTAACAAGATGATGTTTGTGTTCATACAGGTATCTGTGCCGAGTGGAGGAGATGAGGCAGTCTTTAAGGATCATGCTTCAGTGTCTAAACAAGATGCCGGAAGGAGAGATCAAGGTGGATGATGCTAAAGTTGCACCACCAAAGAGATCTGAGATGAAGGTATGTTGTGTGAGAATGTGTGTAATAGATTCATGTGATTATATGTTCATATAAAATAAGACAGTAACGTGAGACAAGTACATCTAATTTTAGACAAGGAAAAATTGTGTTGCAAAAGGAAAAAAAAAACATAAGAGCAATTCTGCCATCGCATTAGATTACCTATATACTTTAAATTATACGTCTCTGAAATAAATTCCTGCAATGAGACGTTTAAGAGGGTGAAAATGATTTAAGTGCTTACGATAATATAGAACAAAATATAATGTTCATTGCTGAGGTTAATATTGTTAGACAGTGCAATTGAACCTTTTCAATAGTCAGCTACAGACCATGATCTCTTAAAAGGTTTTCTTGTATAACTGTAGAAACTAGATTTAATCATTCAGAATAGATGTTCAGGACTTTTTACGTGAACAGTTAAGTCGAGCTATGGTTATAGCTTGAATACCTAATTTAATTGACGTAAGACAATTTATTTTCTAAAAAGCCCATTTCTGTGTTTTTGTAGGCAAGTGATCGGTCGTTCATGAACAATTTGTCTTTTAACATGACTCAAAAGAACAAGTAGTCTCAGAGTGCTTACGATACTACTGGGCGCGCATGCGCCATGCATTGCAAAACCTCCGTAGTTTATGTACAGAAAACAGAAATGAGTAGGTACTCTCGCGTCTTGGTCCGAATCATTCGTTCTTTTGTCAACTGACTCCCATAGACGCTATGCAGTTCAGTACACAGGAATCAGAATTGAGCGATTCTTCTCATGAGTCTTCTAGTTCGAAGCGTTCGTTCTTTTGTCACGTGACTCTCAACCCTCCCATTTTATCCGGGCTTGCGACCGGCACTGCATCCACTAATGGCGTAAAAAAAAACACAGACTCGGACCAGAAGATATGACCGAGGATTATGATAAACAGTATGAGCAGCTCAGCTATGTCCTTAGCTGTAATATTTTCATTAGCCCTAATTTGTGTATGTAGACCTGTTGAGGATCTGGTTATTGAAAATGTGACTTTTTTTTATTTCGCATCAAACGACTAAATGACTCAAAAAAGGATTTGTTCATTTTGATGAACGAGATTCAAAGAAACGAGTCACTAAAATCATCCAAACTTCCCATCACTACTGTGTGCATGTGCTGTAGCAGTGATTGCACTAAATACTTGTGCACGGCTTTTAACATCTAAGGTATTTTTCTTTGTAGACATCTATGGAATCCCTCATCCATCATTTCAAGCTGTACACAGAGGGCTACCAGGTCCCACCAGGAGCCACCTACACAGCCGTTGAAGCACCAAAGGTGAGTTCATGTACAGAAATACAGTTCTTTAGCTAGAACCATTTGAAATCAATTAGTATTACTGTAGCAGCAAGTGGAAAGCATTTAGCATACAGAAAATATTTTCTAGTTCTTTCTTCACGTTAGGAAAGAGGTAATCATAGATTACAGTAATATTAAAAAGCAGTGCTAAATAATAGGTACTAAACTTTGAGAAATAAAAGTGCCTGGTGTTATAGTGCACTAGCAGGATGCGTGTAAAGATTTTTTTCTCTTAAAACACAAAGAATTTAGAGGCAAATCCATGAGCATACTGTAATTCACAGACGTTTGACATATGATGATAGTTATTTAACACTGCTGCTTTTTATGCAATACACAAAAATGTTTTAGTATGCTGCTGATGCTAAATGCAGAGTGGTTGGAACAGATGAGAGGGGAAATGAGGTTGCTTGTGTGGTTGTATAAACAACCAGTTTAAGTTTTAGCCAGTCAAAGTAAAACAATGTTCCCATTTCTTTAACTTGATCTACATCCTTAAATTTAATTTAATATAAAGTAATGGGTGGTTTGAGACTTTTCACATATTTAAATGTCACAAAAACACCTGTCAAACTTTTTAAATTTTATTTACACACGCGGACAAAATTGTTGGTACCCTTTGATCAATGAAAGAAAAACTCACAATGGTCACAGAAATAACTTTAATCTGACAAAAGTAATAAATAAGAATTCTATGAATGTTAACCAATGAAAGTCAGACATTGCTTTTCAACCATGCTTCAACGGAATTATAAAAAAATAAATAAAAAAAACTCATGGAACAGGCCTGGACAAAAATGATGGTACCCCTAACTTAATAGTTTGTTGCACAACCTTTTGAGGCAATCACTGCAATCAAACGATTCCTGTAACTTTCAATGAGACTTCTGCACCTCTCTGCAGGTATTTTGGCCCACTCCTCATGAGCAAGCTGCTCCAGTTGTTTCCGGTTTGAAGGGCGCCTTTTCCAGACAGCCTGTTTCAGCTCCTTCCAAAGATGCTCAATAGGATTGAGGTCAGGGCTTATAGAAGGCCACTTTAGAATAGTCCAATGTTTTCCTCTTAGCCATTCTTGGGTGTTTTTAGCTGTGTGTTTTGGGTCATTGTCCTGTTGCAAGACCCATGACCTGCGACTGAGACCCAGCTTTCTGAAACTGGCCAGCACATTTCTCTCTAGAATCCCTTGATAGTCTTGAGATTTCACTGCACAGATTGATTTGCATTTCAGTCTGTGAACATAGAGCTGATGTGCCTTGGCAAAAAGTTCCATTTTTGTCTCATCTGTCCATAGGACATTCTCCCAGAAGCTTTGTGGCGTGTCAACATGTAGTTTGGCATATTCCAGTCTGGCTTTTTTATGATTTGTTTTCAACAATGGTGTCCTCCTTGGTCATCTCCCATGTAGTCCACTTTGGCTCAAACAACGACGGATGGTGCGATCTGACACTGATGTTCCTTGAGCATGAAGTTCACCTTGGATCTCTTTAGAAGTCTTTCTGGGCTCTTTTGTTACCATTCGGATTAGCCGTCTCTTTGATTTGTCATCAATTTTCCTCCTGCAGCCACGTCCAGGGAGGGTGGCTACAGTCCCATGGGTCTTAAATTTCTGAATAATATGTGCAACTGTAGTCACAGGAACATCTAGCTGCTTGGAAATGGTCTTATAGCCTTTACCTTTAACATGCTTGTCTATAATTTTCTTTCGAATCTCCTGAGACAACTCTTTCCTTCGCTTCCTCTGGTCCATGTTGAGTGTGGTACATACCATGTCACCAAACAACACAGTGACTACCTGGAGCCCTATATATAGGCCCACTGACTGATTACAAGATTGTAGACACCTGTGATGCTAATTAGTGGACACACCTTGAATTAACATGTCCCTTTAGTCACATTATTTTCAGTATTTTCTAGGGGTACCATCATTTTTGTCCAGGCCTGTTCCATGAGTTTATTTTTTAAAATAATTCTGTTGAAGTATGGTTGAAAAGCAATGTCTGACTTTCATTGGTTAACATTCATAGATTTTTTTTTAATTATTACTTTTGTCCGAGTGGCGCAGTGGTTAAAGCGCTCGCCCTATCATCCGGAGATCGCTAGTTCGAATCCCGGGTGGTGCTGTAACCTCTCGCAGCCGGAGGTCTAGAGAGAGCTGATTGGCCGAGCTCTCTCAGAGGGGAGGGATGAGAGGTACTTAGTGCTCCCACATTAATCACGGCTCTACAGCCAATCAGGGGCGTCTGTGAGCTCGCGCAACGGAGGGAGTAGATAGCGCTGTCCTCCGAGTGTGTTACGCCGCCCCCAACGGTGCGCGAGCGAGCAGTTCGAAAAGATGCGGTCGGCTGGCGTCACGTGGTTCGGAGGAAACACGTGATAGTCTTCGGCTCTCCCGGGTGAGTGGTAGTAGTAGCCTTAATGTTGGAGCCCCCTAGTGACGGGGAGGAATTGGACACGACTAAATTAGGGAGAAAATCGGGGGAAAAAATCCAAAAAAAAAAAAAAAGAATTATTACTTTTGTCAGATTAAAATTGTTGGTACCCTTCGGTCAATGAAAGAAAAACTCTCAATGGTCACATAAATAACTTTAATCTGACAAAAGTAATAATTAAAAAAAATTCTATGAATGTTAACCAATGAAGGTCAGGCATTGTGTATCTTTTGCATTTTTCAATCCTGAAGACATTAGTGGACTTGGTGTTATTTTTAGTTAATGATTTGATGAAAAATGAAAAATCATTATTACATCTTGGGTTGCAACCCAGCGATGAAAAAAAAAAAATTTTAAATTAGAGTATTTTGCCAGATTGCCCATCCCTAGTTCCCAGTGGAATTGTAATTTCTTGTCACACTGCAAAGACACGTCTTCTGTTTTAAAAGCCTTTTCCATTGGATTCCTCCCCTTCTCTCTTTTTCTCAAATGTGCACGCAAGTGTGGTGTTATTCTCTCAGCTCAGCAATCTAGGATTAACCTAGCGCATTGCATTTGAAACATTGTCATGCCAAATTGATACTTTCTTGTACACAAAGTAGACCCACTGCTTCAAAGTAAACGCCTGAATATCTATGAAAACACCCTGATAGTGTTTTCTCATTGAAACTTTTTGTTCTCTCATTGGAGTACAAAATGCAGAGAGCTAATCTGATTGCAACTTTCATGATTGTTTGTGTACAAATGTTTAGAGATATCACACTGCCCTGAGTACAGTGTTTGAGACTGAAGCTAGTGAAATATGAACATTGTCGATCATTTTATTAAAATTTTAGTGCTTGGCTACGAAGATCTTGTCTGTTGTATGGTAATATGCTTTCTTGATTAAAAAAAAAAAAAAGGCAGTGTGATGTGCTGGCAGAAATGCAAAGTTCTAGTTATAAAAATGCGGTATTTAAACATAAAAAAAAAAATTGCTGAGTAAAATAGTAAAGGGTGGGGCATCCAGTTTTACTTACATTTGTTATGTATATGATTCGTATCAGGAAATTTTCTTGGCACTATTCCACCAGGTTCTGTCTAGTGTAAAGATGTTTATTTTTATAATGTGTATAAAACACTAACCTTGTTTTGTTTTCTCACAGGGGGAGTTCGGGGTGTATTTGGTCTCTGATGGCTCCAGCAGACCCTATCGCTGCAAGATAAAAGCTCCAGGCTTTGCACACTTGGTAAACAAATTATCTCATTCAAGACTAAAAACGCTACTCGTACCTCTGTAATGTTGGACTGCCATACAGTGATGATAAAATACAGGTTTCTCCCAGTTTACAGTGTGGATCCTTTAGTATTGTGGCAATCTTCTAGATTGAGGGTTGTCATATGATGGAAACTTTACTTCATTGCTCTTGTATTCCTCATGTCATGTTTAATCGGCAGTCTATTTGATTTACTCTAATGTACTTTTTTTTTTTTTTTTTGCAGGCTGGTTTGGACAAAATGTCAAAAGGACACATGCTTGCTGATGTGGTGGCCATCATTGGTAAAGTGATTTATATCGATATTAACAACAAAACATTGCTTGTAGGTTAAGCTATCTGCAGAGCTAAGAGACAGGAATCAGAACATTCCTTAGGGTGTATTCATGCTCATTTGGGTTAAAGTCTAGTGATTGACTTGGCTAGTCTAAAACATTCTACTTATTTTCCTTGATGAAATGCTTTGTTGCTTTGGCAGTGTTTTTTTTTTTTTTTTTTTTTTTTTTTGGGGGGGGGGGGGGGGGGGGGTCATTGTTTTGCTGTATGATAAACCTCTCAATATTCAACGTTATTACTTAATAGTACCATTTTGTAGGTTTTGTTAGCCCAGCTAACAATAGAATACACATAACTATGCTGCAAATAAATAGCTTTAGGTTATGGCTCTTAAGAGGCATGTTAGCGTTACTGAAAAGTTTTAAAATGTTTTGCCAAATTGAAAATTCAAACATTTTCTGTAGAATACCAGTTGAACCAATTCTTTTTGCATTTCTCTTTTAGGAACCCAGGACATTGTCTTTGGGGAGGTGGACCGTTAAAGAATCCATTGTGTACATCTATTTTGTCTTTCAGATTGACTCTAATAATGTGAAAGACAACTTCAATCCAAATTCATGTATAAAAACCTATTAAATGGAATAAATATTTTAAGTCTGTGCTTGTTGCTGTTTGTATTTCCCATGTAGTTAGAAGGTCCAGTGTGAAGGTCCTTGCTTACAAACTTGAAAACACAATGACATAAAATGCAAGAAAGAGGTGGTTGATTATTATGTAACAGTGCACCACACTGAAAAACCACACCACAAAAACTTCACTTCAGTGGCATTTAATTAACATAAAAGAGTTTAATGCTGAATGTGTGTCAGAAGTATTATCGATCATTTCAATCAACCATGTCGGTGCATTGCATTTTGCTGTACTTTGTGTGTGAAAGACAACAAAACCTATAATACTTTGTTGGTATATGTTAGTAACGTTACACAGTGAAAAGGGAACTATTCATTTGATACCTCTTATTTCATTTTATACTAATATTTTAAGTAACAACATTTAGCGAATTCTTTTAAATATTTAAATGCAAACTTTAACTGAAATTAATGTAATACCTGGGAGGTAATTACCAAAACTGAATGTGATCTCTGCATTTCACTTTGATCTTCCACAATTTATTAAGAGTCACACTGAAATGTGACACCTGTCCGAACCCTGCCATAAGCCAGACATAGGCTGTAATTATCAAGACATAGTAAGTTTTATTCCTTAATAGACTTTGCTTACTTGCTGCTCTCGGACTACAGTGGTCTTCAGAGGTGGGTAGGAACGAGTTACATTTACTTAAGTAACGTTTTGAAGGGGGAAAAAACCCTACTCTTACTCCACTACATTCGGCTACACTCGATTCCTTACTTTTCTAACCGTTTATTCGACACTTTAGATATTCTTTGTGTTTGCCGGTGGATCTACCGCGTGACTGTGTTCCTCCAATCAGATGTAGCAATAATAATCGCATGACTCCGATTGACCAATCAGCCACAATACCAATAACCACATGTGGTCAAATGACCAAACAGACGAGAGGATATATATTGCCTCTAGTTTATTTGCTAATTATACATGTTAATCTTAACATGTATAATTAGCAAATAAACTAGAAGCTAAAAATATATATAATTTTCTTTCATTCTTTCTGCTGGACACAGTTTATGGTAAAGTGAGACCTCTTGTACATTATGTTCTAAAGTTATTTTCTATCTGCTGAGTCATTTACAGGGCAGCTGAATATACTGTACAGCATATCTTACACTGGAAATAGTCCACATTGTTCAAACATACATATGTTAACTACAGTAGGTATTTATTTCAAAGGCTTTATATTGTGAAAAAGGGGAGATTAGGAAATTTGTTTCTCTTATTCCTTAGTTAGCTATTTTGTAAAGATATTTAGTTTTATTCATTTATTTTATTTGGAAATGACTTTTCACCAAATACTTTTTCTCTTGCTTGAGTGATATTTTGGATGACTACTTTTTACTTCTATTTGAGTAATATTATTTTGTAGTACAGCTACTCTTACTTGAGTACACTTTTTGGCTACTCAACCCAACTCTGGTGGTCTTCACTTCAGCATCCTGCAGCAATAGTAATAAGGCCTTGTTTCTAATTAGTCATTATGGCCTCCTCAAGGGGAGAGCTTATGGCTTTGATTGTATTTGGATGTGAAAATGTGTTTTAAGGGCAGAGAAAGCTTTAGTCTCGAAGTTTTACAAAAAGCCAAATGCTAACACACAAAATTTAAACCTGAAACAACTGTTTCAAAGCCAATATGCTGGAGTAAAAAGACAAGAGCTCTGTACCAAGTTCTGCACTTAATGAGTACACTGTAAATGCACACAATATTTTGTGAATTAGCAGCACAGTGGTGCAGTGGTTAGCACTGTCACCTTGCAAATCCAAGTTGGAGGTATCGAATCCTGTCCAGGGTTGTCTCACGTCTTGTGCCCCAAGTCTCCTGGGATAGGCTCCAGGCTTCCCATGACCCTGAATACAGGATTAAGCAGTATAGATGATAAGTGAGGGAGTATGATTCGAAATGTATATAGTGAATATATAAAAGATGTCAACACTGCCGCTGTACATCTCCAGGGTTAGTGCTCTACATCTTACTTCTGGTGTGACATGACCTTATATTTGGTGGGTTTCCTTCAGGTGCTCCTGATTTCTGCCCACAGTCCAAATACGTGGTGTAGGTTGATTGGCATTTCCCCTGGGTAGTTTGCTAAGCCCCAAACTCCCTGTGACCTTACACACTGGTACAGACGATGAACAGAAGGATGGATAAAAAACAACTCTCATCATCCGTTCTTATAAAAACAGTGCTTTTATTTGATATGCTGTGAAAAAATAATTACATAACATTTTTAAAAAAATATTGGAAAAAAAGATAATGAAATAAAAAAGGAAAAAGTCATTAATTTCTGTTGTACGTCTGTAGAATGTTTCAACTATGAAGAACAGTACAGTAAGGTCAACATTTGCTTTCTAAGACACAAGTATACAGGATACAGTCCTACCAGCAGAATAAAAGTATCGGAGCAGGAACTTTAGGGAAGTAAAGGATTACATAAAGATATTTGTACACAAAGAGATACACACACACACTCACACTCACACACATACACACATCATTCTCCTCCAGCCTTAAATTGGCATATAAAGTGTTGGATTATAAAAGTCATGTTTTCCTAAGGCCACTCTTTTTTTATTTTTTTATTTTTTCTTTTGAAATCAACACACATATTCATATATCTCTCTTTTTAGTCCTCATGGAGCTTCAGTCCATTGAGATGGAAGTTGGAGGAATGGCATGTCTTCGAATGTGGGTTAGGTGACACCTCCGGGACACGTTCGCTACCATACCATAAGGACATACTGATGGGCAGCACAGGCAGGTATAAAGGTGCTATCTTGTTGATGATGAGCATCTCGTTGTGCTGAATGCTCTTTGGCACCATAGTCGACTCCAACCCGGTTTAAAGAATACAGGTCATTATTATCATCATTATTATTATTATTTTTTTTACAACAGGTCGTTGTAAATCTTTAAAATCCATTGCCAAAGCTTAGTCCTTCTGCCAGTTTTCTCTTGCGCCGTTGAAATGTAACAATACTGCATTGAAAGAGTGCATCACACTGAATGATATAAAATAATACTTGAAATAGGAGTAACACATGGGAACGTATTTACAAGACTCCTTTAATTGAAAGGCGTTGAAACCCAGGCGAAGACTATGGACAGTACCTCACTGTTCCATGATGGAGAATGAGACAGATTGTCTTCATCTTCACCATCAACACGATCGCGATGTTAACGTCCTTCAAAACCTGTCTGGATTCATTTCCATTTATTGTTAAAACAAAACAAAACAAAAAAATTGTTCTCCAACTTAGGTGTCTGTTTGGCACAAGTAGCAGGTGTGTCTTTGTGATATTATGTGTGTTGGAACAGTCCCCAATGTATTAGGTATTGATAAATTTCACATCCTAATATATATATGCGTAGAAACATTCTGCTCTCTGGGAAAAACCCTGAGAACCCAAAACTGTCAAGAAATCCAACCAATAATTGACAAGTTCAACTCCACCTGGTTTGTTACAGATGTCTTATAATAAGGTGACAGCATAGCAGCCTGATCCGAGATCAGTATGTGTACCTAAGGCTGGGGCATATAATATATATTCTTTCTATCTTTTGCAGTCCCATACCCTTCAAAACACCTTTTCCCCCCTCCCTCACCGTTATTACTGTTAAGTCCAGAAACAAAAAACACAAACAAATCTGCATATTTCCTTGTTTGTTGAGGTGAATATCACCTAAATAAAGACTGACACTTTAAACGATGAACCTTTGGTCCACAATTCTTTACAGAAATATGAGAGAGAAAAAAAATATTTTTGTATTTCGGGACTAGTCAAAACACACTAGCCTAGTGTGCAAATGAGAGATTACAGGTAGATTATAAGGGTAATAATCTATGCTAGAATACTGGAATGCAGTGCAAACAATTACCCCACTACAAAGCACCGTGGAAACGAGTGGGGAATTCAGAGATATACATATATATATTTATTTATATATAGACACACATATACTGTATATATATGCAGCTATACTGTATGTGCTCGAAGATCAACTAATCACCATGTAAAAAAAAAAAAAAAAAAACATTGGTTTACTATGTTGTCCCCCATGCACATCCCACTATCTAGTTCACCAACCCACCGGGTTGTCCCATCCTGGAAAGTAAAAGAAAGAAAGAGAGAACGAGTGAAAGAAAGAAAGAAAAAAAAGAACAAAAAAATAGCTGTCATTGGCCTTGGCTGATGGCTTCCTGAACTGGTCTCAATTCCTTCCTTATGCATCTATTGTTTTATCGTCCAAAAACAAAAAAAAAGTGCTTCAATTTAATGACATGAGTTACGACTTTGTATTAAAAGGAATAACTGAGACAGGTTTTGTGTTTTGTTCCTAGAATTCTTCTAAATGATAAGGCGTGTAGCCCACTTCATGAGGTAGCTCAGCAATCTAGAATACTGACTAGATACTAATGAACAGGTAAAGCAGGTAAGTGTATTGACCTTTCATCACTTAGTTTCCAATCGATCACACGTAACTCAATCGGGCGGGGTGTATCGATACACGGAATTCAGACGGCCGATGCGTAAGTGTCGCCTGAATGTGTGTGTGTCATAGCTTTCCGTTATCTGTTGATTAAAACACTGGGCACGATAAAAAAAAAAAAATTAAAGCACGATAACTGGAATGCAGCGATGACACTGTTTGCGTGATCCATTCAGACTCTTAGCAGCATATATGACTAAACAAAAGCTGTGCGTTAGAACGTAATGCAATGAATGGCTAATTTGACATTTGCTCTGACCTTGTGCAATACAGGTGTTTTTTTTGTTTTTATTGTCCAAATTCTGCTGTTGTGCACTAAAGTGTCAGGCAGCTCTGAGAAGCACGAGCATGTTTTTGAATCCTGTAATCCAGATGTGCGTTCCTTGTGTTGTATTGTCTAGTTCTACAGGAACTTTAGGTCACTGTCCATCAAAGTTATGATGGACGAGTTATGTACTTACTGGACAATTTATGATGGACAAGTTATGTACTTATGTAAAGCCAATGTATTTATAGATTTGTAGGAATTTTCTAGTTCGTGTTGATGTCAGCCAGTGCTGCTGATTAGTTCATGAAAAAGCAGCCTGCGAAAGAAAAGGTCCCGCTTTGAGCTACTTTGACAGAAGACTTAGGATTAATTATTTGTTATGCATTACTTTATGCCAAACACTTTAAAGCCTTGTATCGAATGATACAATGCGATAAATGCCGTATCGTTACACCCCTAATGCTTTGGTAGCTATGGAAACATGGTCATATAGTGTTGTGCTTTGTTTGGTGCTTTGCTCGTGGCCGGATGTGATGAATTAATACAAGTCTATAAGACTCTTCAGGAATCATCACCGTGCCACTGCAGGTCTACTGAACATGTAATCTGTGTTATATTGCTTTCTTAGATTTGCCTTGAAAAGGTGTGGAGACGAGTTAAAGAAGCCATTAACAAGAATTCATACAAAAGGTCTTCCATGACCACTACTGCCGTGTAGTTTCATCACAGACGAACATAGCAGCATCTATCACTTCTCAAGACGTGTCTGTGGTCATGCCGACTCTTGAATTAGAAGATCTTAAATCCCATCATTAATGCTACTTTTTCACCTTGATTGTGACTTTCGCTAAGAGCTTCTTGAGCCGAGGAAACAAGCAGAAAAAGCTTAAAAAAGAATTCCCTCACCACTTAAACTCCCTCCCACACTCTCCTGCGCTTTCTCATCTCATTCCTACCACTCATTCTCTCTTTCTTTACTACTTCCTCCTGTGTTTGTCTGTGTGCATGTGGTCAAGTGTGTGCGCCGAAGTGAGGAAGAGCAGCGCAGCGTGGCATTATACTTCTCCTTCTCCTTCAGACATGTGTCTGCATCCTCTGCGTGTGTCGGTGGGAATAGTCGGAATGCTGCGAGGTGTAGGAAAAGCGTGTGGAGCTACCGTACTTCCCGAGTCCGCTCTCCGGGGTCGCAGCGGAGCCTGCAACGCTCACGCCCGGCCCCACGCTATACATCTCGTACGCCGCGCCGCTTTCTAAAGGAGCGAGGCTGGGAGGGGCGAAGCCTAGACGATACGTGGGGTAGTGTGACGGGTAGCTGTAGTTCTCATACGGTAACTGTGGTGTCGTGTCTAGGAGACTGCATTCAGCTGCAAAGTCACCCGTCTGAGGCCCGGAGCTGGGCGGAGGCTGCTGAGACTGACTCGGTCTGGTGAAGGTGTTGAACTGGGCATAGCTGAGTCTGGAAGGAGGTCGAGGGTCGTAACAGCCGGCTCGTGACCCAGGTGCCAGGCTGCTCGGTGTTCCGGGACCCGCCGTGGCTCCGGTGCCTGAGCTACCACTGACAGTTGTAGCGCTGCCTGGTGCTGTAGAGGTCCGATAGTCTGAGTAGTGCATGGAGCGGGAGGCAGGGCGGCCCTCGTCGTGGGTGGAGGCGCGCACGTTGTAATAGCCATTTGTCGGGTCCTGTCAAGAGGAAGAAAAAAAAAACACTGAGTGTACAGAGTAATAACGTGGGTGAATTTTGTGTATATGGGTGCATATGCAGAGTGCAAAAGTTTGCATCCCCCATTGTTTCTACTTAGAAAGAAAAAAAATATATATATTTTTTTGCCTATTTACTTGCAAATGATCAACAACAAAACACAATAAGGGAAAGTTTTGCTTTTGAAGAAAGCTAGTTATTACATGTGGCAAAGATGTTGAGAAGACTTTTATCAATCACTTTCTGCAACATTTTCAACCCATACAACATTACACTGACTGATGCAGTACATCATATGTTCATGTACATATGATGTCCTGG
This sequence comes from Clarias fuscus, assembly GCA_030347435.1. NCBI lineage: Eukaryota > Metazoa > Chordata > Actinopteri > Siluriformes > Clariidae > Clarias > Clarias fuscus. The sequence continues at coordinate 15,587,636 of CM059205.1, forward strand.
TTGTTAAACAGCATGGGCGCGCATAAGAGACTCTCATTTACCTTGATCTCATAGTCTTGACGCGTGTCCAGGGTGTCACTGCGTAGATCCGGTTTGATATCAATGTCATCTTTAAAAGGCTGAGAGGAGGGAGAAAGGGTCACAGAGGGCAAGAACTAAACAATAATCGACAAACCAACCAAGAGGGGGTCAAAAGCAACGCAACGGGGGAAAAAATGGGTTGGATGGAGATAAAACAGGAAGAGAGGGAGGTTGAGAAAGAAAAGAGGATTAAATTCAGTTTATCAGTGTGGAACTTTAGTAGAAGTACAGGGAGTAAGACTTATGGGGTTTCAAGATGATGTAGAACACAGCTCATATTAATACATAGTACGTCTGGCAGAAAAGTCTGAGTTATACAACAACCACAAAGTTGCACATTCATATCTTTGATGCAAGGTTAAGCGTCACATTTATGCATGCTGTAATATCCCTGGCCTGTCAGAATGTCCTGTCAGTGCACTGCAGAGGCACATCCAGATACCTTGATAAATATACGATGGGACACTTGGGTTGCCTCTGCGATTTATGTTCAGGGATGAAGGTGTGTTGTTTCTTTACTTTACTCAAGGAATACGGCACAAAAGATTGATTTTTCATATAGACAAGTGGGAGGTTCTAATTATAGTTTTGATCAAATCTAAATATGACCCCGTTTTCTTCTGCTTAGATTCCAACACAGCTGTATGATGTATGGCTTGAGATACAGCGCAGTCTGTACTGACATGGAGCAATATTTATCTACATTTTTCAGTGCTTAATGGTGTACACATTTGTGTTAGCAGTGAGACAGACAGCCTTGATATGTTTTCACAAAATTACATCTCATAAAATAGACTGTCTGTTTAATAGCTTTTAAAGTTGTAGCTATTCCACAGTGCGTGCTACAGTATGTAATGATGTAATGCACAAACCATGCTATGAGCAAAACACTCACACAACACCTCGTACACTTACGACCCTCCTCGGAGATGGCTGTGTTAGGTATACCGCTTTCATGCCTGCTTTTACATAATACTTGAAATACCGTATACTATTCAGATATTTTAAGCTGTCTTGCATATCGGAAAATATCGACTTACTGAGTACATAGCCTTGACCATGCGGCTTGCTGTGGAGACGCTGGCTGAGTCCTCCTCTAGACTGTGGGTTTCTTTATTTATTGTCTCCACCTTGATGTCTGGCTTACCGAGTGTGACCCCGCGGCGACCTGGGAACAATATATATAAACCATTTTATACATTTCTTAGACAGCTCTACTGAAAATCATCACATCTGTGGATCTGTATTTGTGTTTATCTGTATTGTGATATGCCTTTATTAATACACACTTTATCCACAGTACAGTGAAAAACAAAGTTATTAAGCCCATAAAAATATGTTGTTTCTTTTTTTCTGAGTGTTTTCTTACTTCCTTTCCGCTGACGATACAGGAACAGGGATAATGCCAGGATACAGAGCACTAGCAGAATGGAGCAGCCTACAGTACTGCCTGCAATGATACCGACTGGGACAATTTCTGTGTGAGAGAAATAAAAGGTTCGGGTTAAACTGCTGCAAATAACCAGGACCTCGGTATGTCTTTCAAACTGCTTTACTGTACAAGGAGCTGTCGTAATATTTAACCATACTGTGTAAGCATGACAAAATTATTATATTATAGTATGACGATGTAACAATAATATTGTTAATCAGCATTGATAAAAATATTCTCAAAAATGTAGCACAGTGGTTAAGACATTGGACTAGTGCCCGAAAGGTCCCAAGTTCAAACAATACTACCACCTTCACCTGCCACTGTTGGGCTCAACTGCTTAGATGTATAATGAGATAACAATATATACTGCTCTGGATAAGGGTGTCTGACAAATGCTATACAAGAAATATACTGATCCCTACCTTAATTCAGAGACAGCAATAAAGGCAATTATGATTTTCATACATTTATATTTTGCTTCACTAGGTGGCGACATAAACATCTTATCTCCATAGAGGGTTAAAGAAAATTTTACCATGTGTGGAACAAAATGTCTCAGAACAGAAAAAAGGTTTACACATCCTCTGCAGTGTGGAACTGGTTAAGGTTTCTTAAATAAGATATTAAAGCAGCCGAACAGTTGATAGACTGTTATTTACGACCCCAAATCCAGTGTTTTTATTTGTTTACCAGACAAATGTTTACTCATATTAAATTAAAATTGCATGATTTTCCAAATGTATGTCCTTTTGGTTGAAAAGTTGTTAAAAGTTATATTCCAATTATAATTCTTGATCAATAAAAAAATATAACACCAGCATAAACCTTTTGTTTTCTTTAGGATCTACATTAAATAAAACTTAATTTCAGGAAATGGTATTTAAATTGATGCAGCACAAGTAATCACATGAAAATTAAAATCACATTATGGATGTGTGCAGTTATTTTATGTCAAAAGACTGCAATTTATTACAGGCAATGGAGCAGCCTACAGTACTATATATTGTCTATAATAAATTAATAATTTTTTTCATTTATTATTTTGAGGTAATAAATATTTACAAACATCCTCTTAATGAGATGTGCCATTATTTGCTGTTAGCTTTGTTAAAAAAATTTTAATACACAAAGGTGCATTTAATATTTACATATCACAGTAAATCTCAATATGTGTCAAAATACAGTAATCTCAATGTGATTTTGTTTAATGAAATCATGCAGCCTTTAAGCTTTACAGTAAATGTATTTCAATGATGTGTGGGAAAAAAACATCAAGATTTTTTTCCTATTACCCAAATGTAACTTTAAATATGTCCTTTTATGTCCATTAAGTGACAATATATGACCTTCACAAATAGAAAGAGAACTCTCTGCAATTCAAATGATAAAATCATCATCATCATCATCATCATCATCATCATCATCATATGCACGTAAACTCACCAGTTTCTTCCAGAGTGATGATCATGGTCCCTGGGCCGAATGCATTCCAGGCCGTGCAGTTATAGGTGGACTGGAAATCAGACTCGATGACGTTGTTGATAGTAAGAGTAGACAATACTGCTCCTTCATCAGAGGACTTACTCTGCTCCACCGTGTAGCGTTCTGGTAGAGTCCCTTTCTCTTTCTCCCACACGTTCTCTTTCCATGCCCACACCTGAATCCAACAGATAGCATACATTTATTTACTTACTAATTACAAAAGCAAATCAATAATTAGATATTCATGTGTCTTAAATAATTATTATTGTTAAAACATTCTTAAAACAATACAGCTATTTTATTACATACAGATCATTTAAAATTAAATCCAGGATCCAGGTGCACATGCAACATTGTTCACAGAGCAAGGCCTAATTTTCCAGGAGGGTAATATGAAACACCGCCTCTGTAGGTGTAACTGTGGAGAATTTCAATGTCTGCATGGCAGACGATGGAATTTTTTAAAGCAAACATTAGATTCAATCAAGATCATTCTATTATAAGTTCCATATTTAGTGTCTCTCTACCATCTGAAGCACTTGCTATTTTCCGTTGTGATTGCTATAGAAAGAGAGAGAAAAAAACTTTTTTATATATTAGTGCTTGAACTTCAGTAAAAGGACCATATAGATATAATCACAGTTGACAGCTCTTACATAGAAAATATTTAGAAGGGTTAGGAAGGAACACCAAAAATGGAAGGAACAATAAATAATATCAAAGATATCAAATATATCAAAGATTTCTCGATCAGCAAATGGAAGAAATGAAACAGAATGAAAAAAAAAGGCCAAACAACAACAACAACAACAAAAAACAGCAACAAAAACAATAAACAGTATCATCACCACTGACACTCCTATTGTATGGTCCATTTTTTCAGACTGATGTCAGATCATGTTAACTTTTCAAAAGGAAGAAAAGTTGAGATATGGGAGAGCCAAAAGTTTATCCTTGTTTTAGACCACAGCAACAGAATGTATTTATTAGCAATAAAAGACTATAATTTTCTAATTGGTCATAAAGTACATATTAAACAAGGACCCAAGTCAAATCCTTTATTAAAGCTGTTTTCAAAATGCAATGTACCGCTGCCCAAAAATCCTTAATATAATCGCAGTGCCAAAAGGACTGAAGACTGACGTTTAGGACACATCTATTTTGTTTGGGTACGTTCTGTGTAACCGCACTGGGATGAAGTTAATTTTATTAATATACTTTTAGAATGCACCCTTTCCCATATTAAACACCAATCTGTCTCCCCAAAATACACGCATCAGGTCTCTTTCCCCAAGGCCCTGTAAGCCTGTTAAGGATGAAGGGCGTACATTTAATAGTGCCTTGTATACTCTAGAAATGAAACCCTTGGGAGGGCGATGATCAACAAGCATTCGCTTAACCTCAGACACATCCTGAGTCTAGAGTCCTTTCTCTGTTAGTGAGGTGAGACAAAAGGAGTGACAAAATTCTAAATTTGTACTGACATTGCAGGTCTGAGGATGCCATTAAAACACGCTCAAAGAACAAATGGATTCATTGAGTGCCCTTACGGAAAAAAAATATGGCAATGTATTGTAAAATATAATGCAATATATTAAATAATACATGTCCATATATAGGAAACGAGTTCTTATATTTATTAATATATTGCAATATAAGATGGGACCATGTATGGATATTGAAATGCAGACAAAAACCATTAAATCTATATTTATAATTGTTTTATTTAAACATTATTGAAACTGATTATATGCATGTTTAAGAATTATACACACACTTTCACTTTGTCGGTGTGCTCTGATTAATGAAACCCCAAGATGAGATCTCATGTTAATCTCTTCATTTTTCGACTAGACAGAAATGAGCCGTTTTTGAGACTTGAATGAGATTTAGCCGTTTTTTGCATCTTCTCAAAGGTGTCTCAAATGTGGCTCATTACCTCTACATCTCAGACATAGTTTATATTTGTCTTGTGTGCGACCTGCCTATACAGAAATGAGCCATCTTTGAGACATGAGTGAGATTTTAGCCGTTTTCTCAATCTTCTCAAATGTGTCTCAAATATGGCTTTTGGCAAATTTTCTTGCGTAATGGTAATCCTGAATTTATTTAACTATGAGAAACCCAGATTTTTTTTTAATGAAGCAGAAAATCTGGATTTAAAGCAAAATGAGACATTAAAAAGAATGTTCTCTTTACCTTTATATAAAAATACTTTGCTTCTGCTCTTAATATTTCTGCACTCCCTATAACAGCCTCTCACATTCACACACCTGTCCTTCACACACATGCACATCAGTTACCAAAATGGCTTTTCCGTGCTAAAACAAAGGGCTTTGAAGATGGTGAGAAAGCATCACACTTGTTTAAACTCTGCTGAAAGGTGCTGTATTATTCATACTGAACTATGAACACGTTTCAAAAATGCAGAACCCGGCACGTTCGCAATACGGTTCCATTTACTGCACAAGCCAGCAGTACACGCAGACAAGAAAATGAGGGGGAAAACTCTCCGCTCCTGTGTTTCATATTTCATAAATCTCTTTTCGGAGCTGCATTAGAGCTTTGGCTGCCAGTCATTTTACATTACGGTCATTTAGACAGAGAAGAGCTCTAAATGGATAGTGCTGAGTTACAAGTTCAGTCGACTATACAGAGCTTGGTTTGCCCGTCTGCTCTGACATTCACTCATTATTAATGTTGCTTACATGGACTTTTTGAACTTTGGATACTATTTGGTACATCCAGACATGTTAGCTCCAAATATACACTGTTATACAATAGTAGTGATGAAAGAGCTTTCTTGTGTAATTCTACTATTTTAAGCCAAGGTTACCCTGAGGTATGCTGTGATATTTCCTGTTGAAACCTCCTGACCAAGAGGCTCAGGGCTAAAAGCGATGTTCAAATGGGTTATTTTGAAGAATCTAAAGGTTAGAGGAAGTGTATAAGTTCACAACGTCGGGGCATGCACAACTTCTGTACAAGTACTCCATTATTCAACAGATAACTAAAAAATGACAGCTATTCATCCAGACACTTACAATCTTGTCCGGTGCAGGAGTGCTGGCGATGTAACACTTGACCTCGCCTCTCTCTCCCCTTACTGCATACTGGACTGGCTCACTGGATATAATGGGGGGACCTGAAAAAGAAAAGGAAAAAAAAAAGCTTTTCTTATTTCTTGCTTTCTTGGACACAATAATTGAACAACAATCTTAACACTTGTTAGATTGGCAGAAAAGCACTTCAAAGTGTGGTGTATTACAGAACACTATCTCTAATCATGACTAGCAACTAACCAGCAACAGCTTCATACCGCTTTTTGACGCTTATTTAATATAAATTTATCCCTTAGCATTTATAAGAGGCTTATAGTCTATAATATCCGCTATAAAATTGTTCATGCATGCTAAGAGGTTTTCAGTCTCCTATTTAATTACAGTTTCATACTTTCTGGCTGAGTTACTGACCATTGACGGTGAGAGAGACCTCTGTTTCCCCCACTCCGATCCTGGGCACTATGGCCTTACACACGTATTGGCCAGCATCAGCCTGGTTCACTGACTTCAAATACAACTGGTTATTGTTACTCAGAACCTAGAAAGAGACAGAGGAAAGGGTTATATCTTGTAAAAATACACATTTAATTACGGCAACAGCAACAATGCTGCGGCACCTTTACAACCTCAATAACATGAGACGTCTCAGTCAGTAACTGAAACAACAAACCGGCATGGAGAGCACAGGGGAGTGAGAGTGTACATTTTATTTTTGAACCACACCAGGAGGCCGCGATTCATGTCAGATGGATGAACCCACTCTCGATAGTCAACAAAGAGAATATGTTGAAGGGAGATAGACGGGAAGAGGAATAACACTCCAGGAAATGACATCTTAGCGAGTGAAAATATCTCAAATTTTTCTATTATAATATTATCATAAGACGCATATTATTAAACATACTTTAAGATTTTTTGTTCCTAATTTCAAGCTTGATTTAGTCTTGTTCTAAAGTGGCAGATCATTTTGCTCATTTTAAGCAATTAGTTTTTACAATCAAGCAATATGCAATGCATAAAATAAATAAACAATGTCTCGAAATAGGTTTAATAGTCTTATATGTGGTTTATAGTACTCTTATAATATTAAATAGTATACAACTTTGACTATATTCAATATAAAAATGGTGTTCTAGTAAAAACTACCTTTGTTCCTCTATATAAACCCGTGCTACATTAATGCACTTATTCCAGTGTTTCACTAGTGCTTGGACACCATCAATGATAGAAAGTTTTCTCAGTACATTGGACTGCCTGTTTCACGTCTGAAACGCTGGCCTCAAAAGAACTCCTTTAATGCTTCTTTCCTTTAATGGGAAAAAACAGCCTGATTAAATCTGTTTTTGCAGAACAATGCACTTTACAGCACATTACAGACACTTTTCTGGAAGTTACTGCCACTTCCGCCATACAGTCCTGACCTCGCTCCAAGCAACTTGCACATGTCTGAGTCCCTGTGAGGCCAGAATTTCAGATGTGAAGCAGGTAGTCTGATCATGGCTCCAGTGTACTGAGAAAACTTGGTATGGTATCCAGCCACTAATGAAACTCTGAGATAAATGCATTAGAGTAACAGGGGATTGTATAGAAAAATAAAGGTAGGTTTTAATCTCATAACTGTGTTCTGTTATGGGGCAATCAGAAATCCTGGTTTGACTCGAACGCCTGTAGAACCCGCCCACGAATGTAATACAAGGCTGCAGCTTTTAATGTAATAATCCCACAAACTTAATAAATTTCACATGAACCTAATTTTGCATTTATGGGAAGTTATTACAATTTTGAAAGCTGAGGATTTTCACCTTCCCACAAACATAACAAATCCCTGCAAATGGAACAGCGACTGGTATTACGTTTGTGGGAAATGTATTATGTTTGTGTGATTATTACATTAAAAGCTTGGGATTTTTATTACGTTTGTGGGATGTTATTACGTTGGTGGGTTTTACCAATTTTCACTCGCTAAAATGTCAGTTTTTGCAAATAAGAGAGATGAAATGTAGAAATAATAATAATAATCTTAATAATAATAATCTTAAAAATAAGTGGTCTGGGTCAGACTTCTTACCATGCTAGACCCCTTCTTTGTCCATGTGAGGGTGAGAGGGGGGTTGCCTGCCCACTTACAGTTCAACGTGACATCAGAATCCATGTCCACTGTCACTGGCTTAGGCTCTACCACCAAGATAGGACCAACTTAGAAGAAAAGGGGGGAAAAATTGTTAGAGCGATTTACTCATGTTGGTTTTATAGCTCTACTTTACTAAGTGGTTGGATTTAAAATTTGGTGAGCTTGGTCAGTGGCGGTTTAGCTTGAAAGTTACAGTAAGTCTATACCGTAGCACTGGTGAATTCTTAAATTTGAATGGTCTAAATTTTAATACAGCTGATCTGAGAACAGTCTGGTTACAGCAAAGTGTAAAGAGGAGATTTATATTCATATTTTCTGACAAGATACAGTTATTGCTCTGGATCATCTTTCTTAAAAGATGACTTTTATGAACGTTTATGTAATAAGGCTTCATTCAACGGCAGTGGTTTGAGGTGAAGTTTAAATTCGTTAAAATAAACGATAAACAATAAATAATACAATAAAAATGCCTTCTTAGGTGACAGACTGCTTCTTTCCTTCTTAATGTTAGGAAAACGAAAGAAACGGAGGCTGGTAAAGGAATCAATGTTTACAGCTGATATAACGACCGAGTTGATTGCTTTTGATTCTCACATTAATTTCACTCATTTTCTTTTGATCCTGTTAAGCTGCTTTGCGTCAGTTATCATTATTAAAAGTGCTATGCGACTCTGATTGAATATGGATATATAACAACTGTTAACGGGAACTAACCTGCTTAAAACACTCAAGGATGTCCTATTATAAGGATATAATCAGCTGTGGGATGGTAACACTATCACATCGCAATCATACAGTAAGATGAACTTATTAATGTCACCGTTTCAAAATGTAATTATATCATGGCTGTGAATTAAACCGGAATCCGATTATTAAACTTACAGTGGACGTCAACCAGTATGCTGACGTTGGTGCTCCCCACAGCGTTGAACACGAGGCAAGAAACTGGCTCGGTGAAAAAAGAGTGGTCGGCTTTAGTGACAAACACGCTCTCTCTCGCACCCTGGATGACCACGCCGCCTTTAGCCCATCTGGTGAGAAAAGTGTGACAGGATGAAGACAAACATTGAGAAAAGTGCTACACAGAGGTGAGTGAAACGGGCGTTTTCATGTTTTATTACCCGAAGGATAGTCTCTATTTTCAGCCTCTCTATTTTCACATTTGCCTTCATTTCCGACACACTGTATTGCACCTTGCACTGACTGCTGATGTGCTCCTCAGACAGAGGTACTGTACTAGCTCTAAACCGACACTGAACAAGGGCATCTTTCATTTGAATAGATCACAGTGTGGACGTCGCACCATAAACTTTCAGCAAGTGTGCACAAACAACAAATGACAAATAATACAAAATTTGATAAGTTGGTGAAGCAAAACATTACAGAGCCTGAGTGCATGGGCTGTCTCGTTTTAGATCAGAAAAAAAACAACAACTGTGATTTTAGATGAACCACCAAGAGAAATCCCACTATGTAGTAAAGTAACAAAAGCAGTGCCAAGCTCAACATCAACACTAATTAGATGGTTATTTAAAAAAAAAAAAAAAAACATACTTATAGCCCATAACTGGGGGGTTGGCAGTGGCTTGGCAGGTAAATTTCACTCTCTCTCCTTCCAGTACAGACCGTGGTTCAATTGATAACACCACCACAGGAGGATCTGTTACAATCAGGGATATTATAATGAAATCAAACAGCCACAATGCATTTTTAACCCGCAATACTATACTAGTATGAGTATATCCTTAATGGTAATAGCACATCAACATAATAAAATATGATGTTCTTTATTTGGCATGGACATTGCTGGAATTTACACAGAAAAAAATCATTCTATACTACTGTGTCCAGCTAACAGACTTTTCATCGTAAAGTTCCACATACTGTAGGAAAGCCAAAGGAATGTATGTGAGAATGCTAAATGTGTCGAAACTCACGATGGACATTGAGGGTGATAGCGGTGCGTTTGCCCAGAGGTGCAGCCTGGTTGGTGGCCACGCATGTGAAGTTCTTTCCTGTGTCTGTGTCCACTGGGACAACAGGTAGGAAGCTGCGCGTGGTTACTCGCTTCCTATCCGGTAGCACCTCCTACACAGGGAGAAAGCGAGAGAAGAACAGAACACATACGATTTAGAAATCCCGTTGGTTCATTCTGCACATATGAAGCAAAATCTCGATCCAAGAACAACCAGATCTGAGTGAAACGGGTTAAAATGTTGACGTCTTACTGTTGTGCTGACTGCCCCCTCTACAGGCAGCCCGTCTTTTTGCCACTCTATAACCGCAGGAGGTTTGGCTCCACGCGACACACAGCTCAGGTTGTAGGAAACCCCTGCAGTGAGAAGGATCTCCGGGGATCCCTCGATAACTGGCTCATCAGGGGGAACTGCACAGGAACACAAAGGAATCATACAAGGAATACACGCCCGACATAAACTATAATTCCTGCACATTGTGTAGTAGACGTCTTGATGTGTGAGTCAGACGACATACGTACATACACATACATATTATACGATTACGTACAGTTGCTTTTGAGTTGAGTGGGGTTTAATGTACTGAGAAATCACCAGAGAGTCAGGCCAACATTGAAATATAGCTAATGTAATATGTCAGAAATCAAATCATTTTATGGCACACATGAGTACAGCCAGCAAAAAAACAGACTATATATCTCTCCATATATCTATCTATACACGAGTTTAGATGAGATATCCAAACAAACAAATATACATTAATTTTGTCTTCAATCCCAGCCAGTGACTCCAGGGCATTAAAATGTACTTATACCACTTCTGCGCTGGTAATTCCAGTAAAAATATTTGATAAAAGATTTTCTAATTAATATCAATTGGTGCAGCTATTTGTTTACATCGAGCAAGTAGCTTATTAGAAGCTTTTAGATTATTAAATCCGGCACAAAAAAAAAATCTCTTTTACTGAACATTTTGATTTCACTTATGGTGCAGGTTAAACTTCAGGCAAATATCTCAATACTGCCAAAGTTCCATTCAATTCTGTCCAGTGGTCGATTTAAGCCACGCCCACAGTTTGACACATGCGCAGTACGATCTCAAAACTTGCGGTTTCTAATCTGGCACATAACGGCTCATAACTTTTACTCAACATTTTGATTTCTTTTATGGTGCAGGTTTAACTTCAGGCAAATACCAATGTACTGTCAAAGTTTCGTTAAATTATGTCTATCCAGTCGTGCTTAATGCTGTGACAAATTCTGGCTGTACAGACATACAGGAAATTTTCTGGGACTGGTTTCGGGTCCTCCAAGTTCTGACCAATGTAGAGACAAAAATTTTGTTTTATTTATATAGTTATATACTGTATGTATGTACAGTACCAGACAAAAGTTTAGACACAAGTTTGGATTTATTTTCTACATTGTTTAGTTTATTGCTTAATTTATCCTTGTTTGATCTGGAAGGTGACCTTGGGTGACCAGAAAGGCGCCTATATAAATAGAATGCATTATTATGATTATTATTATTATTATTATTATTATTAGTCTAGAACAATACTAATATTTTTTTCAAAACTATGAAATTAGGTAATTAAGTGACAATAACAACAACAAAAACAGTCAACCACCCATCAAACCCATCAAGCACCATGATGAAACTGGCTATCATGAAGACCTCCTCAGGAAAACAAGACCGAAAATTACCTCTGCTGTATAGGAGAAGTTCATTTAGAGTTACCAGCCTCAAACATCACCAAATTTTGATGAGAACAGTTGTGAAGGCTATACTCCATATCAGCACTCATGGAAATCATCTTTTCTAATCAAACTATTTAGGAAAGAACTAACTGTTGCATAATAGCCGCTATCATGTTTGTATTTAATCTTTAATACAATCTAACTATTATATGTCAAAGTTACACTGGAGAAACACTGCGCAACTCTGATTTCTGCAGTCGATGCATTTAACGTGGAAACCTCATATATTTATCACTTATAATGTTACTTCATAAAACTTTACAAGATTCTTGATTGTGTTTATAGATTTTTTTAAATATGATTAGTATAGATCTATAAAGTCTTTTAAACATTACAAACAGGAGCTTTAAGACTAACCATTCAAAAGGCCCTGCTTTTCTGTAGCTGTAGTTTATTAGATAACAAGCTGGTGTAATATTTCCTCAGCAATGTACCTAATGCAACATACTTTCTCACTACCTACACACACACACACACACACACACACACACTTACTGAGAACGGTGAGTTTGGCTCTGCGGGAGCGCAGGGCAGCCTCTGTAGCCTGGCACTCATAAAGAGAGTCATCTGAGAGTTCGGCTGATGAGATCTCTAAATTGTACTGCCCCACATCCACCAGCCGCAACACACGGTACCTCGGCCAGGCTAAGACATAAAACACACACATTACGCTGTTTTCCCCCCCCTTTTTTCCCCTAAGACAATTAGCATTCAGGTACATTTTTCATATGAAATATATAATGTTTTTTAACACATTTGAGAAACATACCATAGCAAAGCATTACACTCTGAATACTCTGTGATTTTACTTTGTAGTGTGCTTATTTCATTCATTCACAGATATGTTAAATGGCAGTAGGATATGACATTAATTGTGAATTTTCAGACTTGGTTTCAAACCAGAGAGTCTGCACGTGCACACACCCAGTCATGTATGACATGTTGCGGGTGACCACTAGGTGGCAGAAAAATCTGTTTTCTTCGGCGGTATAAAATATGCTCGCATTATGACAGGCATTTTCTAGCGGCTGTTGCAAGAGAAATGACAGAAATACTGCTGTGGATTACATCATTCACTCCCCTCAATTCACCAGAAACTGCTTGAGTTAGCTGATTTACTGTACCCTTGAGTATTTGTGCCTCTCTGCAATTGTGTATTGCGTCCATTGTGTTCGCTTTTTGTTATTACCCGCACGTGCGATAAGAATGGTTGCGTGCGTGTGCTTGCATGCGCGCGCGTTTGTGTGTGTGTGCAAATTTGCAAGTGAGGCGCACAGAATGCAAAGCACTGAGGCAACATTACAACCAAAGGGAGAGAGAAAGAGAGGAGAAACATGCTGAGACTAAGTAGTGTATCAATCCATATTAACACATACATTTCTTAAAATGTAAAAAAAAAAAGAAAGAAAATGAAAAAATTGAGTGGAACAAGGGAGAAGAAATGCATGAATATACAGTATGATGACTAACCTCGAAGATCTTCTCCAATGCCTAAAGCCAGTCCATCCTTGGTCCACTGCACAATGCCTGAGTAATTGAACACCACGCAGGACAGGACCACTCTTTGGCCCAGAACCACCGACTGATCTGCTGGCTCCTGAGAGAACCGGGCCGTCCACACTGCAACACAGAATTACATGTTAATCCTCTATCACCATTAAGTCTTATCCGTACACAGGCTTTTAAAGAAATATACATTAATGCAGTTATGTATTAATGCAATGCAACGCCAACATCTAACGCTATTCGTAACCAAATGTACATCTTTTCACTTTTAAGACTCTGTGCTGTATTTTTTTAAATCTTTTTTTTAGGGGGGGGGGGGGGGGGGGGGGAAGCAGCATTCCTTGTAAACACCAGGGAAATGTTCCTAATACTGTATGTCCAAACCCTCACTACCCTCCCTGCATACACACATATAGGTTTGCATTTAAACACTACAGTCCAACACCCACTATTATATTAACAACACTAATGCTGCCTTTAAGAACCCAGTGTGCTCTGCTATGTAAGGAAGCTGCACTAGATGCAACTTTAAGAGACACAGACAGTCGATTGAGACTTTGACATAGTGAGATATATCAGTATCACATAATGCAAGTTTAACTACACTGCAGTACGGGCTGTAAGGAATACATCAGATGCCAGGCACGACAGCAAACGTTTAGGATGTAACTGATTACGGAACGGACTAGAATGACGCATTTGTATCTAACATGAGCGTTCCACTTTCAGAAGTGGGATCTGCGATGTTTACAAGTGCAGCATGTAAGACGAACATGTTTCCCCCAGCTGCTCGGGCTCTGCCCCCTTTTCCGTAAAAAAGAGAAACTAACGTACTGACTTTGACAAAGCGAGATAGTTGAAAAGAAATCTCAACTATCCAACTGGCCAATGTATTTCCTGCGACTGCAGTTTGCCTTACAGACAGGAGGTGGCTCTAAAAATGACAAACGCCCACTTTAAGACATAAGACATGCAGTTCAAAGTTGGCTTACAGATAAGAGCAAGGCTTTTACATACCTGCGCTCAGTCTGTAATGCAACTTGGGTACATAGAAGTAACTTCAACTATGACTAAATTTACAAACCTGATTACTGAGCCGCCATAACCGAATCATATCTAAAAGCTTTGGAGAGCGAATGTAGACCAGCATAGTTAACTGAAGGGCTGGACTGAAGAAATTGTCCCTCGATACCACATTCCATACACATTTCCTAAACCACAGAACATGATATGCATGATAGTTCCTCCCTCTTTACAACGAGCAACGAGATATTCAAGACTCAGGACTTATTCAAAACTTCAGGCTGATCACGATGCATCCAGTCACAATGAGAGCTTTCTTTTATACTCTGCATCTTTAATTGGCTTCATATCAAGAATGTAGTAAAAGTACTCAGATTTTCCCCCTTGCATTTTTTCCCCTTCTTGCCGACTCAGTGCCATTCTGATTCCTCATCCTTTCTTTCTGCCTTCCTTTCTTTTTACAGAAATCACTTGGAGGATTCCCTACTGTTATCTGTTATGCTGGTAAACTCAGTCACTGTCGATGGTTTGGAAAGACACTTCGTCTATCTTATCGTCTGTTTCATCTGCATCACCCACACTCTTTTTTTTTCTTTTCGTTTATTATTTTTCTAAAGCCAGTGCTGCTTTCTATTTCCGTGCCTTGCTCTCTGGTCAGAGGGGGTTTGGAGACACGCTGTCACAACCCATTTATCACATTAAATAGCAACCCTCTAGTCTGCTCTCTCCCTCTTTTTTTCCCCCCTCATCCCTCCAGCATTCCTCTGTAGGTCCTCCATCTCTCTCACTTTCTTAACAACTGGCATATGCCCAACTGTCCAACACTGACCCTATTTCTCTCTCTCTCTCTCTCTCTCTCTCTCTCCCTATAATTTTTTATGTGGAAAAATACACTATTGAGATGTTCCAAGCCACTACTGAGTACGGCCAAAAACGCTGGATCGGTATCAGAACAGACTTCACATACTTTCCGATCTGACCCATTGGAACATTTGAAGCTGTGAACATGCAATATGTTGACTGACAAGATATAGCGTTACACCTAAATTCAAGACGAAAATCATCTTAAACCATGTCACAAACATGCATCTGAGGTTAATGATACACCACGTTTTGAAATGTGCCGTTGTATCCTAAATGGAAAGAGTCAGTTGTGTGCATTTCCAACTTTTCTAACCACTAAACTGAATTTTCTACACTGCATGAGAAAATCCCTTACACTGGAAAAAAAAATATGTGAAGATATTTTGCAACACGCACAGGATCTGTAATAACAATAAATCTGTGGAACAAAGTTTGCATGAAGTAGTGTTGTTACCATAAATCATCTGTCATAAAATCCTACATATGTGCACTAATCCACCTCATGGAAGATGTGTAACTGCTATTAAATAATGAATCAATGTCATAGTTAGGGCTACAAAAAGTGGAATATTTTAATGGTAAACGCTTTATGTAAAACCACAGCATTTTTATAATGTAAAAACTGCAGGGAACAATTTGATATTTAACATCTTATTCATTTACTGAACATTTCTATAGGGTATTTCTATAACTAATGATTTCAGGGTACAGGTATAATGATCCCTGTTAAGGTAACATATAATACATTTTAATTTGTGGATTCGTACTATGTCACATAGCGAAAAAAGCAGGCTAAGTATTCCCAACTTTGCACTCACATATCAAACAGGCGTTTTCAGGTTTTGGTGTGTAATGTTTATGCATCATTAATGAGATGGTAGTACATTACACTACATTATACAGTTTTCAGTTTGCTGAGTGAAGCTTTAACTAGTTGTGGGTTTAAGGTAATACTCTTTTTACTCCTTTTGTCTGTCGTATGTTTTTCTTCTATGTTGTTGCAGAACCGGCCAAGGGTAACGTCTGTGTTTACAGTCTTGCTTTTAGGGTCATGAATTTGCATCAAAGCTCACTTGAACTTGGCACAAAACAACATGTAACCTTTTCCCTGCACTCGATCTGAAGGTTCCATTTGGCTTCCTTTTATTAAAGCCAATAGATTTTACACTGAAAAAAACTTATAGGCACTATTTCCACTCTATAATGGTAGGTTTTTGTTAAATTCATTAAATATAATATTTTACTTAATATCAAAGCTCCACAGTGCTGAAAGCTCCATTTTTGAGTGTATATACCTGAGGGTTGTTTTTTTTCTATGTTCTGTCTTTACAGTGTTGGGCCTGAAAAAGAGTGTTGTGCACAGGGTTTTGTGGTGCACTCGAGCTCTTCTGCTGTGCCCAACGACCTCAATACTTTATTGTATTTGCAGTTTCTAGGGTTGGTTATGTACATGATGCATCAACTATAACAATTCATCCAGCTCCTTCTACAAGTATACATACAGCCCAATATTGTGCAGGTTCCCCTTGTGCTGGCCCCTCGGGGCATGACTCCACAAAACCTCAGGGGTGTCCCGTGTTATCTGGCATGAGGACACTTTCAGTGGATCCCTCGGGTGCTGTGGGTTGCAGGGGTGCTTGATGGATCAGACTTGTTTGTCTGGTGCGTCCCATGGGTGCTCAGTTGTAATAGGTTCTGGGGAGTTTTGAGGCCTTGAGATCTTTGCCTGCTGAGCCCCATGCATGATGGGCTGTTGTGCACTAGATGTTCTGGTGCCTTTTTCTTATGGGCACTATTGACTTTCTTCAGTGATTTGTGCTGCATTGGCTTTCCCGTAGGATCGGGCTGGACGGGCTAGCCCTTGGTGCTTGGTGGGGCCTGAGGGGTGTCTATGAACCTGTTTACTGGTATATAATTGTTAACCAATGTTAATGTGCTAACGATTTGTGTGTGTTAAAGGAGCTACTTCAGAAGTGACCAATCTTGCTTCCTTAAAAATTTCAAGTTGCTAACTTCAGCTGTTTTGGAAAGATGATTTTATATGTGCCCCAAAAATGGCCATTTTCAGCATTATACTGTATCTCTTCAAACAATAATAATTTAAAATACAAATTATTCATATGTCTTCATTGCAAGATCGATTGACTAAAATTGGTGTAAGCTTTTGGAAGCATATGACCTGTAAAAATTGTTGCTTAAAAAGTTTTTTTTTGGTAAAGCTTAAAAAACAAAAACTCTGTAGTGTCTGTAACCATGTTCATGCTGCAAAATCTTAACAATTCAGCATTTTAGAATAAAAACACTTTTTCAGATTCTTTTCTTTTCATGTGAAATCTAAATTGGCCAAGTTTCATTTGAATAACAATCAAGATCATTGGAAGATTTAAATAAAAAAAAAGTTCCGGACGCTACATACTGTAAAAGGGCATGAAATTGTATTTAGCAAATGTGTTTCTTTTTGTCGGATAAAATGTAAATGCGTATGCATATTCACAAAAAACTATGCATGGATCGGGAGATAAGAAGCATTAAGTATTATGAAAAATGATGTTATATGATCTTATTTGAAAATTACATTTTTCACCAAGGTGAGACAAACACAATCAAAACATAATTGTATAAACACAATCTTTGTCATTTGTCTCCACTGTATTTTTTGTTGTTGTTGAAGCTGCTACATTACCATATACTCAGAAGAAAATTGCTAACTGCCATCTTCCACAATTGGCTAATATTACCCTGACTGACACGGAGAAAGTAATCGCTCCCATTCGGAAAGCGTGGCTGATTACTCTTTCTTGGACTCCCGACCACGGATGGTTATTCAAATCAGTGTTGGGATTTAAATTCATGATTCGACACAGGAGCATAGAAAAACATTCCAACACCCTTCATTTGCTTAAGACACTCAACTCAAATGCTTAACTTTACGCAATGCAGTGTAGTATTCGGTAGCTTCCCTTCACTTATTCCTTTCAAAAAATAAGTACGAGTTAAAAGAATGTCATAATTAAATATTCATATAAACCCAATGAACTAACTCAAATGCTACTGTAACTTAGACTGAAACTGTATTCCTGATATTTATTAGTGAATTCAGTCATTTCCGCTAATTAAATAGCCTTAGAAAACTATGATAAATGAACAAGAACAATGAATTGCTATATCAATAATGAATGATTTGTCCATAGCACTAGCGCTTTGCTAGGTCATGTTTTTTTCATACTGTGCTGAAAGGCATTGTGAATGTGTTTTAATCTATGTATGAATTATTGATGTGACAAAGGTAACAGGGTGGTAAACAGTAAAAGATAAGAGGCATAAATTATATTTGAAACACTATTGTAGTTAACATAGCAGAGCGAGAGAGAGAGCGAGAGAGAGAGAGAAGGGAGGCTTGTAGAATTTTCATTATGTAGGTTATGCAGCAGTGACAATTTTAGAGTGTCCTGATTTTCTTGAGTCACTGATCCCTGGGTACCAGCAGTAGCCTGCAACACGCTGCCAGTGCCCTGACCACACAAAGTCTATGGTCGCAACACACTCCAACCTCAGTCGCACAAACACCATTTCGACCACACTGACACACCACAGCAGAGCTAAACACACATCACTTGACCAATCTGAGAAAACAACCTATCATCTAAAATCACCAAGGTGGCCTTTACATATAATCCAGCTTACTTGAACTGCTGGTGCGAACCAGAATCGTAAATCTTGGGCGAACACACTCTCAATGACATGTACAGAGAGACACACATAACCACATTCAGCCCAAACACTAAGCAAGAAAGTTCATTCTTGCTCTCGATGTTAGTGACATTAGTTGCGTGTGGGGACCCTATAAGAATACATAAACGCTATCCATGAATTTTAAATGTACTCAAGAAGCCCCATGCACAAACAGTGTATGGCCAAAACTTTGTGGACACTTGACGATCACATCCATTTGTGCTTTCTGAAGAACCCATTCCAGATCTGGTGCTCCATTTCTGTTACTATAACCTAAGAAGACTTTCCACTAGAAACCTTTGAAGCATCGCTGTAGGGATTTGCTAATTCAACCACAAGAGCATTCGTGAGATCAGACATTGATGTTGGACCAGAAACCGCCTCTGTGCAGGACATTTGAGTTTTCCACACCAACCTTTGCATACCTTCATGGAGTGCACTTTGTTCACAGGGGCACTGTTTATTCTGGAACGTGTTTGGGACTCTTAGTTCCAGTGAACAGAAATTGTAATAATACGGCTTATTACTACAATTCTGAGTTTTCAACTTTGTGGAACAGAAGAACCACGTACAGTATGAGTGTGTACTGTCAGGTGTCACATGCAGTATAAGTAGCCATATCTTATATACTAAAACATAAATAGTTTTTGAAATGGCCTGATGATCAGGTGAAAATCCTGCTTACGCTTATAGATAAATAAAAGGCTGTCCACATCGGCGGTACGGTTCATACTGTCAATGCAGTGGATATTTTGGTGCGTATACATGATGAGTAATCACAAAACAAAGTGAAATTAAATTGAAACCTATCACCGTAGAAGACACTACACACCACGAAGTAACAAGCTGGTCAGTAGCCATGGCAAACGGCCCCTTAGCACATGCAGAACACATGCAAAACCACAATGGGCATGCAAAGGCTGATGCTGTGGTGTTTTTCAAAAACATACATGTTTCCTATCCGGATTTTCTCCACTGTGTAAAAATATCTGTAAATGTGGATGAGGTCCTGGTTCAACATGAAGCGTTTTTCGATTGAGTGCTGTTTCAGCAGTGTGTTCCTCCACCAAAAAAAAAACCAAAAAAACATCATCAATGTTAACAGAACCACATGAGCGTAAAAGGCTACATTTACTCAGTGGCCTGAAATATTGCCTTCCTGCCATATTAGAGGCAGAAATATCATGTATTAAGCTTTTTTTTTTTATTAATAAAGAAAGATATCCACCACTGTTTAAGCACTGATCACTAAATGTTTTTTTTTTGCATGCGATTACCTTTTAATTAATGGTTTGCTACAATTAATATGATGTGATCTAATACATTTCGACAGGACATGCACATTATCCTTGGTGTTGGATTTCTTCGCTCTCGTTCTCCCCCACGTGTCAGTTCGCCTCAGGAATATGTCTACCTAATTTAATCTAACACAGGGAGGAGAAATTGAAAAGTCACGCATTAACATTAAGCACGTCTCACATTCCCGCGCCGATGATTTCTCTGAACTCTGAACCGATCTCAGCGATGTTGCCTCTCCTTCTTCATGACTGCTTATGAAATTCCAGGACACTCAAGTTTATTACGATCATACATTAGTGTCAATAGTAAAACAATAAATAGGAGCAGTTTATAACAGTCCTGTGGTTCTCCAATAAAGCGAGAGCATCTCTAACTGCTGTATCGGAAAATCGATCCGGGGCAAAAATTTTCACGTCTGGCTATCAGTAATCAGCCTCGCCGGACTATTTCTACTTTACGTTGCTGCTATTAATAGTTAGATATGTTCAGTTTGAATGAAATTATTTACCTGACCTCAAATATACTCACTATCATAAACTGGTATCATCAAACATTTACCAGCTTCTAAATATTTTGAAAATGTAAGTGTCAATTCGTATACAGCCATATGAATTACATTTTTTTCTGTTATACATTTAATACAGAAAATATTTTGTGTGCGTCAAAGATGCTACTTCTGAAATTTATTTAACATGGAAGTGACCAATATTGTTTCCCTAAAAATTTCAAGTTGCTAACTTCAGCCGTTTTGGAGAGATGATTTTATATGTGCCATTTCTCAGCGTTATAATGTCTCACTTCAAACAATAATAATTTAAAATGCAAATTATTCATATTTCTTTATGAGTATTAACAGTAAAATTGAGGAAGCATAGGACCTGTAAAAAATGTTGCTTAAATAGTTTATTTGTTAAAAGCTTGAAAAAGCAAAAAATCTGTAGTGTCCGTACCCACGACAAATTCATGTTGCAATATCTTAACAATTCAGCATTTGAGAATCATACACTTTTTTAGGTTTATGTCTTTTCATGTGAAATACAAAATACAAATTATTCATATGTCTTCATTGCAAGATTGATTGACTAAAATTGGTGTAAGCTTTTGGAAGCATATGACCTGTAAAAATTGTTGCTTAAAAAGTTTTTTTGGTGAAAGCTTAAAAAGCTAAATCTCTGTAGTGTCTGTAGCCATGTTCATGCTGCAAAATCTTAACAATTCAGCATTTGAGAATCATACACTTTTCCAGGTTTATGTCTTCATGTGAAATCTAAATTGGCCAACTTTCATGTGAATGATAATTAAGATCATTAAGAGATCTGAATTAAAAAAATTCAAATTTTACACATTACATGCTGTAAAAGGGCATGAAATTGTTGTTAGCAAATGTATTTCTTTTTATCTGATAAAAATAGAAATGTGTATGCATATTTACGAAAAACAAAGCATGGATCAGGAGACGTATTTTGAAAAATTAAGTATTATGAAAAATGGTGTTATATGATCCATGATCTGGAAATTTACTTTTTCACCTAGATGAGACACTTTTTAGCTCCAATATCATATTTTGGGCTGGTAACTAGTACTACATAGCAAAGATCACAACGGCCTCAGAATTTTCCAGACCTTTCCAGTGTGTGTCAACATTTCGTAGATTTACAAATCCTAGGTTTGAAAGAATTTGCTGGCTTCCTATAACTATCCCTTGTGAATTAAAAAAAAAAAAAAAAACATGCTTTTTTGTTAGTTAGCAGAAATATTCCTCCTGAACTGCAGTCTGATGTTCCTTTATTTGTAGGTTCATATTTATTTTAAAGTGTTTCTAAGTCAAAATTCCATTTAGCAAACATGTCATTAACTATTCTAGTTCAAGTCTCAGAATAAATTAGTAGTGTTTTAAGCAGCATTAATCCTGATGAAATATCAGCGTAACGGAGACAGAAGATGCCAGTATCTACTCTTATCCTCACCTATCATCTGTGCTTTGTTTCTTTTTGCTAAATAAGCAAACTTGCAAAATATCCGGATTTATTCAACCTAAATCTGTTGTACAGCAAAAAAAAACACAATAAAATCCCACAATTCACTGGAACAAATCTTTGTTTAATACCTATAAACCTTTCATAAGAGCAGAAGAATTACACTAGTGTGAAGTCCTGAGCGCATCTCTGTAATTCTGCAACACCTCATTAACACGTCGGTGCCTTCGCAAATAAAATGAAATTAAGTTACTTTATTGCGCTGCACACGGCAAAACAGCTAATAAAAAATTAAGTGGAATCATAATTTCTATTACGTACAAGCTAATATTCTCTGTAGTATACTGTTGTGCACGAAGGGAAAACCTTGGCGAGTTACAGGTAAAATCCCAGACAGCCTTGATGATGTTTTAATCAGAAAAGTGCTCTAGAAAAATAATAACATATAGATAACATTTTTCAGTTAAAACAGTAGTAATCTAATCTCCTGCCACAATGATAACAGGTTACAAATAATCATGTAAGACAAAGAGAACATTTAAAACGGTAAGGTTTTTACAAATGGAAGTCTTTTACACAGTAAGGCACAGTAAGGCAGGATTCGGAATCGGTTGTGCCTAAGAACGTATCTGGGGATTTGGAGTGTTTCTCAAAGACCTCATTTTGCTTTCTAAAAGTGATTTTGAGGTACAGTCGAGTACAGTTCTCCAGACCTCTTTTCCATTAATGTGCTGCTTTATGAATATGCATCGGAATGGCACAAAGAGCAAAAGCGATGATGTCATCCAAAAATAGCCCCTACCAGGGGAGGAGATAAAATTGACTCGGAGCCGCCTATCACGAGAAAAGAGCACGGTTCTTTGTTTAATGTTTTAAAATAAAACTAATCAGAGAAAAATGTGATTTCGTCTAGGGGGGGGCGGTTGCGATGACACGCGTGGGGAAACGGGACCGTAGGAATATCTGCGTTAACTATAACACATGATCCGTCTCTAGTCTTGACAACAGACGACAATGTGAACAGCTAATAAAATGGACTTTGCTGATGGCTCGGGAAATAAATGAATGCAAATGACTGCTGCAGCCCTGTTGTTACACTGACTAATGAAGGAGTGTGCTAATTCCTCAAATGCCCTTTCTGGACTAGACAGCTGTGTGTGACTTACACTATTCACTCTCAGACAACAAAGGAGGAGTGTCTGGTCAACAAACACGTCACCTGCTCTGTTCAAGATGCTACATGTTACAGGCAGGACACATTCTACTACTTCACGATCATACCTGAACTCCGCAGGCTGACTAGAACGTGTGTCGTACTTACGGTTCTTGTTTTTTTCCCCCATCATCCTTTGCTATGTCATCATTAATGACTGAGCATGATTAACACCGTAAACCCATTTTGACAATCCCGTTCCTAATTATCCCATCTATCATTTACACCTCTCTTTCTCTTGCTCTTCACCATCCAATAATGAGTTCTCGCAGTGTTTCGCAGTGTTCCGTCACCATAGCAACAGCTGACGTAGGTGAAAAAGTACGAAAAGTTTTTTCGCCCATGGGGACGAGGGGAGAAGTGTAGTGCTGCCTTTAATTTTTGTATTTTTTTTGCTTAAAAGACACGAAAAAAAAAAAGTATGATTATTTAACTCTCTCTACACCTTTACTCATATGTATTAGCATATCCTTTTTTCCCTCATTTTTCTTTTTCCAGCTCTACATTTCCCATAGTCTGACATCCTACAGTAGGTCACCTCATTAATTTTTCCGCCAAGAAATCAGCTGTATTTTCTTACAGAAAAGTACAACCTTTGGAGAAAAGGACACGGATAACTCAGCACTGTGTTTTTATATATGTATAGGTTTATACATACATACATACATACATACTGTACACTTATATATACGTGTGTGTGTGTGTGTGTGTTTATCCTTTTGTCAGCAGCTTTGGCCATCGCTTTCCTCTATGACTTTCTCACTCCTTCCATCCCTCTACACACCCTCCCATCCCAGAGAGAAAGGAAAAAAAAAAAACGCCCATTCCTATGTACAATTTCATTTCTACCTCACGTTCTCATTCTCCCTTCCCTCCTTGCATTACCGTCACATACACACTCTCTTCTCCATTCTCTCTCTCTCTCTCTCTCTCTCGATCCTTCTTTCGCTTCATCCCTTGCTCCTCATTCTTTGTCCCTCTATCCACACAGCCCGCCCGTTGCTATAGAAACAGATCTATTTGAAACGGGAGGGAATGAAAACGATTTCTCGGCAATTTCCCCCGTTTTTTTTTTTTTTTTGCTCCTCGCCGTTACCGTGTTCGTCTCCGCTTCCCTCGCTCCCCTCGTCGATTTTAATGTCGCTTATTCACATGAACTACTGCAGAGGCTGTTGTTGCCATGGCCACTGCAGAAACCTTGACACAATAAACACACGGCGTGCCCATGGCAACCTCAAGGGTCAGCACGAGAAATCTAAACGTCCACTCCAAATGGACCGAGACATGAAGTATTAGATAATAACTTACAGACATCCGCTCAGAGCACTGAACAGCACGTGCTCCAAGGTTGCCTAGGAGTATGTGTGTGCACACGTGTATACAGTATGACTGTATTCGTGTGACAAATCAATCCTCATTCCAAATGAAACTTTTTCATACGATGTGAACTTATGAAAAGTACAATGTGAATAGAAAAAAAAAAAAAATTCTTACACACATTTGTGGAATTCACCTCCACATCAACACATACATGAGTAACTGTAGTGACTAAGTTGCTTGACCATGAGTAACAAAGCTGAAAGTCATTAATGTCTCATTGAGCCAGACAACTTATGGCGACTGAGATCGTAATCTCAGTACAAGCTGTAAAAATCGCAGTGTTCCATTAGCGGTTGATTGGTCAGACATCTAACTGCATGATATTTTGTCTTGCGGCGACCTCATTGGACATGCACTTACAATGCCTTTATTGTTGCCTGGCTAGCTGGCTCCGGGGCTGCGCAACTTTTTTCTGTCCCTGCAGGCTAACTGATTGGACAGTTTGGGCTAGCGGCCCTCCCCGACTCGAAAAAAAGTTCAGAGAATGAGAAATGACATCACCATCATCAGCCACATTCCTTTGCGGTGGGGGCAGGGGGGCTACCAGTAGGAGAGAAGTCCCACAAAAAAGACCCCTACAATCTAACAGACATACATCCACACAGTTAGGTGTGTGTGCCCGCAAACACACATACACACACGACAGAGGAGACTCCCTGCAAAGCACAAGCAACGTCTCTTCATTAAGTGCTGATCTCTTTTAATGCATCTCTCTCCCGCTCACTCTTACCCCTCGCCCTCCATGCTCCTCTCCTCTCTGTCTCCTCTTCAGTGACCCCTCCCCCTCGGCTCCGACTAAAGGAATGCAAGAAACACATCTGGAACTTATTAGAGACAAGGAAGGGGGAAAAACGAACTGGGGGATGGAAAGACGGAGAAGGAAAAAAATGAGCGAGTGAGAAAGAGAGCAAGAATGAAAAGCAGACAGAGCACCAGAACAGGACTTTCCCAACTCTTTCTGGAAAATGAAAAATAATAGAAGAGACAACAAGAAACGAAAGGAAAAACCAATCAAGGAGAAAGAATGAGATAGACAAAGGCTGATGGCGGGCTGAATGAAGGAACAGCGTTTTGTATGAAGTGGGCTTGGCGTGTCCAAAAAGTTCAAACCGATTTCCATGGCTGAAAAAGAACATGTCTGAAAAAAGGGGGAAGGGGTTCAAAGATTCTCACTCAGGCCTACCCTTTGAACTTTTCTCCCCCTGACATTCATTGCAAAAAAGAGACACAGAAAAAGGGGGCAAAACCATCCCCCATGTGAAAGCAGTCAGGCATGAGTAATAATGCCTTTCTCCTCCTATGGCCTAAACCACTCCCCTCCTCTGCCTCCCATGCTCCCACATTCTCTCTTTTCATTCCCATCCCCCGCTACCCCCGGAAAAAAAAAATCATCTTTGTCGATTCGACCCCTCGAACTAACCCACCTGTCCCCAGGGCCCCCTTTTCTTAGAGTTGTACCTTTATATACAGACAAACACGCGTGCATGGGCACACCCTCTCAGTGCTAGTGTCAGTGCATCAATGAGAATTTATTGCAAATCACTAAACTACTAACTTTACGAGGACAGCTGCAACACCATCTCCATACTGGTAACAGATATGACGAAACACTGCTTTGCCCTAATCTAACCAAAATGTAAACCCCATAGAGTTACAGAATAGTAAATGCCACTGATATGGTTGGAAATCTTTGTTGAATGTTTAGTTAAAAAGAGAAAGGACAAAGTTAGACAAGTTAGTCATTCAATACTTCCATATTTATCGTCAGAATTTGAGAGACAGACAAGTTTAGAATTGATCTGGCCATCATGAAGGGCAAAGACCTGGCCAAGGTTTAACCCTGGAAAAGTGGGATGACAGATGATATAGTGCTCAATAAATACTTTTAATGGACTAGGAGGAGTGTGACTTCTTTTTATTTGCAGCTGTATATGATTATGCAATATGAAATAAAATGAAGAGCAAGTTCAATAAACAAATAACATTCCCTTTTTGAAATTCTCTGAAAGACATGCATTATATGTCCAAGTACCACAACACAGGCCACTATTATTGACATTTTAGTGGCCATAGAGGTGAACACTAATTAGACTGTGACTGCAATATTCAGCATAATAAGAAAAATAGATGCCAGGAATAGAAAGTAAAATTATTACATGATTACAACAGGATAAACATAAAAAGACAATTTATAACAGCTTGTAATAAATTGCACTACAATTTGTCACTGATTTTGCAACTTTTCATGTAGGAACAGGCATTAGTCATATCTTTCAAGTGCAATTATGAACAATTATAGTAATAACACAGATGCAGGACTCAAGGGAAAGTTTACTGGTTCAGATAAAGTCTATAAATCTGAGAAATGCTTATTTCATAATGCTAGTGGGTATGCATGAATAAAAGAATTTAACTTTAAATAATGGTCATAAATTTTTAACTCTCATCTGGACTTTGATGTGGATGTTTTTATATTGTGGGTCAATCCTGAATTAATATCTACACACCGTTGTATGTCCTCCTTGTATTCGTCTGCATTCCTCCGTGTACACAGGTTTCCTCTCCGACTATGCTAAACTTCTATGCTAAAGTTTGTGAATGTGTGTGTGTCCGCATTTTGCCTTGTGATGGCGTCCCATTTAGGGATTCCCCCATTCCCGTATCCAGCACTGCAATGATTAGGATGAGTCCTTACTAGAGATAAATGAACAAATATGAATTTGTAATGCTTTATGATGCATAAGCAGCCCTAAATAGCGATGAAAGCTTGCCGTTCTGTTGCTCTGCTTTATAGTTTTTTCGAAATGGTTAAATAATATCCTCAAGCTTTTTAATCATGTACACTATATGGACAAAAAGTCTTTGGCCAATCCTGTTAATTATGGAATTCAGGTGTTTCTATCAGGACCCTTATTCCCACTTCCACATACTTATGGTATGCTTCAGCATACCAAGACCTATTGGACAATGCTATGCTTTTTATTAACTTTGTGGCAACAGTTTGGGGAAGGCCCTTTTCTATTCCAGCATGACTGTGCTCCAGTACACAAAGCAAGCACTATAAAGACATGATTTGAAAAGTTTGGTGTGGAAGAACGTGACTGGTCCGCACAGAGCCCTGACCTCAACCCCATCGAGCACCTTTGGAATGAACTGGAACTGGAGAATGCAAGCCAGGCATCAACATCGTCTAACATCAGTACCTGACCTCATAGAAAATCTTGTGGACAGCCTTACAAGAAGAGTGGAAGCTTTTATAGCTGCGAAAGGGGGAGACCAACTCCATATTGAAGTGTATGTATTTTGACTACAATGGCATTGCAGGTTTTTGTCCATATAGTGCACTGCTGTAAAGTGATTCATGGAATGTGTAGATTTGAGCATATCTTTTACCGGAACTAATACAGACGAAATCGTTTCTGAATGAATAGCAGGTAAAGCTTTATCGATTGGTTTGTCGTGAGCCTGATCCCGAGCTTTTAAGAGGGTTTGACCTGATTTTACTTAGAAGAATGGATTACATCATCTGCAATACCTTACTGGGACTAACTAAAACACGCCCCTCACCTCTGATGGACTGCCCTGTTGTACCTGCTCTTTCTCCCCCCCCCTCTCTCTCTCTCTCTCTCTTACCTTCACTAAAGTAAACTGGATCCTGGAGGAGACCCAAATCTCCTCTGGACCAATAGTGCACTATGTAGGATATAGAAGCCGTCGTGTATATACTAGGTAGTGGAGTTATGTAGGGCGAAGGGAGTTGCTTGGGATTGAGCCAATGGGCTGAGTGGTGGGTACTCCATACTACTGTACGTATGTTGGAATAGTACGCAGCTGTAGGTGGGTCAGTAGCAGGGGATTATGTATCTACTGTTTCAGCATACTGCTTAGGACACTAGTATGCGGTTGCAGCTGCTGTGCTTGAACAGGTAGGTTTTACATTGAAGTCTAACTCATTTATTCTTTTTTTTTTTTTGTATTAAAAAAAAAAAAGGACCATATCCTGTATTTAGGTTTAAAAGTTAGAATTTGGGACAAGTCCACGTGTTTTGTTGCCCCCCTCAACGTGGAAGGTAGCCTAAACGAAGGGCAACTGCAGGGCAATGACATCACGCACGTGACTGACACGCACACACATACACATTCAAGCACACACTCAATTAGTATGCTGGTGATGAAAGCATCATTTGAGGAAAAGAAGAAGAAGAAGAAAAGAAAAAGGCAAGCGCATCCTTGTGCACCTCATCACACTGCACACTAAAGGTCATCATGCATCACAGATATACTCCGACTCGGATGAACTTGGAGGCGACAGATGAAGTGAGCGAGTGAAGTTCAGGCTCTTACCCGCGTGAGCGCTGAGCGCGAGACTCAGGAGCAGCTGCAGCAGCGCCCGCATGGTTCAGCCGAGCCGAGACGAAGCCGCGAGCGCAGATCTCCGCATGGAGAGCGTCAGAAAATCCCCGCACGCCTCTGCCTACAGCGCGGGATAACAATCCTTTCCATGCGTGTTTGCCGCGTGTCAGACTTTCCCCTGTTATTTATCGCTCTGTCTATATCTCCTCGTCTAATCTAACTGTTCTTTTCCTTCTTCTTCTTCTCCAGGCAGCTCTTGCGTTGCGTTCCAGCAGCGCTCCGTTTTCTCATTAGCGCCACATTCCTCGCATCTCTCTCTCTCCCTCTCTCTCTCTCTCTGGCGTCAGAAGCGGTGCACCCTCCCTCCTTCCCTCCTCTTTCGTCTTTTCGTTTCTTTTACCCCGGTCCTCCCTCTCCATCCCTCTCTCCCTCCCTCCCTCCCTTTTTATCAGTCCCGGTCTCCACGCGGACCTTCAATAAAACAGGCTACTTACTTTCCATGCATCTGTACTGTACTGTACTATACTATACAATACTATACTATACTGCTGCATTAATGCAACAAACAGCCCCAATCTTGGACAAAGCTTGTGTTTGAGACCTAGATTATTCACTGCTGTATATTGCACAGGTATATATAACGAGACCAACCACATACTCTAATGATATTGTAGAATTTAACCGCACAAACTTGCCATTCTATTCTAGAACACATGCTCACAAAAAAAAAAAAAAAAAATAGACAAGAGCTTAACGTTCTTATGATTTGGATCTGTTAGTCTGGATAAGTAATTGCACTGCGCCCCCTGGTGTATAAACGTGCACTGGACATCAGAGAAGTAGAATGAAAATGTTTAGATGTGGGTTAAAATTCCAGATTCCAAATTCTTCCTCTTCTCCTTTTTCATCTTATTATTATTACTCACTCACCGTCTATACACACACTATATTGCCAAAATATTTGCTTGCCTGCCTTCACATGCAGATGGACTTGAGTAACACCCCAATTCTTAGAGTTGAAGGTGGGTCAAGATCATATTAAACCCTATGGATTAAAAATGGGATGTTACTCAATTTCATATGCATGTGAAATCTAGTGTAACTTTATCCTGTATCTTATTATATAATTGTCTATACATTTCTTGATTGTATATTATATGTATCTTTATCCTGTTTGCAGGGGTGCAAAGGGCCTGGAGCCAATCCCAGAAGACTTAAACTCTTTTATACACACTAGGGCAGTAGTGACTTTCTGTGCCAATCCATCGCAGTGCATACACACATACACTCACATGCTCATTAGCACAATACGTTTTCATTTACAGCATTTGGCAGAGAACTTTATGTAGAGCAACTTACATTATATTTAATTATACATCAGAGGAGTTGAGAGTTAAGGGCCTTGCTCAATGGTCTAACAATGGCAACTTGGCGGTGCTGTATATGGGCATTACAGGCAATTTGGGAATGCCAGTTAGCCTAATCTGCAGGTCCCTGGAGTGTGGGAGGAAACTGGAGCGCCAGAGGAATCCCACCAAGCACAGGGAGAACATGCAAATGCCATACACAGAGCTGAAGCAAGAATCAAACACACACCATGGAGGTCCAAAGTGACAGTGCTAACCACTAAGCCACATTGCTATTATTATTATTATTATTATTATTATTATTATTATTATTATTATATATGACTTATCCTGTATAGAGTCACACAGGGCCTGGAGCTTGTCCCAGTAAAGTATCCCAGTGAAGTTGAGCTCAAGGCAGGGA
This sequence comes from Clarias fuscus, assembly GCA_030347435.1. Classification (NCBI taxonomy): domain Eukaryota; kingdom Metazoa; phylum Chordata; class Actinopteri; order Siluriformes; family Clariidae; genus Clarias; species Clarias fuscus. The sequence goes on from CM059205.1 coordinate 15,618,679, forward strand.
ACACTTTGGATGATACACCCAATCATACAGTACAGCAATTTATAAACATCAATCTGCTATAAAAAAAAAAACTGGAGTTCATGCATGAAGCCCCCAAAGCATGCGGAGAACATGTTCCAGTTTGTTTTCATGCAAATAGACTGGAGGAGGCAAGATTATCTTTATTTTTCCTACCACTGAAATGCATTTCACCTATAGCTGTAAAATGGGCATTTTTTTTCAAAGCTTGATTATGTCATAATTAGAATGAAATAAAAAGGAGTAAAGCTTAAAAGATGTACCACATGCATGTTTTACTAATATACATTACTGTGCAAAGGTCTTGAGTCACCCCTCATTTATTCATATTTTGCGTCCAAAGATTTCTTGTATTAATTTTTTGTATTTATAAATATAGTCTTGATAAATAGTTCTTTAGACTTCTTTTTGTTTTGGGTCTTAGTCTGCATTTGCAGTTGACTAGTTTCAGAGGAATGGTTTAGTTTGTTAAGTCACATAGTGACCTATGAATCATATAAGCATTAAAAAAAAAAAAAAAAAAACTAGCTTACACCATAAACCAGTGAAAAAAATCTAGCATAAAAAAATGTAGCATTAAAAGCATTTTTTTTTTTTAAATCTATCTTACACCATGAACCAGTGAGAAGCAGGTGCAGATGATGACAGGTGATCAGGCTGGTGATTAGTGTACTGGTGAAGCTGAAGGATGAGTGGTTGGAACAGACAAGATGGGAAATGAGGTTGCTGCTGAGGTTTTTACTTAAGCAACCCATTTTAAATAGCATATTTGGCTCAATGAAACATTTTTTCTATTTCTTTAAGTTTTATTTACACCATTTAATTAAATGTGATTAAATTTAATTTAATATGAAGAAATTAGGAATTGCATTCATTCAGTCCTACACATAATGTTTACCCATGTATAAAATAATGGATTGAGAAATATTTTAGTGGATGCAGCTCGAATAATTTCCTCATTCACAGATGAGTTTATCACGTCCTGCATCCTAGATCGTGTTGTTCTCATGTGGCTCATGTAAGATTCAGCCTCCACCCTCTAAGCTGATGCTGATCAGTTTCCTCACCATCTATTTATGGCGACTAAAAAAATTGACCACTTTCCATTGCGGTACTGCATCTCTGCCGGGACTCGAACCCGGAGCCTCTGGATTAGAAGTCCAGCGCGCTATTCCATTGCGCCACAGAGACGAAGCCGGTAAATCGGCAGCAGACCCGCTTTAGATACACACCACCCCTGTCTCTCCCATCAGCATCCTGCAGCATCAGGACCGTACAGGAGGCGCGTTAGCTTACTCTGGCCAGCAGAGGGCACTAGAGATGCACCACGCTGCTCTTTGTTCAAGCGGTATTCAGACAAGCGTGTGTGGAATTTTTAAATCCTAAATACGCTTCATGTACTCTTCTCTATCAGGAATGTCCCTTGCAGGGGTGGAGAATTAACCTTGACTTTTTACTGTTCTATGTATTTGCATAGTCATTTACAGAAACCGTTATGCAGATTTAGATCTCTAAGGAGCAGAGGTGACAGGGCAAGGGAAAAACTTCTTGAGGTTACATGAAGCAAGAAACCTTTGGAGGAACCAGGGATAAAAGGGATTTCATTATCTTCTGGATGACAGCAGAGACGGAGATTGTACAGGAGCAAGTAACATAAGTCAGACTTATTTTTGTGTTATTTTTTACAACATGGGCCCAGACATATCAGCAGATAAACCAATCCGTTTGTAATCCTATTCACTGCCATGAAAAAGTACTTGCACCTATATATCACATGTCACAACCTACCTACCCCTATGTAAAAGAGTAATTCACCCCTTGCTAAATCATGGATAAACTGTGATTAGCCACATTTTTTTGAAAAGCAGAGTTAAATTTTTACTTGCCCCCATACCCGCACACACAGGACCCCGACAGGCCTGCTTATTGCCAGACCCGTTGAATCAAGAAATCACATAAATAGAATCTGTCTAGGTGAAGCATGCTAAAAGATCTCACATCATACCATGATCTAAAGACACAGATGAGAAACGAAGTAATTGACACGTATCAGTCTGTAAATATGAATCATGTGTAAAATCAAGTGTAAAAAATATGCGAAACAAATACAAATAAAAATACTTTTTCACGGCACTGTAGTAGTACTACTTACACCTCTCTAGTATTTAACATGCTAATATGCACAATAGAAATGTCAAGGCCTTAAAATGGACCTACAATATGTGATTAAAAAAGCAGCCAATGGAGTGCACTCGTAAATTGCACTTCATGATGGTCATGATGGTGAAGATACTGTGCTGGAGCTAGTGAAAGTCTTTTAAAAATGTAAATATATTTTATTTAAATATGTTGACCACAAGAGATGGAGTGACATTCACACTGCAGTGGAATGCAAATGCTAACAAAGTGTATATAAAAGTGCATATAATGTATAACAGAAAAAAAAAGTAAATTTTACATTATGTATTTATCATCAACAACAACAACAACAACAATAAACAGATTTACAGAAAAAGAAATGTGTTCACAAAATGAGTGTAAACAGAACGGAGTAGCCCAGGCGACCTGGTGAATAATCTGATCAATACATCTATTAGGAATTTATTAGCAATTACTTAGGAATCGGATTACCATTAGCCAAAATGTTATCTACTTGGTCACTAAGAGTCAGGAAGTGATTTGTTTAAACAAACTCTTTCAAATAGTGTAGCTCTAGAATATCCTTATTGTTTGGTGGCCTGTCAGTGGCCAAATGATCCAAGGTGGTAGTCTAGCCTATACAAACATACAGTACATAGACTACATACTAGACGTGAGATATCTGGGTGGTGACGGCATGCATGTACTGTAATGTTATTTTTATTAGTTAGAACTATTTGATTACAGAAAATATCTCAATTGGACAAAAGAAAAAGAATATGAAATCATTAATATTATCTATATCCCAGATAAAACAATATACAAAGCAATTTACATGAAAAAAGTTACAGCAGACACTTTACTGAAATGCACAATGTATCAAGCCACAATTTCTAGGTAGCCCCTCCTTCCTTCATCATCCTTTCAGTTCAGCTAGTGTCAACTAATTTTCAAAGCATTGGTGGAATATTTGTAAATGACAGATTTTATCACAGAACGGTTATAGCACAGTCTACTCTCTCTTTCACTATGTTAAGAAATGATTGACTCTATATTTATGCCTAGTGCGTGTGAAAGAGTTTAAAACTGTTCAAAAGTTTTTAAATATGGATTTGGCATTGTGGAGATCCCAAGAGTGACCTTTCTCAGAAGACATTCCCAAACTCTGGTTCTCTGTGCACATGTCTTAGATGTAAATATGTAATACAACATTGCTGACAAAAAAAATTTTTGTTAAAAAAAAAAGCTAAACATATATTATATATACAACTCCTCTGTTGAAAAATGTGACCTAGCTATTTAGCATTTAGCCACAACCTTACCAACTTCTGTTGGCTTGAAATATAAAGCAGGCAGCAAATACAAATATGTATATATATGTATATATTCATGTATATTAAGCTTTTCCATGTCTAACGACAAACAGTGAATCAGCATTTTAGAAAATATATTCAAAAACAACACAAACTCAGTAGAAAAAATACTTTAAAAGCAGCTTCTGCCATGACCCTCTCAGTGTCAAGGACCCCTGCCAGAGTTAAAGCGCACATCTCAAGAATTCTCACAGTATACAGAGTATTTTGCATTATCTGCACCTAAATTAGGGCTAGTGTATTTACAAAGCTGCATTGAATTCCAACGTTGCTAAGCAGATGGAACATTCCTCCTCATCTGGAACATGTGCATCCTAAGTGTAAACACAAACAGAACACAAGCTGCAGTGACTAAAATGACTCAATAGGCTTAAATTAGTTCTACTTTATTTTCATCATATAAATCTAGTATATGCTGTATTACTAATATTTATTACACGACAGTTAGACATGACCAATAAATCCAGTTGGACAAGAAGCATTCTATGAATGCTGATATAGAGTATAACATCACTGGGATATTTAACGACATGCATCACTCACGCTTCACACGTGTTCTGATCAGACACATCATCAATCTAGCACATCTAACACCTTAATGTGTGATCGGGTTAACCGCAGTGTGCAGTATGAATAACTAATCTTATGTCACATGACAATAGTATGACCCTAATAAATGTTTAAATTAATATCAGCTTCAGAATTTCCATTTGTAAAGAGTCTCTAGCATCAGTGATTAATTCATTAATAATTAGCATTAGTGTTAACATTAGCTAGTTGGCCTTTGCTATCTTTAAGTTACTGTATTTGTCAAATCTGTAAAAATAAAATAAAAAAAAGATGATAATGCCATGGAATTGTTCCCGCCTAAAAAAAAAAGGAATGATGCCTCTGGTTCTAAAAATTAATTACACTAACTCTCGAATGCCAGTTTTGATGCTGGTCATGCCTGATTTAGTAAAACAGTACTCCTTCTCATGTGCTACTGCTTAATTCTACTACTGATATCTTAATACTTATTTTTAAAATGATTTTATTACTTATTCTAATCAAAGACCATTTGACAACTTCACTAAATTATCCTAATGGAACACAATTGTTTGCATTAACCTTTATGCTGTTTTGCGGATTAGACTATTTAATGGAGGTTTGTAGTCTTCGGCTCCACATGGATCTTTTCCACCACCTCTTCATTAGGCTCATATAGGCCCTGTGGAAAAGGAGGGAAACAGATATTTTTTTAAAAATCAGCTCATCATCCTTAATGCGAAATATATTGCAAATTTAAAAGGCACTTTATATGTTTGTAGGAATCTAACCAATAAAATATGTATGTTTCATGAAGTAATTTCGTGTTGTGACAACTAAAAAACTGAGTAGCTTTCATGTTTATGAAAACCATAATCGATGCATTGTTGCCATGATGCTTATCTGTCTCAAGGAAATTAAAGCAGATTACCCTTGTCATTTCATTTTTGTTGTCAAACATGTCCTTGAAGAAATCTGATGGATTGGGAACTTTGGGGAGAAACATTTCCTTGTGTCTGTGGAAAAAGATAAGCTTTTTTATTTTTAGCTCTAACACTAGCCATGGGCACACAATCTGTATGTTGAAACTTAAGACTTTTAAACGTTTGGAAACCTCTTAATGGATAAGATAAATATTTAATTAGAAAAATAAATAGATTAAATATTAAAGAAATACAGTATCATTACCTCCTGAACAGCACTATAGAAGTAACAATACAGGTACACGCTATTAAAGGGATGATTATTATAGCCACTTTAAAGAGCAAAACTGGATCATCATCCTTGCCTGCAGAAATATATATAATCAATAATATTTAATAATTGTAATACAAGTTAGATTTTAACGATGTGGTGTATAAAAGGATCTAAAAATAAATAAGGGTGTCATATTACCAAAGTAAGTAGGTTCACTTATGTCACTGTCTTCTTCATTGTGCCCACAGTACTCTGTACGATATTTTGCCTGCACCTGAACAGTGTACTTGCAGGTAGCATCATAGTCCACCTCAGCTGTCCAATTGTTATATTCGTTTACATTTATAGTTTCTGTGTCCTATTTAATCATAAACACAATACAACTGCTATTTAATATTTTAAAGAAGAAGAAAAAAAACAGACCATATTGTTTGTTTTGCCTACAAATTGTCTTCACATTTTAGATAGAAAAATCTGGTATATTATTTAGTTATTATAAGGTTTACCTAAATTCATGTTCAATAGAATTTTTTTTTATAAAACTATATGCATATATACTGCATGTATTTAAAAACGCAATCAGATAATATAAGGATGCATTTTCTCACCTCATTGCATTTTCTGTACAGAAACCTGTAACTCCAGCACTGTGGTCCACTGTCAGTCTGTGATCCAGGGGGGCTTGCAATAAAATTGAGATAATTTCCTTTTTCAATGATTTTAAGTGTAGGTGGTGGATGTGGTCTTCCCTCTGCAAAATGATAGAAATTTTGTTTTAAAAAAACAGAGAGCATTTACACCATACTATTGAACATACTAACATTAGAACCAACTAGATTTTATGTCCCTGTTGTGCGAACAAATCAGTTCCTCTGATGCCAACAAGACAGGCATGGACTCGGCAAGAGGTCTGGGGTGTGTGCTGTTGTGCCTGGTAGTTGGTATTGGCAGCAGTTCCATTGGGTGCTGTGGGTTGCAGGGTGGGGCTTCCATGGATCAAACATGTTTGAATTGGGGTCCGGGGAGTTTAATTGAATTGGGGTTTGGGGGCTGGGACAGTGCAGGGCGGGCTGTGGTGCACTGGATGTTCTGACACTTTTCTATTGTGGCGGGCACTAGCTTAATTTGGCAGTTTGTGCTGCATTCACGGCGGTGTTAATATTATGGTTGATTTTGAGAAATTTGACAAGGGCTCACATATTCATGTGAGGAGTGAAGGCTGGTCCATGTAGTCTGATCCTATTTAAGAGCTAAGAGCTACTATAGCTCCATTTCCTCTTTGGAATAATTATTGGATGAGTCGGTTTAAAATATAAGGTGTAACAAATGTTTGAATGAAAAGGGACATAGAGATTCTTCTGAGGACAAAACTTTTAGGCTTACAATATACCATATTATCACTCTGTATTATAACTGACTATTATAGAACTGACTGATCTAGAGCATAACAGCATTTGCATGTTTAACTATATGTATCACTACGCATCACAAGTCTTCGAAGAGCCATTCATTACACTAACTGTTGGTCGCCAGCATGGGTGAAAGTAGGTCAGCATAGTCTGCAGTACTTAAAAGAGGGCAGAGCAGCAGTCTGCCAAAAACCCACATTCAAAACCAGGCATGGAAGCACTTTCAGCAAGTAAACATATCTGATAAGGTTATATCATCTTAAACAACACTTTGTCTCATTATTAATTACTTCACGGCTAATGCGTGCTACAAACCTATCTAGCATAAATCCCAAATCCCACAGTACTTGGTGCCAAATCTGTCAAATTATCAGTTCAAATTTACATTTAGACATAGCCAATATTTTACCCTGCTTCATTGTTAAACTGTTTTCACTGCTTAGAAGGTGCTGTGGCATTATGGCTTTGACCACATGTTGGTGCAATTGTAGGGAGTTCTTCTATCAGCATATTTTAGGAGAGTGGAAGGACACTGAAGATCCCAGAGTAAACTGGCAGTGACCTTATTGCTATTAAAGCAGCAACATTATCCATTCTGCCACATGTCCACAAACTATAAACAGCAAATTCTAAATGTATATAAATAAAGAAGATTAAGTAATAATGTCTGCTTATTCAGAAGTATACAGTAGGAGCAGTCAAAGTAAAAAAAAAACATTTTATAAAAGGTCCCACTTTTTTTTGTTTGTTTGTTTTACTGTATCTCACTATGGGTTCAAAATCATGACTTGCTTTGGTTCCAACACATTCTGGAGTTATTAGCCATGGTGTACAATGAAGTGCTAAAGGCAGAATTAAGGGCAAATTCATATTCGCTATATTAAGACATGGAAAACCTATCAGTGTGGTATGGTCAGGCCAGTCGTCTGACTATACCACAGGGTTCAGTCCCTAGCTTTGCTTAGCTGGCACTGTGCCCTTAACCCTCTCTGTTCCAGAGGCACGATATCATGGCTGACTCTGTGCTCTGACCTCAGCTTCATAACAATCTGGGATATGAAGAGATTTTTTTTCTGTTCTGTATATGTGACATAAAGGCTTCTTGGCTTCTCAAAAATCTACACTTATTTAGCAAAAATATATTCCAGAATTCACATTTAGTTTTCATATTTTTAGATATCCTTTAAGAATATCTTTGACAGAACAAGTACATATTGAAAACATTCTCATGGCTGCACATCACACACAACACTATTACAAACTTTGGCACAAAAATATTTCCAAACAACTGAACATGTTGTGGACCACTCGAGATGTTGAGGGACACAACATCCACTTACAAAGATGAAAGTGACATTGGTGATTTCTTCTATGTAAGGAGGATTTGTGGACACACTAAGGATGGCCTAAGTAAAGTCTCCCGTATTATAGAATGTTCCCAAAGTCATGTTCATAAATCCATTAAAGCATCATACACCAACCAGCCATAATATTAAAACCAACTAAATTTCAGGTTTCCCTTGTAACACCAAAACAGCTCTGACCCCTTGAGGCATGACTCCACGAGACCTCTTGGTGTCTGTTGTGGTATCTGGCACCAGCAGATCCTTTAAATGCTTAATATTACAATGTGGGGTCTCCATATATCAGACTTATTTGTACAGCACATCGAATGGATTCTCAATCGGATTGAGATCTGGGGAATTTGGAGGCTGGATCAACGACCTTAAAGACTTTTTCCTCCTAAGCTCCGTACACAGCAACCTGATACCTTTTTATCATAGCCAGCATGAACATTTTGTGAGATTTGTGCTACATTTAGATTTTTGTCTGATTGGACTGGACATCCTATAGACCATTTTCTAACCTTAATGCTGGGGACACTGTGACATCATCATTGTGACATCATCATGCTCAAAAAGCTTATTGAAAACAAGCTGTCAGTTTGAATCAATCCAGAAATTTTTTTTTGTTATAACTTCTATCCCAATTTATCAGATGTTCATATATGTATCTGAACACCCCCCCCCCCCGCCCCCGGGGGGTTTATAATGAATGGTCCACTTTTCCATGTTTTCCCCCCCCTGCTCTCAGACGCTGAATGCATTAATTTAGTCGGAACTTCCTAAGAAAAGTATTACTAGGCAAATGACTGACGTCACGGGTTTTCAGGAACAGGACTACAGTACATCCGGGGCTGCAGTTTACTGTCTTTCTGCCTCATCGCTTTACTAAATCCTATTTCCAAATAGCATTTCACATGCTCTCTGTATATATTTCAGAGTATTTAAAGGATTTAAATTATTAACATAGTTCCAACCGCTGACAAAAAGTTTACCTCGTTGCACTTCGACGCTTTCAATAAATGGTTTAAGCTAATTAAATATGATTATTAATTATGTACAGACATATATGCTGTTAGAGCGTTTTTTTTCTTTAGCATTTCTGCTGTTACATTTGGTTTTTGGTTAAAACGCAAAACATGACTCCATACTCCTGACAAACATGTCCTGACATGTCAAGCTCCGTGTAGGAACTTAACTAATAACTTGTGACACAATACGCTGAGTTAAATGTTTACCTGGTTCCGCGGTAACTCCTGACAGTATGACGGAGAAACACATCCAGTGCATTAAGTCGAAGTTCCAGTTTCCGTAAAGCATTGTCGCGCTTCATTAATATTTGTGTTAAAAATCGCTTAAAATATTGTAATTCTTAAATAAAAATCATCGAAGTGTTTTTTTTATGTGTTTGTATTATAACCGAACTCGAACGAGTCCACAGTGGAAAAAGAAACTGTCGCGCTCCCAGGGCATGCTAAATGTGAAAGCATTCAGGCTAACTTTCACCATGAATGTGGGAGGAGTGAAGGAGCTTACTCACTGGAGGAACATTTCTCGTTTGCAGTTCAGTTTCTTAAGAAGGAAATCTGTTAAGTGTCCTATTTCACCAATGACAACTAGATTGGTGTGTGTGTGTGTGAGAGAGAGAGAGAGAGAGAGAGAGAGAGAAATCCATAAAGTTTACAGGAATTCCTGTAAACTTTTTTCCCCTGTCACACGAAGGGAGCGGACTATCTAGTGTTTTCTTCTTTGGAGCCAATTCAATTTTTTCCCCCTTGTCACTACCTAGTGTTTTCTTTGGATTGGCTCCCAAGGAGAAAACACTAGATAGTGACAAGAGGAAAAAATCAGGGCACACTCTGGTCCTGGTTCTATTCCTGCTTTTGTGTGTGTGTGTGTGTGTGTGCGCGTGTGTGTGTTTTCCCCATGCTTGGTGGTTTTCCTCCAGGTAATCCGATTTCCTCCCAAACATGTGCATATTTGGCTAAATGGCATTCCATTGTATGTGAATTGGTGTGTGTGTGTGTGTGTGTACGTGTGTCCTGCGATGGATTGGCGCCAATCCATTGAAGGACACACGTACATACACAAACCCTGTTGAGGATGTACCCTGGTCTCCTGGGATAGGCTCCAGGTCCCCCGTGACTGTCCATACAAGATAAAGCGGTATCAAGATAAATAAAATCATTCTACATTAGCACCCATATGTGTATTCATTCAGTCATCTTCTATACTGGTTATCCCATACAGGGTCGCAGGGGGCCTATCCCAGGAGACTTTGGGCACAGGGCAGGGTAGGGGTGCCAATCCATCACAGGGCACACACAATGGGCAATTTGGGAACACCTGTTTGAATTTACTCCACTCTTCCTAACATTCATTCTTCTCTGAAGGCTTTCCACTATATTTTAGAATGTGGTTGTGGGAATATGTGCTCACCCATCATTGTTGTCAGGCGTGGTGGCACCTGTTTATTCTAAAGTTGTTCAATGAGGTTGAGGTTAGAGCTTTGTTCCGGACATAGAGGCACTATAGAAAAGGCACTATAGATATTTTTTTTGTCTGTTGCCCAGTCTTGTGGCTAATTCACATACTCTGAAAGCAGGATGTGAAGCTATAGGGACATTACCCACACTGTGTCTTGACTTCCTTAATTGTTATTTGAAAGCAATTGGAAATACGGTTTGTGGACACCTGACCTTAAAACATCTTTTTCAGGTGTAGTTCCCTTTTGCTGTCTTGGGTGGTTTTCAGTAGATTTTGGAATATGACTGGGGATTAGTGAAGCCATGCTATTCCCCCAATGGTGTTCAGTGGGGTTGAGGACAGAGTTTTGTCCTGCACAACCTTGGCAAACCATCTCTTCATGGACTTTGGGACCCTCAGTTTCAGTAAAGGCAAATTGTACCTTAGAAAGATTATACACTGTAAAATTGTCATTTAGCTGGCAATCCATTCCGGGTTCAATTCCCGCCTCAGGTCAGTTGTAAATGAGCATGTCAGTGCAATATGTGTGTACCCTGCTTGGATGGGCCTCTTATGACCGAGTATCCAGGATAAAGCTGTAAAGATTATAAGTTTGTGAGCATTAGAGTGACTCTGGCAAATTGAATTATTTGATGGTGCACGTCAGTCCTGTGACCATTAGTCTTTAATCATCCTGTGACCATCATAATTAAATAAACATGTCCAACAACAGCAGTTTGAAAAAAAAAAAAAAGTTAATTAATGACATATTTAAATTATTTACTTAATGATATGAATGAATGAATCAATCAATCAATCAATCTATCTATCTATTTATTTATTTACTATTCTAACCCTCTATCCTTCATGTAGAAAAAAGCAAAATGAAACAGTCTGAAGAAATTTCCTGTCAGTCAAAATGCTGAGTTGTCAATCTAAATGTAGGAACAACTTTTAAAAGAGTAGAGTGTTTTTAACCCCTAAAATGGGCGACAAACTACATTTGGTGCCAATATCAGTACTGATGAAAGACGCTTATTTGTAGAATCTGTAAAATGTTTTGTATTTGCCACATTTTTTATGTTTAAATAAATTTGCCTTTATCTTTATGGGTGTAGTTTAAATATTTTATTTATAAAAGGTTTTGAAGAAACATGACTGACTTTCAAGATTCAAGATTCAAAGAACTTTATTAATCCCAGAGGGAAATTGCTTTGTCTTGGTTACAGTTGTTTTGATTTGTTTACCGGGAAGAAAGGAAAGGGGTAATAGATTAGACAAGGAAACAAGATTAGGGGAAAAAGAAATGGAAAAGAAAGAAATTGCACAAATGGTACTGGTAATCAGATATTGCACTTGGAACTGATATTGATCTGTGGAACAGTAGTGTATTAATGTAATATTGTATAGTAACTACTGACAGTCCCTATCCCATAGAGTAAATGTTACAGAGATGAGTTGTATAATTTTATGGCCATTGGGAGAGAACATCTTCTGTGGCTCTCTGTAGAACTCCTGGTCATAATCAGTCTCTGGCTGAATTTGATCCTCTGGTCGGAGAGAACACTGTAACGGGTGAGAAGGATTTGCAACATAAAAGGCTACTTTCTCATTACCACTCTAAAGTGACTCAAATCTGATTTTCAATGTCTGCCCATCCCTAGGGTGCTGACGTGATCAATCAACACTTCATTCTCATGTTTGATATAAACTTTACCTTAAACTCTTGACCTGTACCCGAATGATTTTTCACATTGCGCTGCTGCCACATGGTAACCTGAGAGATGCATTGACTGCATAATATTTATGATTTTAAATTCATCTTCATTACCTGCTTTATCCTGGTAAGGGCTAAACTTGTATATAGACAGTGACACAATTTTATACACATTCAAATATTTTCACAAATATAGACACCTTAACATCGCCAACGATATAGTGGCATGCTTATGGAAGGATTGTGGCATGGATTGATATCAGAGAACCCAAAGCTCAAATTAACCTGGAACTATTATGATGTAAGGAAGAGTACTCGCTGTGCCACTCTGCTACCTGCTGTGTATGCGAAACAAAACAAATAAAGCAGTCCTTGATTCTCTAGTAAAAAAAAAATCATTTATACTCTCTATGATGTCTGAACATGGATAGCTGGGAGTAGGACGTACTGTAGTCATGGTCATTCAGGGTTAGATGTCAGAAGACACACATGACTAATTCAGATTTTTAGCCTCACAAATTAACTTACATTGAGGAGAGTAGACTACTTATATCAAGAAGAGATGTTCATGAGGACATGAAGCATAAGGAAATAACCAATTTGGAGACTGAATATACTGATAATAGCTTTATTCAGAATGGATAACACCCATTTCTTTAACCACAGTATGAACCCATACTCTGAATTGGATAAGCCACATATTATCTGCACATTATAGTTTCTTAGTGTTCCAGGCCAGAGTAGAGGATTAGTGAAACAGCTGAATCATTACAGTAAGTGCAGTAAGAATTAGATTTGAGTTTTAGGCTCATAACAGCTGACACTGACATCTTCTCATCCACATGTAAGATTTTACTATTCATATAATCAGCACATACAGTATGCCAGCACAGTCATTTGTGAGCATTTTGGGGTTCTAAACGGGCTGTACACGCATTTCAATCAATAAATTTTATATTTAAGAATGCCTAAATTTAGAATACTTTATTAATACAATCTAATATAAAAGAACCCTAACTGAAAAAACTAACACACACACATATTGTTTAACTGTTAACTTTATTGTTTAACTGCTATATATAAAAGAACCCTAACTGAAAAAAAAAAATAACACACACACAGTTGTTTAACTGTAACAGTTGTTTAACTGTAAACTTTATTGTTTAACTGTTAACCATATGTAAATGGTATACTGTACAAGCACACACACACACACACACACACACACACACACACACACACACACACACACACACACACACACACACACACACACTATATACAGTATGTATGTAATTTAGATGCAGGTATTATGGCATCGGTTCAAAGTGTGCATTTTAATGCTAGACTCACACCACTTGCCACAACCACTTTAACGTTCACATAAAGCTTACCTCCACCCATACTCTGTTGTGCAAGAGTGTCATAATAGTTCAGTAGATCTGTATCACTTTGTGGTAGTTAACTTTTGAAATTTTTGTCTATTAAGCATATCCTTAAAAGGGATGGTTCAGGAATCTATGGGAGAATGATATCCTTGTTCCTGTTGAAATTAAGGAATTTACGTTAACAATAGAAAATATTGATAGGTCTAGGAAAAAAGCGAGGTTCTTTAAAACATTGTAAAAAATGTCTCTTTGTCAGAATGTCAGACATAAAAGAAAATAATATCTAAATATACTGCAATAAAAGACTAGGAAGTAGCAACCTAGGTACAAAGTTTTTTTTTTTTTTTCCATGCCAGGTTATCTGGAAGTTGAGTCATGTCAACTGGACGTCTTTCTTGTTTGGTAGATACGTTTCACTATTTCAGTTGACTGAAACGTTTCTACTGAACAAAAACGACATCCAGTTGACATGACTTAACTTATAGATATTCATGCCACTGAGTTTTACACCCCCGGGGCTGTCTGTTCAGTCCATATTTGTTCACAATGATGATGCATGATTGTACAGAAAACAGAAAGTAACAGAAACTGCCAGCAAGCAGTAAATGAACTTAAAATGAACTTTGGAAAAAAAAAAAAAAAATTTTTATCTGTAAAAGTGATTCACAATTTTAGAAATTCGGACCATATAAAACCAATATAAAACAAATCTGCTTCCAGAGCTTTACAAAATAGATGCCATAGATATCTCCAAAAAGCAAAGATCATCATAGGAGATGGTTGTGGACTTTAGGAAAATCAGTGCACACGACTCAACACTGCTCATGTGCTAAAACAGAGACAAACTGTAGGTTCATCATATGCACTACTGATGATCTAACCTATGTGATCTACAGTGCATTCGACTGCAAAACACAACAAGTAATGAAAACTGTTAAGAACCCCATCAGGGTTCTTCTGCCTCCAATACAGGTCATCTACCACAAATGCCTCCTCTGTATATCCACCATAATATTAGTGATACTTTTTCCACAAACTTAACATTAATTCCTCTTTATAGACACAAACCTCCACCATCACACTTTTGCCACTTTAATCGCTAGGTGCCGTTTCCATATTTTCTACTTTGTCATTACTGTACCACATTCACAGACATTGTACATACCCAGGAACATACAACGTCCAAACCAGAAATACCTGTCATACCAGAACAGCACAATAGACACTTTATTCCTAGCACTCAGTGGCTTCTATGCAGCGAGTTCTGTGATTAATGCTTTACTAATTACACTTGACTATGCTACCGTATATACTGTATGTTGTCACTGTTACCAAATTTGTGTTTTGTTGTATTTAATATGTTGAATTGATTGTATTGTTCTAATTATACAGATTATTGTTTTCCATTTCACTTTCTGTAACTTTGCTATTGCTATTTTTTTCTGCAATTTTGTTCCATTCCATACATCTCCATAGAATACAGCTCTCCAGCCAACATGTTGGAGAAACGTGTTAAGCGTATTGACAGGTAAAAAAAAAAGTTGTTCTACTCTAACATTTACGTGGTTAGAAATGTTGCAATGATCTAAAAATATGCCAAGGTTTGTTTTAGGAACAATCCTTGTCTATCATAAGCGCATTCAGACGAGTCCACAGTGGACATGTTCAAAGTGAAAGCATACAGATGAACTTTCATTGTCTACATGGGAAGAGTGAGGGAACTTTTCTAGAGTCTTTCTAGTTTAGACACATACAGGCCGTCAGGTACAATTCGGCCAAAAGTCTGTGAACACCACTTTGCTCTTACTGTATGATAACCTCCACCTCCACAAGGCTTTTTAATTTTGAAGGGTGGTTGTGGACTGTTTTTTTTTTTTTTTTGGCTATAAGTGGTATGAGTTGCCAATGTGCTGTTCAGGTACTTGAAATGTCAATAACATAAGCTACAACTTGATAACAACAAAAAAATATTTTTTTTCCCTCTATGATAAGAAGCCTAATTGTCTAATGGCATTTTCCCAGTCCTGAAAAATTATATTAGCTAAGGTTAACTGCTAGCAAGTAATTTAGTGTTACATTTAGTGTTACAATAAGCAGATTATTTATCATGTTTATTTTTATTTAATCTAACTAACTAACTAACTAACTAACTAATCAATCAATCATTAACTTGTTAAGAAGTTTGATTCATTATATTGCTCTTCTTTAATTTAATTTTATTGTTTAACTATTAAGTTTATAAACGACAATGACAAAGTAAAAGCATGAGGTATGTAGATGATGTTTCATTAAGAAAAATAAAGAGTGAAATATCCTATTTACATAAGTATTCAGACCCTTTGTTATGACACTTACAGTTGAGCACTGGTGCATCCTATTCTTATAAATCTTCCTTGAGATGATTGTTCAACTTGAATGGAGTACACCTGTCCCTGAATTCATTAAACATAATTAGGGAAAGCACACACCTGTCTATGTAAGGTGTCACAGTAGATGATGTATGTCATAGTAAAGAACAAAGCCATTAGGTTGAGAAAAGTATCTGTCAACCTGCAAGGCAGGATTGTGTCAAGACACAGATTCAGGAAAGAACGCAAGTAAATGTATGCAGTATTGAAATTGCCCAAGATCACAGGAACGCCTGATCATTTTCAAATGCAAGAAATTTGTAACAAATGACTGTCTGGCATCTGGCTGCCCAACAAACTGCGTAATCAGGGATAAAGGACCTTGGTCAGACAGGTAACCAAGACCGCAACCATCACTGTAACATTCCACCAATCAGGCATTTATGGGAGAATAACTAGCCAGAAGCTTTGACAGTTGGTGTTTGCAAAAATACCCCTCACCGATCTCCGATCACTAGAAACTGTATCGGCCGATACCGATCACCGATTACAGTGTCTACTCGAAGCCTTGTCATGTAGCGTTATTTATTAAACTATGTCCAACAACAATGTAAATTAAGTATTGAAATTACAAGAAGAGGAATATCATGAATTGACAACTGTATTTATTAGCAAGCAACATGTGCAAAACGTCAATTTAAAACATAGCAGCTTGTGCTTGGTTTGTAATTGGGAACAGCTTAGTGTATGACAAATACAACTTTCCTGTAGATTGTATAAAATTAAATTAAAATATAGTTGCATGCAACGATGGCGGGCCCAAGCACCCTGTGCCATTGCCACCCCGGGCGCAACGCACAACCTGTGTTATTTGAGTGTAACGCACAACCTGTGTTATTTGAGTATAACGCACAACCTGTGTTATTTGAGTGTAACGCACAACCTGTGTTATTTGAGTGTGACGATGGCATTTTCGTGGTCACACTCAAATAACACAGGTTGTGCGTTATTTGAGTGTGACGATGGCATTTTCGTGGTCACACTCAAATAACGCACAACCTGTGTTATTTGAGTGTGACCACGAAAATGCCATCGTCACTCGGTTGCACCGCACAACCTACACATGTCACTATATAGGGCTAATGTCAGTTTGGGTCCTAAATATTTGTTGAGTGCATTAGTGTGTGTGTCGTGAAATAGGAGTGTGTGTGTATGTGTGTGTGTGTGTGTGTGTGTGCGTGGGCGTGTGCGCATGTGTGTGTTAACATTTGTGATGTTTATGTGTGTACAATAGGCTGCAGATGCTGGAAAATAAGCCTCACACTATGATGTTCCTCAATGTGATGTCACCGAACGTGATGTCACAGAAGGTGTCACTGAATATAAATTACCTAGGAGGAGTATATCAAAATCCATCGGGTGCATTTTTGCAAATGACCCAAAATAAGCGGCCTCCAATTGAGTTTAGCCCAGGATATGCAGTGCGAAAGTTGTTCGGCTCGATGAGCTCTAAATGTGTACTGAGTTTCATGTGCCTACGTTAAAATGTGAATGAGCTATTCAGCAAAATCTCATGTGGGGGCCCCTGGGGGCCCCGGGCCACAAAACTCTTAGGCATCCTGATGGCAACAGATTCCATACTGTCTGCCAAGTTTCATGAGTTTTCGAGCATGTTAAGACCCTGAAAAGTCCAAAAGGGTGAAAAAAATAATCCTTAGGAAAACAAGGGGGTCCTGCGCACCTTATACTGCTTGGGCCCTAATAACAGACAAGTAAAGCGTGAGTCGCTGGAAGTTCTGCAAGGTCCGCAAGCATCTGAGAGGATCGTCAAAAAAAATGTAACGTTTAATTTTTCATGTTTAAAAAATGAAACGTTTGACAAACAATTTAAATGATTCGCGCGGAAATATGGAAACGTAATCACAGCGCCAAAACTCGCGGTGAATCATGATGAACTGTACTTTCGGCCACCGAGCGAAACCGTGTAGATGAGATAGGGGAATTACCGACAGCCGAGTGAGTGGAGGCGCACGAGTTGCTGAGCTCTCCCGCTCTCTCAAATGTCTGATGAGGTTCGTGGTGTTAAAATGCTTTGGGTGCTTCCCGCCTAGTGGAATTGGCTTGTTCACACAACACGTAGAATTGCCAGACCGGTGAAGCCATTTTAGCAGCGCGCAAAAAAACAAACAAAAAAATGTCTCGCAAGTTTGCGTCATCTGATTGGCTTTTCTATATCAGCCATTATAGAGACTGCCGATCAAACTTCCCAAAGTAATCATTGGCCGATTATGATCGGCGACCGATCAATCGGTGCACCTCTAGTGCTTTAACCAAGTACTAAGTGATGGGTCTTTTCAGTTTTTATATATGAGTTAATAAGTTATAAGTTAATAAGTTTTACACACTTGTTTTTACTTTGTTCTTGGCGAGTTTTGTGTGTAACATGATAAGAAATGGTCATTGAATATGTAATTGCTTTAGGCCCCCAAATATTGAGAAGCAGCCCTGTACTTTGAAACCTTTTTTTTTTTTATAGTGATTGAACATAAAGTTATGTTAAACATTTGGAAGTTAAGTTAAAATTATGCTAGAGACTATAAATTGCGCTGAGAAAGTTTAATCTTGCTAGGCACATGTTACAGTGTCATTAATCATCCTGGTATATATAGTATAGTGGCCTACTTTTACCCTTTTTACCTTTATATATACTTTATATTCCATGAATTGGCACTGAGTTTGGTTGTTGCTCAGTCAACTTGCTAATTCTCCAGCAAACCTTAAGAGGAAATGGAACTGGCTAACTTTCGAGCATACATTGTGGTTTATAAACTTCCTCATTTAGTACAGGAGCAACGTAGATTACATAGTTTTATTCAGATTTAGTAACAGATTGATGCAAGCCCATCATCTTACCAGTAACAATTCCTCAATAATCTCTGACACTCTTGCACACTACATTGACTGCATTGAGGTTCTGGGATCAGGTAGGCTAATTTCTACTGTAATACTATGACAATCACAAGTTGTTAGCTCACATTCAGCTATACTTGATCCTATTCTAAATTCGAGTTGAAATCTTCTCGTGTTTTTAATGTAGGAAGCGATATTCTAAATTCTCAACTAAACCTGCTTCTTTAAAACTGGGGTTTTTGTGGTTGTCTAAAGGGATGTGGGTGTAAAAGGAATACTTTTAATTAAAGGCTCAATTTGAAACAGCCATTCAATAACTAATTTCAAACTGCAGTTTCAGAGTTTTATTCGAAAGAGGGTAGTTGAGACCACTACTAATCAATTAACAAACAAATCAATCAAAAAAGAAAAGTCAATCATTAATTTTTTTCTCATTTTCTATAACTATTTTAGTCTATATTTAATACTTACAGTCATGTGTAATAAATAGCAATAAAGTTTTAATTCTGTGTGTTTTTGTGTGAAAATATAGAAGAAAAAAAAACGTCGGACTGTAGCACTTTTCAGTATTAGGCAAAGACAACCATAGACAAACAATACCGTGCCATTATCCTTTAAACAAAATAAAGCCAAAAAGAAAAAAAGATGTGGGCCATACAAGTACTTCCGTACTGCTTCCACAAGATTTAATAGCGTAATCATCTTTATGTAATTGATCATCAGCAGGTGTACAGACATCTATAAAAGCAGAGGTTTTGGCAGTTAGCTGGTCTGGAGCATCTGTGTGTTAACACAACGCCAAGAGGGAAAGATGGATGCTATTTTCTTAGAGAAGCAATTGGTGCTGCACCTGATCTGCAAAGATTTATAAAATCATTTCTAAACAATTTGCAGTTAAACATTCTACGGAAAGATTATTCACAAGTGGAAAGCATTTAAGACCCAGCACATTCACCTCAAGGTCAGACCGTGCAAAGCTCTAAATACTAACAAACAAAACAAGAGCTACAGTACATATCAGACTCTACAGGCTTCACCGAGCATGTTAAATGTTAAAGTCAATGACAGCACAAGACTGAACAAATATGATTTGCTTGGAAGGGCTGCCAGGAATCTGTTTAAAAAGAACATGGCAGCACGAGTGAGGTTCAAAAAACTACATCTCAACAAACCACAATGCTTCTGGAACAATGTCCTATGTACAAAGGTGCAAAGTGGAATTGTTTAGATTTAATGCAGAGCATGTCTGGTGGAAACCAAACTGCACTTCAGCAGAAACACCTCATACTCAGATAGGCCACCTGTCTGACAGCAAAGCTTGGTTGAAATAAGGTCATGAAACAGGACAATGATCCCAATCACACCAGTACATCTACATCAGAATGGCTGAAAAACCAAAGAATGTTTTGGAATGGATTAGTGAAAGTGCAGACCTCAACCAAACTGAAATGATGTGGCAGGACGTTAACATGCATAAGTGCATACCTAAAAACCTCAATGAAAAATAATGAAACTGAAAGGAAAATGGGTCAAATTCCTTCATGATATGAGAAACTGATAAAGTTATACAGGAAACAATTAGTTCAAAGTTATTGCTGGTAAATGTGGATCTGCAATCTATTGAATCAGTATTTAGAATTGTCCACATGTTTTTTGTCTTAATTTCTGTTAAATAAATAAGGACAGTGAAAAGGTTATATGTTGTTTGTCTTAGCTTGTACTCGCCTAATGCTTAGACCATCTACGATCTGATGATTTTTATTGACACATAGAATTAAACTTTTGAACATGACTGTAACCATCATTTATCAATTCATTTCAATTCATGCATGCACACATGCTGAGGAGGTGGTTAAGATAGATAGCTGTGTCCCTTTCACACTACTGACTCTGGGTTTCTTTATTTGGGCATACACATAACCCCTGATTTAAAGGATTTGTTCTCCAAGAATTATTCACCCTTAATGACAAAACTTAAGCAGGATATGAATAGGTGGACCTCTTTGTCAATTTCTTTTCTTTTTTTTTTTGGAAGAATTAACAAAATTAAAATGAATGTGCTCCCTCGTTTACTTTATTTATTTTAGTGCATACCCTATTATTTTAACTTTTTAAAAGGTCTGAATACAGCCATCAGGATATGGCTGTATATATGGAATAATAAAAAAATAGAATAATAAATTAACTTATTTTCTCAAGCCAAAGAAGTGTGGAAGGCGGATCTTTGCCCAACATCCAGATTTACTATTGGGCTGCTCAGATCAAACAAATGAAATGTCTGAAATCGTCTCCTTCTTCCAGCGGCGTTTGAAGGGTCAGATTTCCTATCTGTATGGCTCCCTTCTTCACCTTTGAATCCTCTAAGAAAGGTTTGGGAAAAGGATATGGGCCTATCATTCACTGATGATGAGGAAGTTTTTCATAAATCAACTTCAATCAATCTCTGTGCATGAGCAAAACTTCAAGTTTATATACAGAACATATCTCACCCCTGTACGCCTACACAAAATGTATCCAAATGTATCTCAGTGTTTTAAATGTAATTCAGAAACGGGAACATTGATGCATTTATTCTGGGATTGTAAGAAAATGAAAACCTTTTGGTATGAAGTGCATGATCTGGTTCAGAAAATACTGGCTAGAAAATTCATTATGTCATCAACCATATACCTGCTAAATTGTAAAATATCACTAGATCTTCCTTCTGATTGTAATTGTTTACTAAATTTCATTACTTATATGGCAAAGAAACGTATACTTATCTTATGGTCATCATCTTGTGTACCAATCGTAAAAATGTGTTTGGCACAAGTGGCTCGTCTTCTTCAATTGGGGAAACTTACATATG
Source organism: Clarias fuscus (assembly GCA_030347435.1). Taxonomy (NCBI): domain Eukaryota; kingdom Metazoa; phylum Chordata; class Actinopteri; order Siluriformes; family Clariidae; genus Clarias; species Clarias fuscus. The sequence continues at coordinate 15,640,363 of CM059205.1, forward strand.
AACAAATCTGAATTATTCTGGCGGATATGGGCCCCTTTGTTGGATCTACTTGAAAAATTATGACTTTCTTTTATGTTTTCTTTTACTGGACTGCTTTGCCCTTTGTTTTTTTTTTTTTTTTCATGTTCGCTCTTTTATTAACAGATTATTGTTTGTGTTTAAATATTTGCTGTGGGAGTCGATTGTATATTGATCTGGCTCTGCTTTTTTGTTGTTGTTAAGTACCAGTAAAAAAAAAAAAGATAGATAGCTGTGAGGCTGTGTGGACACTGTGCTGCCTTCTGGTCACGTAAAGAGAAACAAAGTTGTTCCTTATTGTTTTACTACTGCATGGTTCACTTATTCTGTGTTGCACGTCTAGACATGATAACTGGGAGTGAGTCATCGTCATCATCACATCAGGGTTAGATTTCCTCATGCACACTACTCAGCATTCCTGTTACATTATTTTTTAACCAGAAGAGACATAAAAACAGAACAAAGCATTTACAAGCCTTTGCTGAGAAACATGGAAAATACACAACAAAGAGGAGGAGTTCTGTAAATCATGAGAAGGCAGTCATTAAGGAAGGACAGCTACGGAAATAGCCACTTTGGCCCCTGATTACACCCGTAATAGCTTCATTCAGGATGGAAAACATCCATTTCTTTGACCACATGATGGATCTATCCAATGCATTGCATAAACCACACATTAACAGCTCATTATAGGCATGGAGATGCTGCAAGCCAGACTAGAAGCTGAAGTAAGCAGGAAGTCAAAATATTAAGTGCAAACATGGGAGTTTCCTTTGGATGAAGAATTAGGCTTAGCCTTCATGCACATGACAGCTCACACAAGATTTATTCTTTCCTTTAACATCATGCAAGTACATTTTTTAAGTACATTTTAAGAACATCATCTACTACATCCATGTTCCTTGGTAGTCACTCCTCAGCCACAGCTAAAGAAAAACACATCGAATCCAGAAATATTTGTGATTTATCTGTATTAACTGTTCTTTAATAAACCATTTGAGCTGGAAAGCTAGAAGCTATAATATTTGACTGGCTGGTAAATATCTCTTAAATAGGTATTTTTAGTACTACAATCTAGTTCACTTTCCAATAGAAAGTTGATGTTAAATTCTTCATTTATATTTCATATGTAAAATGGTTTCCAAGAGCTAGAGATCATAGGTTTTTGAAGATGTACAGTCAGAATATATATGCTTTCAGAGTTTTTTATTCTAGTTTCCCTAAGACCTGATGGCGAGTTCAGAAGTACAGTTTCACTTTCGCTGCTACATTGCTTTTTGCAGATTTAGCTTTTAGTTACTGAGTAGGCAGCATGGTGGTGTAGTGGCTATAACCATCTCTTTGTACCTCCAGGGTCCGGGTTTGATTCCCAGCCAGGTTCGATTCCAATCCTTGTGTGCATGGAGTTTGCATATTCTCCCCGTACCTGGTGGGTTTCCCCCGGGTACTTCAGTTTCCTCCCACCGTCCAAAGACATGCAGATTAGGCTAATGGTATTCCCAAATTGCCCATAGTGTGAGAATGAGTGAGCCCTGCGATGGATTGGCACCCTGTCCAGGGTGTACCCTGCCTCATGCCCTAAGTCTCTTGGGATAGGCTCCAGGCCCCCCGCAATCCTGAATACAGGATAAAGAGGTATAGACAATGAGTGAGTGAGTGAGTGAGTGAATCACTGAGTAATATGCTTGGTGATTAACAGCCAGGAGCTTGTGAGAAATAGAATACAGAAAACAATAATGAATTAAAAAAATTAATAAAACACACCACAAACCTATCACCATAGTTAACCATATTCTTTTTATTTACAAAGCAAACTACATAGAAAACCAAATCAATATTTACAGATATTCCTATATACACTATACATTCATATAATATTAGACTGAAATTTCCACTTTTGTACAGACGTAGAGATAATCCAAATGGCTATGTACAGTGCCCTTTTATTGAAACAAAAAGTCACCCGTTTCCATTTCACATATGTATATACGTACATATACATATACTCCTGAGTAATGTTTTTTTGCAGGAACGTCATTTGTCTCTACTTTTTCTTTACTGACGGTTTTCAGGACTATTTCAGAACCCAGTTCCTGTTGTGACCATGACTTGTCACCATAACTTCCTCATTCATACATGAACTCAGACAACTACTTTTAATTCATAATCCAGTACAGGTCTTTACCTAGAATGAAGAACGAAACAATGCATGGAACTAGGTAGCTCTTAAGAGGCAACAAGAATGTGCATACCTTTAAGACTAAGCTGCTAAAATTCAGAGCCAGACTTTGTCTTTGTCTACTACTGACCATTTTCAAAGGACAGCATTGCGCGATTTAGATGCAATTCTCATTGTCTGGAGGTAATAGGAGAGATTTTGGTTCCAGGCTCACACCACTTGCCACAACCTCTTTAACAGGCACATAAAGTTTTCCTGCACCAAGGCTCTGTGATACAAAAGAGAAAGACATATTAGTAATTCATCAGGAAAGTTATCACAATTTTATTCAAATCTGTCTGGTGATTATCTGTCAATCTGTACCACTTTGAGTACAGTAGGTTACCTTTGATAGTCCGTCACTAGTACTGTTAAGCATATCCTTGAAAAACAGGGATGGTTCAGGAATCTTTGGAAGAATGATATCCTTGTTTCTGTTGAAACATTAATATAATAATAAATGTTTGCAGCAAATAATAATGATTTTTATTATTTATCGGAAATGTCTAGAAAAAGTGTGGTTGCTCAAAAACTAGAAATACTTTCACTTTTCCACCGTACTACGAAGTAATAAAAATGATTTATAAATCGTGAAGTACCACTTATTTTAAAAAATAAGAATAAGAAAAATTTATAATGATAGTTACCTCCTAAACAGCACTATAGCTGCAATGAGACAGCAGCACACTATTAAAGGAGTGATGATTATAGCTACTTTAAATGCCAAATTTGGGTCACTATCCATACCTGCAGAAAAAGAGATTTGCTTATCACTTAACAAGTTATAGTAATCAAAATGTATTATCTGATTGAATACAAAGCAGACTGATGATTAATATGTCAACATATTTAAATTAAAAGCATAATTTCCAGCATAATATACATTCAAGTATCATATGTAAGTTGAACAAAAATGAATAATGGTAAATAATGGTTACAACTGGTGTGGCCATGCTTATGTTAAACCCTTATATATTTAACAATTATTCATGTGTTCATTTGAGCCTATAGAAGTCTTAATGTAAAGCCCAAATATAACAAGCCTAAAATAGACATATAGTCAATTTGGATTTTGACTTTGATTAACAGATCGCTGTTTTCGCAGAGTCTTAAGTAGAATCTTAACTGTAGTCAAAATTTTAGTGATCTGGCATTTAGTATAAAAAATGGATTGGGTTACAATACCATAATCCACAGGTTCACTCAGGTCACTCGTAATGTCCCGGTCTCTGCCACAGTAGTTAGAGTATAAGACCAGTCCTTGAACTGTGTACTTGCAAGCTGTGTCGTATTCCACAATTGTTGAGCTTTCATTTTCCACAGGAACTTCATTCTACACATAAGTAAACCAACATTGTCGTGAAGCTTTGCTTTGTCAAATGTATTATCACATTTTTATAGAAAAGTCATAGCTTATTTATCTTTGCTATTGATTCTAGAGTATTTTATTAAGCAATTATTACTATAAATTTTACTATAAACACCTACAGTATACACCCACACATTCATGCAGTTATCTGATTGGTCTATCACATGAGTGTTGTTCGTGAAGGAGATCATGGGTTTCTAAAATTTTTTAATCAGCCCATCTTGCACCATGACTGATAGAGTGTGTACGGGTGTTTAGTGCAATACCATAATGGATGTAAAGTACCATAAAGATGATTTATCTATCAACATATTTAAATTAAGGGCAGGATTTCCACTCTATTAAAATATGTCAAATATGAACAAAAGGGTAAAAAAATAGTAAATGGTAAAATAATTAAATAGAATAAATAAAATTAAATTCATTAAAAACTTATGCCACATATGTCACCATCATCTCACCTTTTCATTGCATTTGGTGTATATAAACTTATATTTCAAACATTCTTTTGGTATAAAATTTGGAAGGCTGGCTTGAAAACGGAGACGGTCCCCTTCCTGTATGATGTTAACCTTGGGCTTAGGTAGTTTCACTGCTGTATAAAAAGAGAATAGCCAGTGGAAAATTGGGAAAAATTTGACAATTTTAATACTTGACCAAAAATATTTTATAGAAAGAATAATAACTAAATGAAGTAATGAACATCAAATAACATTATGACCACCCACCAAATACTGAGTAGGTCCCCCCTGGTCTGTGTGTTCTGACACCTTTCTATTGGTGCCAGCATTGACATTTTCAGCAATTTGAGCTACAGTATCTTTTCTATTGGATCGTACTGGGCCAGTCTTCACTCCATACACGCATCAGTAAGCCTTGACTACCCATGATCTTGTCGCCGGTTCAGTGGATTTCCTTCCTTGGTGAACTTTTGGTATGTCCTGACCAATCGCAGACTGGGAATCCCACAAGAGCTGCAGTTTTGGAGTTGCTCTGATCCATTCATCTAGCCATAACAATTTGGCCCATGTTAAAGTCACTCAAATCCTTACACTTGCTGATTTTTTTTCTGCATCCAACACGTCAACTTCAGGAGATAAATGTTTATTTGCTGCTTAATATGTCCCACCCACTTCCAGGTACCATTCCAGGTACTTCCATATAATGAGATATTGTAACTACTTTTACATTGTAGCTACTGTAAAAAGGTTCACCTACTCAACATTAGGCAGGTGGTCATAATGTTATGGCTGATCTGTGTAGATAGCTGTATGTGTACAGTATATACTGTACATAATAAATTGTACAAGGATATCTAGACAATGTAGTTGTACAGTATGAAAGCATACACCAATTTCACAATATTATATAAAAGCACACAGGCAGGCACTACAATAGATCAGTAGTACAAACTAACAATATACACTAACAATATATACAGAAACAGATTCCCTACCTGAGTCATATATGGCTATCATAAATCTGTTGTTAATCTGGACGTTTTCTTTAGTTCCCGTGATGACAAAGTAAAAATCTGCATGAAGCGCAAGTTTGTCATCATGCAGGTGGCAGCCTGTCTTCATGTTTCCATTCATAATATATGACTTACAAGGCTTTAGGCTGTCTTCGGGTTTTTCCATCTCCCTAAGAGAAAATATGTGGATTAGTCCATTATTTAATCAACAATTTCCATATTGTTTATCCTGTACATGGTTGTGGGAAGAGGGAAGCCTGGAGTCTACCCCAGGAGACTTTGGGCAAGAGTCGGGGTATCCATCAAAAGGCAACCATACACACAAACTCCCACAATTCGGCAATTAGGGAACACCAATTAACCTTAGCTGCATGTATTTGGACTGTGGGAGGAAACCCTCCCAAGCACAAGGAGAACATGCAAACTCCATGCACACAGACCCAAGGCAGGAATCAAACCCTCGATCCTGGAGGTGTGAGGCCACAGTGCTAACCACTACGCCACCATTCACTAGGCCGTTAACAATCAGGCAAAAAAATAAAAAAAAATTAAAAAATTAAAAAATAACTGTGCTGCCAGAAATACATAAAGTAAAGGAAAAAAAGGAAGTCCCAAAGATATTATTTAAACCAGATCTCACCTATAAAGGAGCTGAAGATCAGTGGTATTTTTGACTATGCTCCATGTGCAGTTCATCTTTTCATTAGCATAATAAGCACACTTGAAGTTCTTCACTAAGGCTGTGACACAAGAAGACAGTGTATTTGTATACAAGAAATGACAATTATGTAACTACATTATATAATAAAGGCTGAATCTGTTCAATAACATTTCTAAATCGTTCATGACTCATAATTAAACTTTTTTTATTAACATTTTAGCTTTATTGGCTTTAGAAAAGTTGAAATAGATAAACTATATAGTAATGATCAGAATTTGCTATTAATAGATACAATTACTAAAATATAAAACAACATAATTATAAGAAATGAGCATAAAAAATGATGCATTGTACACTCTGTTTGTTGGTTACCTGGAGGTGGAGACAGATATTTGTACACTACTTTGCTGGCACTTGTTTCTGCACAAATCATAGGGTTTGTATTTATTCCAACACATATTCCTTTCTCTTCAGGAGCTATTCGTTCAACAGTCCATTTTTCTGTTCGACATATAAATAAAGCAGGCTTTGTTGGAGGACATTTCTGTTGAGCAAGAAAAAAAATTTATTGTATAATAACAATTTGGACAGAATGGATGGATCAAGAAGAGACAGCATTGATATATGTTCGGTGGCTCACCTCATCATATACCTCTACAGTGTAGTTCACTTTACATTTTTTGTCCAAGCCAGCAGGTTCCTGCCACCGTACCTGCACTTTCAAATTGTTCGTATGCCATGACAGCCTAAGGTTTTCTGGTGGAGGCAATTCGCCTTTAATAAGAAAAAAAATTGACAGTTAAATGAAGTATTAAATGAAGGTTTTACCGAAAAAAAAAACATGTCATGCGTGTTGTGCAAGGGTGTTTTTTTTTTTAAATCGTGGCCTGAACTTTGCAACCGGTGGCATTATCAAGTTACCATTATGTCTCCGATGACGAGACATGCTTGGAATTATAATGATTACATTACATGTACCATGTTGTAAGACAAACAGGGCTTAAGAATAAGAACAAGAAAAGCCTGTTGAACTACAGACAACTGAACTACAGTTAACTCAAAGGGTACATACACATCTTATTATGTCAGTCTTTCTAAATACTTTTACTCATCATCTACATAACTATCTCATACTTTGATTTTTTTAAATCTTACTAGTTTTTTCCCCCCTATCTCCTGAAATTGATTTTGTTGGTTGTTTAACACTTTATGGAATTTTTGTCTAATTCTGTGAGGTTTATGTACATACAGTACAGGACTACACCCTTGTTAAAAAAAAAAAGCTCTTTGGTTCTTTACACGTTCTCGCAGGGTTACAAATGTAACTTTTTGAATGAGTGTACTATTACATACTAGTTAAATGGATACAGTGTAAATGAATTAAAGCATTGGACTAGATTTACCCTGTTGAATTTGGATACACTTGTTCGATTTTAGATGATTCAGTGTATTTTTGTTCGTTTGGTTGGTTGCTCAGTGAGGGTCTGACTGACCAGGGTTACAGGATTAACCACTGACCCTATGGTCACGGAGAATGTTCGAGAAGTTTACAGGATATGCAGCTTATCACACAGACCTCGGCTCTACTCCTCCCTTTCCCAGTTTTCCTGAAATCCCAAACCTCCTCGCTTTAACCGTAAACAAAACAAAGTCTAAACAAGACAAACTAATTACCTGAAAAACTATTAACTCCGGTTAAAATGAAGGACAGGCACGCGAGCAGCGCAGACGCATCCCGACACCGGGGGATCACCATACTGTATGTGCTCACTTAGAGAATTCCACAGAGATTTTTTTCCTCAAAAGCTCTTCAAAAAATAAAAAAATAAAAAAATAAATAAAATCCAGCTCTTCTCATCGGAGAGGATGAGACACGCCGTTAGAATCCGTTAGAAATCCACTCGATATGCCTGAATGAAGCGGTCTGATGAGATGGCACTTATCCACCCAGTGTGTCGTGTTGGGAATTGCTCTGAAAGCGGCTCCAGTCTGCGTGTCGAGGCGGGAGGGCGGAGGATCCTGCTACTGTATTATACAGGTCTGTGGCGCAACAGCACGTACATCTGCCGCCCACCTCCCACACCGCATTACGAGAAACTCGTCTCGAACTTGAAGACTGCGCTACATGTAGGTTGTGTCACCGAAAGACCTGACGGGAAATTATGCGTTTAAAAACCTATATTTTTTTCTTACAGAATACTTGTGTTAGCCAACCTGCGACGTCTTGCGTCATTACTGTCGCCATTATCACGCAGAATACTTCCCATTTAAGTCTTTTACTGGGCATTTTGTGGTTCTGAATAAACAGTAGTGATAAAGGGAAGTGGGACTGTAAAGCCTCTGAAACTCCAATTGCTGGTCATGCGTGACAGATACACACACACACACACACACACACACACCTTACAACAACATTAGAGGTGACACCTTACTCTCTCTCATAAGTCAATAAATGACTAGCTATTATTATTACCTAATGCACTACTGTTCTTGTTAACATAGTGACTGAATTAATTCCACTTTACCTGCGTCTACCGCAAGGATAGATCCGGGTTCGATTCCCGCTTCGGCTCTGCATTAAGTTTGCATGTTCTTCCTGTGCTAGGTGCGTTCCCTCGGGGTACTCCGGTTTCCTCCCACAATCCAAGGATATGCAATTATCCTAACTAGCACTTCCAAATTTCCCAGAGTGTGAATGAGCATGGAAGTGTGTGCGCTCTGCAATAGATTGGAACACAATCCAGGGTGGGATAGGCCTCAGGATAGACTTCAGGGCCTCCGTGACCCTGTATACAGGATAAAGCAGTATAGACAATGAGTAATATTTTCACCATTTTATTTGTCTATATCCATATAGTTTGCATCTTAATGCAATTTATCTAAATCGCCTTGCACCTCCAGGGTCCGGGTTCGGGTGCTTGGTGGGTTTTGGTCTACAGTATACCATCAAGCCAGGATTCATTGCTCTAAGCAGATGATACCTTACCATGGGCCCCATCCTCTTGCAACCCATATACCATCACAACCACACTTTCCCACACTACAGAATCAGTCACCAACATATATACCTTTGCACTGTGGTGAAAACCCGAATATACGCCGGAAACCCACCCCCATTTGCAAACTCCACATATGCAGTCAAGAGGTGAGGGTCAAACCTCCAAATCATATAGTACATATATTTTTTTTCTTAACTAATTTTCTTCCCCCCTTTCCTTTGTCTCCTTCACGCTTATCTTTTTAGTCACAACAAGCATTTTGATGTCCAACTGTCCTTGACATTTTGTGCACATTACAAATAGACTTGATTTTGAACTTGGGGGGAATACCCCCATGGAACCAGAGAAAAACAACAAAGGGATACACTCTTTTGTTATACAGCTTAAACGTTTCCTGTACTAATTTCCTCTTATTTATATGTGGCATCAACACAGTGTGCGCTCGTTCCCATTGTTGCAGAAAACATATTTTATTCTTTTGGTAGCAAATAACACACAGACAAGAAATTACTTTATATTCATTAGCAAATAACAAAACTGTAACAAAACAGAGTAACAAGACAGCTGTGTGCAGCTATTGCTTTGTTCTTAATGAACAGGCACGTGTTCAGATACAGTACTGTAAGATACTGTATACAGTATAACAACAGCAGTTGTATAAATAGTCCAGTTTTTGAGATGATGATTTTCCTGAATATAGTAAAATGAATACTTAAGATAATAACTCCTGCTCAATCCAGCTTCCTACTCAGTATGGCAAATGGAAAACTGCGACACTGCTTCTGGCTTCCTTTCAAGAATTATTTCCCACAGTGATAAAATCAGTGGAGACAATCAGTCCATTTGATTACCAGTTCAACAGGAACAGTGAAGATCACCGACAGACATGCAAGTTTTATACTGTGGATCATATCTTTTGGTAAACATGAGGAAAATATTTTAATATAAATACAAAGATGCTTTTTTGTCCATTGCTGAAAGTACTATACAAACTAAACTGAATTGAATATCTTGAAACTATCCATATTAATGCTTCTTCAGGCTATGAATTTGAACACAGTAATCAAATTTTTGACATATAATCATAATGCATGTGAAACTGCTCACATTTAAGATTTGGAGCATATTCAAATGACCTCAGGGTATCAGGCAGGGACACTATGAATGGGGTGCCAACCCACTGGCAAAGGCACTCACCAATTATACACTAAGGGCAATTCAGGAACAGAAATTAGCCAACAAGGCACATATTTGTATTGCTTGAGGAAACTAGTCCTAGACAACCAGTAAAGCATGTGGAGAACATGCAAATTCCACATACACAGGCCAGAGGCAAGATTCAAACACACAACCATGGAAACCTGAGGAAACAGTGGTATCTGCTGTCCGCTCCACAGAGAGGACTCGTAGATGTTGACTCTCAAAAACTCAGTAAGGATTGTCAAGATTTTAGAGATTCTGAGCTACCAGGCACCACTAAGAGAATTATCATATTCTTCTTCCTCATGTAATAATATCTTCCTCATATAATAATAATAATAATAATAATAATAATAATACATGTTTATGAAAAAAGTGAGCATTAAAAGGAACATCAAAAAGGTCACAAATGCAGCTTATTAAAATGAAAGTATTTTATTACATTCTTCAATATACTATAGTTGAAAATTTCTTCCCCATTCCCTGTATTTGTTAATCTACTGTTTTTAATAATAATAATAATAATAATAATAATAATAATAATAATAAAGTTCACAATAAAACCTATTGACCAGTTTTTAAAATATGAAATGCACTTGGACTTTCAAATGTTGGCTTCTGCTACATGTGATGTTGAAAACCTTTTTATTTTGAGGGAACGTTATGGACAGCTAGTGCAAAATGAAGGGAAAAAAAAAACAATTGCAATAACATGGCACTTTCTTAAAGGCTGACATTTAAGCATTAAAAAAAAAAAAATCCAGAAGAGCGTGGAGCAGGATGCTGAAAGTTTAGGTGAGCAGAGATCTGATTAAATTGAATGGATTTTCATCAGAAGATCTCATTAGCTGAAGCCACTAGATGTTCCACTGATGGCACGGAACACATGGAGCGAGTTCTGCAAGAGGGAACGCATCTCATCCTCTTCAAAGATCTACAGATTTAAAGTGATAAACATTTAAATAATTAACAAAATATTAAAAAACTATAACTGCATATAATACAGTGCTAAGTACACACAAAAAAACAAGAAATCCTGTTTTTATAATATATGTAAATGTACTCAGATGTGCTGTGTGTACAATATTATTAATCTGTGTACATGTTTCAAAAAGTAGTATTAAATAGTGTTTGAATTTGAAAGAAAGGTTACCTAGCACTCAATCTACAGAGCGTGGCAGCGGAGAAGAAAAGCAGAAAGGGTTAGAAAACATGTGAGGAGAGAATTTTTTTTTTTCAGGGCAATTGATAAATGCATCACAAACATGCACAAACAAACACAACCACAGAACTGAGAAGTTAATCAGATAGCCTTCTTTGCTGGAGAACATACTGTAGAGTGCAGTGCTCAAACATACTGGTTTGTTTATGCCCATGGAATATGTGTTCTGGCATGACCTTCATACCTTGAAGCACACAACTCTAGGAGGACTGGAAGAGCTGATTTCCAGCGCTTAATATTTACACTTGCTGAGTAGACTCTTGTGTAAAGTGGACGGCAGATTAACTGTAGTTTTGTTTTTTGAGAATTCATTTGACATGAACCTTTACTCATTTTGTAATGTGAAGTTTTATGGACATTAACCGGGATAATATGACATGACAATAGCCCATAATGCTGTTGTGGTGTCAGGGGAATAGCGGGCATAGTTCTTGTGATGGCATGAATAGCCACCCACGTTACTGGCACAACCGATTGCCATCAGAAGTTCCATAATAGGGTTGAGTGAAGACCAACTGTGTGCAATTAAAGGATCGTGTGATCTTGATTTAAAATGCACATATTCCTCAAAGCATCTAGATCTTTTTAGAGATCATACCCAAACAGCATTAAGATCATGTGTTTGTACAAACACGTTTTGGACATCTTTTTGGAAATTAATCATTAGTCAGACAATCAACCAAGAGCCTAAGGGTAATTCTGAAGGAGCTGAAGAGATCAACAGCTCAGAGTGGCAAGAGGAGAAAAATGGCATATGATAAAAAGGCTAAGAATCTGTTGCTAGATTTGAAAATTGTGTGGTCTCAATCCAAAGTGACAAAACTTTTACCTGAAAAGACAAAACCCTGCGCATATTGTTACATGGCTTTAGAGCAGCCTTTCCTATCTTTTCTGTTTAGCGGGGACATGTCTGAACTTGGTATCACCCATACTGCCAGGTGATTTCTTAATTCTCAAGAAAACTAACTGCCAAGTTTCCGAGTCATGGAATTTCAAAACAGATAACCTTAAAAAAAAAAAAAAAATAAAATAAAAAACCAACAAAAAAAAAAAACAACCCCCCATGGACAGCACTCAAGAAGAGAGAAAAGGTCCTACAGAATACTGTGCAGCCAGTTTGAGACTCTGAATTGCGTAATTGTAGCATGTTTCCGATTCGAACCATTCTCATATACACAGTCATGAGAAAAGTGCCACTTGCTTCCTTAAATACAAAACACGCATCCAAATCCTTAATGCACATCCAGTATATTAATGCCTGTCTACATTAGATACCCCAACACATTTGTACATTTCTTTTTTTTTTTTTAAGCTTACAGTTTTTTTTCTGGCACCTTATAATTGATCATGATTGCTTTTACTTTTCAAGTTGGAGACAACAAACTGCAAACTGGAAAAAAAAATCTAAACTAGCCTTCCCTTTATTCACATGAATAACAAAGATCGTTACATTAATAGGATGTTGACAAGACCTGAGACTAATGACTTATTCAGAGGTGGCTTTAAGGACTTATTCTTTATAAAACCTTTATAAGACCATGCATGCATGCATATCTGTCTGAAAGGTTATTAGGAACAAATAACATGGGACATGAGAAAACACGTGCAACAAGATTATAATCAACAACTGTGATGTTTATCCCAGAGGTTCCCAGTCAATTTCTCATATATTTCTAAACAGTTTACTGTTGGGCTCAGCCACGGCTTCTAGCACAACTCTATTAAGTGCTCCTGAGTGCTAGGTTTGTGAGTGCTGGAAGTTGGAGAGCAAAACAATGGACTATTTTGGTGTCCCTGTGGACTAGACTTAGGAAAAAATAGTTTACCTTTCTACATATTAACATGCTAAATGATGTTATGTAATCATGAAAGGTTAAAAAAAAAAACATCCTCTTCACGTAATGTGTTTCCCCATTTTACAGAAAATGTTTATTATAGAAATTCTTAATATTCCTAGTTGTCTTTAATATAATGTAATATAATGTAATGTAATATAATATAATATAATATAATATAATATAATATAATATAATATAATATAATATAATGCATTTACTGTACAAGACAAACATAAAATACAAGTAAATTGCATGATGTAGGTTGTTAATATTCATCATTCCATTCAGGCCAATAGCAGACTATAAGAATCTATGATTTTAAGCCAACAAATCACACCCAGTCACTGAGAAGGAAAAAAATGCTTTAAGTTGTGTTTTAAATTGTTTGGAGACTTGCCAATGGGTAAATTACTAAGGAAATTTAAACAAATTGACATAAGGCTTTATATCCTTGATATTGGCAAATAAAAGGTTTTGTCTGTTTTTCCTACCTGTTCATGAATAATGTCAGACAGCTCCTTGACCATGCTTTTGAAGTTGCCCTTCAGTCCCTCGTGATATTCATACTGGTCCTCTTTGATGAGCCGCTCATTAATGTCTAAAGCCATACTGCAGGCCTGAACAAAGCTCCTGCAAGAAGCACAACAGTCATGCCAAGCACTGACAAGAAGAAACAAGAATGAAGAGTACCACTGTGCTAAATGTTGTTGGTCTGTAATTACATGGCTGTCTGACGTGAATACTGAAATGGTATCTAATGAAAACAAATACAAACACACAACAAAATCAGTTATCTGTCATTAGAGTATGAAGTAAAACTGATCTTAAAAATGCTTAAGATATAATGATACAAAAATAGAAATGGCATTTATTGAGCAAGAGCTGAATGTGCTTTCTTCTCATTAATGAGCAATTTCTCATGGGTGAAACCACATTTATCTATAGAACTAAAAAAAGGTTTTTGTCTGTACATTGGTCAGAACTTGCTCTTCCAATTATATCTTTATGTATCATACATTGGAGGACCCGAAACTGGCTGGACAGAATTTAATGAAACTTTGCCAGTCCATAAGTATCTGCCTGAAGTTTAACCTGCACCATAAGTGAAATCAAAATGTTGAGTAAAAGCGATGTTATGAACAGTTATGTGGATTTAAAATCTATTTTAAAATAAGCTACTAATAAGTTAATTGCTCAATGTAAACACCTGCACCAAGAGATATTCATTAGAAAAGATAAACTTAATATTTTTTACTGGGATTTCTTCGTATTTTTATGGCTGAAATAACAGCGATGACTTGGCATAAGTGAATTTGTGCTGGAGTCGTTTTAAGACAAAACTTAATCGTTATCCGGTCAATTTCTTTGATCTCTCATCTATGATTCCTTCTCTGATTCTGATTACTGAACAGGGATTGTATTTGGCTGACGACAAAAGAAGTACAACTTAGCATACTAAGCTTATTTTAAACTTTAACCTTTTAACTATTTCTACAAAATCTTTAATTACAAACCTGAAAATTTCCTTGAGCTCTTTCACTTTTTTATTAGATTGGCCAGACTTGGAATCGTCCAGGAAAGCTCTAGCATATGCCATGGGACCAGCATTGACCTAAATCCCAAAAACAAACAAACAAAAAATCGAAGGCGTTTCAGGCAGTTGTCGTTCACAGTATTCCATTGGATAACTATGAATGAATGAAGATAAAGTGCACAATGTTTTATTGTGGCGTTTCAGGACCTGCACACTGACACAGCCCTGAAGTTTGAGCTGCAGCTGGATCATGTCCACTTCCTGGTTGGAGCAGAGTTTGTTGAGCTCAGTGCTGCGATCTCGCATCTCATCTATGGCCACATCAATGGGTTTCAGCTCCAAGTGCTTCTCCCCAACCACCTCTATTCTCTTCTTTACATAGGGGAAAGTGTTTGCTGCTGTAGATAAGTTTACACAATGGATATAAGTCAGACACATACTATTAATAGGAATTGAAAAACAAACAAACAAACAAAAAAAACGCTATGTCATACTGTAGGTTGTGCTTACAATACCACAATTAATCATGTAATTTGTCATCTTAATAGCAAACTGTAGATAACCTGACAGACAGGAGGCAAATAGACCAAACAACACATCAACACACAGGAGTCGGTTATAAAAAAGTTAATTTTCTCTATAGATCACAGCATGCTGCGCACCTGTTGTTATAATTAGAGTTATATACAACGGCAATCAACCGTAACCAGAAGATTTGAACAAAAGCTATGTTCTACATGACTTGTCACACTAAATAAACAGCATGAAAATGGAATATGAAAGTGACAGTTTAAGTTTTTAGGAGTCACTAAAAACATATACGTACTGTATATAAAATAAATTTTACAGTACAAGAATTATTCAAGCACAAATATAATATTGCATGGCAATATACAAAAGATATCTAGTACTAATTTCTTTTTGATGCATTATGATCGCAACTGAAAGGTAAAAGAGATGTTAAATATAATGACTTTTACACAGGCTTATACAGGAATGTCAGGAAAAAGCATCAATGTTAAAAAATATTTTTTAATGAAATAAACTATCACAGGGTTAAATTACCTGAGATTATACGTACATTTTAAATACATAGGTGGGATATATTAGAACATTTAGAGGATAAACATTTTAGAGTGACAAAGACCTAGCTAACTAAAAATGCAACAAATGTCACAAGGCAAATGTCATACTTTTTAATTTATTTTCTCACATTATTTCCTTCCCAGTTGATATTTACAGAGCTGTAAAAAATTATTTTCCTCCTGATTTTATTTAATTATGTTTTGTATATTTGCCACACTTAAATGATGGAGATCATAAAACAAATTGCAATATTATGCAAAGATCTCCAGAGTAAATACAAAATGCAGTTTTTAAATGACCTCCCCCAAATCATGAATGAACTGTAATTAACCACATTTTTTAAAAAGCTGATTTTTTTATTTTTATTTCACTTGCCACACCCAGGCCTGATTACTGCCAGACTGTTGAGCCAAGAAATCACTCAAGCTCAAGCGCATTTGGGTTATGCAGCAAGATAATGATCCGCAAAGGTCCGAATTAAGGATTTGGAGTGGCCTAATCAAAGCCCGAACTTAAACAGGCCATTTGTGTACGAAAACAATTCTGCAATGAAAAGTGCGCCAAAATTCCTCCGCAGTGATATAAAAGACTCACTGCCAGTTGTGGCCGCCAAGGGTGGGATAACTGGTTATTAGATTTAGGGACAAATGACTTTTTCACATAGGGCCAGACAGATTTGGACAGGTTTTTCCCTTAATAAATGAAATCATCATTTAAAAACTGCATTTTGTATTTACACAGGTTATCTTGGTGTAATATTCAAATTAGTCTGAAGATCTGAAACATGTACAGTAAGTGTGACAAATACTGTATGCAATAAATCACTCAATCAATCAATCAATCAATAAATAAATATTTTTTCACAGCACTGTAGCTGGATTTTACATTTCCATGAAAACATCCCCACTGTCACTATGAATCACAAGTGACTTTATATTTAATGTTGACAAAAAAAATACATGCTATAAATATTAATATATTTATAGTCATTTATAGTTCATAGGCTGGTTTTGTCACCTGACATGCTCTCAGGTGTCTCTGCTATTGATCGTGTGCCTGCTTTCCCACATTAACCCTCGTACTGGGATATACCAGGGACAGAGAATACAGAGCTTACGTACTTACTTGTGAGAATTGTTCGCCTTTTGCACTGCTCTTCCACCCCACCATGTTTCTTCCCTGTAAGTGTGTAGGGTGTTTCGAAAACAAAGCGGTTGATGTTGTGACACTTCTCAAAGTCTGTTGTCCTCTCAGTCAGCTCTTTCTCATCAAAGTAAGGCTTGACAAATGTGACCTGAACATAAGCAAACTTTGGGTCCAGGTCTTTCTGATTTACCTGTGGAATAATGCAAAGTGCATTAAATACTCTATACATACAAACACACAATATGTATTAAATATAAACAACATAAGCCTTAAACAATGTACAACAAAAAGAAAATGACAAAAAAAAATCCTTTAAATATTTGGATTATTATTCTGTTAGCCATCTAAAAGCATATTATTCAGCAATTACAGTGAAAATAATTCTATGCAGTGATGAGAATGATGAAGTCAGGACCAGGGTTTGGCTTTTAGGTATTTACTATAGGGTTTAATAAAATTGAAAAAGGATTCATGAGGAATAATTTATCATAGTCCTGGTGATGTTTTACAAATAAAGCATTGAGAGTATTGAAAATTATTTCAGGACAAATTATAACGCTTCACTTGTCCTTAACGGTTTCGCATAACAAAATAATTAAACGTGAACCAGTTTCTTTCATTTGCCTACTCAATCCTTAAGGTACCTTATTGGAGTCCTGGATAATCTTGACGTTCTCTGCTCCAAACTTGTCCCCATATAAGCTGAGCAACCGATGAGAAATTTCTGAAAGGCCTGTGAGCTTTGGCTCTTTGTAGATGTATTCTTTTCCATCCTCCTCTTCAAAGAAGCCCTAAAAGGGGAAACAATATTGTTAAGTTGAACTTGGTAAAATGCATCGATTGCATGGGTCATGGGTACACTTTACAGTATGTACTATGGTGTATTTAATAAAGATGGCACATGCAGACAGAAGACTCGAGAGGCATGCTATCGTTCTGTAGTTCTGTAGGGTAGGGAGGAAACTATCCCTGATATGAGTCATCATGACTGATGAGTCTGATCGAATGATAAAGCTAAAAGATAAGCACATGTAGTTTTGAATATTCATGATGAAACAATACAGTGCAACAAAAGGTCATGTGTGACAGGGTACTGGATTTTGTGTAGGTACTGATCCCTGGGTTTGTAATACACACTGTGCAGGTGGCATCAAATATGATTATGAATAATTATTTTAAAGAAGGATCTGAGCTGAAGGATCAACATTATCAAAGTGGCAACTGGAGGACAAAGTGCAGTCCTCCAGAGATTAAACAGTACAGCTGCAGAAACAGACATTGTAATATGAAACCTTCCATGAAAAGATGTTAAGGGCA
Source organism: Clarias fuscus (assembly GCA_030347435.1). NCBI lineage: Eukaryota > Metazoa > Chordata > Actinopteri > Siluriformes > Clariidae > Clarias > Clarias fuscus. Next base: position 15,658,445 of record CM059205.1, read on the forward strand.
GAAAGCACATGTCCCAATCCTGTGGATCTACTGGAAATCTGCACTGCATACAGTCATTGTCTGCTCATTAAAAACCACAATCAGATCCTTAAATATTTAGACATTGACACAGCATTTTGTACACCATCACAATGGATCTGAAATCAAGCAATCTAGTGTAGACCTTTAGCTTTAATTCAAAGAGTTTATCTATTTAACTATTAATAAGATTTTGGAACCATGTCCTTTTTTTACATAGTGTCGTCATTTTTACAGTATTTTCAGAAGTAAAAATTTAGGTTCTTTGCCAGGCCGTGCCAGACTGTAGCTGCTTTCAGGTTCTTCTTCTTGTGGGTTTTTCTGCATTTAGTTTCGTCTGATAAGAATGCTCAATTTGGTTGAGGTCACCTAAAGGACTTGGTTACTTAAAAACATTCCACTTATTGTCTTAAGAAGATTTTGTAATATGTTTTGAGCTATTATCCATCTGGACACTTCAGAATACACCCTGCCTTTTCCGTGGTCAGATCATCAATAAACACCAAGGAATTTCCCCTGGAAGCCATACATGGCTATGCCATACAACTTTGTGGTATGCTTTATACACACGTGGACAAAATTGTTGGTACCCTTCGGTCAATGAAAGAAAAACTGACAATGGTCACAGAAATAACTTTAATCTGACAAAAGTAATAATAAATAAGAATTCTATGAATGTTCACCAATGAAAGTCAGACATTGCTTTTCAACCATGCTTCAACGGAATTATAAAAAAAAATGAACTCATGGAACAGGCCTGGACAAAAATGATGGTACCCCTAACGTAATAGTTTGTTGCACAACCTTTTGAGGCAATCACTGCAATCAAACGATTCCTGTAACTGTCAATGAGACTTCTGCACCTCTCTGCAGGTATTTTGGCCCATTCCTCATGAGCAAGCTGCTCCAGTTGTTTCTGGTTTGAAGGGTGCCTTTTCCAGTCGGCATGTTTCAGCTCCTTCCAAAGATGCTCAATAGGATTGAGGTCAGGGCTCATAGAAGGCCACTTTAGAATAGTCCAATGTTTTCCTCTTAGCCATTCTTGGGTGTTTTTAGCTGTGTGTTTTGGGTCATTGTCCTGTTGCAAGACCCATGACCTGCGACTGAGACCCAGCTTTCTGACACTGGCCAGCACATTTCTCTCTAGAATCCCTTGATAGTCTTGAGATTTCATTGTACCCTGCACAGACTCAAGACACCCTGTGCCAGATGCAGCAAAGCAGCCCCAGAACATAACAGAGCCTCCTCCATGTTTCACAGTAGGGACAGTGTTCTTTTCTTGATATGCTTCATTTTTCCGTCTGTGAACATAGAGCTGATGTGCCTTGGCAAAAAGTTCCATTTTTGTCTCATCTGTCCATAGGACATTCTTCCAGAAGCTTTGTGGCTTGTCAACATGTAGTTTGACACATTCTGAACAATATGTAGTCACAGGAACATCTAGCTGCTTGGAAATGGTCTTATAGCCTTTACCTTTAACATGCTTGTCTATAATTTTCTTTCGAATCTCCTGAGACAACTCTTTCCTTCACTTCCTCTGGTCCATGTTGAGTGTGGTACCATCATTTTTGTCCAGGCCTGTTCCATGAGTTAATTTTTTAAAATAATTCTGTTGAAGCTTGGTTGAAAAGCAATGTCTGACTTTCATTGGTTAACATTCATAGAATTTTTTTAAATTATTACTTTTGTCAGATTAAAGTTATTTCTGTGACCATTGTGAGTTTTTCTTTCATTGACCGAAGGGTACCAACAATTTTGTCCATGTGTGTATCATGAGCAGTTTCTCTTCTCAAATTTCTTCTTTTCTCGTAGAAGTTAATCTTGGTTTTACCTGTCCCTAAAATCGTGTTCCAGAACTAGACAAGACTTTTTCAGATATAGGGTACTGTACCTTGGCATACGAATGCCCCGCCTTAGGAATTTTCATCTTAAGAACAAAAAAAATTTGTAAGAAATGTAAGAAATTTGCCTCGGCATGCAAAGCATTTCTGGCATGCGAGCGAAAGAACTGAGCTTGTGTTATGTTGTGCGTGTGCATAAGTTGCCAATACGTCCAGGAGCCATTGAAAACGTAGTGAAAAACCAAGCAAAGCGACTTTATGCGAGTGTACTTTATTTTGAATTTTGTTTAAGAAGCAAGAACAGTGGCAAGAGGAAAAGGGAGCCACTTTCAGCTAGTCCCAAGAGGAATCATAATTTAAGGTTAAGTGAGGTTTACTTTGTGTTTATTTCCTATTTTACTTCATTTATGTACATGTATTTTATAAATGTTTTGATTGTTTTTTACATGCAAAAATATGATTATAGTGTATATTTTTGGGTGACTGGAACAGATGATCTGCTTCTACATTATTTCCTTTGCGAAAATGCGTTTTTCCAATATGAAATTTCACCATAAGAACTCACCCCTGGAATGGATTAAATTTGTATGCTGAGGTACCACTGTGTTTCCTAGCAAGGTCTAACCTGGGCTTCGGGTTTGTATCTTGAAGTAAACTCTTTGAAAATGCTACGCAATTAGTAATTTGTATATCCAGATTGTTCCAGGTCTTTTGATGTTTCTTCTTCTTAAAATGTAACAAATTGCTAATTTCGCCCCTCCAAAATTGTCTGCTATCTCTCAGATAGTTAGCCATTTGGACTACATATTGAATGTTCCCATAAATAAATACTTTATTTCAACTGCAGACATTTTATCTCCTTCATTCATCATAAAATTGTAAATCCTAAACAGTTAATGCAGCATTTTTGTTAAACTATTTGAATGAAACCTAAAATGCTATCACATTGTGATAACTTCATTTCAATTCAAATCCACTGTGAATGGTGTACAGAGACAAACTAGGAAGGAAAATTCTGTCACTGCCTGAATACTTATGGACCTGACCATAGTTCTGTGAACCCAAGTGTCTTGGCTTTGTAGAAATAGCTACCCACTAATTTAGTTAAAATTGTAGATAACTCTGGAAATTTACGGACTGACTCGACAATAACAATAACAGATAACTGTCTGTCTATCTGTCTGTCTGTCTGTCTGTCTAAATTACCCACCTGCCCATAAAAGGCCACTCGGAAGTAGGTACCCAGCAGACGACGACCCGTCTGCATAACCTCCAAGATCTTAGAATATGCCCTCTGTAGGGTGTCGTACAACCGTCTCAGCTTCTGCAAAACAGAAATTAAATAGGTGAAAGAAAATTAGTCTGCAAGTGTACATAAATGAAAAAAATACTTAGGTCATGCTACAAGAAGTAATGTGCAAAAGCCTTGAGCCACCCCACATTTCTTTAGATAAAATTTATGTGGTTATTATGGACAATGAAATCCAAAATAGTCCCTCAGGAAGCCTTGAGAAATATTCTTCAAGACTACATTAAAAATACAAGAAAGTCTGGCTCTTTGGAAGACTTTGGCACAATCTCATTCTGTTTCATTCTGTTATAAGTTTAATGTCCTCTTTATGCATTTGGCATGGTTGTGGACACCCCCTGCTCCTTTTTTTACAGTCTCAGTTTTCAGAGTCCCTAGTTTGATTGTGAGTACAAGCTGCTGTCTGTGAAGAATTCTGCATCCTCTATAGTAGTGCTGTGGGTTTCCTCCGAGTTCTCCAGTTTCCTGCCACTGCTCAAATACATGCAGGAAGTAAATTGCCTACACTAAATCACCCCGATATGACGTGTGTGTGTCCAGGGTGTATTTCACAGCTGCTCTTCCACGGAAAGGTCCTAGATACACCAGGATCCTGACCATGATAAAATGGTCAATGAATAGGAATGAATTAAGGAGAGCAGTTGCAATGATTATGATTATTGTAAATAATATTTCCCAAAAATTATGTGTAAGCTCCAGGGCAAGCTCATTCACTGTCTGTATTTATAGCTTACTATGATTTAATAATATTTAATAATAATATTGCTGTACTTACTACAGTATCAGTGAGCACAAAAGCACTATGTTATTTAACCTTAAGTCTTACTACAATGAGTGAATTAAAATGGGTTAAGAGGACAAAGGTCATGTTGACATAAACTTGTCAAACTATATTTATGACACTGTATAAAGCATCCATATATGGAAACCCAGGCCTTGTTTATGACTACTTTTTATAAACACATTAAGAAGCAGCGCTGGTTAGATTTACAGAAGCAATCTTGAGAACATGTGTGGATTTCTTTTTGAATGTCATTTGAGGTCATGGTGCAAGTGGACTACAAATGCTAACAGGAGGGTCAGATTTCTATTTTGGCTGCAAATGTTTTTTAATTGAAGGGTAAACCCAAACATTAAACATAAAATGCCTGACATTATATCCATATAACACAAATTAGGAGTTCCCCATGTGCATCAGTAAGCCTTGGCCACCCATGACCCTGTCAACACTTCACTGGTTTTCCTTCCTTAAATTACTTTTGGTAGGTCGTGATCACTGCAGACCAGGAACATCCCACAAGAGCTGCAGTTTTGGAGTTGCTCTGACCCAATCCTTTAGTCATCACAATTTAACCCTTGTCAAAGCCACTCAAATCCTTACGCTTGCCAATTTTTTCTGCTTCCAACAAACAAACTTGTGGAAAAAAAGTTCATTTGCTGCCTAATATATCCCACCCACTTCTAGACGCCATTGTAAAGTGATATTGAAAATGTACCTACTGTAGTAGGGCCAAATTTTAATGGCTAGACAACTGGGGCAGAGCAACTCCAAAACTATAGCTGTTGTGGGATGTTTCCAGGCTGTAGTGCCCAGGACATAGCAAAAGTGATCCAAGTAAGGAAAAGCGGTGAACTGGCGCCGGTGATGTCTGGCCAAGACTCAATGGTGCACATGTGAAGCCTTGCCCATGTAGGCTGGTCCAATAGAAAAGCAACTGTAGGTTAGTTTGAGGATACATCAGGGTAGTCTATTACCCTGTCTACCATATAAACTGAATATAAATGTTTATAAAATGTAGGCCATATAAGTTTTAGGACCGCTGCTGTTCTCCATATACATGCTTCCCTTGGAAGGATGTAGAAGGATTTAGAAGGATTTACTATTACTACCAGCTCGAAACATTCTATCCATATCTGAGGCAGAAAAGCTGATTCATGCATTGATGACCTCCAGACTGGACTATTGTAATGCATTACTAGGTGGTTGTCCTGCATCCTCAATAAACAAGCTTCACTTAGTCCAAAATGTAGCCGCCAGGGTTCTCACTAGATATGATCATATAACCCCAATACTATCATCCCTGCACTGGCTACCTGTTCAGTTTAGAATTAATTACAAACTAGCATTACTTACGTACAAGGCTCTAAATGGTTTAGCTCCCACGTATCTATCCGGCCTTCTGACACATTACAATCCACCACGCTCCTTAAGATTGCAAAACTCTGGACTTCTAGTTGTTCCCAGAATATCAAAATCCACAAAAGGGGGTAGGGTGTTCTCATATTTATCTCCTAAGCTTTGGAATAGCCTTCCTGACAGTGTTCAGGGCTTAGACACAGTCTACCAGTTTAAAAGTAGACTCAAGACACATCTCTTTAATCTGTCATATGCATAATACATCCCTTAACCTTGTACTCCAGTACATCTAAATGCACACTCCTACTGTATCTATCTAGTGCTGCTAATATCCTGAACGGCATCTACGTTAATTATTTTTCACCTGTTCTTCTTTCTCTACCCATCCCGTAGCATCTGGAGATGGTGCCAGCTCCAGTAGACAGAGGCCAACCCTGCGAGGATCTTGAGGCATCTAGAGAATGACAACCTCCAGCTGGATTCTGCTTCATGATGGTTTGGAGCTCCCAGTGATCCGGACCACCCCCACCCCCCCTCTGTCCTCTGCACCTGCACTCATCCCTGTGCTGAACTGGACTCCATGATAACTTGGACAACTTCTGTTATACTGAACTTCCAGCAGCCCAACACACATGATGTTGTTATATAATTCCTGTTATCCGTTATCACCCAAATGAGGATGGGTTCCTTGTTGAGTCTGGTTCCTCTCAAGGTTTCTTCCTATTGTCCTCTCAGGTAGTTTTTCCTTTCCACCGTCGCCGTAACCCTTGGCTTGCTCATCAGGGACAATCTCATTACTATCTAAAACACATTATTCTCACTCATACACACTTCCATATAAATTTTAATTTTTATCTTGTGAAGCTGCTTTTAGACAGAGTTTGTTAAAAGCGCTAAATAAATAAAATTGAATTGAATTGAAATATAAGGTTATAAAATGCAGGCCATATAAAGTGAGGCTGAGTGACATCTGTGACATGTGTGACATGAGCACTCTGTGTATGAGCACACTCTGTGTGTCCTCCGTACTCTCAACTGATGTGGTGTTTATAGAAAACAAATGTGGATAACATTAAATCAAGTCCAGTGACCTGAACCTGCCACTGTCCTGTCAGGAAAATGAAAGCAAACAGAATGTTCCGGAGCTCCATTTCAACGACCTTAGTCAAAGTTCTGAATACTTGTTGTTATATAACGGATTTCTGCGCAAAATTATTTTTTCAACTAAATCTGTAATAGAATGCTGTTCTTCCGGATGCTTCTGTCAAGGGCTTGAGAACGGTCCACCAATGCCTTAAACCTATCTTTACTTTCCATAGCGAATTAATACTAAACAATTTTTATTACATACATTTCATTATCAACTTTTCTATTATTATTTATTGTATTATCACTTGTCATATCATACAGTACAAAACCTTATTTATTTTTTGTGGCTATTCATTTCCAATATTTCCGTATAAGCTTAAGGGTTTTAAGCTTTTTTAACCGCACTTTTCTTTTCTTTTCTTTATTTCTTTTTGAGGAAACAAAAAATGCTTCTCACACATTTTTCCTTTGAGTAATGTTTTGCAGAAGCAATATGTTGTAATTGCAACAGTGCTAACAATTTTGCAATATTGTGTATACTACTGAGAATTTATGCAGCTTATGCAAAAAGATTGTACAAGCAGTCAGATAATCTATGTTTCACATTAAAGTGTGAATACAGAATGTTGTTGATCAAACTGAGAGCTAACGTTCCAAATTCTTCCAAATATTCCTCCAGTGTGTTTAAAGAACAAAAGCTCTTCTAGAATGAAGACCCAGCAAAATTGTACTAGCTATTTTAGACAGTACAGTTATGACATGCTGACATAACCCTGCTCTGCACTAATAGTGTGTTAGTGTATATCTAAAATAAACAGACAGGACAGAGCTTTTCTCTTTTAGACCCTAGCATGTGAATGTGTGAGTTGTAAGTTAAGCCTTTATTTGTCTCAAAACATCTATCATTAATTGGTATTAACTGGTAATTTAATTTAAAAAATGAAACTAATATATTCTAAATTTATTACATGTAAAGTTATACATTTCAATATTTTTTATTTCAATGATTATGACTAATAGCTCATGAAAATCAAAGATCCAGTATCTCAAAATAATTGTATATTTAAATATTTTTTTCCTAAGATAAATTAGAAGAAGGACTTGTTCAAGTCTCGTTTAGCACAAATTACTGCATCATCTGCATTACCGCTTGGCATGAAGGTGATCTGCTTGTCGCACTGCTGAGGTATTATGGATAATCAGGTTGCTTTGACGGCAGCCTTCAGCTCGTCTGTATGGTTGGATAAGGTGTTTCATCTTCCTCTTGACGGAAGCTCATAGATTTTCTATGGGGTTCAGGTCAGGTGAGCTGGCTGGCCAATCAAGCACAGTAATATCATGGTCAGCAAATCAGTTAGTAGTAGTAACTACTGGTAGTTTTGCTGAGTGCTGGAAAAGAAAATCAGATTCTCTTTGAAGTTTGACAACAGACCAAAGTATGAAATGCTCTAAAATCTCCTGGTAGGCGAGATCTTTGGATTTGTTAAAACAGAGTGAATGCAGATGACATGGCACCCTTAATCATCAACGACTGTTCACACTGGACTTGAAGCAATTGGATTCTGTGCCTCTCCATTCTTCCTTTAGACTCTGGAACCTTAATTTCCAAATGAAATTTACTTTCATCTGAAAAGAGAACTTTGGCCCACAAGGAATGGTTCAGTTGTTTTTCTCCTTAGACCAGGTAAGATGTTGTTTTCGGTTAAGGAATGGCCTAATACTTGGTGCTGTAACATTTGTAGGTCTGTCCATGGTGGCTCTTGATGTACTGATTCCAGCCTTGCTCCACTTCTTGTGAAGCTTCTTTTCACACCAAACCTGTCCATTCTAGCCAACCTTTCATGAACATGTTTCAATACAGCACCTTCTTTGGCTTTGCTCCTTGTAGAGAGTATCGATGATTGTCTTCTGGACAACTGTCAAGTCAGCAGCCTTCTTCATGCATTTACTGATCTATAACAAGATATATTCTAATAATTCAAATTATTCTAATATTCTGAGATACTAGAATTTTGGTCTCCATAAGCCATAATCATAAAAGTTGTGGGACACCTGTAACCTATCCCAGGATACTCAGGCACTAGACAGTCCATCGCAGGGCACAAGCACTCGCACACTATGGACAATTTTTTAGTTATTAGCCATGAGTAGACAGGGCCTTGATAAGAGTGGCAGTTGGTGGAGGTGGGGCATGAATCATCCCCCATTTGATCAGTAACCTGTTGAGCCACCACTGCCTTATCACATTAACGCTTTGGAACCAAACTACATTTTTTCTCTCACCTCAAACTCATGACGCTTTTCATAGACTGGAATAATGAGCCGGGCAATGTATGTGATAAGCTCAAACCGTTCTGCTTTCCAGAGTCCTTCCACACATAGCTCCAGCTGCTCTACCAGAACATCCTGTTACACACACACAAACACACACACACACACACACACAGAAGATAAATTGTGGTTTGAACTATTGAGACAGTCTATATAGCAATAATAAAAAACATGTTGTTCAACTTGTCCTAACATAACTTTCTCCATTATCTCTAACGCAGATGCCTATAAGCTAGCTCAATGTCAGTGCACTACTTTTGGTTTCTATTAACATTGAACATGTTTTACCTCACTGTAGTATACATCTTGCATGCCTGAGTCTTCTTTCATGGCAGCCTCCTCCTCTATGTTAAATGAGATCTTCTTAAAAGCTGCCAGACCACTCGGGAACAGTTCTAATAACCAGACAGCAACAATATGCTAGGTTAAAGTACTGTATTACAAGAATTAAAATATATATATATGAAATAAAAAATGCAGACAGATAATTTTCAAACATTATAGTTTTGAGTAGTGCATTGCTTATATTGGAATAAAAACTACATATGGTATAAATTATAATCAGGTATAGCATTTTGTTTTACAACTTGTCCAGTGTTGCTAGCCTTTGTGTAATAATTTGCACATACTGTCAAGGCATGCAAACTTGCTTGCAGAAAATATCATTAACCGATTACACTAAACTGTCAACTACTAAATTCCAAACAGCAGGTAAATATTTATTCATACTTGTCCTGTGCACTATTAATGTAAACACAGTTACAGATTTCTTTTAATAACAGGAAGAAAAGGCGACTTACTTTTCCGAAACAAATACTCTGCTACTAAAGCCGCAATGTGGACGTAACACATAGCTGCCTGTGGGAACAAAAGATTCACACAAGCGAAGTTAACCTAAATAAAGATACAACAGACTGACACTTATTCTAAGAGAGATCATAATTGATGTCACTGAATGACAAACTGAGCTAATACACAAAAGTTTTCGTATTAGAAATAAAAGACAGCAAGAATTGCAAAATAAGGGAGAAAAGGTCATTACCTCAATAATCTCAACTGGTTATGTTTCTTTTATCTTCTTATAAAGGCATAAAACATCATGCTTTTCACTATACACTTTTGTACAACATTAAACTTGTTAGTGCAAGCATTTTTGTATCCAAATTAAATACGCTTTTGTGCTACAAAGATAAAGGTCAACAAAATAAGCTTGGTAAATGACGTGCTGTTAGATTACTGCTTCCTCTCACTACCCCCCACGATGCTCGCCACACATTACATATGGCACATTTGTACATTTTGCAGACCACAGAACTGTGAACTTTGAATTGCGAGTTTGCACATTATTCTGCACATTGTCTTGTCCATAACTGGTCATGGTTTCTACATTCCACTTCAACTCTTCTTTATATACATACACTGTATATTGTGTATATATATATATATATATATATATATATATATATATATATATATATATATATATATATATATATATATATATATATATTCTATTGTTTGTATACAATGTACATTTAAAACCTTTCACAGATAAAATTTCTATTAAATTCTTTCTATATTTGTAATTTGTTTCAAAAAATCTCTTATTTCATACTTTATACTCTTATTGGAAAACAAATTTTTATAGGTCACCAGGAGCATTTTATTTCATATCATACTGTACTGTATATGAATATATGTGACTTTTTTATTGGAATTTACTGAAGGACGGTGCAGATAATACTAAGGTTTACTGCATCTCCAGAAAAGTTCCAAAATAAATAATAGTTTTTACTAATAAGACCAAGGTGTTCGGTCATCATGATGCACTGTGCCATGCACAACTAAGGATATCTCAGGATATTCCTGATCACAATATTCAATAATCCGGAAAACAAACTAGCAAACTGATGTGGATAAAAAAGGAAAATCCATCCTCTTTCAGATGCTGTGGCAGGATTTTTTTTCCCATCTGAGACTATTTGTTGTCTTATAAACAGTGATGACCACACATCTGTTATTAAGGACCTCATGAGAAGAAACACAAAACTGAAGAAGATACGTTTTCTTCTTTTTCTTTTCATCCTTCATCTCTGATGATCATTTGAATGCGTAAAAATATGTACATGCCTACATGTATAAATATATAAAACATGTACATTCATTTCAAGATATTTATAATATAACAAGAAAACTAAAACTAATAATAAAAAACACAGAGGGAATAGTAGAATAGTAAGAAGGTGCTTCTGGCTTCAGTTAACACATCAAACTGGTTTCGACATGTCCTTTATGCAACAGCTGGAATGCAGAGAAATAGCATAGAGTACGAGACAAGTTTAAAACCACACTGAAGTATAAACGCATAATATACTATACTGTGCAATCAGTTCTTATTGGCATTTCATACGATGTATCAAAATCTTTGTTCCTGGATAGTAAGTGTAATTTTATAATTGCTTATTCCTAAATAGAAAAAAATAGCTATACATTCCCTTAAACTTCCCGAAAATTCATTATTCATTGAGAAAACTGAAAATGTGTGTGTTTTTTTTGTCTTTGATTGATGTTTTTTAGTCAAAAAAAAAAAAAAAAAACATCAACTGAAGCCAACAAGTTTGTATTTATACTAAACTTATACAAAATGACTACAAAAGATTTAGAAGTCAGTAGTTTAAAGATTCCAAACACAGCCTCTCATCAGGTTCTCATTATAATTTATTTGCTAGGGTTTTTTCGAAGTCCAGTATTTCCTAATGGAATCGATCGCCTTGCTTCCATGTTATCTTTGAGTTTATCAAGATGAACATCAAGGATATGGATCTTGAGAAACAGCCTGCAGCCCACTATGAGCTTATTTATAAGAGTCTCAGAGGGCTCCACATAGCTTTCGGCTTTGTGATTGCATTAAACCAGTGCAACAAAGCAAATCCAAGTGGCTTTCTCTTCCTAGTCAGGAAGGGAATAAAGACCCCAGCTTTAAATTTTGCCTTAGACAGTTTAGGAATCCTTATCTGTAACATAAGTCTCATAAGGTCTTATCTGATGTGCAGTGGTAGCATTAGCACCTTTAGATTGTGCACCACTTGACGTTGTTCCTCCCTTCAACTAGCTCGGTCCATAATGTCCAGTCCTACAGTTAATAGTGCACCTTGGTGTCCCTACCGTGTCGAAGACAAAGACAGCACGGAAACTCCACTGCATTGGAGAGCCATAAGGAATGCCTCCAATTTTACGTCTTTGATGACCTTAACTATTCTTATCATACTGCAAAGCATCCAGTAATATCTTGGCGCTGTTCAGGAAAAAGACAATATGTTTCTTAATTACGTGAATGAAAAGATGCACATTTGGTGCATCTTTTGATGCACAATGAAAAATGAGTACATTTCAAAAGAGGATTGTCCTGGACGAATATAAAAATAGGAAAATATAATACATTAATCCTGTGTAGTAGGAGCAAATTATTCGCCAAGTTTGTTTAGAATTGTAACACAGATTCTATTGAATTAAGATGATTATTAAATGGTCATACTTAACAAATCGCCACCCGGATATCGTGATAGTAGTGTATCGGGAGGTCCGTGGTGATTTGCATAAATAATAGGCTACATTCAGTTATTTATGTCATTCATGCAGTCCCTGTTATTCAATATACACTGGCTTGGCAAAAAAAGTCACATTGAATCAGCCTTGGCTTTGATTACAGCACACAATGTGGTGTTCAGTTCACTTGTGAAAATGATTCCTCATGGTCACAGAACTACTCTTTTTTTTCCTGAAATATCATCACCCACTGATGTGAGACCCTGTATATATCATTCAGTATATTCAGGTCATCAGCTGACTTCATTTTATTGCCACGTAAGATTGCTGAGCCTAGATCTGACCAACTGAAGCAACCCCTGATCATAACACAGAGGTTTGTACAGTACAGTGGGCACTATGCATGATGGGTGTATCACTTCATGTGCTCCTCTTCTTACCTTGATGCGCCTAAGTTGCTTTCTTTGCTTGATGCAATCCAATAATTTGACCCTTCTGTATTGGTAACTTTGTTTTCTGGCAGGGCGATGTATAATTTCAACATGATCAAAACCTACGTATGTAAGTACTATATGGCTGGTTGATGAAAATATGAATATAGTGTGTTATATTTTGCATCTTTATTGTTGGTCATCATATAATTAACAACACACTGAACGGCCGACTTACTTTACACAGCGGTGTGTATAAAGAGTATGCAAGTTAAAAACAAATTGCAACATTTGCAGTGTAGTACACAAAGTTTCCAGAGAATCAACACTTATAACATTTGCTTGCACAACTGACTGATATTTGTTTAAATATCCTGTTTCGCTGGAACCTGTGGTTGTTTTGACACCTGCATTTTCTTTTTTTCCTTGTAAAGTGTGAAAGCTGTTTTTCGAGGCCATAAGCCGTCCAGAGAGTCAATAATCTAGAAAATTAGTATTTTAGTATTAGTATTCTGCAGCTTACTCTGTGCTACACTGTATGGAGTTGTGCATTTGTTTCATAGCACGGAAATAAAAATTTCATGCACTTATGGAACCCTTCCCCAAATAAGCCCAGGATCAGACCTGAATGCAGTCTCAGAAACAATACTACTACTCCATACAAGCATAATATCGAATAGCTAAATATAATACTTCTAAAATAATCTATTTAATACTAATACATTATTTATACCTAATATACTGCATTTGTTACACTGAAAAATATGTGGTTGGTCAGATTAAAGAAAATATTTGTGGGAATCTTCTGTGGATAACATAGAAAAGTTAGTGTCATATAATATATAATTATAGAACAGTTAGTTCCGACCTAGTAATCTAAGGGCATTGGTGGCTCAGTGGTAGCTGTTTCATCTGCCATGCAAACGACCCAGGTTTGATTCCAAGCCAATGCCCAAACCCCAGGCAGTAGACCCCAGTGCTGGTCCCCAGTTTGGATAAAATGGGAGGGTTGTGTCAGGAAGGGAATCTAGTAATCTGATTGGATGAGAGCCATTCCACAAGTGGTGATAAACGGTAACAGCATTGGGACATTTAACTATAGGTATCACTCCATGTCACAGGTGTAATATCTGTTAATTACACTAACTGTTGGTTGCTATTGTGTGTGAAAATAGACTCTGCAGTACTGAGGAGAGTGCAGCAGCCTGGAAAAACCCACCTTGCAAATCAGACCCGAAAGCACTTTCAGCAAGGAAACACATCTGATAATGTTTAACAACACATGGTATAAATTACGAGTTTTCTCTGAACTGTTTGTGTTGATTTAATTATGCCTACAATGAGCTACAAAGCTAACTAGCTTTTAAACCATGCCAGTATACCAAATCCATACTCTCTAAGGCGCCCAATGCCACTGAACCGAATTTGATACTGACTGATCGACATGATTACGCGGTTAAGGAATGTAACAATGTTTGTCCTACCAAGCCCTAAATAACTAATAATAAAACCGCACCTTCACTACCTACATAAAGCGATATTAAAACGACGCTTCTGACAATTACGAACTATTACGTGGGTGTACTCCTGTAAACAGATATGCACCGACCTATAGATATTGTCTATAGACATAGACTACATGTCTATTTATCTCACCTGCACTCTTACATACACAGGTATACGGCGGCCAGAGCACACCAGCATGAGGCTTGATTTGTTTTCTCCAAGTGAAGAGAAGTAATATTCGCGCAATCCCGTTGTAATTAACACACATTTAAAGATGCGTGAAGGCATCAATCACACGCAAAAGCTGCACGCAAATGCACCTGCTGGACCATTAAACAGTGGGGGAAGTGTTATAGCATTATCCAAAGAGGGAAATACATGTTAGTATTTACAGTGACATTAAAATATTTGTATTGAGTTTAATCATGTAGAACTTTTTATATTCATAAGAACTCTCAAAGACTAATAAACATGGTTGGGAGAAAATAAAACACATGTGCGAGAAATAGAGTGAGGTGAGTGATTCAGAAGGATGCTCCGTTAGTTCTGCGAAAGATGTGTGTTGAAGGAGCCGAATAAACTGGTTAAATGAATGAACAAATCATAATTTCTTGATGTGTGGTGTTTGTAGAACTGTTGTATAAAAGCAATATCACAACTGAGGTAGTGCTGTTTTGCTGACTATCATCATAATAACTGTGATAACTTTGGCACTTGGGCAGCACCCTCGTGCCTACGGCAACATCACAGCCGTGCGGATAACCAGCACAACGGCACTCCATCTCATGCGGCATTGTGATCCAAAACACTCGTAAACCAAATCATCATTTCCCATATGAAATAATGAAAACTCAAATTATTCGTTCGACAGCCCCAAAAAATAAATACATAAAAATAATTAATACAATCTATAAAATGAAGATAAAACAAATTAATCTGCACTTTACCTTTAAAAAAAGTACAAATAATTCCTGACAGATAAGTGTTTCCGTTGGTGCACGCAGTGTTTCCGTTGGTGTGTGTGTGTGTGTGTGTGTGTGTGTGTGTGTGTGTGTGTGTGTGTGTGTGTGTGTGTGTGTGGAATTAGCCCCTTCCCTCGCCTCGTTTTACACAGTAACACTCCTCCTCCCTCTCCCCACCTCGCTTTTTAAGATTCACAACAAACACATACACACACAACGGAAACACAGTTTTAACAGTAAAAAAAAGCATGAGCGCATATTAACGGAATCACTTTTTAAGTTTCACAACAAACGCATAAACACAGCGGAAACACCGTATTAACGGAAAAAAAGCGAGACTGGCATGAGCGCATACTAACGGAATCATTTAAGTTTCACAACAAACGGACACACACACAAACACAGAAACACCGTTTTAACAGGGAAAAAAAGAAATCTCTGAGACTGGCATGAGCGCATACTAAAGGAATCACTTTTTAAGTTTCACAACAAACACACGCACACAACGGAAACACCGTTTTAACAGGGAAAAAATAAATCTCTCTGACCTGGCGTGAGCATACTAAGGGAATCTCTGCGGTAAAGTAAAAAACAAAACAAAAAAACAAATGAACCAGCACCTTACCTTTGAAAAGAATCGCGACAGAGCATAGTTTCTGTGTGTTGGTGAAGCCGGGGAGGTGGTGAAAAGGCGATAGAGCGCCTGTGCATGCGTGTGCCGGTGTCAAATTACGCGCGCACACGCATAAGAGACGAGCAGAGTTTCTGTGTGTTTGCGAAGCTGTTGGGAGCGGGGGGGGGTATAGGTGAGAGAGTGACGCTCTGTGTCAAAATAAGAGTCGCATGCGTGATACATGATACTCTGCGCTCGTAAACTAATACTTGCTCGGTTTCCGATTACAAATTTATTACAAATCTTTGCTCGGTTTGCGGAACACTCGTAAACCACGTTACCCGCAATCCGAGCTTCCACTGTAATATAAATAACATGGTTTTGTTTCACCAACATTATTAAATCAAGTAATGAAAGAGAAATATAACGACTTTGAAACTTAAAGCAAAAAACTGACAGCAAAACAAAGTCCACAATTCAATTACTAAAATCCAAAGATTTTTTTTTGCTTTCTGTGCTACTGTAGATCACTACTCCTATACACACACTGTATATATACATACCTCTGAGGTGTCTCCATTTTTGAGGTGAGCTCGTGCCATGCTGTCCAACCAGGTGCGTCTGAGTTCAGGTGTGCTGGCGTAGGAGCGGGCAAGACTGTACTGCAGATCCAGCAGCATTTCTGGATCCTTTTCATGCTCACGCATTTGAGCTGTGGCCATCAGTACGGTACGGATGCGCATCGTCAGGCCCTTCACTTCAGTGGGAAAAGATGTAGACTAAACAGGCACAAGCAGATTTTTACAGGAACAGTTAGATGATCACACTCAAAAATAATGATGGGACATTCCCAGGTGTTAAAGTAAAATATTCCAATAACTAATCCAATAACAGCACACTCGTATTGTACAAGTCTAATAGCAGTTAATCTCAGCTAAAGTAGGAACACTAATTCACTCAACAGCCTTTTCTTTTTTTCCTCTTAATTAGCAAGGCTAAAATAACTCAGTTTGTCATGCAACAGAGATAACTCATACAACAGAGATAACTCATGCAACAGAGATAGCTCAGATTGTCATGCAACATAGATAGCTCAGCTTGCAAACAGAAAACCAGAAAAGTCTTTTGTCCTTATATCTCTCCCACCGCAGAGAATGTGCTGCATGTTAGAAAGCACTGACACTGAATTTTTTCTCCACAAATGTTAGACAAACATCCTCTTAGTGAAACCTTAACCTTATCAACTTGTACACATTTTAATTCGTCCGCCATACAACACCCTGTAAACAATTTGTCACCATGGAGACATATTATAGTTGTTACTACACACTAGAAATATGCATCAGGACAAGTGATTCTGATTTGAATTACAGCTTTCAATGCTCTCTTGGCAAGCTGTTATCAAAAATCAATATCTGACCAAACATTCAAAAAATTCAACATTACCGTGGTATCAGATACAATTAAAAGAGCATTATTGACCTGGGAGCTCTGATTCATTATTCAACGAATTGAATTCATGTACTAACAAACACTTGGCCTTACATGGAAGATCTTATGAATTGCTCTGAAATTCCTTTTCGGTCCCCCTTAATCTAACACAAAATGTCAATGCAATGAGATGTAGCGTAACGTGATATACCTTCATGGCCTTGTCACTGTTGGCAAAGTTGTTGATGATGGATAACGACTCCTGGAAACGTGAACTTCCTGTCAGGGCCACATCTGCAATTAGCTGACTCACAGCAATGATGATCTTCAGAGGAAGAAGAGCCAAAACAAACAAACAAGGAAAGGTAAATATGGTTACATAACCAACCAACTATGGGCCTCTCTAACCAATTATGGATATTTTTGGAAAGTTTTTTCCTTCTTTCTCATTCTCATAAATGATCATCCAGCCAAAGGCGAATAAAATGGGTCACTGAAGTCAAGACTTTTTGAATACAGCATTTAACCCAGAGAAAGGGTTTTCTGAAAAGCCTTTTTCGTGGCTTATCTTCAAGTTGTTAGTTAGTAGTAGTTAATATGTGTAAAATGATATATAGATTTCATAATGTTTCACCTTTATATAATTTCCCTTTGTTTTATTATTATATCCTATGGCACAGAATGACTGACGCTACACTCCTCCTGAATCTACTGCACAACCAGGCAGTAAACAGTAATCCTACTTCATCAATATCAAAAGAATACTGAGCAGGGGGCATCCTTATAATGTGCCCAATCCACTCATCTCACTTCAGCACAGGAAGCAGCTCTACTCTGAGTCTTTTAGAACTGTTAAGCTTCTCATTACAGCATCTAAAGTAAACCTGGAAGCTTTGGAGAGGCTTTTCAGGGTTGGATGAACATCATTTGCAAACAACAGGAACATTGACTTAAATTGTGCATACTAGACACCACTTCACCCTTGCCTACATATTAACCTCCTGTGAATGAAATCCAAAAATGGAAATACAGACAGGACACGCCTTTGTCAAAGTCCAACACCTACTTTAAATAGACTTAACGCCAATTCAACCAATACTCATTGTGCTCATACATAGCAGCCCAGATATTCAATTCCATTCAATTTTATTTGTATAGTGCTTTTAACAACTGTCATTGTCACAAAGCAGCTTTACACAATCAAAAGAATTATTTAAGTTTGTATGAAATGTGAATATGTATGAATCAAAATGGTCAGATAGTCCATGATGAGCAAGCCGAGGGCGACAGTGGCAAGGAAAAACTCCCTGAGATGAAACCTTGAGAGGAACCGGACTCAACAGGCAACCCATCCTCATTTGGGTGAAACAGAAAGCAGGAATTGATCCGCATTCATACTGTTTGTTAGGTGGCAGGCAGTTCAGTATAACAGTTGATGTTAATTGATGTTAATATGGAGTCCAGGTAGTTACTGGAGGCTCAGATAGAAATTCCAGTCCTGAACAATCGAGCGACTGCAGCCAAGTCAAGTCCACAGAGAAACAGCTGTCGACATCAGCCGAGGCCAGAACCGTCTTCGTGGTAGAGCGAAACCGTCCTCAGACACCAGATGCATCCCAAAGAGACCACACGGGTCATCCATGTGACGAGCAGGGCACCAGGATGAGTCAGGCAGGTTCAGAGGGCAGAGGGAGTCTGGATCACTGGCATGTGTAGCACAGATACCCCAGAGACCTGCAGTACCTTTACAAAAAGGTAAACTATCCTAACTTTTCCAAATTCAATCTCTGGGTGGAGGCTCAGCGTCTCTCCTAAACTCTAAATACAATGTTCAGATGGAATCTCCTTTTCAGAGCCCAAGCATAGACTTTTCCTGGAAAGCTCAACCCTTTAGCTTAATAGGGACCATCATCTCATTTTTTAATCAACAAACACTGTCTGAGATCTGCATGCAACATCCTAACCACATGCACCCAAACAAATCCAGTGTCATCAACATCTTCAACAGAAATACAAATCTCATCCACCCCTGGAGCTATGAAGGTTGTTAACCCCGGTACGAGCCTCCTGCCTCCTGTAGAGAGGAGATGCAGATTTTTTCAACATGCCCCACACCGTCTATAGTAGAGGCTACCACTCCTGAACATGTTTAGAAAAGCTTATGTATGTTTTTTTCATCCCCTGAAACTAAATGGGTTACATTGCTGGCTCAATCAACATACCTTTGCATGTGGAAACTATTCCCAGGTAAGGCTGCAAGGGTGGGTCCTGATAACCTTTATCCAGTCCCTACACGTAGACTTTTTACATATACTTTGATGAATTATTTTTGTCACCTAGTTGGCTGGTGTGTCAGTATGAACATTTTCAAAAAATGTTTTTTGAAAATGGATAAAGATATTTTCTGTATAATATACAACATATTGTCCAAATCCTTGGTGTAAATATTAAATTGTTTGCTGTCATAAAACAAGGGTTTCTACTATATTTTGGAATTTGATTGTGAGGATTTGTGCCCGCCCAGCACTAGCAATGAGGTTGGGCGCGGAGGCCTGGTGAGCAGTTCATCTCAAACGTAGCTGAGATCAGAAGTTTGTGGCAGGCTATGGGGCACTGGGTGGCCTGGTGCCTTTCTATCATGGCCAGCATTTACTTTTTCGTGACTTGTGGTGCCCTGGCTTTTCTGTGAAATCAAATCAGACAGTCTGGCCTCTGCTTTCCACAGGCATAAATGAGCCGTGGGTCCCCATGCCCGGGCCACCAGTTTATCTGGTATAAAACTGATAATCGATGTTAAGGTGTTAAATATTATGGCTGATCAGTGCATATATGACTGTGTGAGAAAGGTATCCACATACGTTTTGGGCGTGTATAACCAAATACAGAGCCTTGGGGAAAAGATTATGTACAGTGTAAGGCACTATCCTATTCATTATTATGTACATCTCATAATAATGTTATTTTAGCTAGCACTAGTGTATGTAAGTCGATAAGATACTTTAAACTAGTTTTTCTTTAGAAATGTCACAAAAAATATATACAATGTTTTTTGCTTTTAAATAGTGTACCTGGTCAAAATTTGTATTTCTCAGTAAAAAAAATAAAAAAATAAAATCATTACTACACCTGTAAGTGCATGCGCAAAAAGCTCTTCCTCTTGGTGTACTCAAAGTTGTTCTTCATTAAGAGGTAGAGCAGGCCTGCTGCTTCCCCGCGCACATTCCCCAGTTTGGACATGCAGCACTTTAGCACCTCGTAACACAATGAGCCACACAAGGTCACACGGCCCTTAAAGAGAGTCACCTGAAACTGAGACATGCAACCATGCAAAAATTAATTTTATTAAAATGATTTGTAATAAGGAATACCATAATCATAACTTCAGAAAAAAAAATGTGAAAAAAAAATGTATGCAGAAAAAATGGTGTAAAAACATGTATGAGTATAAATAAAACATATGTCTAATTCACTATATACTGTACTGTAAAGACATCATTGGGTGTGTGTTCACCTTGGACATAAAGCCTCTTAGACATGCAAAGACATGTTTGATTGCCACTTCT
The DNA here is from genome assembly GCA_030347435.1 of Clarias fuscus. Lineage (NCBI taxonomy): Eukaryota > Metazoa > Chordata > Actinopteri > Siluriformes > Clariidae > Clarias > Clarias fuscus. The sequence goes on from CM059205.1 coordinate 15,679,222, forward strand.
GATTGTCCCACTCTCAGGAAGGTTAGATAAATATCGAACACTTTCTTCATCAGATTGTTGTGGCCATCACTCTCAAGAAGCTGGTTCTGTAGGCACGAGTTCAAAAACGTTGTGCATCAGATTACATAATCAGCAGCGATACCCAATCCGGAGAAACTAGAAATCATTTGTGTCACCTTAAAGCTCTGAATGAAGAGAGAAAGTGTGTCCAGCACAATAAGGCAAGCCTCCGTAGAGATGTTACCCTCTAACAGGGCCTGATGGTTCATTTCTGCTTCAGTGGAGCCACCACCTAAAACATCATTCAGTAATTCTTAATGTTAACAGTTAATCAAGTGATTGATGAAATCATCTTCAAAAGGCATAAAGTTACACATTCCTATAAATTTCAAACATTTTTCATCTTTTACATTATCAAAATAACAGAAAAGGACACGGGCCCGCATCAAAACTTTGGGCACCCTGCATAGTTAGTACCTACAGTAGTAGCACTAGATAAAATACTCTGGTAAGACTCACAGCTTGTAATCGCTTTTTGTAGCCAGCTAAGCGTCGTTCAGTTTTTGTTTGGGTGATTGTCTCCCATTCAACAGACTTTCAGTTCTGTGAGATTCCTGGACCGTCTTGTAAGCACTGCTCTTCTTAGGTCTATCCACAGATTTCCAGTGATGGTTTTGCCCTGGCTCTCATAATCTCCTGACCTCCTGCAAACTTCAGCTTGCAGCTCTTGAGGTAGTCCATCATGGACTTTGAGGTGTGTTTAGGATCATTATCGATTCATAGAAGCCCTCCTATTTTTAACGTTTTACCACATGGTGTTATGTGTGCTTTCAGAATTTGTTCATCTATCCGTGAAATGTTCCCTAGTCTCTTGGCTGCAATATAAACCCAAAGCGTGATCGACCCCTCCGCCCATGCTTAATAGTTGGACTGGTGTTCCTTTCATTAAATTCTGTGCCCTTTGTTTGTTCAAAAATATCTTCGCTCATTGCGGCCAAAGAGTTTGATTTTAACCTCACAGGACGTTTTTCCAATATGCATCAGATGCTGAATTTTGTGGTGAGGATGCAGTATTCTTCTGATGACCCTCCCCTGAAGGCCATATTTGTGTAGTTAAACAACGTACCACAACACCAGAGTTTACCAAATCTTCCTGGAAGTCTTTTGCAGTAAAATGGGGGTTCTTAATTACATCTCGAACCAAGGGAATTTGTTACCTAAAAACACTTTGCTATCTTCTTATAGCCTTTTCCTGCTACTGTAAGTGTGTGTCAATGATTTAAATTTCAGAGTGCTTGGCAACTGCTTAGACGAATCCATCTACTGATTGCTGGGACATGGTTAGAGGAGTCTGGGTATTTAGAAATCTTTGAAATTTGTATCACTTGACCTTTCCTTATGATGCTGAACAAGCCATGATCATAACAGGTCTAATTAAGAGTTGCATTATATATGCACTTTCGTACAATTCCTTTCCTGTTCTTTTAAGAATGACGTTCAATACCTGTGTTGAGTGTATGTGAGGACTCCAGGGTGTTAAACTGCTGCAAGCTGGCCTGCATGAGGCTGGAGCGTCCACGCATCACCGGCATCGTCTGAGACTTCCTGTCTAACGAGAAGGCCCTGGACACCCAGGAGTCATGACACCTACGCAGACATCAAACGTGCATACACACACACACAATATACAAAAAGCAATTTTACAAACTTCCCATTAGAAAAAAATATTATTGTGACTAAATCCAACAGGTCATTATTGTTCTTACCGGTTTATGGTTCTCCTGCCAGCATAACGAAACTGTACCAGAGAAATCCTGCCCAAAACATAACAGGCATTTGATCAGAATAGAAAGAATTAAAAGTTATGCATTCATATTACACTAAGCTCAAGTAATCAATATTACAGTAAGCAGAATAAGTACTAGTATTTTGGTAGAGATAAAAAAAAAGATTAGGAAACAGACTTGTATTTAATAAATTACCTGAAGAAACTATAAACTACTATATAAACACTGATCTGAAAGATTTACATTTCTACAACCAAACTGCTGTGAAGCATGGTCGTTTCCTCAGTTTGAACAGGAAATGGAGTGACATCGGTTTACACTCCTTCCTCTTGCCTTAGCTAGGTATTTATGAAATGTATGGAGTCCTAAGTTCCCGCAAGCTAGCTCTTTATGTTCCCTGTCTGGACAAGCAGCTGTTGTGAGGATAGAACCAAAAGCAAGTAAGAAGCCAGACAGCTCCTGATTGCCAACTGCACCAAACAGGGTTTCAGTTAACTGGGCACACCTACAGTATGGCAAACTCTAAGCTGATCTGTTTGCAGAGCTCACAAACAGAAATAGGCTTCAAACAGGAGGTTCTGGCACACAATTGGCCAAATCGATTACCATTTCTCTATCTACTGTATCGCTGCCAATGTTCTAGAGGATGCTGAAGCTCATTGCAACCACTGTTGGTGATAACATGCCATGCCTCCTCTTGCTAGCGATGTTACTGATTTGACCTCAGTAGACCACGATCAGACTCACCATAGCACACTGAGACGTTCAGAAGGGGTCAGGATGTATGCCAGTGAAAAGATGTTTCCCAAGTTTTATTTCAATACCCGTTACTTTTCTAAAGAAGATCTCCGCAACACTGCCAATACCTGTCCTGCCCCCATCTGCAGTACCTACCTGTGCATGTGCCTCCATTAGTGCTTGATGTAGTTCCTATTTTTGACTGCTAGTGCAATATTAACTCTATGAAAGCTAAGTGGGAAAGCGGGTATACTGCATCATTGATTAGATCGATAGACAGACAGACATATTTTATTGATCCCAAAGGAAAATTCCAGCAAATGTTTTTTTATTGCTTTACCAAAACAGGCCAGTAGAATTTGAATGGAATTTATATTGTATTGTGTTGTAAATAAGTAAATAAATGTTTATTAAACAAAAACGTGTTGCATTTGTTGCATGTGCATTTGCAAAACTCATCAAGCACCAAGAAGAATCTGGCTCTCATGATGAAGAACTTCCCAGGAAAGCAAGACCAAAACTTATCTCTCCAGCAGAGGAGAAGTTACCAGCCTCAGAAATCACTAACTAACAACACCTCGGGTCAGAACCGTTATGAAGGCTTTACAGATCATGAGTAGCAGATACAGCTCAACATTAACTGTTCAAAGCAGATTATTGCATATTTTGGATGCCTTCAGCATTGCTTTACAACGTAGAAAGAAATATAATCAGGAACGACCATGGAGTTAGAAATTGATGTCAATCTTTTGTGCGGTAGTGTAAACTATTTAAAAGTTCCTGCTAAGGTACACCACCAGGGTATTGTGTCATTGCTCACAAAGGAAAAACATGACCTTCACTAGCTCTGAAAAGAACAAAATTCAATAGAATCACAGGGTGGTTTTTACAACTATTATAAACTGCACACATGTTATGAGGAAATGGGTGAATGGGAAAGCTCCACTAGTTCCTCTACTCAGTGTAGAGCCATGGTTACGTAGAGATATACTGTATATACAGTGCCCTTTAATTCAAGTGCATTTATTCAGTGGAAAAAAATCCCACATTAAGAAATCATTCTTTTACATCAAATCATGGGTGCCACAAATTTTAGCGCCCCTGATGTTTAATATCTTGTACGACCCCCTTTTGCCAACAAAACAGCATCTAAACTTTTCCTATAATGTTTCACAAGATTAGAGAACACAGAAAGAGGGATCTTCGACCATATTCCTCTTTGCACAATGTCTCTAAATCATCCATTGACCCGACTTCTCTTCTCTGCACTCTCCTCTTCAGCTCACTCCACAGGTTTTCAATGGGGTTGAGGTCTGGGGACTGTGATGGCCATGGGAGGAGCTTGATCCTGTGTGTGGTGAACCATTTCTGTGTAGATTTGGCCACATGTTTTGGGTCATTATCTTGCTGAAAGACCCAGTGACGACCCATCTTCAGCTTTCGGGCAGAGGCCACCAGATTTTGCTTTAAAATGTTCTGGTATTTCAAAGCATTCATGATGCCATGCACCCCAACAAGGTTCCCAGGGCCTCTGGAAGAGAAACAGCCCCACAGCATCACCGATCCTCACCCATACTTCACAGTGGGCATGAGGTGCTTTTCTGCATATTCATCTTTTCATACCCACTTAGAGTGTTTGTTGCCAAAAAGCTCTATCTTGGTCTCATCTGACCAAAGAACACGGTCCCAGTTGAAGCCCCAGTACCGCTTAGCAAACTCCAAACGTTTGCGTTTATGATTGTGACTGAGAGAAGGTTTTTTCCTTGCATGCCTCCCAAAGAGCTTGTTGGCATGTAGATAGCGCCTGATGGTTGTTTTGGAGACTTTGTGACCGCAAGACACTATCATTTGTTGCAGTTCTTTAACAGTGAGCTTTGGAGAATTTTTTATTTCTCTTACCATCCTCCTCACTGTGCGTGGAGGCAAAATAAACTTGCGTCCTCGTCCAGGCTTGTTTACTATTGTTCCAGTTTTTTTTTTTTTTTACTTCTTTATGATTCTTCTCACAATAGATATGGGCAGGTGCAGGCAGGTGGCTATTTTCTTGTAGCCATTGCCTGACTTGTGAAATTTATTTTTAAGGCTTTTAACACATCTTAACCAGGAGCGCCAATAATTATGGAGGGCACTGTATATACACTACTAAAGGTTTAGGGCAAAGTACTCACTTTCAAAGTAGTGAATATTTCAGAAAACCCATCACTTGCCTAAATGTTACATATCACTACCATAAAAGTTATTATCATTTATTAGAAGTTGCAGACTTTTATTAATCACAGTAACAAAACTAATGATGAGCCACACCCGTCATTCAAGATATGACAAGACTTTACCCTTTAGACAATCCTGTTATCAAAATATACACTCCACCAAATTGCACATACCAAAACAGCATTCTCCCATGAAGAGCTGATATCCAAAAGGTTTACTTAGCAAAGCAGATTAAAACCAGTAACTACATTTTATGTAATATATCTGATTGTAATACTAGATTCGAATGCTTTCTCTTCAAGCAGTTTGTATTCAACATATATTAGTAACCAAGATATTCTGATAACACCATTCAGTACGTTGTTTGATTTAAGTAGCAAAAAAAAAAAAAAAAAAGATGTATTCAAGATTTTGACTCTAATGAATGAATGAATGAATGAATGAATGAATTAATTAATTAATTTTTCGCTTTAACTCATTACACCATTTAACTCATTTCCGCCAGTGAACACAAACCCTCTGCCCAGGATCTACTGTATGCACCTCATAGAATTTAATTAGATGTCAGCATGCTTATTACTATTAGAATGAAAAATGACTGACAAGACATTACTTATAAGTGATGATTTAGGCGGTCTAATTATGAATAATTATTTTTCAAATAATAATAATAATAATAATAATAACTAAATAATGTAAGAACTTAAGATTTGTTGTACCAAATTAGGGAAGATATTACCTCACAAGTAGATATACAGTACATAGTTAGCATGATGCTAACATTCCTTGAAAAGAGCCAGAAACATTCAACCAATCAACTAACCAACCAAAAAACAACAACAATAATATTAATAACAACAATGCTCCTTTTTTTTTTACCTCTGCAGTCCTCTGTAATAACGAAAATAACAAATAACGGAACTGACATTTTTCACTGATTTATCTTATCCAGATTGACTAACTATCTAATCTATGAAGTTAAATTTTAACCTATAGGACTTCCTGTTACATATAGGTATTTGGGAAACACCCTTATCCAGAGCAACTGACGTTCTCATCTCATTATACAATCCGAGCAGTTATGGGATTTGAACCTGGGATCTTCCGAACCATAGCCCAATGCCTTAACCACTGAGCGACCCCTGACCCCACTGCAGCTAGTATAAATTATGCACTTGTATAAAATACTATTGAAATACTCTTGCATCTTTAAATAAGATCTATTTTTTTATCTACCATAAACATCTAGAGAGTTCCATAGACGTCAAATCAAGTTTTTCCACCACAAGTGTAAATAACAAAGTTGAGTTTGAATGAATGAACCCTGCACAGATTAAACAAAACATTTAGGATGGTGATGCATGGGGGCGATTCATTGCTCCTAAAGGATGATCTCTGTTTATACTCTTCTTCCAAATGCCACAGACTCTCTTTTATTCCTAGTCAAGAATCAGGGAGTGGCATATTATACCAAAAATGAAAGTGTGACACAATGCTGTACCAGTATGTTTTTTTTCCCATAACTATACACAACTACAAGGTGTGGCTGTTTAAACAAGGACTTTGCATGTCTGTGAATGATTGAACCATTTCAAAATACTTTCTTGATTAAGCAACTCACTCTAAGAGACTGAGGAAGTTCATGATGTCCTGCGGATTGACTTTGTTCCAGTAGGCCAGCAGGGTATCTGAGAGGAAATAACAAATGCATTATAAGTTAAAGCTAGCTGATGTCTTTTTCTATGTCAGTTTGCCATAAATAGCATTATTACATACAAAATACCATCAAACATAAAGTTAATTTCTGTAAACCTGTTGGTTTCTTCTGTACTCTTGCTACTGGATGTTTACAGTATATGCTTGATGGGGATAAATACAGTACAATATGTATGTATTTATGTATGTATGTACCGTATGTATGCATGCATGCACACACATATTCATGTATGTATGTAAATACTGTATCTATCTATCTATATAAATATAGATTATAGATATAGATTGTGCATAAAGTAAATCATTTGCCATTATACAAGCAAACAGTAGTTGGCACTGACCCTCTGATACAGTCTTTACAATGTGCAGGAAACACAGCAGCAGTCCTTTGACCTCGTAATGACCAAAGCGACCTATGGATGGAAGAGTGCTCATTGTGGAGCCACGTCTCTGTAACTAAAAACAAAACACTGCATTATTCATGGAGTAAAAAACAGATTTAAGATATTTTATTATTTGGTTGTGAATGGATTTACTTGGATTTGGACGAGATATAACATATTTACTAGGCTGTACTAAAAGAATTTTTGAATTTTTTCCCCCTAACTTCGTCTTCCCAAATTACTTTTTCTATTCATGGCCTCTGGGATAAGATAATGTCCCACAGGAAGCGCACGGCATAACTGTATGACACACTGACAGAAGTGCAGATAAAACAGTATATTAAAACTTTAAAAACATTGGATCAATTTTATTTATAATCACTGTCTTAACGTGACACTGTGGATGTGCTGAGTCTGTTTGCATCATGGTCTTTCCAGAACACTGTAAAGTTGAGCCACCACTGCCCCAGAGTAACACATTAGTTCTGATGAGGTTTTGGCTCACTGATCAGAAGGTTATCGGTTCAAGCCCCAGCTCTATCAAGCTGCCACAAGCGGCCCCTTGAGAAAGCCTCTTAACCCTGTATGCTCCAGGGACAACATATCATGGCTGACCCTGCTCTCTGAGCTGGGACTTCCTGAGCTGGGACATGAGAAGAAAAGATTTTCATTGTGCTGTCATGTACAGTACAGTATATGTGATAAATAAAGACTTAACTTATGGTGGTGACTTTACAGTACATAAAAATAATACCCTACTGCTAATGTGTTGTTTGTGCTAGCACTAATAAAGTCATTTTCTCTCTCGAGCAGTTAAATTCTCTTGAACTCTTCTAGTCACGTTGTCGACACTCTGAGAAAACTTCACTTTGAGGGGCATCGAGGGGCTTTCTGTCTACAATCCTGATCTTGCGCCATCATGGTCTCCCCTATTTGGTCCCTGAAAGCAGCACTATGAGGACTAAGATTCAACTTTTAATGAAGAAGTGACGACAGCGGTGCATTCAAGGCTTGCAGCTCAGTCGGAAACTCTTTTTAATAGGGGAACACTTATTTATTAACGTTAATTAAATACTACAAATACAGTGCAGTGCAGTGTATAATGATAATCTTAGATATTTGCACAATGATAAGGAACTTGTTGAGGTTTTATTTCGCAATCAGTGTGACCTGTTCATTGCTTCTCTAGAAGACTCGTTCTAACCTCATTAACATCTGGTGTTCCAGGATCTCCGTACATTGAGCTTCGCGAATCTTCTTTCCTTAAATGTCCATTCACTGTGGCCACCCCAGCTATGAGACAAAAACATCACATCATTAAGGTCTTCACTGGGATTGAGAAATATTATTTTCAGTAAAAACATTATACAGTTCTGTACTTTAAAAATCCCACAACCTTTTTTCGAACTTTACAGCTCTACTCACTTGGTTCCTTTTCGATGACTGTACTGATACGCCGTGGGTCTAAGCTAGCCATGGACACATCATCTCTGCACTGGAGAGGCAGTTCAGAAAAATGATAATCATTTGAGTAAGTCAAATATGTTCCATGCTTGCAAAACAGCAAATATGTACTTTTTCCAGGTGCAGTAATAATACACACCAGTAATATGTGAAGTCAATATGATGTTTTGATTAAATGCACACACCGATTCAGTGAGGAAACTATACTTTGAAATAAGGGTTACATAATCAATGACTGACTACAACTGAGTTTGATTTGTATTACTTACTCAATTACTCAATTATTACATCTGGCTGCCATAATTTCACTGCTGTACTCGTACTGTGTATATTCTTAGTTTATTTACACAACATGTATTGAAGAATCATTACAGAATTGTTTTATTATATTCAGCTAAAAGTTAGTCATGAACTAATCTCCTACTCAAAACAACAACACACTGTGTGGAGGTCTCCTGACATTCCACATGCCTGGTATCTGCTGTTCAAACAATGTTTTTCTCTCGCACAATCGACTCTGTTCAACATTTAACAGATTTACATATTTTAGGAAATATAAAGTTCTGTGCAAAAGTCTTGAGTCATCGTTTTACTGCCAGGCTGCAAAGTGCCAAAATATACAAATTTTGTTGTTTATAGTACTGTATGTAACAATCTCAGCAGCAACCTCATTTCCCCTCTCGTCTGTTCCAACCACTCAGCATTCAGCATCACCAGTATACTAATCACCGGCCTGATCATCTGTCATCAGCGGTAGCTCAGTGGTTAAGGCATTGGACTATGGTTTGGAAGGAACTCCCTTGCTGATAGATGAGGTTTATCACTGTCAAAGTCTACATTCAAGAGACGACTGTGTGAAGTAAATAAAGACGCTTCACATCAAGGTGCAAACAAGGCCAGATTAGACTTGGCCAGAAAACATTGGCAGATTCTTTGGACTGATGAAACCAGTATTTACTTATACCCAAATTACAGGAAGATAAAAGTAGGTTGAAGGCATGGTTATGGCATAAGCGAGTATGGCTGCCAATGGTATCAGGTCACTTGTGTTTATTGAACATGACTGTTGAAAAGCAGGTTAAAGTCTGAAGTGTATAGGGCTGATTCAGTCAAATTCCTTGAACCTGATAGTACACTGCATCTTTTTTGCAGATAGATAATGACTCAAAACAGACAGTGAAACCTACCCAAGGCAAATAAATGGCATATTCTTTACTGGCCAACTCAGTCACATGCTCTCAACCCATATTATATACAGTATCATAGATAATATGATATATATATATAAACCCAGATGAGCATGCTTTTCATTTACTGAAGACAAGTCTGAAGGCAGAAAGACCCACAGATAAGAAGAAGCCAAAGGCATCTGCAGTAAAGGCTTGGCAAAGCATCTCAACAAAGGAAACGCATCAGGTCCATGGGTTCCAGATTTCAGACAGGGATTGACTGTCAAGGGTTTTCATGTGAGTATGAAAGGTGATCCTTGTGTTTGTAAGTATGTTAGTTTGTATTTTGGTTGCTCCAGTTGAGGAGTTGCCACAGTGGACCATACGATCCACACACAGGTTTTACGCCAGATGTCCTTCCTGGAGCAACCCTCCCAATTTATCCGGACTTGGGACCAGCACTGCACCCAGCTGGGGTTTGGGCATTGGATGGGAATTGAATCCAGACCTTCCGCATGGCAGGCAAGAAACCTACAGTACCTCCAAGCCACCAATGCCCATGTTTGTAATTATATTAGCATGTTCCATTATTTAACTTCCCAAATTTATGGACCCGACTACAATTAAATTTCACATTCAATATATTATAAGAAAGCAAAGGTTACGATAACTTTGGCAATGTCCAAATAATTGTGGACTGACTTTATATAATGTGTTGCAACCGACAGCAAAATTCTAGGATATACAAATGACCTTTCTGTTCTTCATTTTCTTATTAAAGGTAACTTTTTTTTTTGCTTGTTTGTTTTTTAAGGGTGTGGCACTGACACACTCCTTAAGAGCACGCGCGCACACACACACACACACACACACACACACACACACACACACACACTGCTGAGCCGCTCAGTTTATATACTGATCTATTATTCATAGTTACAGTGGGATTATATAGGCTGGTAGGTAATAATCCCTGTATGGCCACAGCACCCACAATAAATAATCTGGCAGGTAGATGTTACAGTAATAAGGTCAGTGAGTTTCCTCCTGTTACACATTTGTTTGCTAGTTTCCATGACACTCTATACTGTTGGATGAACAGGAATAGCTTACCATGATGCCAAAGCCAGATCTTGAAGGTTGCTTGTTGGCATTGAGCTGATTCAGGTTTTGGTAGAGCAGCTCGAAGAGTGGAAGGTAGAGGACACATATACGGGCCTGGTGATTCTGTTTAGGGTTTAAACAATCAATCAATCAATCAATCAATCAATCAAATAATAATAATAATAATAATAATAACAATAATAATAATAATAATAACAACAATAATAATAATAACAACAATAATAATAATTATTATTATTATCATTATTATTATTATTATAATAAGCACTGATGAATATTTGACAGCCTTTTCATGAAGCTATTCAGATACTAGAGAGCACAGAAGATTCCCACTCAGACACAAGGACAATTTATGCATTACTGTGGCACTTACATGCAAATAAACAAAGCATTCTTACTAAACATTTGCACAACTTCTACTGTTATGCTCAGCACGATCCCTTCCAAGGGTCAGCGTTCAGTGATGGATAGTCTGCTCAAAGGTCATAGGGTCGTTCATGAACACTTCATTGTTCTCAACAAAGCATCTCAGAATGCATCAACAGTGAGTCATTTCTTTATCTCATAAAACTAAAAAACACTGACTCAATGCTGGAATGAAAGTTTACTATCTAAGACCATCTGGCTGTGGCTATGAAAGACGTTTGCGTTGTCTGATGTATAATTTAGAAGTTCGTAACTGGCAGTTTACTTTCGTGCAGGCTAATTGAAAACTGACATCTACATCGGGTGAATTAAGCGTATTGTTCGGATCACCTGAACTATAAAATGCACAAACACAATTACCCTAACAGACAGATCACGCTATGTATCCAGTTCCAGAGCTTCAGAAGGTTATGTACAAAAGACTGAACAAGCTATTTGCATAACAGACAGTTGCTTATCTGTGTCCTGGTTAAGAGTTTGTTCGACAGTCATCTGTACAACAGTGTAAGCAGCGTTTGAGGTTTATTTGTCTTTAGTTTGAGATCGCACACACTTTAGAGATATACATGTAAATCCCTTGAAAGTTAAATAAAGAAAAAAAGCAACAAAATTTGCATTATGGATCATAATTTCCAGATCGTAAAGTAAAATACTGTGTATCAAAATCTCAATATTTATGCTGCAAATACATATGAATTTTTTTAAATAACTTTTTTTCATTCTATGTCCCTTAAATGCACATCCCCTCTCTCTTTTTTAGTAATAATGGCATATTGGATTTTGTTTGACGGATTTTGTCTGATCGTTTCTTCTTGGTCCTTCTTAGAGGAAAAAAGCTATATACTTTAAACGTCTACTGGTCAACAGGAATTAACAGGATGAAGGACCACCTGAGGGTTACATTACAAAAATACTTACTATACCTTAAGTATAATATTATACTTTTACTTTGATTTTATGATTAGACTCTTTATTTATTCTTCTAACGTACAGTAAAAGAGTCTACACACAAAAAACTATTTTCTGGTTTTGGTTTGTTTGTACATATTGATATTACTATTTCAGTTTTGCTAAAATATAATAAGTATGTAACATATTTAATAGTTTCATTAGTTTAACTAGTTTAACCTAAACATACCAAGTTTTACCACTGCCATTCTCCATTACTTACATTTTTATCAAATTATATATTTAATGTGAGCGGAAATTACGCTTAATTTAGATTTTATTTTGGACACAGCAAAGTAAAACACATATATGTGTACATATACAGGTATTATGTGTTTTTGCATTTTGTAAATGCTTTGTCTTTTTTTGGTGATTTGTTTACCTTACATACATATTCAGTCATTATTTTTCATATTTGCCTGCTTTGAGTCCATAGAGCGTAAATAAGATTATTGGATTTCCCCTAATAAACGCCGTCAGACTACACCCTTGTGTCCTGTACGTTACGATAAACTGGGTATGCAAATATAAAAGGCGCCAGCACCGAGGCAGCTGTCTCACAGATATCTGTGACCTTTTCACACATTGAAAACACCAAGGGCTTTATTCAGCGTTGGATTAAGCATGTGTAGGGAGGCTTTATTACTGAAACTGGACATATGTTTGTTTAACGTTTAGATTTTGAGTAGCACAGATCCGTGCCAGAAAAGCAACATTGGTCAATAAATGATTCAAATAATAATTAAATAAATAAATAATAGAAATCTCCTTATATAGAAGTCCTGCCTCTGTGTGTACAGTAGAAGAGGCAGGCTTAAGAAGTCAGACTGTGCATTTGGGGTTTCTGTATGTCATGTAGAACCAAAGTTATCCTGACTTTAAAAATGTTTTAATATTACCCTTACTGGAATATGGGAATGATGTTTTCTTTAGGTATAGAAGCAAGTATAAACTGCCACAGAAAACATGACATCATGAGTCTATGCTGTTTCTTTGCCTACAGCCTATGTGACGTACACATTTTTTGCTTAGTCATGTTTACCTATTGTAGTTGATTAAAATGAAATAAAACTCATTTTATCACATTGCCTAGGTTATCAAAAAAAAAGAAAGAAAGAAACACGTTGCTAAAAAGGCTACATATGCTCAGGGTTTTAATGGCTAGGCCTAGTGCTGAAAAATAAATACAAAAAATACAATACAGTGTATAAAAAAAAATCGGCTGTGCCGAAAAAAAAGTCACTATTTCAGAAGGGTCAAATAAACAACTAAGGAGAATTTTCCGGTCAAGAACAGTTTTACAACATTTTAAAGTTCATTACCCTAGAGGACATCAGGAGAGACAGCACCTTAGTCAAAGACCTAAGACACCAACTCTGCATACAGCCCTGCTAGTTCTTATTTCCAGAAAAAAAACTGCTAATGCTAACAGAGCTATTACTGTACTTGCCTTATAAGATGTGTATCTGTCATCCATGGCGTGTTTAATGAGCAAGTTCTTCAGAACAGCAACCGCTAGTTGTCTGATGTCTGGATTTCCCTGCAGGCCCTCGGCTACCTCTCGCAGTAGCAGACCCACCAGGAAATGGTTCCTACAGTAGTCTTCAGTAAGGCTGTACTCAAGACTCTGGTCTGCAAAATGGAATTCGTTTTACTTGTATTACAGTACTAAGCACCAAGTATCTTTCAAATATTGGACAAGCCATAAGACTTTCTTTATTATTTGCCTATGTGGTAGAAATCCATACAAAAACAAACAATAGATTCCGTCTCAGCCATCAGATCAAGACACAGATCAACATCCGTGATTGTGTGATTGTGAAATGTGGCCCGATATTGGTTCTTATCTAATGTCTGATTTGCTTTCAAACAAAAAGTCACTGATTTGTGTCTATCTGAAAGATGGCCCAAGTGTTCACCATACTGCATTCCCAACTCAGTGCACCAACAAAACCATGAGTTTCAGAAAGAACTTGTGTTTTATGCAGCAGGATCTCCCCAAGCTCACAGCAGCAGGAACATCTGATATCCGTGTGCTGCTTTCTATTTCTATACGCTAGAATTCCACAGCTTGCTATACTGTTTCTCAAGAACAACAATAAGAGAAACCACTGATTCACACAAGATCCTTCTGTGCGATAAAACATTAATCAGAGGGAACAGTGCAACAGTGCAGAGGGCATGACGGAGATAAAAGTGTGGCGAAGACAGGCAAAAACGACCTGTGAAGAAGTACATTTATTTTTGCCCGTAACATTCACAAAAGCATTTCAACACATCCGTTTAAAAGACTGTTCATTCAAAATAAAAAGGCATAATGCATTATTGGATCTGAGCGTAATAAAGCAGACAGAAAAAAAGCACAGGCCCGAGCCTGACATGTCAGATGCGGTGACAGTTAGATGTTCAAGCATGGTAATGGCTGTTGCAGGAAACTGCCGAGCTACAGAAGTTAGTGTGGTTAAAAACAGCAGCCTGGACTTTGTTTTTCGCATCGAGATTCGCCGGCACCACCTACCTATGACGCCAAAACACTCCGCCGCATATGAAATAAAATCTAATTATGAGCAAAAACAAACACAAAAGAGAGAATGAAAAAAAAATGAGGGCATCGTGCAAGGAGGGAGGTGACCGTGTGTGTGTGTGTGTTTGTTCAAAGGGGTAAAAAAACAACAACATTTTATCGCTTGACTAGCTCTGAAAATGAAAGTTGTGTACGTACAAACATTGTTCGATAAAAATCTCTACGTCTATAGGCCCTATGCTTACAGTATGTTAGAAAAGTGTTTCAGTTGTGCAGTGCAGGAAGTCTAGTGCTACTAGTAAAAGTGATAATTGTTTTTTTAAGGCCATGAATATAGGTACTGTATTATTATTATTAATATTATTATTAAAATGATCATTATCATGGCCACAATGAAAGAAAAAACAAAAAATAGCACAATTTAGCAAATATTATGCAAATTCTGCACAAATATTATTACAATTAGTTATGTAAATTCTAACATGTGTGTATTAAGGTATAGAGGTACAGTATAGTAGGTGCTTGTAGTTTAAGTGATCTCAATGTGCAAGACCAAGTGCAGGTGGGACAGGGAAAGGAGGGGAGGAGAAAGGGAAGGGGAGGGATGGAGGAGCAAATTATATCATCAATACACCTTGAAGCATTGCCGCAAATTGTTAACAACATACCCTGGACTCTCTGTAACTTGGTTCGGCCAAACGCCATGGGCAGGTTCAGTGGAATGTAGTGCTCATGATTGCACACTGTCATGAGGAAGTAGAACTTCATTTCTGTCAAAACCTGTAAACACAAAATGCACTTCACTGTGTCATGTGACAGCTCCTCCACAACGCATCTGAATATTTACAAGCTCTGTATAAATTTGAAGGGCACAGACTTAACATGTGAATATCAAGACAAGATGGTGTACTTTATAAAAAATAAATAAAAAAAAATTTTAGTTATTAAAATGTATAAGGAGCACGGTTTTTCATTTTTCATTTGTAAATAAGCTGAATTACTTTAATAGTTTGATTTACAGGACATGAATCACAATGATTAATGTGTGAATTAATATTCATATTCATACAAAACAGCAGAAAAAAATTAAACACTTTCAACGAGACTTACATTATCAAAGATCAAAGTCAGATTTTAAGTCTTTATTTGTGTTGGGTAAAGAGGTATGAGGTAGGCATGTTCTTTTTTTCCATTTGTAAATTGAATTCTAAATAAATACAATGCACTCGTGTGGGTGTATACAGTAGATAAAGATCCCTTTTCAGGGGAATGAGACTACCTACAGTAATATGATTTTTTTTTTTTTTTTACAGTAGTAGTTGACCTTTTATAACCCATGTGACTCATTAAATGCCTCATATATTATACATTACGTCCTGTACAATATCAGGACAAAGTTTTATGTCAAAAATTCCCATAAACCTTGTGAAAGGCCTTCCCAGAAGAGCTGAAGCTGTTATAGCTGTAAAGCGTGGACCAACATTATATTAAATGAGTTTATATGCATGTAAAGGCAGGTACATTATAGAGTACTGTATATACACAGAGACAGCCATAAAACAGTATGATGTATATTATATTAATATAATGTGAAAAATATGATCATACATTAGCAATAAATTTTGTATTCAAATATTTATACAAGTTTTCCTTTTTGCTAAAGTGTGTATAATTCTTGGCTGCCTCTGTATATACAGTATATATAAAACTCGAATGACCTAAAATGATTATATAAAAATACTTGATTTGATGTGGCGGCTCACGAATATTCTTTTCAGCAAAATAAATATTTCAAAACCGTTGGTATGTTTTTGTCTGTAAAAAACACTAGAACATCCACATTTAATGAAAAATGAACTAAACTCAATTTTGACAATATCATTACAATCTATGGATTACACATGGATAGTGGGACCTCTATACACCAACAGGTGACAGAAATACAATTTTTTTACAGAAATGCCCAAGTGTTATGGAAGGATAGGGTGGTGTCTTAGCAGACAAAAAAGTTTTTCAGAACTGCACAATGAGTTGTGAGAAGTCACAACTACTGTATGAGAAATGAGCCAAAGCAAGTGAGTCGGTCAGTAATGAGGAATCGGTCAGTAATGAGGAATCAAAGCCATCGAAATTGTGCCTTGCTGAGCTTTCTATGCTGTTGGCACAGGTCCAAAGTTAGTTGGTATGTCATGCATGCTGTCTACATGCCAGTGTACGTGTTGTTTTTCAGAGAGCACACTGGAATGAGGATGTATTTGTATTTGCAAGTCAAATACATTCAAATAACCTCAAGCACAGTTTAGTCTGTGTTCTATAACAATACCTTAAGGTTCTGTTATGGTTTAATCCAACACAAAAACACATAGATTTAAAATAGGGGTATTAACTTATGAACAGGACTTCACTGTATATTCAAGAGAGCTAGTCAAAACAAGGTTTTACATATACGAAGGATCATCAACTACTCTATTTATGCACATCCAATTTAATACTGGCTCAAATGTGAAATGAACTGCATTACTGATCATATGGTATTCACATTAATGCAAGTACGTAATCAGCCAATCACATGGCAGCAACTGAATGCATTTAGACATGTACAGGTCAAGACGGCCTGCTGAATTTCATAGCGATCCACAGAATGGAGGAAAAAAATGGTGATTTAAATGACTTTCAACATGGCATGCTTGTTGGTGCCAGACGATCTGGTGTGAGTATTCCCAAAATGCTGATCTACTGAGATTTTTAAGCACAACCATCTCTATCGTTTTTTAGAGAATGATCTGAAAAAGAGAACACATCCAGTGAGCAGCATTTCCCTGGGTGAGAATGCCATGATGATGCCCGAGGTCAGAGGACAATGGTCAGACTGATGGAAAAGCAACAGTAAATCAAATACACGTCGAACCTTGAGGCAGATGCGCTACGGCAAGAGAAAACCATGCCAGGTGCCACTCCTGTCCACTAAAAACAGGAAACTGATGTCATAAATCACATGGGCTCACTAACATTGCACAACAGAGAATTGGAAATATGTTGTCTGGTCTGATGAGTCCTGATTTCTGCTGTGACATTCGGACAATAGGGTCGGAATTTGGCATAAACAACATGACAGCATCAACAGTTCAGGCTGCTGCTGCTGGTGGTGTCATGATGTGGGGGATGTACCAATTGAGAATTGTTCAAATGCCACAGGCTACCTGAGTATTGTTGCAGATCGCATCCATCCCTTTATCCCTGTTTCTTGACCATGACAATGAGTTCACTCTAGTCAAATGGTCTGCACAGTCACCCAGATCTCTATTTTTAAAAGAGCACATTTGTGACGTGGTGGAACTGTAGATTTGCATCATGAATGTGGAGCTGTCAAATCTGCAGCAGGTCAATATGGATGAAAAATTTCCAGGGAATGTTTCCAGCGCTTTGTCGAATCTATGCCACAAAGATCTAAGACGATTCCGAAGGCAAAAGGATCTCCAACCCAGTGTTGGCAGGATCTATCTAATGAAGCGGCCTCTGAGTGTAAAATAATATTTTATTAAATATAATATTTGAGATTGCCCAGCTGCATAAAATTCTGGATATCCAACATGAAGAGCTTTTAAAGCTGAACCATTGAAGATTGTTAAATGACTATATGTGAATAAGACAAGAAGAGTTGGTATGATTATGCTTTGCTTTATAACAGTGCTTCATATTAAAAATAAATATTTCTGCCCAGTCACCTTTTAAATATTCTATTTTTTAAATGTTGACTTTTTTCAAAGGATGTTTCCCTAGGCAAATTTATGAAAATCCGTTCTTGCTCAATAAGCTTTAATCAGTTCGTAATAAGTTTGTAAAATTGGAACCGGTGGAAGTGCTACAGTAAGTTTTCTAGTATACAGTTAAATTCTTAAAAATACTTTCCTGGCATTGCATTTTCACCTTTGTGAAAAATGCAGATATGAATCAGTTTATCATCTGAACCCCCCCCCAACATAACTGGTGATTTTTCTGTAATTTTTGCAAAAGTACTGTAATTTTACAAGATATACAGTATTAACCAGCCTATCTCTGTGTATCGGTGCTAGAATAAATACCACTAAAATGACCATCAACTTTTCCTGCAAAACACTACTCTTATCCCAAACACAATGCACACTGTACTTCTTACCTTGGGATCTTTTTGGCTGAATCCACACATGTAGTCATTCACAAGACTAAATGCAAATCCTCTGTTCATGAAGGTCAGGCATCGCTAGAAGGAGAAGCAGAAGCATTTGCACGTTAACGAAAACACTACAAGTAAATATTTTATTATTCTGAGGCACAACTACACTGTATATTAAAGTGTATAAGCATTATGTAGCTGAGAGCTACAAGAAATACATGACTGCCAGAACATAAGGCATTGCCTTTAATAATGGTTAAATTTTTTTTTTTTTTTGCAAAGTTTTTGGTGCAATATTTGAAGAAAATTTCTGTTTGAAATTTTCTTTCTATTTGTGGTAACAGAAATGAGCACACACACACACACACAGAATCACGCATGCATGCACACACAGGCACACACAATTCCATCTGAAGTGATGCATTGACTTTCAAAAGCATCTATATCAGAATTTTACCATTTTTTTTACAACTCCAGGAAATCAAGTGTAGTTAGCCTCTTACAGTGGATCGGTGACACTGAATACATCTGGGACAGAGTTTTTATGCCAGATGCCCTTCCCGAAGCAACCCTACCCAATTTATCAAGGCTTGGGACTGGTACTTGGAGTTTCCCTGACTTTTCCAACTGGCTTGTTCTTGACCAGAAATCAAACATGGGCTGTGGCCACTAGTCCACCAATGTCTACTAGGACAGGCTCCAGGCCCCCGCCACCCTCTATCTGGATAAGCAGTATAGAAGATGAATGAATGAATGTCTAAACGTTTCACTATGCATTTGCTACTGTAGTAGGTTTCAGGAACTCTTATGGATAGAATCTAGAATGTAGACATATTCACATATAGTTCACAGAATAAAAAAGTTACATCTGTCTACTGAGAAATGTTGAGAAATTGACCGACCACCTAGACATCTCAGAATTTCGAAAACATAAAAGTAAAGTAGGAATAAAATGTAACTGTAGTTAGGCTTTGAATATACAGTACAGTACATAGATTAAGTTTATAATAGGTGGAATGTCAAAGGTTTAATCCTCCATACTGTATCTCCGCCCAGACAGAAATTCATAATAGGCTTCTCGCATGCCATGCGGAAGGCCTGGGTTCACATCCCAAGCAACACCCTGCCTCTAGGCACTGGAGTTACAGAACACCCTTCGTGCCAGTCCTTAAAAAAAATGGCAGGGTTGTGTCAGGAAGATCGATCAGTGTAAAACCTGTGCCAAATGTGCAAATGCACTGTGGTGACCCCTAATGGAAGCAGCCTAAAAGACAACGTCTAGCTCACGATACAGTACATCCCCCATAAGACAAGTATGGATAGTTACTAATCACCTTCAAGTGGATAAGAGGTACACAAACTCTTGCAATATGGTGTGCAATTAAACAGAATATGTTTTTGATCTTTTTTTTTTTTCCTCTAACAGAAAAGTGGTTTGTCTGCTATCGACTGCCAACCCTCAGTGTTTGTGACTGTGCAGGCATGCAGATGAGTAAATAGGTACACATACCTTAATGAAGTTGGCCAGGCTGATGTTGACACAGCGAGCCTCTTCTGGGATCTCTACATAACGTATGGTGATGTGAGGCATAATGGACAGCAGCAGACACTGCAACGCCTGCTGGAATGTATCTGGGAACCTCTGTGCTCTAGGCATCTGTGAGCGAAATAATAAAGTTTTCGATTTTTTTGTGCATTTGCTCATCTTGCATTAGTTTAATACTAACCTCTTTAATTACAAACTTTAATGGGAGCTCATAGAGCTATAATATAGAAAGGAACGACAAATACTTGCTAACTTAAATCACAAAAATGTCATGATTATCCAATTATCCAATTACACAGCATAACGAAAGTAGAACAGAAAACTATTAAACTTGTTCTCATTAGAAAAAAAGAACATACTTAATGGCTGAAGAACATCTTTACACATACTGTATTTCATGCACTAGCATTTTTCAATATGAAATGCGGAAGCATTTAGATGTTTTCCTGACACATTTATGGTGCCTTTATGGCTCACTGCCATCTCATCTTTGCAAAAAAGTGTAGTAAAAAAAAAACAAAAAAACATTCCTTTTAAAAAATGTACAAGTAATTCACTGCCAGAAAAAACGGTCACCTAAATGGTAAAGAAATAAGAAAATACAAAAGAGCTATTCATTGGATAAAGACTAAAATGACTCATGTTTCTACTGGTACTCTATCTGATGCAGTGAGTAATTTATCATTGCTTGAACATCCATGCGAGAAGACTTTTATTATGGTCGTTGAAAAGATAATACTGTGTTTCAGAAGGGTCATTATTGGTCTGCATCAAGTAAAGAAAACAATTAAGGAGATTGCTGAAAATACTGCAATTAGGTTAAGAATTGTCTAATGCATTATTCAAATCTGTAAGAATAGTCGGAATAATGATTTGATTGATGATTATTTAAATGCTTGGTGCAACTGCATCGTAAACAATTAACAGTAGGAATCACAGCTATGTTTAATAGTGAAACTAAGAGTATTTCCACATGCGCGCTGTGAGGGGACACAGAGAATTGGGTATAAACAGCTACAGTATGTGACGATAAGAAAACCATGCGTTAATAATGAGACTATGACTAATGAGACAGTGCACACAATATGCATAGATCTGGGTTTGCTTCAATGGGTCAGGTCTAAAATCAGCAATGTTACTGTATGAGGCAATAAAATAAAGTCTGCTGATGACCTGAATGTATTGTGACCATGTTATCACATCTATGGAGTCTTTTTATTCCTGATAGAACAGGCATATTCTGGGACATCAATTCCTAAATAACTTTTTATTACCTCAAATTGTGAAAAGGTTGTTCTGGGAGCATTTTCACACATGAACTAGCCACCATAGAGGTCTGACCTTAAACCCCACTGAAAGTCTTCGGAATGTCTTGGAGAAGAAATACGGAGGGGAGTGGTTCAACTATCCTGTGTCACGGCGTGCGCCTGTGATGGGACAGCGTTAAGGCCACCGATCCCAGCCGGAAAAGCCGCCCAAGCGATGGACGTCCGAGCGAGACTCCCGCCTGAGGGAGCTGGGAGGGGCCAGGCCGGCCATCGACAGCGGGGAGGAACCAAGAGGGAGCGTGCAGGAGCGCTGCCTCGCGTGCTCCGTTCGGCCACTCCGCCCACCGCCGCCAGCCGCATGCCAGCTGGGCACTGCCTCGGACCCTGCACGTGCACACATCATTCCTTCCCTTTCTTTCCGTCCTCCCTCCTTTTACCCTTTCCTTCCCCTATTTATTCCAAATAAATAACCCTTTTCCCTCTAAGATCTCACCTCGTGTCTGTGTTTCATGGTGCCGCCCGTGCAACTTTGGGTCGAACCCGCTACACCTGTCATTGAAACTTTTTTGTTGTGATGTTGGACAGCCAGTGCATCAGAGTCACTGGAGCCTACTGTATGGGTGTAGCATCTTAGGATGAAAGCTTTTCAAGACGGTGTTTTTCTTGCTGCTAAACGCCGTCCGTGATCAGTAACTTTTTTTAAATGACAAGACATTATATTTGCATCCTTCCTTCAAAAGAGTGTAAGATGTAAATGAGATGAAAAGCACCAACCTTCATTCTGTTGCCTTCAAAGAGGTAATGAGCCATTGACTTGGCCATTGCTTCAAAAAAGAACCAAGAGTACTGAAATATAAGAAGAAGGAAAAACACACATTTACTACATGCAAACATTCATAGGGAACAAATGATTAAGTAAACAAGATGATTTTGTCACAGGAGGATGTGACTGATGCTATCTTTCTTTTGGTGCCAGTCAGAGTCAAACATAACATGACATAAAATTCAGTTGCAAGACTGGCTGGCTGGCTGGCTGGTTAATAAAACTGAACTGCTTAGGGAGGAAGCACACAGCACCCCCTGTTGTTCACAGAGGGTATTGCAAGTTTCACTTCCATTCATTAATCTTACAGAATCTGGCCAGGGTTACCCAGAGAATATTCTATATAAGGCAAGCGAGAATGTTTAAGTGAATACACTGAGTGCAAGGAAGGGACACAGGGCACCATGCACGCAGACATTTGTATACTCATTCATAACTAGGGGCTATTAATAATCACTTGTTATTTACTGACATGTTGTGGAAGAAAACTGTAGACTCCTAGATAGATAGATAGATAGATAGATAACAACAACAATAAAACCTTTAGTAGCTTGTTGCAGGTGTTGAAGTCTGCAGTCTGCTTGAGAATTGCGGTCACAGTCATGGCTAAAACTTCATGTGTGGTCACCGAGTTTCCCGAGGTTGCATTGTTTGAAAGAAATACATACTATGGACAGAAGAGACATTTTGGTTAATATCAATAATCGGCATAATAAAGCTGAATAAAAAAATTTATTGAACAAGAAAACAAGGACAAGGAAATCATACACCAGAGAGTGGCCACAACAAATACTGTTTATCTACCTTAAGAAACGAGCGCAGGTAATGCTCCAACCCTTCTTCATGGCACTGGGACACGATGTGAATGATCACACTGTGGCGAACATTATTACTCATTATTACAGTACTACAGTCCTCAGTCTTTATCTTATGAACAAATTTGAATTGAAGAATGCTTGTCAAGCATCAATGCACATTATATACTGTAGATCTGCCGATTTTACCGTGTGGCGTTGACGGCAATCTCTTGAGGCTCTTTGCTTGTGGTAACGAGGACCTGGAAGAGCTGCACAAGCACGGTGGGCAGGAATTTTATGATGACTTGAGTCTCCACAGCATGCAGGCACTACCAAAGAATAAGAAGAAGCAGAAAAATAGTTTTTTTTAAAATATACGTTGGTCAGCATCTTATGAATATATCATGAAAACATATCATGAAAACAGATATATATATACAGTATCATGAAAACATCATCATTTATACTAATGAACAGTTGAGGCAGTTGAGGCAAAAGTTGGTATACCCAAAAAAAGAAGAAATTTCATTTAAAATAATGAGGCCTTAGGAGTGATATAATTTACAGTGATAACTGTACCTTGCATCTCTCTTATGATAAAAGTTAGATAAAATACAAGCCTACTATTCCAAGTCTGTTACCATAAAAACAGTAATGTGTTAGAAATTATACCATATGTACGGTATATACTGACTTTCCTGTGACAGAAAACTTATGGACTAAGTCCTGACACCCAATTACCAAAAATGAATTTTTTGTCCAATACAGCTTCACTATATTAACAATTTAACTTTTTGTCATCCTTAGGAAATATGTTACATGGAGCGTTCAAGTCAAACCGAGAATTTCTTGTGAATGACGGAGTAAAAAAAAAAAAAAAAGGACATTTAAAGAAGACTTCAAGGACAGTATGGTGATGAGGCACTTACAGTAGCTGAAGTAAAACATGTGAATGGTGCAAATATTGGATCCTTGTCGAGGTTTGAGTTTTAAACCTGTAATGTCTGTAAAACAATTAAACTACAAAACAAAAAATACAGTAGATGTGCTGATAAGACAGTTACTGAAGCTCACTGCACATTCATGTTACTAAATCTGTTCTTTATTTGAGTTTGCCTCCGATTTGCATTCGTTTCAGTTTAAAACGCAGTACCTTTTTAATCCAAATGAGGTAGTTGTATTCAAATACATTCCATCTTTTGCCTCGGAGGGAATGCTCTCACCTTTAAGTACTTGATGAGGTCTGTCAGGTTCCCCTCAGATGTAGACCTCCTCAGCTGACAATACTGGAAGAAATTATGGAGGTGCAGATCCTAAAAAAGACAGAAATACACAAATATGGGCTCAGTGCCACAGCATGTTTAAACATTCAGCATTTAAACATTTTGTAAAATTGTAATTAAAACAGTTTTAAAATAGATTAAAGAGGTTAACAGTAAATAAATCTCACCTGAGTGTAAATAGTTGATGCTGCACAGGTCTTCACTTTAAAAAGGGCCTTAGCATTCTCCACCCATTTGACGTCTGGTGACTTGTGGCCGAAATGAGAAGAGTGGATTAGACTTGACCAAGACACAATGTACTGCAGTTCTTGACATTTAACATTTATCCTATTTGTACGCGGTTAAGGCATGTGACGTCACAGAGCGAAGCATTTTGTGCGACATCATGAACAGTTCAAGAATGTGGCACAGGGGCTTAATTTGTCAACAAAAAAAAAAGAAAGCCATCATTTCACATAGAAGAGTGGAGGACCAATAAGGGCGAACAAATACGCCATTAAATATTGATTTAAAGAGAATTGTTCAGGATGCACGGATCAATAAACAATCCTTAGCTAGAGGAGATGAACTTACCCTCTTGGAGTCGTGGTTCTTATCGCAGAGGTAACCACTAGGTAAATTAGCAGAAATAGGAAGCTGTAGCTCTGAAGACTGTATCCTTCCATCCTTCAGCAGTGGTGCCCACGCATATCCCACTGCAAAGCGATATTATGTGTTTGATGGACTACTTCCATAATGAAGGTTGATGCACACACAAACAAACAGGAGCATACACACCCACACTTACCCAGTGTCTCTACTCCCTCTTTTTTCTTGGAGCTGGCTTTGTTACTGAGCTCACAGCTGATGTGGTAGAACGTGAAGAGAATGTGATGCTTCTCATGAACATGGATCGGCAGCTCAATTTTGATCTATATATAAAAAAGTAAGATATTCACCTTTACGCTATAATCAGAAAAAATGATACGTTTTGCAATAATTCTCATTTACATCTACTATATAAACCATATAATATTAGTATTCCTATTACTATTAATTACTATTAGTAATAATGTCTTGTCCATAAACACATGAGTAAAATCCTTTTCTGTTCCCTAATATGTAGTTAATCACTAAGACAGGGGATACAAATCTCCAACCTGCCACATGGTGGCAGCCTGAGAACATACAGACTCGAAACACAAGCGTGGTGTGTGTGACACACCACTTCCTGATAACATTAGTAATAGTAGCTCTGTATCTAATCTGTTGTCTTGTTGCCGAATAGTAGTCATGTGTCTTGTAACCAGAATAAACAAGGATGACCTTTATATTTCTGCAGTGTTCATGAACTTTGAAGGCATCTACATTTATCTTCTGATCAACTGACAACGTGGAAGTCTAATTGCTTTAGATCAGTTTAAGTTCATTATTAAGCCTTGAGTTGTAATGTTAAGAGGAACTTGTTTCAAAAAGGAAAAGTCTGACATCATTTCACCTATTCCGCAAACACACACACACACACACACACACACACACAAACTGACACATTTTTTTTTTTAAGCTTCACTGCACTCTTTTCATGGTTATGCTCTTAATGAATGCTTAGACAACAAGCATTAAATAAGGATTACCTCATTGTAAAAGTCGGGGCTTTGGTTGTGATGCAGAACCGCAGCAAAAGCACTAGTGGTGAACATCGGCTCCCCCGGCTTGCCGTAGATACACTGCAAAGAATAATGGATAACTGTCGAAGTTAAGACGCGTGCTTAATTCCGCATTCTGTCCAGCCAAAAAGAATTCCTCAAATACGATTTCACTCTGTTTCTTTCACGTTGCTAGGGTAAACCACTATAAATCCGGAAAACTCCTGGGAAGCTTTATTAGAACAGATGCGCCAGAAATGGAGATTTATATTAAGCCAGCTTATTTCTGTTTAATACTTCACTGAGCGTTTTTTAATCGTATTTCTCCATGTAGTCATCTACTATTCCATGGTTTAATTAGACATGACGCACACAATGACGTTGGATCTTTGCATAGCGACATGTTTGCACATTCAGGAAAACTGAGTGAAAATAAAACGGTAGCTTAAATAGCTTGCAGGATGCTATTCACTGACTAAGAAGAAACATGCTTTTCAGTCATTATCATGAGAATTTCAGTCATTATTCTGGCTCGAGAACCCAATTGCACCATTTCACACTGACCAGCTCAGCTAACCCGAATTACAGTAATCATCAACGTATCCAAGAAGAAAAGTGGATAAAGATGACATAATGACACTGTGGACATTACCTTGAGTGGGCCTGTCCCCTCTTCATCTGAATCTTTGAACTGAATGGACACGGCAATATTTCTCGCCTAAAGGGCATAAACATAAAACATTGGACTTTTTTTTTTTTTTTGTGAAAATTATCCATTTTTCCTTAATTTTAATAAATCACCTGCATCGAAAGCAAACTCCTAAATCAGTCTCTAGTCACTCATTAAGTCTTTTACCTTTGCAAAGGTCTTCTGGTTTTCATACTTCAGCTGCTGGGGATAGATATACAGGTGATTCTTATAGATGGTGAAAGGGTGATTGTACTTGGCTTCTTCAGAGACAAACTCTTCTAGTTCCACGCAGACTTTCTCACACTGCTCATCGAATGGCTTT
The DNA here is from genome assembly GCA_030347435.1 of Clarias fuscus. Classification (NCBI taxonomy): domain Eukaryota; kingdom Metazoa; phylum Chordata; class Actinopteri; order Siluriformes; family Clariidae; genus Clarias; species Clarias fuscus. The sequence continues at coordinate 15,706,221 of CM059205.1, forward strand.
ACTGGGATGTAGGACGAGGTCACTGAATCTAAGACAAGAAAAATGAGCATTATGTAGATGAGTGTTTCTTTAATTGTTTTTTCACTCTGCTTAGTGGACTACTGCAACCCATTTGGGCTTCAGCAGGAAGCAGATAACTTCCAGGAAGCTGGTCATGGTGAGACTTGTGTGTATACAAAACTACACACACATACTGTATGTACAGTATCTGTATGTATATGTGTATGTGTGTATACGCATACACACAAATCAGCCATAACATTAAGAGGTGACATAAATAACATTTATTATCTCATTACAATGGTATGTGTCAAAGAAGGAAATAGTTCTATTATATATTATACACAGCACACTGATTTCTGTTGATATTCATTATATGCTAATACATTATGAATACATTGTTTGAACTTTCGGAATGAACACATTTCAAATCATGGTTCATTTTCAAGCATTAATACTTTATTTTGAACTGAGTACTCATTATGAAAACCCAAAAGCCAATTAAACACTCTTGAGGTCAGTCCAAAAGCTGGAAAATATGATTTAAAAGAATTTTAAATTTCTGAATGGTCCGCACATTAAATAAACCACTCCAAGAGAAATGTACATTTTTGTATATGGGGCTTGGCTGTAAGCAGTCATTACATTACAATTCTGTCACTTCAGTAATGCACAATACAAGCTAACGTATGTAGGCGTGCCATAGATACAAGCTGAATCGCATCAAGATCACACAAGCGTTTTGTATCATAGAAATCAAATAATCAAAACTGATCTGACCCTGTAGCAAGAGGAGCCTTATGTTCAGATCTAGCCTAATAACATATACCATAAAAATGTCCTTCTCTCCTGTTGGATGATTCCTCACTGTCACTGTCTGCAAATCAAAAAAGGATTCTGTTCATTGCTCTCACTGCTGCTAAAAAGGTTATACTGAAACTGTGGATAGACCCACCTATCCCAGTCATATAAACCTGGATGTCCCATTTGTTAGATATTGCTTTCCTGGAGTGCTCTACAGCCAAAGTACACGGCGCCAACAGAAGGACAATACAATTTTGGTTGGACATTATTGAGATTTTATCAGACCTAGAAATGCTTCCTATGCCTCTAATTATGTACATATTCGGATGTACTGTATGTATGCTTATAACATATGTGCTTATATTTGTGTATATGTGTATATGTGTGTATGGGTATGTGTATATATACAGTACATGTGTTTGTGTATGATGTATGGGATATGTGTATGCATATGTATGCATGTATGGTATGTATGTATGTGTGTAGGTATGTGTATGTACTGTATGTGTATATGTATGTGTACTGTATATGTGTGTGTGACTGTAGCATGGGCGGATCTTGGGCTTTGTTGTAAATAGTTATAATTAAAAATTTTCCAAGAATAAAGAATAAAAAAAATTAAAAAATGTCCTTCTGCCTGCTACATTATATATCAAACAGAAACAGGCAAACTCAATCTATGAAAGCACTGCATGTACAATCACTAACAGATATTACCTATGGAGTGATCTAGAAACTTACTTGGCAGGTTCGGAGACACACATTCAACCGTGACGTTCATTTGTCCTGGGATGATTTGCAGCTTACTTTTTTCTGGTCTGCAATGGGGGAAAAAATTTTTTTTCTCAAAACATTTTTAAATAATTAAGGACACAAAGGTACACATGTCTAGTGCAAAAAAAACCAAACATATTCTGCATACAAACTCACTTCCTTATGTCAATCAGTAGTTTGATCAGGTCTTCTGTAGAGATCTTACTGCTGTCCTGGCGATACAGTGGTGAGAACTTTCCTTCCATGTCTAAACTACCCTGGGCATCTTTAAATACCTGCCTGGAACAGCATCATATTATTGTGTAGTTTGATTGAATTGCACAATAGGTTATAAATAAAGAATAAAAAAAAATATTAGGTAAGCATATACTGTACCAATATAAAACACATAACTCAGAGGTATCTGGAACAATAATTCTTAAAGATGTCTTTAAAGAAATTTTATCAGTGGCCTTAATTGAAATATATGATGCAATCACATGCAATCACTGAAATGTACTTACAAAATGTCTATATACAGTAAATAATTTTTGCATTGATCATCAACCATGTGTTCTGCTGCAATTCATTCATTTTTATGATATTTGATACATGACTTACTTGGCAGCCCAGGCAAAGGGCATCCTGTATTGCCCCAGCCGCTGGCACATCTGCTTGGCTGACTTCAGAACTTTTTGAACCGTCTGTGGAACAAGCACAAAAAAAGCTAAATAACGATATAACCTCATTTATATAAATAGACAAATCCTTAAAATAAGCATTCAACATTTTTATGGATCATAAGATAAGTGACTCAAATAAACAAACAGCTTTCTAATCTGCATAAACATCCAATATCTAAACCACATGCTTTAGCATCACCACAAAGCATTTATCCATCAGCTCTCATTACTGTGCGTGCATCAAGGGGTTATTTATTTATATATTACAAAAAGAAACTTCCTGACCTTGCCCATATCAGAAGTCTTAATGTAGGGCTCAGCGCAGTGTGTGATCCCATTCTGCAGGACCTTCTCCACACGAGCCACCAGGAAGATATCTGCATGGGGGTTTGTCACAGAGAAGATGCCCTGTCGAACACAGAGACATTCATCATGCCCTATGGGTCATTTTATAATGCATTTCAAGTTACAGTACACATGTAGAAAATCTATACATTTCAGATAGAAACAGATGATGCAACATGCTTTTTTTTGCCTGAAGGAGAGAAAACATCATTAGTAGAATTCCTCATAGTTCACTGGACACTTAAACCAAGAATACGGAAAGAATTTTGCTAGCCATTTTAGTCTGTGTATAAAATCCGGGATGTATAGAAGTGAAGAATGTATGTATAGAAATATAGAATCTAAGCTGTTTAATAGCAATACAGTATGTCTTTTTTTAATTCGGAATGACAACAAACAAATAAATATCAGATATCTCATATACTGTGCACTGTCTGGCCAAAAAGTCACAGTTTCAGAATGGTCACATTTTCGGCCACACTGTAAACCCAAATGAGTTGGCAAAACTTATCAATTAGGTAATCAGTTACATCAATTTTTTTAAAGTAATGATGTTTCCAATTTTAAATAAACAGAACTATCAGTTTTTTAGTTTGTTGTACTCGTTCATATTAATCGTTCTTTACTTGCATTAATGAGTAGCCCAGTTAAAACTTGGAAGGATGATGCTGAACTTTCAACCTCATGGAAGAAATGTGTTCGGGTAAAAAACGTGAATGGAGATCACTTCCATGTAAAAGAAAAATCACAGTAGTAATCACTACTCATCATCAAAATCATAATTTTGTTTAATAGTAAAAGTTGACAAGACCTCAACAGGACTAAACAGTGGCATGGCCAGAATAAAACCACTTGTCAGCGAGACTAACCACTGTGTATACAGTATATATACACACACACATACATTTATTTATGGCTAGGCAGTGTATGATTATGCTTTATGTTTAATAATGCATCAATGAAATGTCAGAAAGCAGGAACAGTTGAAATCTAAAATTATGCTATGATGATATTAGAAAGATAGCCTATCTATTCTGTTTTTTAACTAATAAATGATTTTTAAACTGCTATAGAACATTCTTATAAATTTGAAAAAAGACCTTTGACACGCTTTGACACGAGGAAATTGTTCCGACAAGCCACATATTTATTCAGACTGTAGGCACTAGGGGTTTCTATGTATGACAAAATGTGAAAAGTGTTTTGTGAATTCTTAAGCATGTCATCTATAAGAGTTTTCTGGACTAGTCAAAATAAAATCGGATACAGTTGTGAGACTTTTTTCCTAATTTTATAGCCTTTATAGTTCGCATGTAATCATTCAGTCCCCATCTGGAACTGTATTCTTCTCTCATTTCTCCCTCCCTCCATCGAAGAATCTTTCATGTCACAGATGTTATTCTGTGTTGTGCTGAGTTAGCCACTGGCTTGTGTCAGTTCCAGTAAAACACGTCATAGTTCCCACCGTGGCAGTTAAAGCACAGGGCGGTCTGGGCACAGCCTATGATTTACTATGCAGCACTGGCGCTGTTGAAGAAATGGCTCTAATGGATCAGAGACGGTATTAGGGAGTGAATGCAAAATGCCACACAGGGGACAAGAAAGACCTTTCTGATCATACTGTAGGCAAACCTCAGGAGCAAATAGGGAAAGGCTTCTGTTTCTTAATTGTACCGTATTGTTTACATATTTGCATACTGGTTTATTAATGCATAACTGAATTATTACAGTATAATGTGTACTAGAAAGCGAGCACACATCAAGGCCAAGGCTCTATTCAAATCATCTGACTTCATTTCATGATACTTACCTAATCCACATACAAAACACATGCTGCTGTTCAGGAATATTTGAAAACTTCACATTATCAATATATACAAACATATATTATAATTTTTTGACTTTGCACTGTTTGGCATTTTTTGTGAGTGTAATTTTTTTGTTTTATATCCATCTGTTTTATATCCATATGAGAGCAATGACCAAAGATTTTACTACACTTCATCTGTCTTGTACTGCCATCAAATGGACATATTAGGCATGTTTATATAGGCCCTAATATACAGTACCACTAGTAATGGGAACATGAGAATATGAGAAAAAAACTTTTAATTTTTTACTTAATTATTAATTCTTTATTAGTATCTGGCAAGTAGGGTGGGTGCTTCTTTGATGATCATCATGCACAAGTTGCTGCATGATTTCGTCATTTTCTGAGTTTGAGCTCGTTGAAGGTCTTCCTGATCGGTCGTCATCTTCCAGTGACAATCTTCATCTTAGAATTGTAAAAAATATCCATGATGAAATAGCAGACGTGGTAACGCACATGGTCAGATGGACGATATCTTTTGGCACACTGACTTATGAAGGTCTGCGCTTCCCGTGACTGTGCTTGCAGCCATGTTACAAAACTGCTCTACAAACGTTTTAATAACACCTTGTAATGGACAAATCGGAATAAAGTTGCATCATGTAAATATTTCAGTCTGGCCCGATCTTGCCCAAGGATAAAGAATTTTTTGTTGAAACAAGAAGAATGATGTCAACCTTGGATAATGCTTTCAATATGTACAGTTTATATTAACCATGTAAAGACTTGATCTGGATGTTCTTATTAAAAGCTTTGAGCATGTAAACACATATCTTCTAACCCACATATCGAGGGCTGTGGCAGGAAGAGCATCCGGCGTAAAACATTTACCAAATCAAATGATACGAATCATTAACAGGACTTTCATACCGGATCGGTCTGGCCCGCGTTAACAATGACCGCCACTGGTGCTGTTGACCCACAGGGTGCTGGTGGAAATTGGGCTACTGTAGGTCGAAGGGTTAGGGTTAGGGTTAGAAGGAGCGGAGGAAGGCGTGTTCATAGGCAGAGAGAGAAGAGAAAAGGCAAGAGTTTAGGAGTGACAGTAGGGACTTTGAATGTTGGGATTATAACAGGAAAGGCAAGAGAGTTGGCTGACATGATGCAGAGAAGGAAGGTGGATATACTGTGTGTCCAGGAGACCAGGTGGAAAGAGCAGAGTTCAAGTTGTTTTACCATGGTGTCGATAGGAAAAGAAATGGAGTAGGAGTTATCCTGAAAGAGGAGTTTTTAAGGAATGTTTTGGAGGTGAAAAGAGTATCAGATAGGTTGATAAGTCTGAAGATGGAAATTGATGGTGTGATGTGCAATGTTGTTAGTGGTTATGCCTCACAGGTAGTATGTGAGTTAGAAAAGAATGAGAAATTCTGGAGTGAGTTAGATGAAGTGATGCAGAACATTCTCAGAGATGAGAGAGTGGTGATCGGGAGTAATGGCAGTAGTAAATACTTTCTTCCAGAAGAGGGAGGAACATAGGGTGACATACTGTATAAGAGTGGAGGCAGAAGCACTCAGGTGGACTACTGTACATCTTGTGTCGACGTTGTAATCTGAAGGACATCAATGACTGCAAACTATTGATAGGGGAGAGTGTAGCCAGACAACACAGAATGGTGGTGTGTAAAATGACTCTGGTGGTGAGGAACGAGAAGAGGACAAAAGCAGAGCAGAGGACAAAGTGGTGGAAATTGAAAAATGAAGAATGTTGTGTAGTTTTCAGGAAGGAGTTGAGACAGGCTCTGGGTTGTCAGGAGATGCTTCCAGTTGACTGGACAACTACAGCTAAGGTGATCAGGGAGACGGGTAGGCGGGTACTTGGTGTATCATCAGGAAAGGGAAAGGGAAAAGCAGGCAAGGAGACTTGGTGGTGGAACAAGGAAGTCCAGGAGTGTATACAGCGAAAGACGCTAGCTAAAAAGAAGTGGGACACAGAGAGGACTGAAGAGAGAAGACAGGAGTACAGGGAAGGAAGAGGTGGCAAAGGCCAAACAAAGAGCATATGAGGACTTATATGCTAGACTGGACAGTAAGTAGGGAGAGGTGGATCTGTACAGGTTGGCGAGGGAAAGAGATAGAGATGGAAATGATATGCAGCATGTTAGAGTGATTAAAGATAGGGATGGAAATGTATTGACAGGTGCCAGGAGGGTGATGGGAAGATGGAAGGAATACTTTGAAGATTTGATGAATGAGGACAATGAAAGAGAACGAACGAGTAGAAGAGATGACTGTTGTGGAGCAGGAAGCAGCAAAAATCAGTAAGAGTGAGGTGAGGAGGGCATTAAAGAGGATGAAGAGTGGAAAGGCAGTTGGTCCTGATGAGATACCTGTGGAGGTATGGAAGTGCTTAGGAGAGGTTGAAGTAGAGTTTCTGAGTCTGTTTAACAAGATTTTGGAGAGTGAGAGGATCCCAGAGGAATGGAGGAGAAGTGTATTAGTGCCGATCTGTAAGAACAAGGGAGATGTGCAGAGCTGTGGCAACTACAGAGGAATAAAGCTGATGAGTCATACAATGAAGCTTTGGGAATGAGTAGTGGAAGCTAGGTTAAGGGCAGAGGTGAGCATTTGTGAGCAGCAATATGGTTTCATGCCTAGAAAGAGCACAGCAGATGCAGTATTTGCTTTGAGGATGCTGATGGAGAAGTACAGAGAAGGTAATACGGAGTTGCATTGTCTTTGTAGATTTAGAGAAAGTGTATGATAGTGTGCTCAAATATTTTGCATGCCACATTCTGCACCAACATAATGTACATCTACTGTAACTTGAATTGAAATAATACATTTTACAGCTTTTATAAAAAAAAAAAGAAATTATTTTGTTCGCATCAAGCATAAAGTTTCTGCTTTTCATGATATTTGTTTTCCGTCATATCACGTCAGGTATTAAGTCACACAGGTTGGTTTTTTTGCGCAATGGGCAAAAAAAGGTAAACAGTTGGTAAACAGTAACATCTGGAAAATTAATAACTTGATGAACCAAGCAAAGCTGAACATTATCCGATCTGGTTAATCTAGTTGTGATAGAAAAACGTGCGTTTTGGCAAAGTAGGGGTAGCAGGGAAATCCTGTTGTCAAAATAAGGCTGAGTGATCCCTCATTCTTACTAATTAAATATTTTAAAAATATGATTTTAATTTTTTTTTTCCCAAAGGCCCTCCTTGGAAACACAATCTCATGAACCAGATCTTAGCAAATGGACATAATACAGTAACAAACATGGTATCAAACTGGAGGTTATTGATCCAGAAATCTGAAAATATGAATATCATCCAATATTTTCATCCAATATTTGATTTAACATATTGGGTCACATATATGACTGGAATTTCAGTACAGGGTTCATGAATTAAGCCCAACTTCTCTTTTTTCAATCACATGCTGACATGGCACAGTATCACGGGTTTGGTCAAAGCATGTGTAGAGACTCTATACTCTCTGTAGCCTCATTTAAAGCCTAAGACTTTCTGAAAATTGTTGTGGTTATTACAAGTATTTGTGGTTATTAGATTTATACACTTTGGAATGTGCTCTTATTGGAAAATATTTAACTTTGGCCTAATTTACAATTAAACAGCAAATTCTCATAGGGGAAAATACTCATTCACATATGATGATAATCTAAAACAAAAGTTGACCTCCTACCTGAGTTGGAAAGCATAAAAGAGACTCGGACACTCTCTGAATAACAGGTAAGCCATTGACTCTGGCTGCATCTACCACTTCTCCTGCTTCTGATTCAGTGGGTGTGTGAGGGGTCTCAGACAGCAGCTCTCTCACACATGCTGGGTTCAGATCCACATGGAAATCTTCGGAGATCTTGCAGCCTTTGGTTACGTCAAATAAGGCAAAACTGATGAAGAATGGCTCCAGCTGGAGTGAGAAACAGGAAAATGAATAAAAGTGAAGCAAAGCTCGGTAAACCAAACACAGTTTAGGAATTTTATGTGACAAAGCTCTATGTACAATTTGGCATAATAATATGATACACTTTATCTGTGCCTTACATTGTAAAAGAACAGTAAACTCTTTGATCTTGATTTTTTACTTATCTTTACTAGGCCGCATGTTAATAATTTTTCTTCATTAAGAGCACACATAACCTACAAGGAGTGTGCAGTCAAATCTGGACTTTTGATTGCACAGCATAATAGACCACTATTATTGGAGTAAAAACTCCCTTTATTTCTCTATATAATCCCCTGCTACATTAATGCACTTCTCCCAGCGTTTCACCAGTGCTTTGGATACTGTCAAGGTAGAAAGTTATTTTCTTACGCTGGAGCCATGATCAGACTGCCTACTTCATGTCTGAAACTCTGGCCTCACAGGAACTCCCTTAACGGCCCAAACACGTGGAAATGGCTTGGAGCAAGGTCAGGACTGTACAGGGGATGTGGCAATAACACCCAACCAAGTTCCTGTAACGTGCAAGTGGTGTTCATGATGTGTCTCTTTTGCAAGTCGATTTTCAAGAACCAGAATGTTCACGCATCGCCATTCACGGATGTTCACTCAAAAGTCCAAGTTTGGCCTCCCTTATATTATGAAGCACAAATCCAGCCACATTTAATCAAGAAACCCAAACGTTAATTGAATGAAAGGGTTGTATGCACTTAAACTAAAGTGATCATTTATTTTGTATTTATAACATTGTTGTGTATTGCATACATCGCAAAGCTTTATTAAAGTGTTACTGAAAACAAACAAATAATCATGAATGAATGAATCTGAAATCTGATCATGTATTGGGGATTTAGTTTTTTGTCAGTCATAAACATAATTTAAATACTACTTTATAATGTACTCTATGAATGTGTTATGAAGGTCAAGTAAGTGTTAGATGTTGAATATGTACATAGAAATATGTATACCATAAGACTAGGCAAGAATATATATTTATTTTTCAATATTTTTTTGTATTTTTATTTAAAAATATCATACTGATAGCTACTTGAATAGTTAAATATAAATCATTTCCATATGCTGCTGCCTAATATTAAAACACAAACAGCCTGCATGACTTATGAAAGTCTACTCCATTACCTATAAATATTTCTAAGACTCTCGTGCTTACTTTTGGAAGGAGTGCCACAGTTTTTCCAACCACACTAGTGTCTGTCAGCATTCCTACGCATATGCCATCCAGAGTACTCTGCTGAGGATTACACTCATTACTCTGGTTTATAGACCTTTTTCTGTAAAAGCAGTGCTTAGGTCAAAGTGATTTTCATCATCATTCAAGTCTCAGTGGATTGAGTTAGTGCATAGGCCGAAATGTCTGAATATAAAGACTGAAAGGGCATCCTGGCAGCGTTTTTTTTTGTTGTTGTTGAAAATAATAGTTTCTATAAACCTGTCGAATGCAGCACGGAAATTCTTAAAAATCATACAATACAGAAAAGTGGTACATTAAAGAGAAGAGTGTAGATCTGGTGTGTAGGCATTTCCCTGTTACAATATCTGTCCAGTCGTCCCTTTAAATTAGACTGCATGATCACCCTAAGCCTCTGAGGAAACATCCTTCTTCTGACGGGAGGGGCTGCTTCCAGAACACAAAGTCCATATTCGCTAGTGTTTGAAGAATATAAATCATAAATTATATGCTGTAAGCCGGTAGGGTCTGGAGACCATACAGTAGGAAATCACAGGGAGATAGACAGGAAGTTTTTCAGAGTTCAGTATGTCTGGACTTGGTAGTTGTTCCATGCCTCTTTGACACTATTTAATGTCCAAAAACTACAAACATATTATTTGAACGTACTGTAGTTATCTGTGGTCCCGTCCCAAATTGTCACGTTTTCAACTTAGCATTAGTCAAGAATTGTCTTGGTTTTACTAAAACATCACACGCAGTCTTAAGATCAATCAATCAGTGTGACCGGACATATAAAGGAGCAATAATTCCCAAACAATACAGCACTAGTTAACTAGTCTGGGTTGCGGCATTTCAACATGCAATTGACATGTAGTGCACTACTTTGCGATGTTAAAATCGGCCATACACTGTTCACTAAGTGCTCATTTTATGCTAGCTATGCTAACAGAGATGACCTGGAATTTTGTATCTGGCTTCAAATGTGTATAAGAAGGAATTTTATATGAACCATTGACAAATTTGTGGGGAATTTGTGCGAAACTATAGCAAAAAAGACTAGTATTAATAATTCATTACAAATTGTGAGGTGTCGAAAGTATTGTGTGGGTAAATAATGAGCCATGATAGATATACAGATGAGTTTGGCATCATTGGGAAACATGTAAAAGGTTCATCAAAAGTCATTCAGATACATTGTAACAATCATGGCCAATGCATATCCAATTTGTAGCAGATTAAGGCATGCGACGTCACAGAGTTAAAAATTTAAATTCCGTGCACGTCCTCCCAAACAGTTCATGAATGTAGGAAAGGCTCCTTTAAAAGAAAAAAACATTCTCCAACATCAGCAAAACATCAAGTAATATCGATAAGAGCTATCTGTATTTATCATTAGATTACTAAGACACTACTTAGACATGTGTAGACTGATAGATGTAGACAGGAGTTAAATGTCTCTTACGTTGGTCGTAACTCCGTCGCTTTTCTCACTGATGGACCCCTGCAGGCTGAAAGTCAAGTCGTGGCAGCTGACCATAATCCGGCGACCAAAGCGCTCTTCAAATGGCTTCACGTCTGGCTCGATGCCTGAGAAATCCAGTCTCTGAGCAGACAATAATACTATTTCAATTAGACTTGGTTATTAGACTACAAACACAGGAAGAATATAAGACAGAAAGAGCCACACCAATAAGAGTTTAGAACAGTACAATATAATGGCTGCCAACCTGAGTCTCTGGATCTAAGCAAAGGATCCTCTGCCTGCTTTCATTCCTGTTGATTTTATTGAGCTGGTCTGTTTCTCTGGCATACTGAAGATGTGATGGAGGTGAGGAATTAATTGACATAGAGAAAGAGATGAGCAGACAGACAGAAAGAAAGAGAGAGAGAGAGAACAAAAAGGCTCTTAATAACTTAATGTGCAGTAGACAATTTGATAATAAATTAGAGGAGATCAAAATACAATAAGTGAATTAATTATTTATAATTCACTGTACCTTCATAAGCTCAGGATGAAGACTCCGTCCGAAGCCCTCAGTAATGCTCTCTGCTTTTCCTTGGCTACTGGTCTCTTCATCTGAGTAATAAAGACATATACCGGTCAGCCATAATATTAAAACCTTCAAAGATTGAGCCCAGTATTGGGTATGTTCCCCTTGTGTCACCAAAACAGCTCTGACTCCTCAAGGCATGACTCCACAAGGGCTCTGAAGATGTGCTGTGTATCTGGTACCAGGACAATAGCAGCAGATTCTTTAAGTAAGGTGACGCCTCCATGGATCAGACTTGTTTGTCCAGCACATCCCATAGATGCTTGTACGGATTGAGATCTGAGGAACTTGGAGGCCAAATCAAAGACCTTGGACTCTATGCCTGCTAAGCCCTGAGTGTCCTGATACCATTCTTTTTTCTGCAATTTGTGCTACATTATTGTAACAATGCGGGCCTCACGAGGGGCAAAATCGCACATAAATTGTTCAGAACAGACAGATCCGCAGGCTGCTAAAGGTCTTCCCGTGTGTATCATAAGCACTCTCCCATACTCCTATTTCCTTGACGTCCTCTAAAGCCTTGAGTTAGGGCTCTTATAAACATCTAGATAGCTCGTGGTGCGACTCTCCACACCGCACCACGTAACAATTATATTTTCTGTGGGATCGGTGTTAATGTAATGGCAGATCAGCGTATATACAGTATGCAAATGCGTAATATACTGTAGTAACATGGAGCTGAAGTTCCCCTTTGTGCAACTGCTTTTAAGAAACAAATGAAACAACTATAAATGCAATAGAAGCGTTATCTGTGGCTGAAGTGTACTGTGTACAGTATGTGCATGCTTCCTATTGGTTTCAGCCCATTCCCATCCTACCTTATATGCTCCAATACAACAAGCGGTTTGACATAACAACATAGAGATTTAATAAAAATAAAATGAAACTCAGATCAAACAAACACCACTTATTATCCTGTTTTATCAAATCAAATATCAAATCATTACATAAAAAGTTTGGCCCTGTAAATATTTCGATCTGTGTGCAAAGATAGACTAGACTTGAACCTAAAACTACAGGATGGCATATTACTGCAAATAAAGCAAAGCAACATGTTTATATTAATTTCAGCTTATCTGACAAATCCCTGCATCATTTATAAACCTATGATGATTTATAAACCAACCAGAACATAACTTATGAACACTACAACTACTTTTACTACTGCAGTATATTCAAGCTGCAAGTTTACCATGGCCAGTTGTTGCTGATAATGAAAAGACACATTAGCCTCATGGAAAATTGGTTGCTATACAGTCAGCACTGCTTACTCAGACATAAAATGTTTTTAAGTATGTGATTAAAAAAATGTGGTCCAAGTCGATTAAGTACAGATAACGCCTACATAAAAAAGAAAAAGAACAGGGACAGGAAGATGACAAAAAGCCATCTATGTGCAATACCGAAACTGCTGGGGGTTATGTTGTGGTCATCTAATAACATCTGAATATGTTAATCATAATCACCATGCTTCACACATACGTATATATCACTAACACTATATAAATAGCAATTTTCAGTTTAAAAATAAAACCGATGTAAGACCATAAAATGATACCGTAATCATTTACATACAAAAGACACTGTTTTACAGTTTCTCCCAGCATACAGTACGGCCAGCTTCTAACTGAACTAAGTCAAGTGTGCTCTATTCAATAAAACTCCCACAGAATGTAGTAGCCCATGGCCCAGTCCCAGGCTGCCTACACAAAGAAAAATATTTACACACAGAGCAGAAGCGTGGGATGATCTGTGCTCTAATGAAAGGCATCACCCAGCCTCAAGCACAGATGCGCACACATACACAAGCAGTCTACACGCGTTGCATAGCTGCTCCAAGATCCCCTTTTCTGACACACAGGAAACTCTGAAGGCAAAATGCTCTCAAACAACTTCCTCAGTGAAAATAAAAGAATGAAACTTGGATAGGGAAGTGAAGGTGATACAATGATGAACAACAAGCTGAACTAAACTGGCCTGACAAAGTGTAATTGGACAGGATAAATGTTCTTAAAAGTGTGCTTTACATATGTTATTTGTATGAATGAATAGTTTGGAGCTAGTCAATGTTCAGAAGAAGTACTAATAAATACCACAGTGTTGTTCAATTCTCGTTTTGGATTTAGATTTGGCAAATTGTAGCTTTAAATTAATTACTTTTTATTAACTTATTACCAAACAATAAGTTAATATTGTTAATAACTGTTCTCATCTCACTACCTCAACTCATTACCTCATTACCAAAGTATTGGATTGTGTCATGGTGTTGCTCTTGTTAGCACATTAGCATGTGCACTATGTTGTCTTTCTGTAATAGTTTTTTTTTTTGTAAATTTATAGTATTCAGCTGTTTTGTTCTAGCTAGTGTATTACTTAGCTAGTTAGCTTCTGCTAATTTATGTTGTTAATTTATGTTGTTTGTATGGAGCACCGTGGTCAAGGAGGAACACTGTTTCATTTCACTGTAATGTACTGTATATGGCTGAAATCACAATAAAAGCCTACTTGACTTGACTCGACTTACCCAGGGCAGAGATACACAGATCTGCCATAACATTAAAACAAGCTGCATTTTCCTGTGTACCTCCTTCTTGTGCCACCAAAATAGCATCAAGGCAATGACTTCACAACACCTCTGAAGGTAAGCTGTGGTATCTGGCACCTAGACGTCAACAGCAGATGCTTTGAGACCTGTAATATTTAAAGTGAAGCCTCCATTGATCTGATTTGTTTGTCACTACATTTCACCGATGCTGCATCAGATTAAAATCTGGGGAATCTGGAGGTCAACTCATAGTTCTGTTGTGTGGCAGGGAGCATTATCATACTAAAAAAGGCCACTGCCATTATGTAGGGGTGTACTGGCAATAACATTTTGGTAGGTAGTTTTTGTCAAAGTAACATCCACATGAATGTCAGAACTCAAAGTTTTTTAGTTTGTTTTTAGAACATTGCCCAGAGCATCACACTGTCTCCACCGCTTGCCTTCTTCCCATAGTTCACCCAGGTGCCATTACTTCTCCAGGTAAGTGAATACCTCAATACCACAGATTCAGGGGATGAAACAAACAATATGTATATGTTAGACAAAGAGACTAAAGAATATCCAATCTAAAGACAGAGAATCTAAACCACATATGCCTAGACAAAATTCTGTCAGAACCTGACTACCACCCAATAAAAAGACTATAACACCTGGGAATGTAGTGCTATTCACTGAATCCTCACTAAACAAATTCCCAAATAAGGAAAAAAAAAATAGTCAAAGGTAAATGCATTGCATGTTCAGTGGAACACAAGTAACTCTAGTTTGTTGTGCTAGAAATGAAGAACAGAATAAAATGTAAATTGGAAACGCAAGCCAAAAGTTTGTGGTCACCTGGGTGGCATTTATAAAGAGCTGCTAGTGGGACTGAGCATGCTCTTCCACACCAACCTGGGCAAACCCGGTCTTCATTGTTTGGCTAGGTCTGTTCCAGTGATGTGAAATCATACTCTTATAGCATACAAGGACATCCTAAATGTTTCTGTGCTTCCAATGTTAAATATATATACACACTTCAAAAGTCATCGATGCCCTTTTTTTTATTTGAACTGAATTATGGCAGAAATGCATAGTATTATTTTACTTACTAGATGTCGGTAGACACACCGTCGTTGATACTATCGTGTGACCGTGAGGTGGCCATATCTGGGCGTGATTGTCAGAGGTGTCTCAATACTTTTGGACATAGTGTAGATTATCTAGAACCTAAATGTGAAATCTAAACCACACCTGAGTCTCTCGAATATGTAAGAAACTGTAAAGCTGTGGGAATATCAAGTTACCATCACATTCAGAAAAACAGAGACAGAGGGAGTAAAGACCTAATGTCGAGTCTGAGGAGTCAGTTCCGTTTCTTCTGTCCTCTGATGAACTCTGGAGAGCAAGCTTCAGTGTGTTCACCCAGTCCTCCATCTCAGCTTCACTTTCTGCCGCCAAATAGTGACTGTAGCGCTCTTGCATCTTTAGCTCAAAGCCATTCCGACGCATCTTTGGACACTATAAAACAGGTAAAGACCATTAACACAGATTTTTCAGGCAGCATTTCCATTTGACTGCTTAGCCTTTACATTTTAAATGGACAAATAAAAACTCTCCAAAGCCCCACTGGTCTAAACCCAAACCTGAACCATAGAGTTACGAACGATCTGATCTGACTAAACAGCTTGTCAACAGTTAAATTCATCAAGTGAACTGATAAGGAGTACCGTCACCACGTCGATACAAGAGTCCAAGTAGATGGAACCTTTGGTCTCTTTATAGTTCTTCTCATCTTTGTAGGAGTTGAGAATGTATGAACCATCAGGGAGCTGAGACAGATAGAAATACCGCCGCTTGAACACCTAGAATTACAAAAAACCTGCTTAAGTAAAGGAGGTTCACATTTAAACAAAGTTAGACAGAAATATGACACAATTTTAAATTCTTGTGACAGGTTTCAGTTACCTTCATCGATACAGAAAGGCTGCTGTTGATATTGGCTTTATGGAGCCATCCCTGTTTCATCACACCTGTTTTCTGTGAGCACTGAGATAATGTGTCCTGATTCACACACACACACACACACACACACACACACACATTCAATTAAAAGACGGTAATAAACTACATGTAATACCACATCATCCAGGATGTCTGGCATGTCTTTTTTTCCCCCAGGAACTAAAGCATGAGGGAATTAAATTGGATTTATGGACACTGTGATTGTTGCTTCAATTTGATTTGATACCACTAACGTTTAATGTCTGATTTAGTTCAAGCGGTTATATTTCTTACAAGTAAAAAAAATACCAAATTCATTTAAACAAACACTTTGAAATGTGTGTTCTTGATTGTTTAAACGTCACCAGGTCTTACACAAAGGGATAATATTTTTTCCGCTGCTCCACCCTCCAGTCCAGTAAGTGGCAGTATTGCACTAATTGTACATAAACTCAAAAGAAGAAAAAGTATGAATATAGAGTTCTTGTGTTTGATGCCAACTAAACTAGCTAGCATCTTGTCTGGCGATCTGTCTGTGGTTGGACAGCGGTTGTGCACAGGGAATGCCAAAACGTACAAGCTCAAAAACGTCTAAGACAGTTTAAACCATTTCCAACTGACAATAAGAAAAAAAAGTTGTTGCCCACTTCCTGAGCGAATTATGCTCGTAATCCAAGGTTCCACTGTATTGTATATTTTGTATTATATAGTTATATTATTCTTATCTTACTTATCTAGCTAAATTTATTTTATTCTTGTTTTTATTCATATTTATTTCCTATTAATAATCTTTTATTTCAAGGTCACACGTTTAAGGATTTCACTGCATATCGTACTGTGTATGACTGTGTATGTGACAAATAAAATTTGAATTTGATTTGAATTTGGTCAAAGATGAGTTCCTGTTGGTGATTGCTTGCACTTGTGTAATGACGTTTGATCCTGGATAACATCATCATGAAATAAATGTTCGTAATGTACTTGTGTTACGTTTGCTAATTTAGAATAATTAACATACAGGGGTTTAACTGGAGCCAGACTTTTATCTTTTTATTAACATTATTAAGCTTCTCATGATATTCTGTTAGCATTTGTAATGTTAAGTCGCTGATTCTTTAAAGCAGAAACGAGGTGATTTTTTTTTTCTAAATAGGGCAGTGAGGGCATAGACGATCGTCACCTGCATGTACCACAGAATGATTTCCACCAGTGTTTTTTTATCTCTTTTTTTGTGATTCAGTGTTTTCTACATGACACATCACATGTAGAATGATTTTGAGTTTTTGTTCTTGTAAATCACAAGAACAAAATATATATATTTTTAAAGTTCATAAATAAAAGTTAACTCACATCTACAACCTGACTCCATCATTTCTTGTAAAAAATCTCCTGTCACAATCATTTTAATCTGACCATTTTCATAATATGCACTAATATACTAAATACATGCAGTGTCACTCGGCAGACAGCACAAATGTCATAAAGAAAAATAGGTCAGAGACTGGCACGTTTATTCTAACGATATTCTGCTTAAGCAATGTTTTGGTTTAAAGTTTAACCTTAAATTGTTAAATCTGATAAGAGAACTGTAAATGTAAGGCGGTATCAAAAAGTTTTGAGATTAGCGCACCAAAGAGCCGGTTGCTTTTATCCCATGTCCTCCCTCAGAACTCTTTAAACCTGACAGTGAAATTTGGTTTGCTATAGGTGGTCTGGCCCCTGTTGACACGTCCTCGATGCACAATGCCGCGAATCGCAAAAAAGACAATGAGCATGCACTTGGTCGAGCTGCGGGCCTGCCTCGCCTTTTTCTTCCGTGGAGATGATGGGCTCTTCCACTATAAAGACTCACACACCCAAATTTCATCACCAGTAATGATCCTCTACATGAAGGACGGGACATCCACAGCACTGCTGCCCAAGATGGAGTTC
This sequence comes from Clarias fuscus, assembly GCA_030347435.1. Lineage (NCBI taxonomy): Eukaryota > Metazoa > Chordata > Actinopteri > Siluriformes > Clariidae > Clarias > Clarias fuscus. Next base: position 15,724,279 of record CM059205.1, read on the forward strand.
TTGGGCAGACCTTGACGCAATGTTCCTTCTGCTTCTGGATCAGCAGCCTGGGGGCAAATTGCCTGGACTTTTCCATATGTTACACTGACAATGCCAGCAATGTTGTGGATTGTTCTCATGCACAAGTAGCCCAATGGTTTTGACATTTTAAGGGGTTGAAGGACTTTCTGATCTCTCATCGTCTTCCAGCGATGTTCTTCCGCTCTTGAAGCGCACGTCAACTCATTGCAGCATCGCCGTAAACTTGCTGAACCATGTCAAAAGTTTCATGCAGAATTTCACGCTCTTTGTTCTAACTTGCTGTTTATGATGAAATGGCAGATGTGGTAATGCACCTGGTCAGAATAGCTCCTGTTGCACAGCTCACGATGTACACAGGACCATGTCTTTTGGTGCACTGACTTATGAAGGTCGGTGTTCCCTATGTCTAATAAAATTTTGAAGAAATCATTCTTATGGTAAATTATTTACTTCTGATTCATCACAAACTATTCATGCACATGATCAGCAAACTTACTTGATGTTTTCAGGCAAAACATCATCTCTGATCAGTTTTAGCAAAGTAAAAAATGCCATTACTTAAATTCACTTAAATTCATTGCTGGAAAATAGGGAATGGAATCACTTGAGACAACCTGATGCAATCTACTTATATCTACAGTATAGTTTTACTTAATTAGGATTTCTCCATTTTTTTGTTTTTTTTTGTTTTACTACTCCTACCATGTTAGTTAAAAATGACTTCTTATTGTTTCATCGTACAATAAAGTGAACAGACTCATAAACATTATTCAGGTCACATGTCTCACAGGGGTTGTAGAATCAAATGATCTATTTTTAGCAAGAGTATAGTTCTATAACCTTAATGTAATATAAAAAATATATGAAAAATTGAATATCAATAAACCATAAAAGTGTTATTTCTGGTTTAGTCTGGTTTGGTGTTTAAGAGAATCAAAGCTAATTCATGCAGCGAGTATTGCACTGTCAGGAGCACAGTTACTCTGTGTGTTTGCGTGTGTCTGTGTGGGCGTGTGTGTCCACATGTATCTCACTAATGTAATTGAAGTGGCCTGGCGTCCTATATCAATGTGCTTTTCTGTTGCTCTCAACTATAATGTGATTGTCCAAGTGCAGTCCCTCTTCCTTCCTCAATTCTCCTTCCTTCCCCCTTCTCTCTCAATGTCTCTCTCTTTTTTCCCTCTCTCTTATTGCTCCTCTGAGACTAAAGGATCGATCACTCTCCTGCTTCCCCTCTTCCCCTCACTGCTCTATGGATTGAGAGCCTTTATTTTCCATCATGTTTGAATTTCAAAAGGCATGTACTGTACATGGCCAGGCTAATGTCATTTGGCTGACTAACATAAACAAACATGATGGGATATCAGTAGTAGGACTAGGAGTAGAGTAAGACGTCCGGATCATGATCACGATGATGTAATCTCAGCAATACCAACACAAAGCCGTTCAAAATTAGAATAGCCTCTAAATGCATTAATGCCCCATGGACACACAAAACATGGAGAAATGCAATCCTTTTTCCATTTACAATCACTCATTCTCTCCATCTCATATCATCCACATCGACCGGACATTTCATTTGAGGCTATTTATAGTGTGAGAGCCTCAGGCCACTGAAAAGAGCTCTGTGTTTCTAGACATGTGACTGTGATTTCCCTCTTAAGAATCAAATTATACATCATGACCAAATGATGACATAATTTTTATTATTTATTAGATCAGTAGATTTGCTTCTTCTGGACACCAAACAAACCGTGAATGCTCATGGAGATCATAAGACAGATGTTTAAATGCCAACCTGCAGGTTTCACTGATTCCGGCGTGAGAGCACATGTAAGTACTGTGCAATGTTCAAAAATACATACAAGAATAACAGACACACATTCAAGTCGCCTTACCTCCTCTCCTTCATCAGTCTCAAAAACGTGTTGTGGGAGTTTCTCAGTCTTAGTCCCTTTACTAGATGAGGAAACAAAGCAGAACAGCTGGACTGTGAGGAAATCACGAGAACAATTAAATACACTAAAAACATTGCAAACTTACTGGAGTTAAAAATGTGCCGTTCTAAAGAATTTCCAAAAATGTTATCCAAAAAATAGATTCAACTACCCAATATAAAAAAAACATAACTACATAGCAAGACAGTTCTGTAGGATTTGCACACAAACAATGATGTGTCCCAGTTACACACAATTCTATGAGGGGCGTTCAAGTCAAACCAGGACCTGTGATGAAATTTGTCACATGTCCCATATTGAGTACTGTTAACTTAACAATTGCAATTAGTTCAAATTAATAGACCTTGATGAGTATTTAGAACTTTTTGGTATTTATTAGTTTGTAGAAATTACACTTTTCAAGTTAGCTGAACAAATTTGATATTTTAAGCCACAGTAACTGTCTCCTTAAAGTTCCACGAACTTAGACCAACAAAAATTTGTTTAATTTGCAACAACTAAAAAAGATTATAGTATGAGTTAGGCAGTAATGCAAGTAAATAAAGATCAATATGAATGAGTACAACAAACTTAAAAACTGATAGTTCTGTTTATGGGCGGCACGGTGGTGTAGTGGTTAGCACTGTCGCCTTGCACCGTCCGGGTTCGATCCCCGGCCAGGCTTGATTCCCGTCTCTGTGTGCATGGAGTTTGCATGTTCTCCCCGTGCTTAGTGGGATTCCTCCCACAGTCCAAGGTTAGGCTAATTGGCGTTCCCAAATGTGTGAATGATTGTGATTGGCACCCTGTCCAGGGTGCACCCTGACATGTGCCCTAAGTCTCCTGGGATAGGCTCCAGGCCCCCCGTGACCCTGAATACAGGATTAAGCGGTATAAATGATGAGTGAGTGAGTTCTGTTTACTTAAAATTGGAAACATCATTACTTAAAAAAAATTATATAACTGATTACTTACATTTTTTTGAGTTTTGCCAACTTATTCGAGTTTACAGTACACGAATAAATGTGTAAAAACTAATGAGATTTACAAAAGACTTTCAGCACAGTACAATGATGAGATGATGAGTCATCAACATTTCAATGGTGCAAACATTTTAAAGAAGGCAGTATGTCTGTGAACGATGCCCCCTGCACTGATAAAAATTACTTTTTGGTGTGATAAAATATATTAAATTAACCATAATTTTTACATGATAAAAACAAATTTCAAGGAGAACTAGAATTTCATAAATAAAAATTTACATACCTACACATTTAATTCATGTAATAAATTAATTGAGTGTAAAGAGTTAAATATTATTATGTATTTTACTTGTAATATTTAAATGTTTTATAGTCAATGCACATCAAACTAGTAATATTAAGTAAGTTTTACTTTGAAGTTTTAGTTTAAATTTCTAATTACACCGCGCATGCGTGTTTGGAGACGCTGTACCCGCGCTGTGGATCGGTCAGAGCTACTGTGCGGTGTGGCTGGAGCTGGAGTTTGTTGTGTTCGAGGTAAGTTTACCTTTCTGTTTTGGATGTGATTCTCGTTTTCCTGATTTCCAATTAATGTCCATCTTAATCTCAGGACTTACAATTAGCAATATTTCAGTTTTCAATAGTGTAGAGATTCACGTGATATAAAAACCTGAAACCCCCAGAGGTCATGTGGTAAAATAATAATAATAATAATAATAATGGTAATAATAATAATAATAATAACCAAGCGAACACGCGGATTAATAAACTGAGATGTGTGTTTCTTACCCCCACCCTTGTGAAAACGGCGTGTTCAGAGAAAAGTTCGCTCATGAGAGGTTGTGCTCGGACCACTGAGCTTCTACAGATTCTAAAATTGGCATTGTTACCGTTTTTAATCACTGGAATGGAAGAGATTTTCCATATCATAATATGCATTGAGCTGTTTTCAATCAATACACAACCCATGATTTTTTATGCTGCATTTAAATGTGTAATCTGTAATTTGTTTATTAAATGTAAAGTCTTGTTAACAGATGTTTCTATCAACAGGACTACTGTACTGTACTGTATATTTCAAAATTTGGATACAGTGCAGAAAGTTCATTTAGGACTCTATAGAAGATACTGTCCTACTTATCACATTGAGGCAAGTATAAATCTATATACATATTTGCTTGCTATAATGTTGCTGTTATTTTTATTTGTTCTTCATTATAAAATATAAAATAGTGGTTAAGTGTTTAATACCATTGTTGTAGTATAACAAATTGTGTCTGTTCATTTATAGGTAGATCTTACTCTGCATTGGACACAAGCATATACCAAATGCAAATGAATACATATGAACATAAAGGTTGGTAGCATCAAAAACTGAGTAATTATTGAAAGAATTCATGTTTGGGTGAACTAAATACAAACTCAGCACTCATCTTACGATTTCCTGACAGTGTAAATGTGCAAAGTAATCAGACTATGAAATGTAGCCATCTCATGCAATGTTCTACAAATGTTTTACTGATGCAAGGTTATTGCTAAAGCAATTTAACCCAAGTTTAACAATCTGAAGTATATGAAATGATGGTCATTTTTTATGTGTTCTTTTCTGTGTGATAATGAAACACACACAATGTGAATGCCAGCACAGGTGATTGAAGCAATTCAATTTTTGTTTATCAAAATAATTATCTTTATCTTTTTCTTGTAAATGTTATACAGGAGGACAGACGAAGTGATGCCTGTTTGCACCATCTTAAAATCCTTGTAGTACGTACTGTTGAAGGGGAAGAACCGGATGATGTATCCATTATACTTGAAGGAAAGGACATTTCGCAAAGTCATGTGCACTGCTTATGGGACTAATTTGTCCTTAACCTTGCTTCAGAAGGCTATTAAGTTTAAATAGTATGTTCTAAAAAGGACTATTCTACAGTTTGTTTAATGTATTTTTTGCTATATTTTTCTAAACGAACGCTGTACCTTTTTTTTATTATTATTATTTATTTATTTTTTACAATTTTGTTTAAAACAAGTATTTCGGGCCCTGGTGCCATGCAGTTGTTCCTGTGGATGCAAAATTAAACTGAATGCACTTTTTCTTAAAAAGACAACCTGTATCAAGACTGTTAATGTCAAAAACATTCGTAATGTTGGTGAATAAACTGTTTAATAATATTTTCATTGTGTGATTTGTGAAAAATATAGATGAAATAATTACAGTTTCTTTACAAAACATAAATTAGCAATGTTCACATTATTATAGGGAGTAATATAAATAGATAAAACCAAGTAAGGGAAAATCTCACAAAACAAAATTATAGTAAGATTTACTTAATAATTCATAAAAAACAAGGTTCCTGCTGATATAACAATAAATTAACTTTACTTAATTATTTTAAATAAAACCAACTTGTGAATTGAATATAATTATTTTTACTTGATTTCTTCATGAGTGTTACTTTAATTATTAAGTAGATTTTACCTAACTTTGATGGGTGAGTTGTACTTAATATTGGAGCAATAAAATTTACTTAAAATCTACGTGTGCAAATTGTTACGAGGATTTTATCAAGTAAATCTTACTTGATAAAAAGTCCTTTTTCTCAGTGTGGCTGAAATGGTTCAAAGCCTGGTTCAGTCTTTCCAGTTAACATTCAGAATGGGGAACACTCTCATCCAAAAAAAGGCCTGGTTTTATTACTAAATGCGTTCTGTATTTGCAGGACAATGAACGACTTCATAAGGCACACCGCACCACTTGCACATTACACTTTACCTTGCTGGTTTGGGTGTTAAAGGAGTTCCTGGGAGGCCAGCGTTTTGGATGTGAAACAGGGAGTTCGATCATGGCTCCAGCATACTAAGAAAACTCTCTAGGATGATGGCATCCAAGTACTAGTGAAACGCTGGCATACGTGCATTAGTGTAGCGGCGTTTTATATAGAGAAATGAAGGTAGTTTTTACTTATTCTGTGCAATAAAAAGTCCTGGTTTGACTCGAACAGCCCTCATAGTAATAGCAGGAATAATAATAATAATAATAATAATAATAATAATAATTCTCCTACCTGGGAAGAGCACGGAAACATCCTGAGTAAGCCTCATAATTGTAATTGATCATGTGCCAGTCAGTCTTGTACATTTTGATGCACTGCCAAAAGAACATTCATCAGTTACAAGAGCACAGTAACAGATTTACTCATAAAAACATGAGTAATGTAGGAAAGTGTGACAAAGCCAGTGTTTAATCCAGGAATATGTATTAGTCAAGCCTTTTTTTTTTTTAAACCAGAATCAGATGTTCTGCAAAGTACCTCTGTTGCAAATAAGCTTTTAGCTTCTTGCTCAGCATTCTGAGGTACAGAAGAGACGGTCGTTCTCCTCTGACGCTCAATTCGTGACTCCTAAAAAAAAAAGCAGTATCAAAGAAATCGTGAGTGCAGCAGGCATTAACTGGCTGTTTAAAAACTATTCTAAATCTGAAACTATCTACAATATGAAACTTTTCATATTATTGCAGATCCTTATCAACAAACTCTCAAAAAAAAAAAAAAAAACGAAATCTATACTATTTTTAATAAAATTCCCTATTATAGAGCAATAATGCAGTTATAAAATTATATATTTTTTTGTCTATATAATAGTGAATTTTCTATTTGCTTCATTATACCATGTAACCTACTGCTGTTTTATTTACTTAATGATAGAGATAAATCTTGGGTTAAATGTACTCTTTATGGTGTAGGGTTAAATATACACCACTCTCGTGGTGTGTTCTTAAAGCCGCCTGCACTGAACTCTACTGTATCATAATGGGAGTTATTTTTGGTGGACTCACTGAGACGTCATCAGCTGGCCACAGCAGCAAGTCTCTCTGAGGATCACTGTGGATCTGCGCTTTCCGTTGGAACACCACATTTTCATAGTCTAGTGGCTCGATGATCTTTGCTTGTTCCTGCACACGCACACACACACATAGACAGAGAGAGAGAGAGAGAGAGAGAGAGAGAGAGAGAGAGAAAGAAATAAGAATATATAATAATCAGATGACTAAACAACTGAGTATATTACCATCACTCTCCTCATCTCAATCAAAATTTAACCAGAGCTTCTCAGCGTCTTACAGTAAATGCTTGTTCACAACAAAAATCAGAAAACGGCAGAGGATGAACAACATCAACATCATCTGACACAAATAGTTCCCTTTTAGATGTATGAGAGCATGTCGTAACCATAACACCTCCACAAACATGTGACACTCTTTTGGGTGAAGTGATTGCAACTTAAGTTAGCAAAACACCCTTAACACTTAATTATACGCATTCTTTATACAAGTATGCAAAAAAAAAAATTTTTAATTGTAAAAAACAGGCGAAATACTTTTTCACATCACTGTATGCACCCCCCACCCCCCTGATTTTTTGGGGGATATTTGTCTCACTTAAATTTAAATTTAAATCACACATGTAAGTACTGTATTACACAAAGATAACCGAAGTTAATACAAAATGTAGTTTTAAAAAAATCTGTCTAAACCTTCCTGGCCCTACAGTATGTGAAAATGTAATTGTCTCACTCTCTTCCTCACCCTGCTAAATCATAAATGAACAAAAATGTGATTATTGTGATTATTTTTAGGAAATCTCAGTTAAATTTCACTTGCTACACCAAGGTCTGATTACTGCCAGACTTGTTGAATGACGAAAATTCTGACCAAGTGAAGCAGTGCTAAAAGATCTCAAAAAGCAAGACATTATGCCACGATCTAAAGAAATTCAAGAATAGATGAAAAGCAAAGTACAGTAACTGACATATTTCAGACTGGAAAGGGTTACAAAGCCATTTCTAAAGCTTTGGGACTGCAGAGAACCACTGTGAGAGCCATTATCCGCAAACGGAGAAAACTTGGTACAGTGGTGAACCCTCCCAGGAGTGTCTGGCCAAAATTATTCCAATAGCACAGAGACACCTCATCCAGGAGCTCATAAAAGGAGCTCATTTAGATGCTCAGAACAACATCTAAAGAACAGCAGGCCTCACTTGCCTCAGTTAAGGTCAGTGTTCATAATTCAACAATAAAAAGAGACTGGGTAAAAATGGCAAGCGTTCCAAAGCGAAAGCCACTGCTGACAAAAAGATCACATAGTCACGTATCACATTTGCCAAATAACATCCTGATTATCCCCAAGACTATTCTGTGGACTGATTAGACAAAAGTTGGACTTTTGGAAAGTGTGTGTTCCGTTACAGTACATCTGGTGTAAAACTAACTCAGCATTTCATATAAAGAACATCATACCACCAGTCAAAAATGGTTGTGGTAGTGTGATGTTCTGGGGCTGCTTTGCAGCTCTAGGACCTGTACGAGTTGCCATGATTGATGGAACCATGAATACTGCGCTTTACCAGAAAATCCTTAAGCAGAACATCCGGCCATTATATTCCCAGCCTCAAGTTCAAGTACACTTAGGTTATGCAGAAGGACAATAATTTGAAACATCAGAAAGTACACCTCTAAATGGCTAAAAAAAAAACTAAATTAAGGTTTTGTAGTGGCCTAGCCCAAGTCCGGACTTAAAACAGGCAACTTATGCTCGAAAACTCTCCAATTTGGCTGAATTAAAACAAGTCTGCAAAGTATAGTGGGACAAAATTCTCCCACAGCGAAGTGAAAGAATCATTGCTGGTTATCGCAAATGCTTTATTGCAACTGTTGCGCCAAGGGTGACACAACCAGTTATTAGGTTTAGAGGCAATTACTTTTTCAAATAGGTCTAGGGATGTTTGGACAGCTTCTTTCCCTTTATAATAAACATCATCATTTAAAAACTGCAATTTGGATTTACTCATGTTATCTTTGCGTAAACATTTTTTTTTGTTGAATTTTGTTAATTTGATGATCTCAATCTCTTAAGTGTGACAAATTTTAAAAAATGTAATCAAGAAAGGAAAGGAAAGGAAAAATACTTTTCACAGCACTGTACCTGCACATGATACACTATATGGCCAAACGTTTGTGGACACTTGACCATCACACCCATTTGGTTCTTCTTCAGACTAATAGCACAAAGTTTAAAGAAGACAATTGTCTTAAATGTCTTACTATAAAGTATCATTATTGGAAATAAGACAGTGTTTCTGTTAACAAAGCAAGATACAAAAGACATTGATTGCCAAGGTTGGATGCTACAGTATTGTTCATGGTTGAATGAGCAAATCCCCACATCAATGCTCCAAAATCTAATGTAAAGCCTTCCCTGAAGAGTGGAGATTGTTTTAAGAGAAAAGTGTCATGAGGAGTGATGGTAATGTCTGGTGACATAGGTTTGTGTGATGATACCATGGGTTTTTATTCAAAGATGTCAAAACTCACTTCAATTTGAATATATCTAACATTGTCATTATAAGGTGATACTGTATAACAGCCATATAAACAAATGTGGCAAATGAAACCCACTTAAAGACCAATGAAAAGATCCAGAATATACAAAAGCACATCGCATTTATAAAAGAAAAATAAATCAGAATTTATCTCATAATTTTGACTTACTAGCTCATAATTATGAGATCCTGATCTCATAATTATGACTTACTATTATGACTTACTGTTACATTTACAGCCAAAGTACGTAAATGTAAATGTAAAGTCATAATTATGAGTTAGGAAGTCATACTTAAGAGTTAGGAAGTCATAATTATGAGATAAGCTTTTTCCTTTGTGAACGCAATGGGCTTCTGAAAGAATATCTGGGGGAAAAATACAGTAATTCAGAAGTAAGTAGGAAACTTTCTGAGGTTGGCCTAGGATTTGGCTCAGGATGCCGAAATAAAAATACCTAACTGACTTTGAAAGATGTTTTATTACTAAAGTAGGGAATTTGGTACCAAAGACTGTTCAATAGAAGTGTTTCAATGAAAATTGAGACTAAAGTGACATCTACATTTATATTTCTGGGAAAGACACCAGTAAATGTAATGGGAAATTTAGTGACGGTGATACTCATGATTTGGTGTGATGTGAATGAAAAAAAAATGTTCCTCAGGACATGAATTTCAGTTTTTACTACATTTTTACTGAGCAGCACGTATCTCTGTCTTCCGCCATAATTATCATTTCTAAACAAACTTAGCACATAATTGACTCTTACCACGTGGGATGCAAGTGTGTGAATAGTGAATAGAGCGTAAAGCATGTAGGTTTACAAAGAAATGGTGATGCTTTGTCACCCCAAATGCCTCTAAAGACTCAAAATTCAACTTGACATTGAGCGCTTATGTTGAGAGGCTTCTAAAACTTCTAAAACGGGCATGTGAGGCTTCTAACGCTTGTGAATTTAAAGGCTAATTAGCGCTCATGATGTTTTGAGACTTGTGTAATGAGCAGATTTTTAGATTTTTAATTCAGTCACAGATTTTGCAGAAAAAGGCTAATCGGTTTATTTTAACACGCATAATTTTTGATAATGTAACACATAAAAATGCGTTTCTGCTGCACCACTCAAAAGCTGTGCTCAGTACAAAATCGTCTTTATTTGAGATATGATCAGCTGATCACCAGTCATGGGCCGTTCAAACTGAAAACCAGACAATTCTGCTGCATCAGTCTCTATTCTAAGTGTAAAAATACTTTTTTTTTTAATCCATTTTTTTAATCACCACACAAAAGAAACGAGATGCATACTGAATGCTGTAACTGAATAATCCCCCCCCCCCATCTCTACTTGAAACACTGGTCGATATAAATGTGGAAAAAATTATAGATTTGTACACATTTATCACTTTTCACAATATTCTTGACAACTTGGTGGTGTACACCAAAATAGTACAGGTCTGAATGCTTTACCACTACAGTCAATGGTTTGGTTAAGTGGTCAAGGATATTTTGATACCAAACTTTGTCTCCATTTATGCCATTAGAGTAAAAGGTTACTGGAAATAATTCTTATATTTATCTTTACCCTGTGATGAAACATTAATAGTGCATAAAGACTCGCTGAATGGTATGATAAAAACACTTATTTAAATACCTCTCTCTCTCTCTTAATTACTATAACTATAAGCCAGGAGCATATTCCAGAGGAGTCAGGGCACTAGGCCGCATACACTTTGGACATGGTGCCAGTCCATCGCAGGGCACAAGCACACCCACAATACATACTACAGGTAATTTGGAAAGACCAGTTATCCTAATCTGTGGGACGAAACCAGTGCGCCCAGAGGAAACCCAGCACGCATGGGACAAACATGTAAATTCATGTAAACACCAATCAGACATACACTAAGCTACTGTACCACCTTATTCAGTCAGTCATTCATTCCTTTTTTCATTTATTCTTATTAATTCTGTAAAGACTTTTATGATGAAAGATTAATGGTAAGTTCTGTCCAGCTCTATTCTCAGAGTTCCATTTTTAAAAGCTACAGTAAATACTGCTAATGGCTCATCTCATCTTCTTTTGCTCTTGGGGTTGGCAAGGTTAGCCATTAGCAGAAAGCTGTTAGCAGCTAACCACTAAAGTCTTAAAGAGGGATAGGTTAGCTATTAGCAATTAGCTGCTGACTGCAACTGGCTAACCTAGTCTTTTTAGTTTGTTTTATAAATGATAAACATTGGGGATATCACCATAAATTAACACTCTTACATATATTTTTCCCCTTTAATTTGTAATTGGGAATGGGGGTAAGAAAATCCTGGAAACAATTGTAAAATGCATGATGCCCAAACATTCCCTGTGGTCCTTTTAGCTAGAAAGATGTACTTCCTCAAAGGGGTGTTCAGAGGTAGTTCATTTAAAGTTACAGATACTGAAACAGCACGTTTGTGAAAGGAGTAGAACAGAATGAAAATCAAGCATGCCAGAATGCAGGATCTGAGCTAAGTATCAGCTGAAAAATTAATAGACATATTTTGGAGAGCTCTATGTTTTATATTTTAGATTGTCCAAAGAAGCTTTGTCAAACTTGTGGCATTCTTTTCTCGAATTCATGAGGTAGTCACCTGGAAAAATGTAATTTGTGATATTTTTTGCATTTTGTGCTTTAGTCCATCATTTGTCTAGTGCAGAGGAACGATGTACTATAACATTAAGACCATGTGTGTGTGTTCACGTGTAAAGCATTTTTGTGTCCAAGTGTAGTGACTGTTCTTTAATAACTGCACTGTGCGTGAAAGTTATTCTACACAGTAGCCCCCCCTGCTCCTGCTTCTTCTCTCGTCTAACACCAATCATGATTGTTTTCAATGAAAAAGTGCAGGTTAATTAATTTTATTTTTACTTTGTATTTTGTATTCATTATTTTTATATGGAGTTTCCATTATTTCTTATGAGGAAATTCGCTTTGATATATGAGTGATCTGACATACAAGCATGCTTCCAGAACGAATTATGCTTGCAATCCAATGTTTATATTGGATTATATATTTATATAACTGTAGATATTCATGTTGTATAAATATTTTTTGTGTATAAAATTACTAGCGACAATTATGTACTGCTTAGAACTTAAAAAGCCTCCTAAAATTGCACTATAATGATGTCTTGATCTACTTAGCATTGGTGGCTGTCTGCAAAAAGCACTATTAATATCAACCTGGGTACTCACTCACTCTGACTCATTCTCTATACAGCTTATCCTGAACAAGGTCTCAGAAACCGGGTCAAATGGCAGGATACACCCTGGACATGGAGCCAATCCATCACAGGTCACAACACAGCCACACACACTTCCAATTTGAAATGCCAATTAGCCTAATCTGCATGTCTGTGGAAAGAAACCAAAGTACCTGAAGGAAACACCCCAAGCACAGGGAGAACACTGCACACACAGAGACCCAAGATGGGACTCGAACCCTTGAATCCTCTGAGATGTGTGGCGACAGGGCAAACTACTATGCCACCAGACCACCTATCAGTCTGTGTACTTTCATGGAAATCAATTATAACATTTTAAAAGAAATGCAAATTTTAAGTATTAATAACAGTTTAAATCATAAACCTTAAACTTCATACTTAAAATGCAAATGTGCTCATTTCTTTCTTTTAGGGCTTATATTTGGCAGGAAGTGAGAAAGGAAGGAATAAGATGTTAGTAACTAATGTTCTGCTTTCAATGGAATTTCACTCCTTGCAGAAAGTTCAGCACTTATTTTATATTGAGTCAGTGTCTTTCACAGTCTCTTCATTGTTTCTCCAGATGAGGTTCAACAGGATTTGCTGCTCATTAGTGATTATATATCAGCCAAAAACATTTATGCACAGTTCAGGAAAATAAAAATAGTATGATGTACATTATATTAATATAATATTATAATTTGAACATTGTCTGTTATTACCATAATATTATCAAATAATATTTGGTTATATAAATATTAAACTTAGCTATATTTAATATTTAGTTTATAGTTGAAAGCAACTAAAATATATCCGCAACTAAAATATATCCATTTTGTAACATCTGCATACCCGCCAGCTTAACAGCTTCCTGTCATGCGTCAAGGCATGTGCATGGAGGATTCTAAAACCACCATCCAAGATTCCAAGACTGGTCGAATTACAGCGTCTGACTGCCTTCTGCCTGCACTGTTGAACCCATCTCAGTTCTATCCCAAACAAACTTTCATTACTCTGAACAAGGACCTGTTTCATAATAAGGCATGCGCTTCTTCCATTGGAAAATCAGTACACTGGCCTGAGATTTGGTCAGAGTCGGCAACACCCTTCACTCTTTACTGCTACTATATAATATAAAAAGGCACAAAGTGTAATAGATGCATTGCAGTTCGCTGAACCACAAACAGAAGGGAAAAGGAAGTGTTAGCAGAAGACCACTTCGTAGTTGCAGGGCGTTGGCGGCTGGGTTAGCTATGGTGAAGTTCTTACTTCCGTATTGACAGAAAGGACCTGTGTGTGAAATATTTACCACCAAACTTTATGACAAAATCTCGGTTGGAGAAATTTTAAGAACAATCATGACATACGCAAACTGAGGTCATCCGCAAAGGTCTACAGGGATAATTGGTTTTCCAGATAACTTTCACTTAGATTAACACAGATGTAAAAGCCAGTTGTTGGCATCTGTGTGTAAACAGGATACCCTAAGCCCATCATGGCCTTTTCTCAGAACGAAGACTTGCGTGTTACATGTGTTCATTTCATTGTGCATAATAAAATCTGTTGACTTAAATTCTTTCTAATTCAAGGAATGGGCACAAACTGAAAACACAGTATGTTAAGGTACAAAGATCTTTTTGTGAACATCATGTTCAAATGCTTAAAGTCAGCTACATTTTAAACCCAAGACACCTGAGCCATTTGGCATCAGACGTAGACATAACATGCCCACGCTTTTAAAATCCCAAGACACAGACCATGATAACATGGCTTATCGTAGGATCAAAGTAAAATCACAGTACAAACATAGTGAAGAGGTGCTGGTGAAGAGGACAGGCTTCAAATGCAATAATAAGAAGAATAAAAGCAAGAACCACAAAGCACAAGTGAAAACCTCGAAGGGATTCCCTCAGCATCACTATAACCTCCGTAGAGCACTGCCTGACGACCGAGCGGTCGTCCCCAAACAGGACGCAAAAAGAGATCATGCATCTGAGGAAAAACTTCATACCGACTGCAGCCATTTTTTTCCCTGCATCATGTTCTGCAGCATCATCAGCCAACATCTTACTACATGCACACATACAGTACAGTAATAACACATGTCCATGCTTCTGCCTGTGTGTGTGTGTCCTTTCATCCATTTTTGACCAAGGACACTTATTATTCAAACAACAGTGTTACAGGACAGATTGCCTGGAGTGGGGGGGAAAAAGAAAGAAAGAGAGAAAGTAACAGTACGAAGTAGCATGAGACTGAAAAGACACATGGCCGCTTTTATCTGAGCACAAAGGAGAGACTGAACAGTCCATGTGGTCGGCACATCATCAGGCTAGTGCTACAGCCATCATCAGGGGAATAAGGGGGACTAAATTTAAACAAGACCCCACATACAAAAAACAACCTTCAGCGATTGATCTGAGACACATAAAGCACATGTCAGACTATGAGCTTTTGCAGCATCAGTTCAGAGCAACTGCCTGGGGGCGAGCGGGAAGCCGTGGCTCAGGCTGCTTTGAGATCTGAGCGTATTGACGTGGAGATAAACTGCGACGTCCATTTGTGTACGCATGACAGCCCTAGGTGAGATCTAACTGTAGCAGCTCTAAAAACAAGACGATCTTCCGTTAGAGGAAATGCAAACCAGGGCTTACTAACCACAGCAACAGACGTCCTGACAGCCTCCGACACGCTCTGCCTGAGTTCCGCTGCTGTCCCGGGTTTACTCAGCCTTTTGGTAAATTTCCGCACTTCGGACATGCTGCAGATTTTATGCGTTGAACAGTTCCATCAAGTTCCCCTTTGAAATCCGAGACATGTCATTAAATCCAGGTGCGATAGAGACAGATGCCGCGCGGCCAAAGACGCAAAGCTGTTAGCGGCACAGCACCGCCCACAACAGGGTTGCCAGATCGACCCACAAAACCCTATTTCTTTTTTTAATTTCTTTTTTTATACTGTAATTAATATAGTATAAGTCATTAATAATGCAATAACAATTAATAATAATGATGATGATAATAATGATAATAATGATAAATACACCAGAAAAATAAAATAAAATAAAACTAAATGAAACATGTTAATGCACAAAAGTGTTTTTTTACATTAATAAAAAATAGTTTACAGGCAACAATCATAAGAAAAGAGATAGATAGATAGATAGATAGATAGATAGATAGATAGATAGATAGTGGTATCAAAGGGTTTCGAGGTTAACTCTGTTTACAAATCCTGTTTTATTGCCGTATGTCCTCCCTCAGACGCCTTAAACCCTGGCACCTAGATACCTGCAAGCTTAAACTTAGAATACACTACTGGTCAGTCTGGCCCCTGGGGACGGATTCGAGACACACAATGCCACAAATGTGCATGCACTTGGTGGAGACGATGAGCTCTTCCACTATTAAGACTGTTGCTTCGCCTCTAGGTCACACCCATAAACCCAGGTTTCATCATCTGTAATGATCCTTGACAAGAAGGACCATAGCATGCTCACAGAGTTCTTGGCAGACTTCCTTCATATGTTCCTTCTGCTCCTGGGTCAGCAGCCTGGGGACAGCAACACAGCACATGTTCAAATCACACATG
The DNA here is from genome assembly GCA_030347435.1 of Clarias fuscus. NCBI lineage: Eukaryota > Metazoa > Chordata > Actinopteri > Siluriformes > Clariidae > Clarias > Clarias fuscus. The sequence goes on from CM059205.1 coordinate 15,740,422, forward strand.
AGGTTTACCTGGACTGTTCCGTATAACACACTGACATTGGAAGCAATGTTGTGACTTGTTCTCTGATGATCATCATGCCTGAGCTGCCAAATAGTTTCAGCATTTTTGGTGGTTGAGCTCGTTGAAGGTCTTCCTGATCTCTCGTCATCTTCAAGTGATGTTCTTCTGCTCTTGAAGTGGAAACACCTCGAATGACTCATTGCAGCATTGCCTTAAACATGATGGATCATGACAAACGCCCATTTTACCCTCAGCTCCAGATGTACACAGCACGATGTCTTTTGGCACACTGACTTATGAAGGTCGGTGCTCCCTGTGATTGTGAATGCAGCCTTGTGCTGCCATCTGTTGGCATGTTACAAAACTTTTTGATACCTCCCTGTAGATGTAAGGGCGGATGAACAGCAATGTGGTTGTGACCACGCTTGACAACACAATGTGATGGAGTAGCATTAGTGCAGTAAACATTTGAATTATTGTATGCAAATGCCCAATAGTGAAATCAGGTACAGTAATACATTATAAACTGTTGTACAGGATTATTAGAATTGCTCAGTTGCTTTTTTTTTTTTCATTTGCAAACATAACCGAACTACAGCTCATAGACGCTTGTGTTCTAGTAGAACAGCCTTACAGACTGAAAGAGAGCTCAATCTGGCAAGCCTGGAGGGTTGCCTAATTTTTCTACTCTGATTCTAAAGCGACATCTCGTGGTCAGTGTGTAGTAGTGCTTTTTTTTACCACAATGAACGACGCGAAAACAGGTGGAGAAATGTCGTAGCCTGAAGGGTACAATCAATAAAAAATAATAATCACAATTGCGGGAAGTTCAGACTAATAAAGTGATTGTCATTATGTAATTTGTAAAGGTGAATGAGAATCCCCTGCAGGCTTTTATACACAAGAGGACCACGAAGGTATTTAGTTATTATATTCAGGAGGAGTGATTATTGAGCAGAAGTACACACACACACACACACACACACACACACCATATATTTTTTTATATAATCAAGGTTTTTTAAGTTACTGTGTGATTTTACTCCATCATCAAACATGTCAGGTGTGAATCTATATAGTAGTACAGTATTGTCCTTCTAGAAGATGTATTCAAATGTTTGCTGAAATTAGTGGGTAATTAGTGGGTTGAGAAATCTGCCTGTATGGGAAGTTTAACTTGTGCCATAAATGAAATCAAAATGTTGAGTAAATATTATGATGTTACAATATTACGAACAGTTATGTGCTGCACACCAGCACCAATAGATATTAATTAGAAAACCTTAACTGAATACTTTTACTGAGATAGCTGAAATATCAGCGCTGAAGGAGTAAAAGTGAACTTTAACATGCTTGAGTCATTTTTAAGACAAAACGTAATCTTTATTTGATCTACTTTTTTATTTCTCATCTGTGATTACCAAACGGAGTGTATTTGGCTGACGATGAACTAAACTCTCTTTAACTGTAATGAGATTAAATCACTGTAGGCCTGAACAGGGTAAGTGCGTAAGTGGTTTTTATGTGTGTGTGTTTTTTTTTTTTTGGCTACTTTGCTGGTGGGAAATCAATTCCTCTTACTGCTACTCCTTTTCTCCTTTGTCACATCAAGTGACAAGTGAAGTCAGGCATCTGTCTTGTACTGCGTTAGGTTTATACCTTCATCTCATACCTTATTCAATTCAATTCAATTCAATTTTATTTCTAAATTATTATTTATGAAAAGAAAATGAAAAGAAAATTTATGGAAGTGTATATATGTGTAAGAAAATGTGTCTAGATAATGAGATTGTCCCTGATGAGCAAGCCACGGGTGACGGCGACAGTGGCAAGGAAAAACTCCCTGAGATGGCAATAGGAAGAAACCTTGAGAGGAACCAGACTCAAGAGGGAACCCATCCTCATTTGGGTGATAACAGATAACAAAAATTGTATAACATCATGTGTGTTATGCAGCTGAAAGTTCGATATAACAGAAGTTATTTAAATTAACACAAAGTCCAGTTCAGCACAGGGATGAGTCAGCAGGTGCAAAGGGCAGATGGGGTCTGGATCACTGGAAGCTCAGGAGCAGCATGTGTAACTCTAAAACAACCTGAAGAATTCAGCTGGAGCAGGTCCTTCTCTGGATGCCTCAGGAACCTCGCAGGGTTGACCTCTGTCTACTGAAGCTGGCACAATCTCCAGATGCCTCAGGATGGGTGGAAAAATAAAGAGCAGGTGAAAAGAATTAGCGTGCTTGCCATTCAGGATAGATGTACTGGAGTATGAGGTAAAGAAATTAATTATGTGTATGCCAGATTAAAGAGATGTGTCTTGAGTCTACTTTTAAATTGGGAAACTGTGTCTGAGCCCCGAACACTGTCAGGAAGGCTATTCCAAAGTTTTGGAGCTAAATATGAAAATGCCCTACCTCCTTTTGTAGATTTTAATATTCTGGGAACTACCAGAAGTCCGGAGTTTTCTGATGTTAAGGAGCATGGTGGATTGTAACGTATCAGAAGACTGGTTAGGTATGTGGGAGCTACACCATTTAGAGCCTTGTACGTAAGTAATTACCTTATATACCTTATATAGTTGTTTTATAAACACACACACACACACACACACACGCACGCACGCACGCACGCGCACACACACACACACACACACACACACACACACACACACACACACTTCTTGACCAAGTTCTGCTTTTTGTTCTCTCTCTCCTCATTAGTGACCTTTGAGATATTCATATTTCTTGCAGGTGTTGATGAACACTCTTCCTTCTTAGAGTACAAAGGTACAGTCTTGTTTTCCGTTTCTGTTGCCTGTCGTGAAGAGCTGCATGATGAAGTGACTCATCAATCTCAGTGTCACTATCAGACAGGTGGAATGTACCCTGTGGCTAAAAAAAGAAAAAAGGGGGAAAAAAAGACTTTGTTCTTCATTGTTACTGTTAGCAAGGTGTAACATTTCTGCTAAAAGTAGTCCTGAAGCAGACCTGAAGAGTGTGTCAGTGAGTGTGAAAATGTTGTTTTGCTTGCACATTGTGGCTGACACAAGGTCTTTAGGTACATTGTAAACCCTAATGCTGAAAGTAATTAAACATATTGAGTACTTTTAACTTAAATAATTACAATTAGTTCAAATCAATAGACCTTGATAAGTATTTAGAACCTATTGGTATTTATGAGTTTGTAGAAATGACACTTTTTAAGATAGCTGAACGAATTTGATATTTTAAGTAACTTTAAGTACTTAAATAACAACAAATGTCACCTTAAAGTTCCACCAACTGGTGGCTCAGTGGTAGGTGTTTCTCCTGCCATGTGAAAGGCCTGGGTTTGATTCCCACTGAATGAAGTGAATGTCCCAAGCACAGATAAAATGGGAGTCGCAGTGGTAAAAGTGCTCGCCCTATCCTCCGGAGATCGCTAGTTCGAATCCCGGGTGATGCTGTAACCTCTCGCAGCCGGAGATCTAGAGAGGGCTGATTGGCCGAGCTCTCTCAGAGGGGAGGGATGAGAGGTACTTAGCGCTCCCACATTAATCACGGCTCTACAGCCAGTCAGGGGCGTCTGTGAGCTCGCGCAAGCGGATAGGGCTGTCCTCAGAGTGTGTTACTCCGCCCCCAACGGTGCGCGAGCGAGCAGTTCGAAAAGATGCGGTCGGCTGGCGTCACGTGGTTCGGAGAAAACACGTGATAGTCTTCGGCCCTCCCGGCTGAGTGGTAGTAGTAGCCTTAATGTGGGAGCCCTCTAGTGACGGGGAGGAATTGGACACGACTAAAATTGGGGAGAAAAATCGGGGAAAAATCCACAAAAAAAAAGGGAGTGTTGCATCTGGTGTAAAACCTGTGCCACTGGATTGTCTACTCTGGCGACCCATTGCCAGGAGCAGCCGAAAGACCAACAACAATTTATTTGATTTGCAACAACTAAAAAAATATATAATTGCTATTAAATAGTGAGTTAGGCTACTCAATAATGCAAGTAAAGAACAAATAATATGAATGAGTACAACAAACTCAAAAACTGATAGTTCTGTTTACTTAAAATTGGAAACATCATTACTTTAAAAAAAATTATGTAACTGATTGCAAAAAAGTTGGCAAAACTCAAAAATTTGAGGTAAAGTTGTAGCAAGCGTGAAGTGATTTACAGTATATGGTATTTGATATCTCAAGATCTATAAATTAGGTGTAACTTTGGCAAATTTGTCTCTTGACATATTACTATGCAAGCTGAATATATCACCACCTACACACAAAAAATAAGTTGCTTTAATGTAAAAACGTTTAGTAACAAGTTGCACATCTTTTTTAAGTTTACTCAACTTTTAGAGAAATATCGTGGCCAAACAAAATATTTCACATTGCTGTACCCATGTCAAAAACTGAAGTTGACTTAATTTATCATTTAAATATTTAAGTCAGCTTAAGTAGTATTGGTTGTGGGTGTAAGGGACCTCAACTAGAGGGCACTGTTCTCATGTCTGTCTGTTTTGTAGTTTTTGTTGATCGACCCAGTTTCCCAGAAGGCACCTCGGTCAGGTGATGAGAGAGCTCACCTGAACCGAGGTAGTTCATTAAAGATTCTATAAATAGCAGTTTGTTCTGGGAAACTGGGTCGAGCATTGTTTGTATGTTTATATGTGAACATATCCTTGTCAAGTTGGCATTCCTTTTGTTTCTTTGAATTTATTAGGGCCCAAGCACTGTAGTGCGCAGGGCCCTATTGTTTTCGTTAGGATTGTTTATTTTTTATTTTATTTTATTTTTTCCACACTTGTGGTACTTTTGGGGGTCTTAACATACTCAAAAACTCATCAAAATTTGCAGCCAGATTGGACTCGGCGGCCATCAGGTCCTCAGTGGGGCTCGGCCCGGGGAGTCGCACACGCCCGGCACAGCGCCCCCTAGAAAATCGTGCCTCATAGCTCAGACACACTTCCACGCACACTTATAAAACTCAGTGTACATTTAGATCTCAAACTGAACAAGTTTCGTGCTGCATGTCATCAAGTCTAATCAACAGGAAGTGAGTTATTTTGAGTTGTTTGCAAAACGCACCCAATGGAATGTGATATACTCCTCCTAGGGAATTTTTACAATTCGCACCAAAACCAGGCAAATATGATGTAAACAAGTTGCCGATCAAAAATTGTGGAGGGCTTCTTGATATCTAGAACGGTTCGGCCGTGGCGACGCTTTAAAATTATGGCGAATAAGAGTAGGAAGCTTATCACATCATATGACAATCATTAGTCTATGTCATAGTGCCACCAACTGGCAGCAGGAAGTGTGTCACTTTTGGAAATCACTAATATTTTGTCCTTTACTTTCACCTGATTTGGTTCAAAATCAGTCAGAATGATGACAAGACATGCATGGATCATTTGACACCATGAAGGAGTTTTTAATAATTTGAATCATCTTGCTATGGCGACGATTTATCTAGAGAAAAAACATAAAATGAAGTGCAAAAAAATTAATCTTCTCATATCGTACGAGTGGAAAGACCTACGTTTCCAAAATGTTATGGCTATACACTGAAACTGGTTATGAGTAAGGCCTGAGAGCCTGGACCCCGGGCGTGGCACAGGGCTTGTACAGCGCCCCCTGGAACTTTGTAAAAAATTTAGCTGCATAACTCATATCCACTTTCACATATATGCATGAGACCCAGTATAAATTTAGATCTCATTGAGGTGAACAACTTGCATACCCCATGTCATGGAATCCGCTGAACAGGAAGTCAGTTATTTGGCGTTGATTGAAAAACGCACCCATTGGAATGTGATATACTACTCTTATAGGATTCATATGTTTTTGACCAAACAGGGTCTAATATAATCTCAAAACATTGAGGATCTAATATTGTGAAGGGCTGGTTGATATATTAAACGGGTCGGCCGTGGCGAGCCCTTAAACCTATGGCGAATAACAGGAAACAGGAAGTGGCTAATAACGTCTGTCTAAATTGAGTGACGTTCATCAAACCTCAGCTGTAGGTTAAGAGAAGAAACCTGGTGAGATTGGCCTGGGTCCCATGAGTCTCAGTCATAGCGCCACCAACTGGCAGCAAAAAGTGTCTACTTTTAGAAATTCAAATATTTTGTGCCTAATTTTCAGCTAATTGGCTTCAAAATCAACCACATTAATTTGAAGACATGGCTGATGTGAAACTGTAAAGGACTTTTCGATGCGTTGAACAGTGTTGCTATGGCAAGGTATAATTTTAAGGAAAAATAAGATACTTATATCCAACAAGTGGAAAGTCCTAATGTGTCCAAACATTTTACGTAGAAAGAACAACTGCTTCTGAGTAAATTTCTTGAGTTTCATGTTTTTGTGATGCTCACACTACTCCCAACAATATTTTATATTTCAAGTTTTGTCTAAACATTTTACCCTGACTCCTGCAGTAATAAAATATGTCCACTAGATGGAGCTGCAGGAGGGTCTTTCTCCTTCTCCTTTACTATGGCTTCATGTTTACAATTTAAACATGTGCAGAAATAACAGAAATAAACAATACAAACATTTAAATTGCCCACTGTGCAACATCCACACATTCTAAACACACACACGCCCCTTACAAACACACACACTCTACACATCGCTCTCTACACACATACTCACTCATACACAATATGAACACACTAACCATCCTACACGCACACACACACACACACACACACATCACAAGCACACGTCACTAATGTTAATACGCTAAATAAAAATCAATATATCATTTAAAAAAAAACAATCCTTAGGAAAACAAGAGGCTCCTGCGCACCTATAGTGTGTGGGTGAGTTTTTCATTGCAAATCAGTTTTGATATCTCAAATGTCTCAGCCGCGCTAATGTCTTAAACTTACACCGAAAAAATTATTAATAACACACACATCACTAATGTCAACACACATTTAAAAAAAAAGAAAAAAAAAGAATGAGCCTTAGGAAAACAAGAGGGTCCTGCGCATCTATAGCACACCTCTCTCACGACACACACACGCGCGCGCACACACACACACTGATTAAATTCAGTGACATGGACAGTGACATCACATTCAGGAACATCCTTAAACTTACACCGAAAAATTATTAATAACACACACATCACTAATGTTAACACACAGACTCACACATCATACACACAAACACACACACACACACACCATCTACACAAACACAAGCACATTTACTCGTCACACACAGACTGACACATCTACATGTCACACACCTCTCTCTCTCACTCTCACACACACTAAACCTCACACACACATCACATCGCTGTCACACACCTCTCTCCCTCACTCTCACACACACATCACATCGCTGTCACACACCTCTCTCCCTCACTCTCACACACACATCACATCACATCACACATATTGATATCTCAAACGGGTCGGCCGTGATAATGTCTTAAACTTACACCCAACAATTATTAATAACACACACATCACTAATATTAACACACAGATGCACACACCATACACACAAACATGCACAAACACAAGCACACATCACTAATGTTAACACACTAAATAAACACACACACGCATACACATGCATGCACACACACAAACAAATACACTCATACATCACACACATGCACACCTACATACACACACATTATAGCATCACAAATTATAACACTCACACACTCACATCTCTGTCTCACACACCCTCACGCAGAAACACACACACCCACTAACAAGTCACATGTCTTAGACATACTAATACACACATCACTAATGTTAACACACAGACTCACACACCACACACACACAAACACGCACAAACACATTTACTCATCAGACACAGACTGACACATTCACTTGTCTCACACACACACACACACACACACACACACACACACACACACACACACACACACACACAAATATTTAGGGCCCAAACTGACATTAGCCCAGTATAGTGTGTGACGTGTGCAAGTTCTGCGGTGCAACCGGGTGCCAATGACTTTTTCAAGGTTTTGACACACTCGAATAACACACAGGTTCTGTGGTGCGCCCGGGGTGGGGGTCGCGCCCGTGTTTGAGCCCGTCATCGTTGCTTGCAACTATATTATTTTAGTTATTTTGTTTAACCTTGGCTTTTCTGGAGGGCTCTATCGTTTGTTGTTCTTTGTGCTAGTGGATTCATGGAGCTGTTCAGTGTTTAGTTAGGCTGTGTCCCCAGTCTCGGTCTTCTTGTTTAGTCCTTTGCATGTACAGTCGTGGCCAAAAGTTTTGAGAATGACACAAATATTAGTTTTCACAAAGTTTGCTGCTAAACTGCTTTTAGATCTTTTTTTCAGTTGTTTCTGTGATGTACTGAAATATAATTACAAGCACTTCATATGTTTCAAAGGCGTTTATCGACAATTACATGACATTTATGCAAAGAGTCAGTATTCAGGACCTCTGCAATTCGACTGAGCATGCTCTCAATCAACTTCTGGGCCAAATCCTGACTGATAGCAACACATTCTTTCATAATCACTTCTTGGAGTTTGTCAGAATTAGTGGGGTTTTGTTTGTCCACCCGCCTCTTGAGGATTGACCACAAGTTCTCAATGGGATTAAGATTAAGTTTCCAGGCCATGGACCCAAAATTTCAATGTTTTGGTCCCCGAGCCACTTGGTTCTCACTTTTGCCTTATGGCACGATGCTCCATCGTGCTGGAAAATGCATTGTTCTTCACCAAACTGTTGTTGGATTGTTGGAAGAAGTTGCTGTTGGAGGGTGTTTTGGTACCATTCTTTATTCATGGCTGTGTTTTGGGGCAAAATTGTGAGTGAGCCCACTCCCTTGGATGAGAAGCAACCCCACACATGAATGGTCTCAGGATGCTTTACTGTTGGGATGGCACAGGACTGATGGTAGCGCTCACCTTTTCTTCTCCGGACAAGCCTTTTTCCAGATGCCCCAAACAATCGGAAAGAGGCTTCATCCGAGAATATGACTTTGGCCCATTCCTCAGCAGTCCATTTGCCATACATTTTGCAGAAGATCAATCTGTCCCTGATGGTTTTTTTTGGAGAGAAGTGGCTGCTTTGCTGCCCTTCTTGACACCAGGCCATCTTCCAAAAGTCTTGGCCTCACTGTGCATCTCACACCTGCCTGCTGCCATTCCTGAGCAAGCTCCGCATTGGTGGCACTCCGATCCCGCAGCTGAATCCTCTTTAGGAGACGATCCTGACTTTCTTGGACGCCCTGAAGCCTTCTTAACAAGAATTGAACCTCTTTCCTTGAAGTTCTTTCCTTGAAATGATGATCCTATAAATTGTTGATTTAGGTGCAATCTTAGTACCCACAATATCCTTGCCTGTGAAGCCATTTTTATGCAACGCATTAATGTAATTCTGAATAATGAAAAAATAATGAATTTATGTAATTCTCAAATTTTGGCCACGACTGTACTGTTTCCTTGTCAGTTTAGATGTGTGTAGCCACATGAGTGCTTAGCTGCTAGCAGGGTTAGCTGCTAGTAGGCCATGGCTGCTAGTAGGGTTAGCCTCCAGTAGGCTAGCCTCTAGTGGGATTGACTGCTAGTGGTTTTGGTTGCTAGCAGGTTAGCCGCTAGTTTGGATTAGCCTCATGTGTGCCTTGTCTTGTGTGTTCAGGTCCCCCGAGTAGTTCAGTACTAACCCGGTTAGCCACTAATCCAGTTAGATACTAACCCGGTTAGGTCATCATTCAGTAAATCAATATTCCATGTAGCTACTAATCCAACTAACCACTAACTCGTCCTGTCTGTCTCTAGTCTCTGTCTCGTCCCTAGCCTCTAGTCATGTCTTGTCCTGTCCCGTCTCTAGTTCCCATCTCTAGTCCCTTTGTATCTTTAGTTAGTTCCAGCTCCATGTCTCCCTGTTTCAGTTCTTCGTTCCTGTTTGCTGCTAAGAACATGTGTTTGCCCTGAGTTAATATTTGAGTTTGGTGTTTTATTTTCTTTTGTGTTTTTTACGTTACCAAAATAAAAGACTATTACTGTTTTAAAAACCCTCTGGGAAAATAATACAATATTAATTAATTCAACATTTATCTAGTTTTTACAGTGTACCAACCTGGAATGAGAATTAGTGCCTTTAGGAATTCTTATATACTACCATTGATTTAATTTTTCCATACTGCTTATCCTCTGTAGGTGCAACCCTGGAAATGCAAGGCACCCATGCCAACCGCTGAGCTACTGTATCATGTCCCTCATATATATGCAAAATATTCTAGATATTAATTCTAATACCTAAAATAAATAATACCTTTACACACGTGGACAAAATTGTTGGTACCCTTCGGTCAATGAAAGAAAAACTCACAATGGTCACATAAATAACTTTAATCTGACAAAAGTAATAATAAAAAAAAATTCTATGAATGTTAACCAATGAAAGTCAGACATTGCTTTTCAACCATGCTTCAACAGAATTATTATTTTTTAAATAAACTCATGGAACAGGCCTGGACAAAAATGATGGTACCCCTAGAAAATACTGAAAATAATGTGACCAAAGGGACATGTTAATTCAAGGTGTGTCCACTAATTAGCACCACAGGTGTCTACAATCTTGTAATCAGTCAGTGGGCCTATATATTGGGCTCCAGGTAGTCACTGTGTTGTTTGGTGACATGGTATGTACCACACTCAATATGGACCAGAGGAAGCGAAGGAAAGAGTTGTCTCAGGAGATTCGAAAGAAAATTATAGACAAGCATGTTAAAGGTAAAGGCTATAAGACCATTTCCAAGCAGCTAGATGTTCCTGTGACTACAGTTGCACATATTATTCAGAAATTTAAGATCCATGGGACTGTAGCCAACCTCCCTGGACGTGGCCGCAGGAGGAAAATTGATGACAAATCAAAGAGACGGATAATCCGAATGGCAACAAAAGACCCCAGAAAGACTTCTAAAGAGATCCAAGGTGAACTTCATGCTCAAGGAACATCAGTGTCGGATCGCACCATCCGTCGTTGTTTGAGCCAAAGTGGACTACATGGGAGACGACCAAGGAGGACACCATTGTTGAAAACAAATCATAAAATAGCCAGACTGGAATATGCCAAACTACATGTTGACAAGCCACAAAGCTTCTGGGAGAATGTCCTATGGACAGATGAGACAAAAATGGAACTTTTTGCCAAGGCACATCAGCTCTATGTTCACAGACGGAAAAATGAAGCATATCAAGAAAAGAACACTGTCCCTACTGTGAAACATGGAGGAGGCTCTGTTATGTTCTGGGGCTGCTTTGCTGCATCTGGCACAGGGTGTCTTGAATCTGTGCAGGGTACAATGAAATCTCAAGACTATCAAGGGATTCTAGAGAGAAATGTGCTGGTCAGTGTCAGACAGCTGGGTCTCAGTCGCAGGTCATGGGTCTTGCAACAGGACAATGACCCAAAACACACAGCTAAAAACACCCAAGAATGGCTAAGAGGAAAACATTGGACTATTCTAAAGTGGCCTTCTATGAGCCCTGACCTCAATCCTATTGAGCATCTTTGGAAGGAGCTGAAACATGCTGTCTGGAAAAGGCACCCTTCAAACCAGAAACAACTGGAGCAGCTTGCTCATGAGGAGTGGGCCAAAATACCTGCAAAGAGGTGCAGAAGTCTCATTGACAGTTACAGGAATTGTTTGATTGCAGTGATTGCCTCAAAAGGTTGTGCAACAAACACATTAAGTTAGGGGTACCATCATTTTTGTCCAGGCCTGTTCCATGAGTTCATTTTTTTAAATAATTCCGTTGAAGCATGGTTGAAAAGCAATGTCTGACTTTCATTGGTTAACATTCATAGAATTCTTATTTATTATTACTTTTGTCAGATTAAAGTTATTTCTCTGACCATTGTGAGTTTTTCTTTCATTGACCAAAGGGTACCAACAATTTTGTCCACGTGTGTATGTACTAAACACAATTCTAAACTGTGCTCCCTTTTAATTAAAATAATTGTGTGCTTTATTTCATTGTGTGTGTGTGTGTGTGTGTATGTGTATATATATATATATACACACACACTCACCTAAAGGATTATTAGGAACACCATACTAATACAGTGTTTGACCCCCTTTCGCCTTCAGAACTGCCTTAATTCTACGTGGCATTGATTCAACAAGGTGCTAAAAGCATTCTTTAGAAATGCCAGCCCATATTCATAGGATAGCATCTTGCAGTTGATGGAGATTTGTGGGATGCACATCCAGGGCACGAAGCTCCCGTTCCACCACATCCCAAAGATGCTCTATTGGGTTGAGATCTGGTGACTGTGGGGGCCATTTTAGTACAGTGAATTCATTGTCATGTTCAAGAAACCAATTTGAAATCATTCGAGCTTTGTGACATGGTGCATTATCCTGCTGGAAGTAGCCATTAGAGGATGGGTACATGGTGGTCATAAAGGGATGGACATGGTCAGAATGCTCAGATAGGCCGTGGCATTTAAACGATGTCCAATTGGCAGTAAGGGGCCTAAAGTGTGCCAAGAAAAGATACCATACACCATTACACCACCACCACTAGCCTGCACAGTGGTAACAAGGCATGATGGATGGATGTTGTGGCTTCACAAATGCTCTGCTGCATACCTCGGTTGTAACGAGTGGTTATTTCAGTCAAAGTTGCTCTTCTATCAGCTTGAATCAGTCGGCCCATTCTCCTCTGACCTTTAGCATCAACAAGGCATTTTCGCCCACAGGACTGCCGTATACTGGATGTTTTTCCCTTTTCACACCATTCTTTGTAAACCCTAGAAATGGTTGTGCGTGAAAATCCCAGTAACTGAGCAGATTGTGAAATACTCGGACCGGCCCGTCTGGCACCAACAACCATGCCACGCTCAAAATTGCTTAAAATCACCTTTCTTTCCCATTCTGACATTCAATTTGGAGTTCAGGAGATTGTCTTGACCAGGACCACACCCCTAAATGCATTGAAGCAACTGCCATGTGATTGGTTGATTAGATAATTGCATTAATGAGAAATTGAACAGGTATTCCTAAAAATCCTTTAGGTGAGTGTGTGTGTATGTATATATAATTAGTCTGATTCACAGTATATTAGAATATGTTCCTGTCACCACCGTTTTTCTTTTGATTTTTTTTTTTTCAGTTAAGATGAGTGAATGATTGTACACTATACTCTATGGTGTATTTATACTGTACTACAGTACATGTATGCGAACACACAACCAGTCACAGACATACAATATGTTCTCATGCTGTTATATAAAAACTCTTCTGGGATACTTTCCACTAGATTTTGGAGTATGGCCGTGGGAATTTGTGCTCGTTTAGCCTTAGTGAGTTCAAGGACTGATGTTAGACGAGGAGGCCTAGGGTGCAGTAAGTATTCCAGTTTATCACAAAGGTGTTCAATGGGGTTGAGGTCACGGCTGTGTGCAGGACATCTATCACTTCCACATCAACCTTGGCAATGGAGCTTGCTTTGTCATGCTGGGATAGGTTTGGGCCTCTTAGGTCTAATTAAGGGAAATTTTAATGCTGCAGCACACAAAGTCATGCCAGTCAGATGTAGCAGCAGTTTGTGAACTGCTCACTTATGGGTGGGATGGTGTTCACATACTTTCGGCCATATAGTGTTTATCTTATTCTAAGCAGTGTTAGTATTATTAGCTGTCTTCTACTATTCCCGCTGCATTTTTCATTTGTTTAAAACAAATGCCTTCATACTGTGTTGTGATAATAAATGTTAAAATGTTTCAAATAAAAATTTTCATTTAATGTATCCAGCAAAATAGGTTATGCATAATGAACCACAATCAAAAATGAAACTTCTTCTCACCTAATTGACAATAATCAAGACACAGACCACTTTATATTAGCATTTTATGACTTTTGCTTTTTACTATAAATATACATCTGGAGCATGTTCTGGACCTGCATCTTCAGCTGAAGCTGGACCTGCCATCTCAACTGCAGGTGGAGCATGTTCTGGACCTGCATTTTTAGCTGGAGTTGAGCCTGGGACCTCAGCTGCAACTAGAGCATGTTCTGGACATGCATGTTCAGCGGGACCTAGACCTCGAACCTCAACTGCAGGTGGAGCATGTTCTCGGGATACCTCTTCAGCTGTATTTGAACCTAGGACCACAACCTCAACTGGAACAAGGTTGGGACAGGCATCTTCAGCTGAACTTGGACGTTGAATCTGAACCGCAGCTGGAGCATGTTCTGGACCCGGATCTTCGGCTGGAGCTGGCATATAATAAACAGCTGGCAGAGTATTCAGAGGTGCAAATGTGTCTATAATTTGAATTATGTATGGAGCTGGCACTGTATATTCAGCTGCCACTGCATATTTCACAAGAATAGCTGTAGCTGTAGGTGCGGTTGTGCTTGTAAACACTGCACCTAACCAAGGCAGGTGCTGCATAGTCACAGATGTGTGAAACTGGGCACATCATGGACATCGACAGGCAGATACTGGACAGCATCAGGCACGGTCTGGACATCTACATTCAGATAATGTGTGTTGAGTTACTTAAAAGCACCAAACAAATACACAGTAGTTATTGGCTGTATCCTAAATACCCTGCTATGCTAGTACATTTGAAGTGGAAACTATTCCACAAAAACTAGGCTTAAAAATAGCAAGTTGGCGGAGAGTTTAGCTGCTAAACAAAAGCCTGTGGTACCAACTGTCTAGCACCATAGGTTACAAATAGGCTGACTGTCTACTGCATAGTTCAGTATCCTGTGCTTAGAACAGAACCGCAGGAACACACATATCACAGTATCAGATGTAACACTGATATGTAAAGTAATCAACTGTTACTCACATTGCGGTAGCATGATCTCATGAGGAACCATGTGGTTGCTTGTGTAATAGGCAGCAGTATTCTGAGCCTGCAAGACATACAGTATATACTGCTGATAACACACTTTCTTTCATCTTATTTTCCTCAGATCAGATCTACAGATGGCATTTAGCTACACTCTCCAGATAACAATGGCTTTTTGGGGTAACTAGTAGTAGCTTGAGGAGCTTAATGGGACACAATCCTCGTAACATGTTAAGCCAGTGAATCCAACCTCCATGCTTGCCATCCACTGCATGTGCTGCTGGGCAAGGTAAGCCTGGCACTCCTCTTTACGCTGAGCAACAGTCACATACAATGGCTTCTTGCCCCACATCCTGCCATCCATCTCCTTTATAGCATTCATGCCGTCTTTGGGGGAGGAGAAGTGCACAAAGCCAAACTTTCTGGAGCAGCCATTCCTCATCATCACCTGTGGGAGACAACAAGGAAACACATCATGATAAATATGCAAATATGGCTAACTATTACATACAGAATTAATGGAAAATTAATAAAATGTAAGTATTCTAAATTGATGGTGACCTTGGTATTGATGATGTGTCCAAAACGCGAAAACTCTTTGCGTAGACATTCATCATCCACATGAGGTTCCAGGTTTTTCACGTAGAGGTTCAGACCCTACAGAAGAGAAGGCAAAGTCATCATCCATTCTGTGTGTTTGTGTTTGTGTGTGTGTGTGCGTGTGCATGTTTTACCTGCCCATACTTGTGCTTGAATTCTGCCTGTCTCTGTTCTTTACTCTGTGCTCGATTCACATATATCTTTTTGCCATTCACCTCCTTTCCGTTCATTTCTTCCACAGCCTGAGCAGGCACACATAAACACAAACCCTTAACTATTATTATTATTATTATTATTACTACATTTATTCTGCCTTAAAAAAAAAATCTTGTCAAAATGTAAAAGTAGGACATTTGGCTTCAGAATAAACCCACTTTCTCTGCATCTTCAGGCCTCTCAAATCTCACGAAGCCAAATCGTTTAGACCTCCCTTGCTCATTTGTCATGACGCGAGCACTCGCCACAGGACCTGCAAAACACATACACATACATCAACACCTGTAAGGCTGTAAGGCTGTTCTGCCAAAACTTGATTACAGTATGTTTTTTAAATGAATGTTTAAGTGCATAAACTCACTGTACAACTCGTAACATTCTCTATTAGGCATCCTCACCGAACTTGCTGAAGATCTCTGTGAGCTTCTTGGTGTCCATGTCCTGATCAAAGTATTTGATGAAGATGTTGGTGAAGACTTTGGGGTTGTGGGCACTCTCAGCCTGGCGCGCATTAAAGGACTTGAAGTGTTCGATAGTCCTGTAACACAACACAGACACTATGTCTTAGAGTTCTCATCAACACTTACGTACTGTATGGTAGTCTCTATGTATAAAATTATTAATTAATATTGACTTATATACTACATATAATCAAAAATAACCTACAGTACACTACCAGTCAAAAATTTTGACACATTTTCTACTTAAGTAGTGGGTTTTCTTATTATTTTCCAGTGTTGTACATGAATACTTAAGAATTCCAAACCATGAAAGAACATGTATGACATTGTGTAGTAAGTGTTTAAAAAGCCAGAATATGTTTTATACTTAAGATTGTCATTCCATTTAGCTTTAATGACAGCTTGGCACACTCATGGCATTATTTCATCAGATTCATGAGGCAGTCACTTGGAATGGTTTTCAATTCACATGTGTTCCTTGTCAAGAGTAAATGTACATTTTTGCCTTCTTAATGTGCTTAAGACCCTGCAGAGGAAGGATGGGTACAGTGTTAATTAGTGCTACTACAACTACTGTACAAATCCATATTATGGCAAGAAACACTCAAGTAAGTAAAGAGAATAACCAAAATATCCAAAATATCTCAAGGTCTTTGAACGTATTCCTAAGTGTTGTCACCAAAACCATCAAACGCTATAAGAAACTGCAGGTTTACAGAACATCAGATTAGAGCTCACATACTGTAAATGCTTAGGTTCAAGTGACAGACATATTTCACCATCCACTGTTCAGAGCAGACTGTGCGAATCAGGCCTTTATAGTTGAATGCAGAAGAGACTTGCTCAGGCAAAAAAACATAAAGAATCAGTGTAAAACTGTCCATTAGTCTGATGAATCTAAATCTGAGATTTTTCATTCTAACCACCATGTCTTTGTTAGACATCGAGACTGTTTTTCAAATGTCTCAGAAGAGAGATGGAATGCTGCATCAAATGACCGGGCCTCCACAATCACCCTGCTTTTTATGTATGCATCTAAACCCAATTGATTGTTTGGGATGAGTTGGAACAGACAGTGAAGAAAAAGCAGCCAAAAAGTACTCAACACCTCTGGAAACCTTTTCATGATTCTTGGAAGACCATTACAGGTGACTACCTCATGAAGCTGACAGAGCAAATGCCAAGAGTGTGCAAAGCTGTAATCAAAGCAAAAGGTGAAGAATCAAAAATATAAAACATATTGCGGATTATTTAACACGTTTGGTTGAAAACATATTTCCATATTTGTTCGGTCATAATTTTAATGGCTTCAGTACTAATATACAAGGTTGAAAACTATATATATATATATATATATATATATATTGAATATTAAATAAGGTGTGTCTAAATGTTTGACTGGTAGTGTATATATTAATAGTATGTGAATTTCAATAAATATCACATGAAATTCATTAAACACAAGCCAAACAAAAATTAGACATTTCAGCACATACAGATAACAATTAATTATATATACATGACTTACACTAGGCGATCGTTCAAGAGTTTGCCATTCAGCGCCTTGATCGCCCTCTCTGCAGCATCAACGGACTCAAAGTGGACATAAGCATATCTCTTGTACCCCTTTTTATAGCCTACGATCTTCAGACAAGACACACCATGTCAACAAAGTACTGACTAATACGACTTTAGTTAAGAATAACAAGCATTCTCTTAAGGCTACACAGATGCTATTCAGATTCAGGCAGTTCATGCAATAAACCTTGCACGACAGGATCTTGCCAAAGGTGGAGAAGAGGCCATGAAGTTCCAGGCTGTTGATCGACTTGTCCAAATTATTGATGAAGATATTTCCAGTGCCGGCGTTTCTCAGTGAACTGTCCACCTGGAACCACATTATTCGCATGGGCTGTCCCATAAGGAGGTCATAATTGAGCAATTCGAACGCTCTCTCAGCTGGGGGAAGAGAGTGAATTCATTTCAGTGAGATCCCTCACAAATCACAGCAAAATTCACAGTGTTGAATGAACACAGTAGGAGTCAAATAACCAATGAAAGTGTTAAAGCAGCACTGGAGATTTTACTGTGTACTGTACGTGCAGAATTATTGGCACCGTTGGTAAGGACGGACAAAGGTTAATTAATCTCATGTAAAATACGAGAAAATTTTTACATTTATTATTATTATTTTAAAAAAACATCTCTTATAATGATATAAGATTGAATAAAAGTGCGAGTCAATTAGTGCAAAATGTGCAGACATGGTGTGTGTTACCGTCGGCACGCTGGTAAAAGTTGACATAGGCATATCCGCGCGAGAAGCCCGTCGCTTTATCTCTGTAGAGCTTGATGGAGTGAACTCCTCCTACAGGGACGAACTTCTCCAGAAGCACCGGCTCTGTGACATCGGGGTGCAGATCTCCCACATAAAGTGTCGTCAACGTCGTGTTCAGTTTATCCTTATTCATTTTCATTGCCGACTCCCGAAAAGGGAAACAACCGCTAATAATCGCTGATCCTCTCTGATAAACGCTTTAAAAAAAAAAAAAAACCTCTGTGTACAGATAATATAGTGACCGTTTATGACGTAAAATTAGAAGCACGCCGTCTAGCTTGTTCTATTGTGACGTCATCTCAATAAATGAACACTCAAAAAAAAAATCCCCTTACAATCAATACATTTCTGTGCTTATGATGTGTTTTCACAGCTCGTAACCTTGCATATTGATTGGCCACAATGCTGGCGGTCATTATTATTATTATTATTATTATTGTTATTCCATCCATCAATCCACCTAGGAATGTCTATAGTCCAACTAAGTACCGCGGAGGCCAACTGCGACCATTGTATTTATTAGGACCTCCGGTTGGGAACGCCAATGAACCCAGACTGTCCCTCAGACTGTGGGAGGAGACCAGAGGAAACCCACCAAGCACGGGGAGAACATGCAAACTCCATGCACGCAGACCCAGAGGTGGGAATTGATCCCGGAACCTGGAGGTGCAAGGAGACACTGATAACACTATTATTATTATTTTCTTTGCAAAATGGCCTTGTCTGCCATATAGGGGAAATAGCATTTAAAATTGACCCTTGCTTGGCCCTGCATATCGTTGCTTGGGAGAAAACCAGAGTACCCAGAGGAAACCCACCAAGCTCAGGGAGAATATTGAAACTCCATGCACACAGAGACTGAGGTGGGAATTGATCCCAGACCCTGGAGGTTTAAGGTGACAGTGCTAACATTATTATTATTATTATTATTATTATTATTATTATTATTATCTTATGCACACTTTTATCCAAAATGGCCTTGTCTGCCCTATATATGGGAAATAGCATGTAACATTATATGGCCCTGCACATCGTTGCTTACAACTACTGTATAATATAGTATATTCATTATTATTATTCTCTTTCCATATGACCGAGGCTAGCTGAAAAATGCCCTTGTCTGCCCTATATAGCGGAAATAACATGTAACTGATCCTAATGTAAAGTCATTTACGTTTTAGTTTTTCAACTGTTACCATTTTGTAAACCTTGGTGTTTCAGGCAGGCAGTACAGTGTCTCATGCATGAGTGATTTAGACCCTTTTTAAAATGCTGAAGTATTTAGGTATACAAGCATTTTAAAAGCCAACAAACTAGGTCATACAAAATGAACCACTATCAAAAATTAATCCACATCTTAGTTAATGCTCAGTTAAAAATTTTACCCTAAGGTAGAGTTTAATATATTGTATATATTAATAATGAATTAATTTGAATTATAATGACAATAATCAAGACCCAGACCACTTTATCTTTGCATTTTATGAAATGTTTATATATATTTTTTATGTGTGCAACATTGGTAGCAAAGTTTCTTTCGTTCCTTCTCCTCTTCTTATTGTTTTTGCACAGCATCTTCAAGTGTTCCTGAAAAAGACATGCATGTGGTTTTAGTCTATGCAGCATCTGTGTGTCTTTCACAATTACACTGTATATGTGTGGATGCAAAGTACTTCTGTGAGTCACATAACCAACTATCTGCACATGTACAGTTTTCAGAAAAGTTCCTCGCTAGTTTGTGCCCAGCTTCCCCTGCCGGAGCCCTTAAAGCTCAGGGCATTTTAGCCAATATTTCTTTTGCTGTTTTTTAATAAACATATATAGGTCTCAGGATTGAGTAATGTAGAGTGACATACTTTTTTTCAGCTCAAAATAGGCAGTATAATGAACTAAAGTAAAATGATAAAAAATAAAATAAAAATTGTTCATTTTAAACAACTTTATTTGTTTCTAAAATAAATAAAATGCTTATTTTTTGAGTTCTAAATGTTTGCAGCTTCATTCACATATTCTGGTAGTTGTAAAAGTAATGATAACTTTTGTTCTACCTGATCATATCCAAAAACCCAAATACACAGTATGAAGTCTGGAGTCTCCCCATTAACACACACCAGAAAGACACACCAGAATGACATTAATGACATAATTAAGGAGTTAATAATTAATAATAATAATAATAATAATAATTAATAAGTGCCAGTGATTCGACCAACAGAGCTTCAACTGGATGCTGGTGGAAGTGGTAATGAGAGGAAATGTGTCAAGAAGGAATGTGTGAAAGTACCGAATAAAGCAAAAAAGAGTTCAAGGCACCGCTCAAGTCAAGACAAGATCAGGGAAGGACGCAACAGACGTTTTAAGGAAGGCTGATCTGGGGAAATCTGCATTAAGAGGCTGGGACGAAGAGGGAGAATGAGAACTACAGTACAGTTGGCATTAATGTAACCAACTTTCCGGATTCCAACCACCGTTAAACAACAAAAGGAGACCTTCACACACAAACACTTTCCAAACTGTAACAGGGAAGTAAAGAAATGCATTAAATTGTGATAATGCAAAGCATTATATATACATGTTATGTATATTAGCAACATTTTTGTGTGTATATGAGTGTGAGACTCACATGCCGTTTGGATATTGTCATCTACAAAAGTGGATTCCAACATGTACATGGTCAGGTGCTTTATAGTTGGTGGATATGTGGCTGCCTCCTGTAAACATTTATTATTATTATTATTATTATTATTATTATTATTATTATTATTATTATGTATAATATATTATTATCTTATTTGTTTCCAAGTTTTGTCTATTTGGCACTTTACTTACAGACCCTGTAGCTGGGAGAGACTACGACTGCAAATGCTGGAACTGGGACCTCAAATAACATAATAAGCCAGGGACCCCAAACTGCATATATGCCATCCACTGCATTTGCTGTTGGGCAAGGTAGGCCTGGCACTCTTTACTCTGAGCAACAGCCACATACAGTGGCTTCTTGCCCCACATCCTGCCATTCATCTCGTTTATAGCATTTATGGCATCTTTGGAGGAGAAAAAGTGCACAAAGCCAAACATTCTGGAGTGGCCATTCCTCATCATCACCTGTGGGAGAAAACAAAAAAACACATAAATATACAGTCTTTTGCAAAAAATTTAGGCACCCCTTGATAAATAACGATTTTGGTGATTTTTTTAATTGAAAAGATGTTAACACAGTCTCTCTTTGAAATGGAAAAAGTGCACAAAATTTTCAGCAAACATTGATGCATAGTTACTTCGTATGCCATAAATTGAACAAAAATAAAAAAATAAAAACATTATCATGGCACTGTGCCAAAGTTTGGGCACCCTAAGTGTTCCAGAGTCTTAGATTCTTTTTACAAGGTTTCAGACTTTAATCAGCTCATTAGATCTGATGCATGGCAATAGCTGTCATTAGTAAATGCCAATTTCAAAGCTTTACAAATACTTTGACTCTTCATACCTTGTGCAAACACTTGCGGACACTCAACAACCATGGGTTCCTCTAAGCAGCTGTCTAAGACTCTGAAAATAAAAGTTATTGATGCCCACAATGCAGGAGACTACAAGAAGATAGTAAAGTGTTATCAGCTTGCAGTTTCCACAGTGAGAAATATAATTTAGAGATGGCAGTTCAGGGCAACTGAGGAGGTCAAGATGAGATTTGGAAAACCAAGAAAACTCTCAGCTGCTCGTGTGCTGGTCAGAAAGACAAATAAAAAACCCCATTTGACTGCAGAAAACCTGCAAGAACACTTAGCAGACTCAGGAGTGGTGGTGCACCGTTCCACAAGACCTTCAGTCAGCAGAAGATAACCTTACCTGTGTCCCCATCATAAAATCCAATGTAAGAAGTATGCAACAAAACATCTACAGAAGCCTGATGCGGTTTGGAAACAAGTGCTGTGGACTGATGAAGTTAAAATAGAACTCTTTGGCCACAATCAGCAAAGGCATGTTTGGAGAAAAAAAAAAGAGCAGCATTTCATGAAAAGAACACCTTGCCAACTATTAAGCATGGAGATGGATCTATCATGCTTTGGGGTTGTGTTGCAGCCAGTGGCACAGGAAACATTGCACGGGGGGAGGGAAGAATGGATTCCACTTAATACCAGCTAATTCTGTTAGCAAACATCACACCATCTGTAAAAAAAAAAAAAAAAAAAGGTGAAGCTGAAAAGAGGAAGGCTCCTACAACAGGACAATGATCCTAAACATACCTTGAAATCCACTATGGAATAGTGAGAGACACAAACTGAAGGTTTTGGAATTGCCATCACAGTCCCCTAATTTAAACATAATTGAAAATTTTGGGGTAGATCTTAAAAGAGCTGTGCATGCAAGACAACTAAAGAATATTACAGAACTAGAAGCCTTTTGCAAGGAAGAATGGGAGAAAATCCCAAGTACAAGAAGTGAAGGACTTTTAGCTGGCTATGAAAAGCGTTTGCAAGCTGTGATATCTGGCAGAGGAGGTGTTACTCCTCTTCATAAGTACTGATTATAAAGGGTGGCCAATCGTTTGCACAGTGCCACAATAATGTTTTTATTTTTTATCTTTGTTCAATTTATGACATAAAAAGTAACTATGCACCAATGTTTGCTGAAAACATTGTGCATTTTTTCCATTTCCAAGAGAAACTGTATTGACGTCTTTTCAGTTAAAAAATCACCTAAATCTGTTATTTACCAAGGGGTGCCTAAACCACTACTGAGTAAACATCCATCCATATATATAGGAAAATTACCAAAATGTAAATATTCTAAATTGATAGTGACCTTTGCATTTATGATGTGTCCAAAACGCGAAAACTCCTGGCGTAGACATTCATCATCCACACTAGGTTCCAGGTTTTTCACAAATAAGTTCAGACTCTACAGCACGGAAAGAAAAGTTATCATCCAATATGTTTGTGTGTGTGTATGTGTAGGTGTGTGTGTGTGTGTGTGTGTGTGTGTGTGTGTGTGTGTGTGTGTTTGTGTGTGTGTTTTACCTGCCCATACTTGCGCTTGAGTTCAGCCTGTCTCTGTTCTTTACGTTGTGCTCGATTCACATATATCTTTTTGCCATTTACCTCCTTCCCGTTCATTTCATCCACAGCCTGAGCAGGCACACAAACACAAAAACACAAACCCATAACCAAAGTTTATTTTGCCTTAAAGAAACTTGTCAAAAAGTACGAGTAGGACATTTGGCTTTATACTGTAATAACCTACAGAAAGCTCACCTTTTGCGCATCTTCAGGCCTCTCATATCTCACGAAGCCAAATCGTTTAGACTTCCCTTGCTCGTTGGTCATGACGCGAGCACTGGCCACAGGACCTGCAACACACATACACATACATCAATAATTGTAAAGCTTCATCCAAATTTTAGAATATATTCTGCCAAGACTTTGTAATAATTTTTGTATTACTATTTCAAGTTGATAACCCATTGTGTTGGCGGGATGGTGGTGTAGTTGTTGGCACTGCATGTTCTCCCCATGCTTGGTGGGTTTCTTCCGGGTACTTCGGTTTCCTCCCACAGTCCAAAGACATGCAGATTAGGCTAATTGGTGCCCGTCATGTGTGAGTACGTGTGTAGATGAGTGTGTGACTTGCGATGGACTGGCACCCTGTCCAGGGTGTACCACGCCTCATGTCCTAACTCTAGGCTCCAGGCCCCCTGCAACCCTGAATACAGGATAAGGCGGTATAGGTGATGAGTGAGCATCCTTACCGAACTTGCTGAAGATCTCTGTCAGCTTCTTAGTGTCCATGTCCTGATTAAAGTATTTGATAAAGATATTGGTGAAAACTTGGGGGCGGTTTGCACTCTCAGTCTGGCGCTCCTTAAAGGACTTAAAATGTTCGATAGTTCTGTAACACAACACAGAAACTAAGACTTAGAGTTCTCATTAACACTGTTAGTTAGGTGATGATTAATATGTCTAAAATTACAACTTAAATTTAGATACTTCATATTATGAAACATAACCTATAAATTAATATTATAGGGATTTCAATAAAAATCTGACTTAAGACAGAAACAAAAAAAAGAAAAAAATCTGACATTCAAACACAGACAGGTAACATTAATCATCCAATCATCCAAGCCTGGATAAAATGTGAGGATTGCGTCAGGAAGGGCATCCGGTGTAAAACCTATGCCAAAGTTGTGTGTGAGTCGGACGGTCTGCTGTGGTCACCCCTCGATGGGAGCAGCCAAAAGACCAACAACAACACATGACTTACACTAGGCGACCGTTCAGGAGTGTGCCATTTAGTGCCTTGATCGCCCTCTCTGCGGCATCAACAGACTCATAATGGATATAGGCATACCTCTTCTGCCCCTTCTTATAGCCTACAATCTTCAGACAGGACACATCATGTTAACAAAGAACTAATACATGCCTTTAGTTAAGAATAACAAGCATTCTCTTAAGGCTACACAGATGCTATTCAGATTCAGGCAGTTCATGCAATAAACCTTGCACGACAGGATCTTGCCAAAGGTGGAGAAGAGGCCATGAAGTTCCAGGCTGTTGATCGACTTGTCCAAATTATTGATGAAGATATTTCCAGTGCCGGCGTTTCTCAGAGAACTGTCCATCTGGAACCACATTATTCGCATGGGCTGTCCCATAAGGAGGTCATAATTGAGCAATTCGAACGCTCTCTCTGCTGAGGGAAGAAAGTGAATTCATTTCAGTGAGATCCCTCACAAATCACAGCAAAATTCACAGTGTTGAATGAACACAGTAGGAGTCAAATAACCAATGAAAGTGTTAAAGCAGCACTGGAGATTTTACTGTGTACTGTACGTGCAGAATTATCGGCACCGTTGGTAAGGACGGACAAAGGTTAATTAATCTCATGTAAAATACGAGAAAATTTTTACATTTATTATTATTATTTAAAAAAAAACATCTCTTATAATGATATAAGATTGAATAAATGTGCGAGTCAATTAGTGCAAAATGTGCAGACATGGTGTGTGTTACCGTCGGCACGCTGGTAAAAGTTGACATAGGCATATCCGCGCGAGAAGCCCGTCGCTTTATCTCTGTAGAGCTTGATGGAGTGAACTCCTCCTACAGGGACGAACTTCTCCAGAAGCACCGGCTCTGTGACATCGGGGTGCAGATCTCCCACATAAAGTGTCGTCAACGTCGTGTTCAGTTTATCCTTATTCATTTTCATTGCCCAGTCGCTAATAATCGCTGATCCTCTCTGATAAACGCTTTTTGTCTCTGTGTAAAGATAATATAGTGACCGTTTGTGACTTATGACGTAGAATTAGATGCATATTGTTGTCTAGCGTGTTCCGTTGTGACGTCATCACATTCCATACTGAACCTGTCGAGCTTAACCAGGTGGGCACACGAATCTCAAGCTACTTAATGAATTAAGCAAAATAAGACTTGCATTTCAAAAAGACAAATCGTAAAATATCAACAGAAAACCTACTTTTAGTCCTGTATGGACATTAAAACTGGCAAAGGTGCAACAAATTATTATTATTATTATTATTATTATTATTATTATTATTATTATTATTAAATATTCCCCATCAATGTTGACTGCAAAATACCATTGTCTATATTAATTGTTTATATTATATTACCCTAGGTCGTGAGAAATTAAGTTCCCCCAACGTTTCCCCGGTCGCGCGTACTGTGCGCGTCGATTCAAATCATGACGTCACTCACTACTTAACGCTGTGCGCGCGAACGAGAATTTTAACGGTTTCTCTTTTGTGTTAATGTGTTTTTACGAAATAAAAACACAATCTATGATAGATAACCGAATGTCTGTTTTTTATGTATTTTAATATTTAACAGATAGAAGATAATTGAGACGTTTTAAAATCGTTGGTAATGGACTACTTTTGTTAGACTTAAAATTTTCTGCTCATTGTATTACCTTTGTACAGGAACACATGCTTCCAGATGAAGAAGGAAACATTAGGGATTACTGTTTTGACATTTGAAAGACAGCATTTCTGCTCAATATATTACCTTTGCAACAAATACAGGTGTCCGACTATTGTCGCACTTACTGTAGCCTTTCCATCAGCTCAAATCAGTCTCCATAGAGTGTCAGTCTCCATGGCATTCCATTAGTACTTGATCAAATTGAGATCTGGAGAGTTTGGGCGCCATGCATGGTGGGCTGGAGTTCACTGGGTGCCTCTCTATTATGGCAAGAATTGGCTTTTCTGTGGGATCAGTCCTGATGGGATATTTCTGTGGGAACAGATGTTTAAATCAACCTCTGATGGGCTGGCCTTTGGTCCCCACGGTGCCCATGATCCTCTCACCAGTTTGCTGGTGTATAGTCGGTGATCAATGTTGTTCAGTTCAGCTTCCAGTGGTAATAATGTTATGGCTTATCAAAGTAGTTGCAGTGGATTGAGATTAGAGTAAAAATTTAATATTGATTTAACAAAGACTACTTATGCACAAGAGATGGACTTGAATAGAAACATGCCTTTATTGAAAGATTAGAGTCCAAAACTTTCATAAAAGTTGGTATTTTCTTGAAAGCTGGGTTAGAAAAACAAATTCCCATGGTTTCTGTCTGTCCTAAGTCAGTTTCTATTGCATTTAATAAGCATATTTTCATCAGGACATTATATACAAAATGTTTGCTATGTTATGTACAAGTTCCAAAAGATACAAAGTTTCATACATTATAATATGTACAGTAAATGAATATACATTCTGTACAACAGACATTCATAACCGACCTCGTCTGCCACACTTATTCAGTGATACACACTTGCACAATACAGTGTGTAAACTCACAAAGGTTTTGGCTGAATCTGACCACATCCTTCTCTCTCCCTATCTAATTCAGGTGCATTTAGTTTTAAAGAGCTGTAGCACTCGACGGCTGTGATTGGCTCTCCATGGCTTCACTAAACTCTTCATGTTGACCAGAAGTCGACCTTTCCTCACATCGTGGTGCCCAACAACTAGATATTCTTCCCCTAGAGAAGACCGATATACAGTAGACTATTTTTAATGGTGAATTTCTTAATTAACATAGCAGAACATTCATATTCAAATGATCACAATCGAAAATATTTTCACTACTGTAATGTGTGTATGCCGTTATGCTTACCAGGATACAGTACAGGGCAAGTACAGCCTCGGGTTGTCCAGGACTCTGGATATAAAGTGACAGTTCCTTCCATGAGCCTGTGGGGGGAGCTGCTCCACAGCACCTTCAGAACTTTAGCATCCACCTCAGCATGAGAGCCCTTATCATGTGCTGCCAGCACTTTTACCTTTAGAGCTGCACCCAAACACACAATATGCTGGTAGTACACTAAATGAACCCTATTTTGCTTCACATACACACAGACAGGATACACAGCAGAAATGTGTGGCTTTAAGCTACCACTATCCAACATTTGCCTTCATCTATAAATTACTAAATGCTTAAAACACTGTACATACAGTATATTCAAAACTGTTTTATCTGAATGATGTAATCTGCTGAAACACAAGGACAGTCTTGAAATATCCTCAGGCCTACGCATACACATGATGTATGTGTGTGAGCATGTTTTCATGTTTATGTCTCAAAGAGCTGATACTTACCATAGGAATATTTCATAGTGCAGAAGGCTTTACTGTTCCTAAGGGACTGCTGTTTGCAGACACATTTCTCTGAAAGAAAAAAAAAACTGTTATTGAATTGCCCGTCAGTTTATTTCCGTTGTCAAGGTAATATAAAAACACACATGACATTTAAGTGGCACATATCTTCATTTATTCAAACCAACAGATTGAACTCCAGAGATCAGCACTGTTAACTACCTTCAAAGTTCAGAGCAGAAAAAAGTTCCTCCACTCGGAATAAGCTGTTGTTGTGATCAGGATCGGACCTACGCACACATTTTGTACACATTATTAAGTTATAGAATACTCTCTGTATTCTACAAGATGCTGATCATAAATACACAAACACAGACGTACCCCATCATGCAGTCTCCAGTGTACGGATCACAGTCACCTGCACAGTGACAAGGTCTGCAGCCGTACTCGGTGAATCCCCAGTATCCCAGCATACACTTGTCACAAAGCGGGCTGGACACACCAGGTTTGCAGATACAGTCCCCGTTAGCAGGGTTACAACTCTCAGTTCCGACACGATCGCACAAACAAGCTGCGGTTGTATAAACAAGAGACAAATATATTCATAAGCATGCCATCACACAATATATATTAAAGCATGAGTTCATTTTTTGGAAAGATTATCACTGAGATTAAAATCTCAGAAGTCACGGTATAGATAATGTAATATCTAGAGGCAGATTTGCCAGGAAAAGCAGTGATTTACCTACTAGAACTTTACTAACAGATAAAATCTGATTTATGCTTCACCACATATCTAATTTTCAATGCAGCATAGACAGTTTATAATCCGTCTCCCGGAACTGGAATGATCTGCTTAGCTGTAGAATCGCATCCATTGTTCGTGATTTACGTAACAGCAATATGTAAGGAAAACAAGAGATGATCAAGTACATACTGTATCCTTCTGGAAAACAAGATCCAATTTGATTAGGAATTCTACAAATTCAACAGCACATTACAGTGTGTCTTGAACAGCTGCTTTTATACTATATTATCATATCCTCATACAACCTAAAATCCTTTACAATCCCTTTTTACAACAATACTTGGAGAATAAATGGAACTAGTCCAATGTGAATAATTTTGGGTAAATATTGACTTGACAGTTTACTAGGCACCATACAAGTCAAACCGGGACTTTTGATTGTGCAGAATAACAGAACAAAGTCCTGAAAGTAAAAACTAGCTTGATTTCTCTATATAATCCCCTGATACACTAATGCACTTATCCCAGCATTTCACTAGTGCTTGGATACTATCAAGGTAGAAAGTTTTCTCAGTACGCCAGAGCCATGATCAGACTGCCTGCCTCACGTATAAAGCGCTAGTCTCCCAGGAACTCCTTTAATTGCACGAATATGTGGATATGGCTTGGAGTAAGATCAGGCCTGTACAGAGAATGTAGCAATGACTCCAAGTCGAGCTCCTGTAAAGAACAATCTGAGGATTCTCAAGGATTTGGCGTCCGACTCGCTGAATGTCACTGGGATCATCATTCACGGACATTCAGCCTTACTGTGCATGTCTTTTGTAAATGTTAGTTTTAAGCCTTTATTCAAAAGAAAGTTCAGTCCTGGTTCGACTTGAACGCACCTCATATTTGCCATTGCCTAATTTATGCGTGTACTATTTTCTTTTAAACAGACACCATTCTGTACTTCAGTCTGATGGGTGAGGAATCTGTTTCTTTTGCACAAAAAAAAAGTGTTTATTCTTTAAAGATTGTTTTATTTTTGTGTGATTTTCAATAGTTCATGAAAAATGAAGTATTGACAGGAAGACTGGGTGTCTATGTGTGTTTTGTGTGTGTGTGTGTGTGTTTAAGAGGCTGCTACATGAACACACCCAAAAAACATGATATGCCTTGGCTATGAGGTGAGGTATCACAACAGTTTCACTGTACGTGATGATTAATCTGTCTGCTGCGCGCACACAAACATGCACGCTCACTCATACAAACACACGCATGCAAGCACGCGCGCACACACACAGATTAACAGCTAAAACGCCACAGAGTTTTTGTTGTCCTGCATGTCTCAGCTCGTTATGAGAGCCATCAGCATTCCGTGCTCTATGCCAAACAGTTCCTGAACTCTGACATGCTCCTGGCTTAGATTCATGAATAAACATTTGAATGTCAAGTGAGCACACACATACACACACAGCGTGAGAAAGGAAGGGGAGATCAAATATAGAGAAGGAAAAAATAAGATTTCCCTTACACTTTTAAAGTGGCTTCTCAAAATCTGAGATCAACGCCCTCAAGCGTCACATAAATGTATTTATTAACCAAAAGAAGCCTTTCTATAAAGTTCTCCACACCCTGACAGCCATTGTGTCATAAATCACATTTAAGTCAACAACTTATGAACATACAGTATATATGTGTGTGTGTGTGTGTGTTGAGGTGAAGTGTTGTCTTACGTGTACAGGAGTTGGCAGCGGTCAACGGTCTCTCAGGATGTCTGTAAAAGCCAATCTGGCACTGATGACAGTGACGACCTGTTGTGTTGTGCAAGCAGTGACACACGCCTCCACTTCTCTGCCCAGAACGCAGCCATACACTTATGTCAAAGTGGCAGCTCTCTGCATGTCCATTACACTTGCACTCTTAAAAGACACACACACGTTAACCACTGCTGAACAGTACATTCTGATGCTAATTCAGAAAGACAGAGGACAGAAATGCAGGCAGACAGACAGAAAAAGAAATAAAGGAAGAAAGAATACTCACTAGCACACTGGTGAGCTTCTCCAGTTAGACCACTTGCTGCTCTCCATGGTCGGTCATTATAGAGACGATCGCATCTCTCACAGTGATCACCTGCGGTGTGATGCCGACACACACACTTGCCATGCACCTGAGGACAGACGTATAGTAACAGCCAAATGGATTAACTTCACATCAGTTTAGAAGCAGCCTGTCTATTTTTGGAGGAGAGACCATGTCTCTGATATTTGAATAATCATCTTGACATGGAGCAAACAACCAAGTATGTGATTTACTTTTCATTTTTTTCATAATTTCTAAAAATGCATTTAGTTTTAAAGAGCCGCCATTTAGTTTAATTCCGCCATTTGTCCCATTATTGGGTAACAAATCTGCGAGGGTGAGGATTTATTGAAACGTGCATGACC
Organism: Clarias fuscus; assembly: GCA_030347435.1. NCBI lineage: Eukaryota > Metazoa > Chordata > Actinopteri > Siluriformes > Clariidae > Clarias > Clarias fuscus. The sequence continues at coordinate 15,771,633 of CM059205.1, forward strand.
ACAATGAGAAAAATGTGTGAATTTAATAAACTTGTGTACAAAAACAGACCATGCGCTGCTTTCTTGGCCAAATACGCGCTCTTGTCTACTTTTCCACCTGAGACCGTGTTATGCCTACATATGCTAACAGATCATTAAGCTCACTTTTTTTTTCAATTTCGACTGCCATGTTACCTATCAAGGGCTCGTCTCAAGGACAGAAGGTTCTTCAGCATTGGAGCACAATAGCTTCTTCAGAAGATAGTCACCAAACTGGGACAAGACTGAAATCACTTCTTTAAAGCCATGGCAGTAGAACGTCGACCCTGGCACAGAGAAATCGACACACTCCTCACCTCGTTGTCTGCCAGCATGGTGTTGAAAGAACAGCTCTGTTTCAGCACCAGTGTTGTAGGAAAGCCCGGAGCACGTGGCTGCATGTCAACTTACCCTTATGCAGAAGTCAGGAGTATAAAGGGGTACCAAATTCTTTCCTTCATCTCATGCTGCTTCTCTTTCTGCCCCCAGACAGTAAAGAACACAACTCCCGCTCGGCACACTGATCACACTGCCGTCCTTCTCCAAAACTGCCGCTACACTCCTCTGAGCCTCACCGCAGCTGCCTGAGGAAGCCACTTGGTTCCAGCATCTCAAACTGTCTCACCTCAGTCTACAGCTCACTCCCATGTCCATTTTCCTTTCAGATTTTCCCAATGTGGGGCCTGTACTTGTGTTTTTGCCCAAGTTGTGAAAACTCAACAAAAACTTATGGGGAAAAAAAATAATTTATGAATACAAGATAATCAGACCAATGATCTATGAGAACAAATGAGGCAATTTTAGCCATTTTAACTCTTTGTGCCCAATGGGGAAATGGCAAAACCATGGCATAGTGGTTAGCACTGTGGTGTCACACCTCCAGGGTCAAGGGTATGATTCCTGTCTCGGGTCTGTGTGTGTTTGTGTGGAATTTGCAAGTTCTCCCTGTGCTTGGTGGGCTTCAACCTGCCAAAATTCCCCATATTGTGTAGAGTGAGTGTGTGTACTTGTGTGCCTTGCAATAGATTAACAACCTGTCCTGGATGCACACTGTGACCTTAGAAACCGAGTCACCCCTGGGATTGGCTTCAGGTTCCCCAAGACCATGCACAGGACAAATAGTATAAAGCATAAGTGAGAATGAGTGGAAGAGGTTGGTCAAATCAATTCACCCCGACACACATACAATTTTTATAATCTTTTATAATAATTTATTTTATAAATGTTCCAGATGAAGCTAATGGCACTACTGAGGTACCGTTGAAGTAATACATACAATGCCTCGATGTGCTCACCCCCATCAACTTGACGCCCACTGTGTTATGTTGCTTTATACCATTGTATTGTCTATCCATTATCAATGGGAGCGAGACTGGTATCTCCACTCCCCTTTTCCCAAACAGATGCAAGCAAAAACACATAGACCAAAACAAAACGGGCACTGAAGAAAACAGAGAAGGAATGAGAGTAGCTGGACAGGATTCAAATAACTTTCATGCCTTCGTCGTTATTATAACGCAAAAAAAAACACTACTTGCTCCGCTAATAAAAACATTCCTGTCAAGGAAATGCTGATAATCAAGCAGTATATGCATCTACCCCCTTGCACATCTTCAACGAGAGTGAATGTACGCCTTTGTTTGGGTTGGACTAGAGTGTGCGTTTGGTCTGCATTGTTAAAGATCAAAGTCTGACCCTCCCTGGGTACAGTGTTTATACCACTATTTGTTGTTACTGTCTGATTACAAAAGGCAAACAATAAAAAGTGGATTAGGGAAAGTGGCATGCAATGAGGCCCTTTTTCCAATGTTTTTCTTAAGTATCACTCCCACTGTTCCTTCCCTCCTTCTGGTCAGACTTTACAATCTCTTTTCAGATCTCTGCCCTACTAGTACGAGTTTGATTCTTTTTTCTTTTTAGTAATAGTAGGGGGGGGGGGGGAAGTGCATGACTTTTCCCCCCCTACTAAAGAGGGGGAAAAACAAAACTAGAAAAATATACAAAGGTACTGTAAGCAAGCAGCCACTTATATAACCATGAGAAATGACTGTCGGTATAGCAAATACACCCGCTTATTATTATCAGGTTAATCATTGCTGAGCAGACACTTACACTTTACTTACACAATGCTCAATTGTATTTGGCATTTCGGAACTGTGTCCTGAAGTTGGCTTACCTTGCCAATTGTGAGAGTAAAAGATCAACTCGTGCTCATTTAAAAGGAGAATTGAATGCATTCGGTTAAAACTCAAAGTGAAAACAAGTACATCTTAATCTGTCTAAAGCTTGATTTGCAAAATAGTAATTTGCTAAATGCCACTTTACAACCTTTTTTACTCAGATTTTTCTTAAAAAAAAAAAAAAAAATTATTCCATACACATAAGCAATGCACATACCGTTCTTTCTAAAGAAAAACAAACAAAAAAACATATATGTAGATATCTAAGTATATGATTAAAAATAAACAGTGCAAACAATGTTTTTTTTTAAAGATATTAAGTGAATAACTGCTCACCTTGCAGCGTTATATGAGGGGCGTTCAAGTCAACCCAGGACTTGATTGTGCAGAATAACAGAACACGGTTATGAGAGTAAAAAAATCCCTTTATTTTCCAATATAATCCCCTGCTACACTAATGCGCTTAACGCAGCGCTTCACTAGTGCTTTGACACAATCAATGTAGAGTCATGATCAGGCTACCTGCTTCACAGCTGAAACAATGCCCTAACAGGAACTTCCTTAATGACACAAATATGTGGAAAAAGTCAAATTCCTGTTATGTGAAAGTGGTATTTGTGAATGATTATGTGTACAGTTCCCAAAGACAGATGCTTCTCTTCTGCCAGTTTGCGGCAGGTTATCCATCGATTTTCAAAGCTCTCGCTCAAAAGGAATGATAGAGGTGAGCTTTAACCCACCTTGCCAGAGATTGTCATCCACAGATATATGTCTTTAAACCTATTCAAATGGTTTACACAGTGGCTAAGCGTCTCATCACTGGACTGTGCTTGCAGTCTTTAGTAAATGTTTCACTTGAACACTCTTTGTTCATCTGATTACACCCCTACTTTGAACAAAGATAGAACAACATGGTATCCACTCATACACTATCAAAATATCTCCACCTGGGTCTCTACTCACCACATAATGGCCATGACTGTGTGTGGCAGGGTAGCCACTGGCTGGCATACAATGCTCAGAATGGCCATAGCACAAGCAGGCTCCCTTCAAGATGAAGTCAGAGATGGCATAGGGGACACTAAGTAGGCCCGTGTTACTCTCTTTGAGCTGACATGGGCACGGCTGGGGCTGCAGCAGGCGCACTCGGAGGTTGGTAATGCCAAGTTGGGCGCGAGCCTTTGCACTGTAGGGTTCTAATACGCCCAAGGGAGAGAGAGCACGATATATAACCTGGAAACACACAGTACACACATCAATTATCATCAACTGTTATACTGAACTGCCTGCCGCCTAACGTGCAGTATGAATGCAGATCAATTCCTGCTTTCTGTTTCACCCAAATGAGGATGGGTCCCCTGTTGAGTCCGGTTCCTCTCACTGTCGCCCTCAGCTGGCTCATCAAGGACTATCTGACAATTTTGATTCATACACATTTCACATTCCATACAAATTTAAATAATTCTTTTGATTGTGTAAAGCTGCTTTGAGACAATAACAATTGTTAAAAGTGCTATACAAATAAAATTGAATTGAATACACACACCTATGAAAAACTTGTAGCTGTTCAAATTTCCCAGCTGTTGTAATACCCGTGAATACATCTGGCAGTCATTTTATTGTAACGTATGGCATTATTACTACTACTGCTATGGAAAATAAATGTTATACCCTCATCCCTATTAATCAGAGCAACATAAGCAAACCACGATTACCTAGGAGTTCAGATAAGTCTATGTGAAAAACATTTTAGTCAGCTGATGACCTGAATGTACTGAATGATGATGACATCACATCAATTAAGTTTCAGATTTTTAAAGTGTTGTTCTGAGAACTTGAGGAATCCTTTACACACATGAATTTATAATCAAAGTCCTAAGGTCAGTCAATGAAATCTTTTTTCTTTTAGCTGGGCAGTCCATGCGATTCTCACCACTTCGAGTGTTTAAGTACGCTGAGAAAGAATAATAACTAGCCAATAAGTCAATAATAATTTGTGCGAGTTTTTAACATCCCTATTTAATAGATCATTAGCATATTTTGCATGCACACTCAGCTCGTTTTTTAGAAACACTGATTTATAATTCTTTTTATATTACTACTAGAGTATTATACTGTATGTCTTTATTGTATCTTTGCACGCACACTCACCTCTCCACCTCTACAAGGCCTTGGTGATGAGTATTTCTCAGTACAGCCATGACCATCTTTCAGTCCAAACCAGGAGCTGCAGTTGTTGGCGTATGAGTGCAGGGTGCTCCAGGTATGCCCAAAATCCTGTGAACACTCCACAGTCATGGCTGCAGGGCGTGGTGAATGGAAGATCACAATCAAGTGAGTAAAATAAAATTCCACCTCCAGGTCCAACTGCAATGTTTCAGTGATAGCGTCTCCAGCTGATTGCCACCATGTAGGTGGCTGTGTGAAGGAGGAGTCGGTCATGGAGGTGGGTGGGTGACCATGAGGGTGACACACTTCACACTGTGGTATGCAACTGCCATCTTCATAGCTACATAAGTACTCTGGTGCACTGGAGCAACACTGTGTGTCCGTCAGCACTGGCCGCCCGGTGGCCAGGTTGCCCATACGAGGATTACACACACGGTTCTCACAGCCTAACAAATGCAAACAAAAAAATGGCAACAAATGCAAAAAAAGAGAACAGCAATTTTGATAGATAAAATTGGGGATTAAATTGGGGCAATTGTTTTGGTTTTTGTGAAATATAAAAAAGGTTGAAAGCTGGTACTATAATTTTATTAAAAAACATACAATCAGACAAGACAGTTTACAGTGAAAGAAATTTTGTATTTTTGCCTAGGTACACCACCATAATGGATTTGAAAGTTTAAACTTTCAGCTTTAATTCAAGGAGTTGCAAGAATACTGCATCAGATGTATAGAATTTACGACCATCTTTCTACATCTCACAGTCCAAAGAAATGCAGATATGGCTAATTGGTGTTTCAAAATTGCCTGTAGTGTGTGTGAATGTGCGTGTGAATGTTGACAGGAGGCCCTACCATGGTTGTAAAAAATGAGAATAAATACAATAGTCACAATTGGCCTCCACAGTCCCTAATTGGACTACAGAGGTTCCTAGGAGGATGGATGGAATCATAAATATAGAAATTATTTTTAATACTTGGATAAAATCCTCAGTGGAATTGAGGAAAAGTGACAGACTCTGCCATTTAAAAACATTCAATATCTTTGAATTATGAAGCTCCTGGATTATGTCTAATAGCTATATACACTTTATAATTCACTCTACTACTTATATCTACTGTAACAGCATCAATAAACACCAGTGACCCAGTTCCGTTGGCAGCCATAAATATCTATAGTGTAGCACTCCCTCTATCATGTTTGGCAGAGTATGCTTTATATCATGAGCCCTATATCATGATGTTTTCAAGCAATGTTTAATCCAGCCTTTAGACTTTAATAAGGATACACCTACCTCCTCCAAAATGTTCTTGAATAGATGTTGTGGAGCGGGTTTTCATCATCAAGGAAACAATTCTGTGATCATCCTCTTTTGTTGTAATCTCTGTTTTTAGGTGTTGATGAGCTCACTATTGTATTTCTTCATTTCAAGAATAGCTGATTTGACCACTCCTAATTTTTTAGTTTCTCTCTGATATATTTTTGTTTGTTTGTTTGTTTAGCCTACTGATGGCCTCCTTCACTTTCATCAACACCTCTTTGGAACCCATATTGAAAGTTCAGATGACCAGCTACCTACAGTATCAATCAAAAAAATGTATAATTCCTTCAGTCATTCAACTTTTATACTGCATTATCCTTTGTACAGGGTCATGGGGGCATCTGGAGCCTATACCAGGAAGGGTTCCAATCTATCGGAGGGCACACACAATGGACAATTTGGGAAAATCAACTAGCTTGATCTGCATGTCCTTGGACCGTGAAAGGAAAGTGAAGTCCCCGGAGGAAAACCCGCCAAGCACCGGGAGAACATGCAAACTCCACAAACAGAATCGAACCCTAGACTCAGGAGGTGCAAAGCCACAGTGCTAACCACTACGCCATGCTGCCCGCCCATATCTAGATTACTCACTGCGTCTATACCACTTTATCCTGTGTACAGGGTCGTGGGGGGCCAGGAGCCTACCCCGAGAGGGAGCTGGAAAACACACCTTATGGGCTATTTGTAAACAATCAATCTGCATGTCTTTGGACTGTGGGAGGAAACCAGAATATCTGGAAGAAACCAATCAAGCATAGGCAGAATATGCAAACTTCATGCACATAGACCTGAGGCAGGAATCAATCCCTAACCACTAAGACACCGTGCTTGATTACTTCATTTAAAATCCACTGTGATAGTTGGAATTTGGAATTTGTGTCAGTGTGAATACTTCGAAACTGGAAATGCTGAAAAACTCAGTATAGGATAATGACAATAAGAAGAATGAACATTCACAATTCTAAAGTGCTTTATATTGTTTAATTTAAATTTTCTAAAATTGCTATAGGTCTAATCAAGGTAACAGCTCTGTATCCCCTATGGTTTCTGAAGAAAGTGTAAGAGAGTGGTTGGTGACATTTAAGAGTGCAAAATTAGAACATTATTATTTTTTTTATTTATTATTACATAATGTCATTCTTACAACATCTTTAAAAACCCAACACAAAGTGTGCGTGTGTGTTTTTGTTTTGATGGCATCTGCAGTGCACTGACCTGAGCGCGCGGACTGAGAAGCGCCGCACGCGAGCACGAGAAACAACGCCCACCTCTCCATCGATGCCGCGTCCAAACGTCTCAAAACAAAGAAAGAAAATACGTCTCCAATGTCTTAAAAACGATTCGAATTATCTCCGGTCTGACTTCTCTAATCCCCCCAAAACAAGGCGAAGTAGCGCCAGCGTTTTTCAAGCGGCAAGTAGAAGCATGACCGCGTCAGCGTGGCTCGGCCAGGTGCGCGCGCGCCGCTGCCTCCGTGTTGAACAGAAAGCGCTCACCTGCGCAGCGGCGCCAGTCTCGCGCGACGCCGCCACCGCCGCCATCTGTTTCCCAGCACACTGAAGCCACACTGTTACCGTGCACGTGCCATGAGAGACTACCGCGACTGAAGCACGACACACGCTTTCCTCTTCATACGCATCTCATCTCAGACTCGTGCCTCGGGATCCGCGAGCTGAAAAATCATGAGTGACAGGAGCGTGAACTTTAGCTCCGCCCCCTCTTCCAACATTTTGACTGCGATTTAAAGGAGCATTCCCAGCACTCTTGACTCTTGAGTCACACTTGAGTTTCATCCAAGCTATGCACACACGCTAGCTAGGAAGCAACACTATCAAGGAGGGAGGCATGCATAGTAGGCGCCACAATATACCGTTTGTTTATCGCAATACTTCACCATAAACCTTAAAACTCAAGAGTGACATACTTTTTTTTTTTCAGTACTTTAACTAACCATACAAACATGACTGAGCAAAAAACAAAACAAAAAAACAAAACCAGCACAGATACTCTTGATCACATGTGTTTTTATGGTTGTTTTCAGTTGTTTCTATGACCTCAAAACAATAAATTGCTCGTTTTCAGTGTTCTACATTCCAGTAGTGGTAAAATTTGCACGCTATGAAAGTAATGAAAACTTTCGTTCTGCCTGACATATTCAAAAACCCATGGCTTTGATGTCTAAAGCCTCCCTGTTAACACAGACGGGCAAGGCTTCCATATAAACATATATTTAGCCAATTAGCCTAATCTGCAGGTCTTTGGACTGTGGGGGGAAACCCACCACTCACAGGGCGAACATGCAAACAGAGATGGGAATTAAACCTGGCCAGGAATTTAACCCAGACCCTGGAAGTGCAAGACATCAGTTCTAACTACTACACCCCATGTCACCTACCGCTTGGGTTTTTAATATACAGTATATAAGCGTGAAATTTTAGAAAATGTGATTGTTTTGACAAATTGTGCCATTTTCCTGAATAAATGAACAAACAAAAAACAACATCTCATGGGTATAGCCTAGGAGTACTGAATTGCAATGTAATAAGGTCCGGTCAATAAAAGGTCTGAATTTTATGTTTGTGTTAGGATTCAGATCTCTCTCTCTCTCTATATATATATATAAATATATATATATATATATATATATATATATATATATATATATATATATATATATATATATATATATATATATATATTTATATGCAGTCATTCAAGTCTATAAAAAAAATAAGATTTCCATAGCATTTCAGTAATATTTATTGTTAATTTTCATTAACTATTTAAACTTTATGGACATTTTGATCTTTGATGGCGTTGTAAATTTCCTTGTATTCATATGGAATACAAATAACAATATTTAATCAACCTTTAGTAAATCTTCATTTGAACACTGCAGGGCTGCAAATGAATGTGGAAAGACTGTGGTTGCTCTGTCATTCCAGGCTCTCGGTTCGGGTATTTTACACGTCCTCACCTTGGATTCCTGCGGATATGTTTTTTAAACAGCCTTTGTTTTGTCTCATAGCGACTTTACAGATTACTACTTTTTATTATCGCCAAGGTTTCAGAACTTTTAAGACAAACTGGAAGAATAAACATATATTGATTTGTCCATTCATCTATGAAGGTTTCAGTTTTTATGGTCTACTTTCCTTTTTTTGGAGTAAGCCATGCTGGGTTCTGCTTTTGTTTTTATTCCTTCCTCACACAAACGTTGATTGGCTCTGTTGAGTGACACATATAGCCATGCCCAACTTGAGAGGAAAAGTGCTTAATTGTTGGTATATTAATTATTCTGATTTATCAATAAAGCATCAGGGTCCATATAGAACTGTCACTCGATCCAGATCGGGACCGCATCCGCCATTTATTGATACTGGATATAAACCAATTATTGACCATTACATCAACCACCTGTTTTGCTTACAGATACATTGTAAGACTTATGACAATTTGTATGTGTAGCAACATAATCACAATATGCTTATTCCATCCATATCGTGCAAGCATACACATAACCTACCAAGTCTAAATCTAATCATGTGGGGTGGTTTAGTTTCAGAAGGGGTTTGATTGGTGTCAGATTAAAGGCTTGAGGAAGGCAGAAAAAGGAAAACATGGAAAGCGGCTGAGTGGGAAATGCAAGTGGATCAAAGCCATGACGTTCACTGCCCCTTTCCTGAGAGGCTGTCTGGAATGCGGACTGGCTGAAAGGCTTTCCGCTCCTAATCCGTTCATGTGGATTTGTAAACATGGTCCTGTTTCCTAAATTAATCATGAGCTTTTATTCCTCAAGGTTTTACAAAAGTTCAATGTGCTTTTTCTCTTTTATCACTTTTAAACATGTACTCTATAGAGGAGATACAGTAGTAAATTCAATAGGCCCCATATAGTTTATATATAGTTCATATATTGTTTATAACAGATGTGCTGAATTTATTATTATTTATTAACTGCATTTCATTGGCTCTGTACATGTACTTTGCACAATAAAGTTGAATCTAACCTAATTTAATCTAATCTAATCTAATTTTACTTGTCCTGCAGAGACTTTTTTTTGTAAAGACCCAATACTTAATTTGGAGGGAAGTATCAGTAATTTTTTTAGCAAGCTGATATTGACATGTCTTCGTCTGTTCCTGCAAGGTCAGGGATATAGGTAAACTGCAGTCAACAGGCTAATCCCATATTCCTCACAAACTTTTGATGAGTTCAGATGACAGGAAATGCATTCTCTTCATTCAGTCAAGACATTGCAAAACAAGCTGATTAATTCACATACTTGGCACTCGGGACATTCAGACTCACTGCTCAGGCTGGAAGAAATAGAATTAATTGATCTTCTTACCATTTTTGGCTACTTCTTTTAGCATCTGCTGTATGTGATTAAAAAAAAAAACTAAGATCAACACATTCAAGACAGCATACTTTCATATGAACAGTATTTCAATATAGGGCCCCCCAGTGGTGCAACAGGACAATATACTGTATGCCTCAGCATCCAAGGGTTAGCAAGTTTCATCACAGCAACACTAGCCAGCTGTGAGCATCTGCAAACTCATGTATGTGAAAAGAGTGTGACACAGCATGAGGAACAGTTTGAAAAGTGACTGGCTTCACAAGTCTCGGAGCCTTCATGACTGGTAGCTGGTATACGTACTGTATATGGAAGAGCTGACTGGTGGGTGAGTATTGGCCAAGATTAAATTAGAGAGAAAAATGTGTGGGGGACAGGAAAAACAAAATTGTTGTGTTAAATTAACTAGTGTTAGCGCTAAGGTATTTCTTTTATAATTATGGTATGTTTTATTTAGGGAAATATGTTCATGATGTTTGTGTGTATTCAACTTTTTGATGAAGACTGGTGGGATTTTTTTTACGCCTACTTGAATTGGCCATCACATAGCCAGTCCCTTGTTAACCATCACAACCAAGCCTATGTTCAGGTGATCGATTCGAAAGTATGTTGGGGGCTCTTCCAGGGGGCTCTCCGCCCAACATTCATCACCATTATCAAATAAATAATAAATAACTTTGTCAGCCCTCTGGGGCTCCCTACTGGCCTGGAACCCCAAGCAGTAGCCTGCCTTGGCTTTTTTCAAGCAATACCCCCTCCACATGTGTTTGTATTGTAAGTGTATGCCAATAAAAGAGAAAATACATTGTTATTACAATTGCTCCTGACTAAACATTTTTCTCTGCAATAACACAACATCAATATTTCATGTGAATTTGTTGTGACTTTTTTATGTTCAACAGTCTCAACACACTGTATTGGCCACAGACTCACCCAACCGTTGAAAAAATGTCAACTGGGCTGATGAATCTTCTTCAGCAGCAGCAACATGCAAATGTAAAGGTTAGAATTTGAATTTGTGGACCCAACCTGCCTTTTGTCAGCAGTCCAGTATGGTATTGTAAAGTGTGAGTAAAGTTTTTATGAGACATGTCTTAAAACAAATTGGAATGACACAGCCTAAGTATTTTTGCTGACTATGTGGAAAAACCTTTATGGCAAAGCTCTACCCTTCTTATAATAGCTAGTTTCAGCCAAATAATGCACTGTCACATGGCAAAAGTTCCAGTGTGTTTACATTTTACATTAACATTTACATCATTTGGCAGACGCTCATTTTTTATCTCCTTACAGATACAAGCAGTTAAGGGTTAAGGGCCTTGCTCAAGAGCCCAGCAGTGGCAGCTTGGTGGCGCAGTGGTCAGAACTTTCGCAGTGACCAGATCTTAATCAGACCATAGCATATTCTGTTGTAGAACAGAAGATTCACATTTAGCTGAAAATCTTGTTGCAGGTTTGTTTACATTTGCAGCATTTTTCAGCTGCCTTTGTCCATGTGCACTTACATTTATCTCAAAATTTGTCTAAGCCGTTGAGCATAGTCAAGAGTCAGAGAGGCACGGTGACAGCTTGGCAGTGCTGGGCTGTGAACCCTTTCCAATCAGTAGTTCAATGTCTTAACCACTGCGCTAACCAGGCGCTTAGGCATTCACAATTATGTAATCATGTCAAGATATTCCAACTTATAGTATCCATGAAATGGAGAATTCCCGAGTGTCTCGGAGTTTCAGTAGTGGCCATGTTGTTAAATTTATCCTATTTTTGTTATTACTACAATAATGGACATTGGTTTGAGGTCCAAGTAGGATACTTACACACACACACACACACACACACACACACACACACACACACACACACACACACACACACACAATTCCCCATAGTCTCCTTCACTGAGAAAAGTAACTCCCAGATATCACTGCCCAGTTGAAATGATAAATCAAATAAAGGTAAGTGTATGAGCATGAGTTTATTTAGAGGATATGAGACACCTCTGTGGTTGAGTGCTGTGCTTGTCAGGTGGGCACTAAATCCCTGCCTGAAATAACTTTCATGCTATTTTATTGAATATAGAGTATTAAATATAGAATTCTACTTCTGTTATCTATGCCAGAGTACTCCAGTTTTCAGTGTTGTTTCAGTGACAAAAAAGTCAGTTTTCTCACTCACTCAGGGCGTTGGGGGGTGGGGTGGAGCCTATCTCAGGAGACTTAAGGCACAAGGCGGGGTATACCTTGGACAGGGTGCCAATCCATTTTATCATAGAGGTGGAAGGGAGCTGAAGAACCATGAGAGAACCCACATAAACATGAAGATTACCCCAAACTCCACAAAGTCATTAACCTGAACTCAGAATCAAACTCTGGATTCTGGATCTGTAAATCAGCAATTCAATCTAAAAAAGCAGACAGGTGGTTAATTAAATTAGCTGCAAAACCAGTCTAAACCTAAAATTCACATATTCTATACAATGCATGGCTTGGGAAGGATTTTTAATAGATTTTGGTACATGGCTGTGAGAATTTCCATTCGGCCACAAGTCCAGTACAAATGAGGTCAGGCACTAATGTGAGTAACAGCCAGTGTTCCTTTTAATCCCAAAGGTTTTCAGTGGGCTTATGTTCAGGGGTCTCAGAGCATAGCACTCAAGTTCTATGTTGTTTCAGGTGATGGTCAGGTGTCTTTGGCCATGTAATATACGTCAATGTTTCAGGGAGTCAGACGCCCTCTGTTGTTGGCAAAAATAAAACCTCAGGGAGCAAACTTTAAAATTTTTTTCGTGGAAATTTTACACTTCAAACAAAGAATGTCTATCTATAAACACATCGTAAAGTGCGTGTTATATAGCACATCATAGAAAATAAATAATATAATAAATATCTCTGCTGAAGCATTAGGATGACGCATTATGAACTCCAAGACAGAGGAGGTCGCTGTAGTTCTCTTTTCCAATACTTCCGGTTCAAAGGTTGCTCGTTGTCCTTCCCTTTCCTGGCGGCAAGGCATGCGAGTATCCTCCTGAAACAGATTCATTTTGAATGAAGTATATTTTTCGGCATTGAAACGTGACTTTACTTTCTAAACATGGTAAGTCATCCGAGCGTCTTTTCGATTTGCGCACATCTTCTTTCCTAATAACAGTTTACGGAGGTTTTTATTTATTATCACGCTCAGAGTTGATTAACAATCCGTCTGACTGTGTCTGAGGCTCGCGACGTTAGCGTTTCGTTTCGATCATACATCGGTGTTTATTATCTAACATTCTTTGTGATACCTGCATATATACACAGTGTTCTCTGGTTTTAATTGTGTATCACTGAACGTGTTTGTGTAGTGTCGTGTTTTTCTCATTATTGTGTAGCACGAAAAGGCTTTTGTAGGTAGTATGGTATGTTCAACAAATCCTGTGTCAGGATTGGCTTTTGAGCCGTGTTCATGTGAACGGTTGACCAATCACCGCGCAGAACTCGGTATAATGGTGGATGAACTAGTTTCGCTGTCTTTTTATGGTCCACGCACAATGACGTCATCGTTCTGGTAATGCTAATGTTTTAATAGTGCTTAAGTCGTTAATGTGCGAAGGCCTTTTTGCTCTTCTAAGGATTATTATTTCATTATTTTTTACCATTTTTATTTGTAAATTAAAGAATTACAATGTTAACCACAACAAGAAAATGCCAGGAGAAGCATAAAAGATACAACATATGATGTGCATATGTTTGCATTTGGGGTGGTAAAATGTTGCCATTCCCTATACAGTTAACCTCCGAAATATTATGTTTTATATGGAAATGTTGCTGAATTTACATTCATATTATATTACAAAATTAGTAAATTATTTTGGTCTTAATATTTTAGGGTTAAAATGCAAGAAAAAGTATATATTGCCATAAAAAGAATCGCAGAGGATATTTTCTGTGAAATTTTGAGGGTTTCCTTTTGGATTTTTTGGGTTGATTTTAAGGAAAAATCCAGAACCTCGACTGTAATTCTACAGGTGGCGATTTCTAAACTATTCACACATTGGCAGGCAGCAAAGCATCCTGTGTGTTACAAGCAAAGGATTTTCTCTGTTTAGAATTGTAACAAAACTAAAATAAAAAAAATTGGAGCACTAACAGGATCACAATACAGATCAAATCTGCACCGAAGTATGATGATAATATCGTATCGCCAGGTCATTGGTCATTCCTATGCCCTACATCAAAGGATATAAGGGATAGGATACGATAGAATATAGATACATTCCTATCATATATAGGATATAGGAATGTATCATATGTGTGTGAAGATAAAATCATAAGAATACATTATATTGAGCGTGACAGTTTTTACAGCCTTTTTGTTCATATTAGAGGAGATAGTGTCAATATACTTTTTAACATCTTGTCTGAAAACCGAGAAAGATGGCTTGTTTCTGTTAATTTTGGACTTGTGTGTATGATATTTAGCAAGAAGCAGAATTGGGTTAATAATAATAAAAAAAAACAGTCCTCATTATTAAAATGAAAAAATGAAGAAGAAAAAAATAAAAACTGTTTCAAATTTAAGGGAGGTTTGTTGATAAACATGGGACGACATCCATTACGTATTTCCAGAAGCTCTGTGTCTGGTCACAGGACCAATAAAGGCAACGGGTATCCTCAGCTTAAAGATTACAAAAGGGCAGTGTGTCAATGTCCTGCATAATTTTTTAAATATTATCTATAAAAATATGCATATTTTGAAGTTGAGACCATACTTTTTTCTTTTTTTTTTAACATACAAGTCAATCATGTCTACATGTCTTATTTCAATAAACAATGACTCCTTGGCGTATATCTTTGCCATTTTCAGAGTTTGCCACTGAATCCAAAGCCTTTTCTGAACGGTCTGACGGGTAAACCGGTGATGGTGAAGCTGAAGTGGGGAATGGAGTACAAGGGTTACTTGGTGTCTGTGGACGGATACATGAATATGCAGGTAGCGTATTGGTGTACAGATTACTTGTGTCAAAAGTGTCAAAACCTTCACTTACAGAATGTGTCTTTTTACATAAAAGAAAATGCTACTTTTAAACACGAAATTTGCCACAAGCTGATCATACACATGAAATCTCACTCACTCACTTATCATCTATACCACTTAATCCTGTATTCAGGGTTTCGGGGGGGGGGGCCTGGAGCCTATCCCAGGAGACTTGGAGCACAGTACGTGGTAAAATCTGGACAGGGTGCCAAACTATCGCAGGGCACACATGCATACTATTTAATTTGGGTATGCCAATTAACTTAACCTACATGTCTTTGCACTGTGGGAGGAAACTTGAGTACTCGAAGAAAACCCACCAAGCACGGGAACAACATGCAAACTCCGTGGACACAGAGGCGGGAATCGAATCTGCCGACAGCGCTAACCACTACACCACCGTATCACTTCATTTCACTTTGATCATGTTGGTCTTTGACCTTTTTATTCATGAAACTTAGTCCTGTGCACAGGAAAGAGATGGTGAAATTAAAAACGTCACATTATACCATGTTATTTTTCCTGAACAGTGATGTCAATTAATTTTGATAAAATAAAATAGAAATAATGTATTACTTATTTATTTTCTTTTGCAAAATACACTTAGAGCATGACAGAGACAGCTAGAAACTACAGCTAAATATTTTACTTGTGTTTATTTATTTATTCATTTTGAAGTGAAATTTACTAGAGTTAAATTTGAATGTACAATGAATCCTTCTTCAGAAGATGGTTAGATTGTAGATGGATAGATGGATACGATTGCTTTGTATTTTTCCTGGGTGGGATTTTTCCCTCCCTTTTCGGCTAGTGTTCACCGAGTACGCGTGTGCATTTACACTTTCCAACACAACAGGTGCGACCATTCACCCAACTGGTTTGAGAGGCGCCAATAAACGCAACGAAAAGAAAAGAACAAGAAAGTCACCCTTTGCAATATGCCTAATACTCTTGAAATATTGGGAGGAAAAGAAGTGACCCTCCTGGCTACCTTGCTACTTTATCAGCAATGGCTATGTACATTGATGTCGCATTTTAAGCAGGGGGAACTGGAGAGCTTGAAGTCCAGGCTGTGGCATAAAGTATATGCTGCCCTTTTAATTAAAATTTTTTTAAAATATAAAATCGATTTTGGAACCGGAGTGACAATACATGAATTGCCACAAAAAATAGTCGAGGTGTGTGTATGTATGGTTACCTGAAATACTATGATCATAACAACTGTTTTTCCTCCCTTGTTCAATGTTCAGTTGGCTAACACAGAGGAGTATGTGGATGGAGCCTTGGCAGGTCATCTCGGAGAGGTGTTAATAAGGTAACTCCATATCTTAAAACACATATTGCATTCAGGTTGTTAGACGGTGTGTAGGATTTCGATTGGTTATCCTTACAGTTTAAAGGAAGAACTTTTTTAATTATTCCATTTTCCAGAGTTCTTTTTGTTGATTGATTTATTTTATTTTTTCATTTTTTGGTCAGGTGGTCATGGCCAGATACCAGCAGACTCAGCTAGTTAGTGATTTACTAGATGACAAACACAATGCTGTTGAGTGTACTATTGGTATAAAAGCTGACGATGTGAGACAGAGGATAGAAAAGAGCAAGTGAGACAAACTCTGTAGACTAAAACAATAAGTAAAAATAGTCAAATATTTGGTTAATGTTCAAACTGAGTGTAAATTTTTTGATTATCACATTAATGCTATTGATATTGATGCTGTGAACTGTTACTTAAAACAAATGCCCCATTTGTTGATGTTATAACAGTTTTATGTATCATAATTGTTCAAAAAAAATTTTTTTTAATCCATGTGGAAGCATTTATATATTGTCCTGACCTGGGTACACTGACTGTTGTATACTTATGTCTAGTGCAGTTCTTTCAAAAAAAGAATCTAAACCACTGTACAATCTGTACGTACAATTCTTTGGGTGTATTTCTTTTATATTATCATAGTATTTTATTTAATTGAGTTCATTATACTGTTCTTTCATGTCAGTCTCATGTGTTCATGTTTCAGAATTACAGAACAAATGAGATTCAAAGAAATAGTTTGAACTAACCCATCTCATCTGTCTCCCAGGTGTAACAACGTTTTGTATATCCGAGGAGTAGAAGAAGAGGAAGAAGACGGAGAGATGAGAGAATAATGTGGAATTTTTAATTTGGGGTTGAAAATGTTTTTGGAAATGGTTTAGTTTGTCTTAGTTGTATGTGAAGTCTAGTTTTGTTTCATTCCTTTATTTTTTTGTGAATTCAAATGTTGTTTTTTTACACTATAAAAGCATAATTCCTTGCTACAACATGCTGCAAATAAAATTATGCATTTTGTATTTTGCTTCTTTTCTTGAGTGCAGTTGCGACATTGATGAATTTGGATGAGTTTTTAATTGAGTAGTTTTATAAGATAAATACTCTCATTTTCTCAAAGCGTTTACTTGGTTGGTTCACTGTAGGAGGGAAAATCTGTCAAATTATTTATTTTGTAGGGTTTATGTCTCCCTTATGCAAACATGCAGTCAAATTTACAGTATTGTAGACGATTTAGTGGACAGTGAGATGCACTATATTTCACAAAGTAATTTTAAAAAAATCTAGTTGCAATATTTTAATGTTATGATTTTATTTATTTATTTTATTTTCACTAACGTGCACAATGTGAAAAATGAAGGGTGTCCTGATCTCACTTGTGGCATACATGCACAATTTAAGGTTTATGAATTTTGCCTTTGTTGACCTGTTAAAACCTTTTATGCTGCCTAAAAAGTTTACTTATGGGCGCACAGTGTTTTACCCAATGTTGTGTTGTCATTGTGTGTGGCTGGAAATTTCTATTGTTTAAAAAAAAATTTTTTTTATTTTTTTAAATCATGATCACAATCATTCAATATTTTTTTTCTCACCACATTTCTTCAGTGGTGACAGTTTAGCTTTATTAGCACAGGTTTTAATAATGCATTGGCCAATTCCAATAATTTCAGAAATATTCTTAGTTGTTTGCTTGATTCAGGCTAATAATTTGACTTTACAGCATCACAGTATCATCTTTTCCATGACCACAATGCCTTCTGACATGATTGTTTAAGAAATTTGAACCTGCTCACTGCATCAGCTAGGGTTTAAAGAATTGTTGCAAACTGAAACATATTAATCACTGCTGCAATTATCCAAAGGCTCTTAATTGTTCTTAATCCTTTTTTTTATTTTTTATTTTTTTTATCCAAACCGCAACGGGTTGTTTTTTTTTTCAGCCGGAGTTGACCAGGGTTGGTGACCACTGCTTTACCATATTGTTTATAGACCTAAAAGTATAGTGATGATAATAGTAACATAATTTTTCAAGCACCTCTATGTCTTGTATTCACAAAACAGCTCGGTGTGAATAATTCAAGGAAGGCTGCCATTTTATATATCAAATACCAGTACAGGAGGAAAAATGAGATCATGAGAATTTTTGAGTAAATGTTTTCTTAAAAATATATATTTTTAATCCTACCAGCTAGAAATTAAGCCTTTATTTGTCACATATACATTGTAGCACAATGGAATTCTTTCTTCACATATACCAGTACAGGGGATCGGCCATGACACAGCACACCTGAGGAAAATAGCATTATCGGCCAGCTGGCAGAGTTGGGGCAGATCGCAATCCTACCACCTTATCCCAGTCAGCTACCGCTGCTGGACCAGGTCCAACTTCACCCCTTGAACTATTGGTTCTGGTTGACTGTCTGACCAGGTCACATTCAAGATTAAGTTTAACCATGGAAAAATGGAACAAAGTGCATGTATCATTTAAATGTAGAAGTGAGTGTACGGTGACATGGCAACCCTGCCCACAAATTCCTCTGTATATATGTTTAAACAAACTTTTGAATGCCTTTTCAAAAGACTTTTTATCAAGGGAATTTATAAATGCCGACAATTTGTGCCCTCTCATGTACAGATCCTCGGGTGTTGATTTGAGAGCGAGAGTAAATATAAAGTATTTGCAAATGTCTACTTTAATCTTCTTTTTTTTTTGTTTTGTTTTTTTGCCACTATGATCCATCCCCCACACCCCACAGACCTTTAATTTTTTTTCATCTCCGTGCTCCTCCCCATAGCAGACCTTTGCCCTGGACCTCATTTTCAGCTCTGCTAAATATTTACCTGCCTTTCCAAGTGAGAACTCGGCTCTGCTCAAGTGCTCGTATTCAAGAGGATAATCTGCCAGAAAATGTCTGAGAGCCTCCGGCTTTTGGTGAGAAATGCCAAACAGGTGGTTATGGTGTGTAAAAATGGTGAGAAGTTTCTGACCAAGGATGGGATGCAGAATTTGGCAGTTCTTGAGAATGCAAGCGTGGTTATTGGACAGTAAGTCATTTTAACAAGAAAGCATGTTATGCATGTCATACGTCTTATGTTGGTGCACATGCATTGCCTGCGTCTCTATCTATATGCCTGTGCATATTCTAGTAACGGACTTATTGAAGCTGTGGGACCAACAGACGCCATAGAGTCCCGCTTCAGAGGAGCTGTGTTTGATCAAGTTCTCGATGCTACTGGCATGTGTGTTCTCCCCGGCAAGTAGTCCTTCCGCAGCCAACGACTTTGCGTAGTTTAAATGATCATTGTATTGAATCACTTAATTTATTCCAGGTTTGGTTGATGCACACACTCATCCAGTTTGGGCTGGGGACAGAGTGCATGAGTTTGCAATGAAGGTAGACTACAACGCTCTTACTCACTTAAGTTTCCAGTGAAAATGAGATTGACATGTGGGTCATGATATAAATATGGGGCAAAATAGCTGTGCCTCAACTGTAAAGGCTCTGGGTTACTGTTTAGACATTTGAGGAGTCAAGCGCAGGCCCATTAAGCAGCTTTGAGCCAAACTCTTAACCCTCCCCTAAAAAGCTGGAATATGTAAAAGAAAAATATGTGTCAGTATGCTGTAAAAGTATATATCATACATTTTTTTCTGTGTGTAGTTGGCTGGAGCCACATACATGCAGGTACATGAGGCCGGTGGGGGCATTCACTTTACTGTGACGCACACACGTGAAGCAGATGCAGAGACTCTGCTTGAGGGGCTCAAGGGCCGTCTGGAGCGCATGCTGAGAGCTGGAACTACACTGGTGGAGTGTAAGAGTGGTTATGGACTGGAGCTCGATACCGAGCTCAAAATGTTGAATGTTCTAGACTCAGCCAGGAAAACCATGCCTATTGGGATATCGTCAACATACTGCGGTGCACATGCAGTGCCCAGGTGAGACACGCTTCATACTCATCCTTTCTAACAAATCGGTGTTGGAATACAGTCCAACTCAGAGGTACTTACCTTTTCATCCTGCTTAAGTTTTTCTTCTGAATTGTCGTCCACGTGTTGGCAGCTGGAACTTTACACACAATCCCTTGATTTCTACTTGTGTTCAGAGGCAAGACCATGGAGGACGCAGCTGAGGACATTCTCTCCGTGCAGCTGCCCGCTATACAGAAGCAGATTTCCGCAGGCAAGCTGAAGGTGGACAACATCGACGTGTTCTGCGAGAAAGGGGTTTTCGATCTGAATGCCACACGCAGAATTCTCCAGGCCGGGAAAGACATGGGCCTAAAAATTAACTTTCATGGAGATGAGCTGCATCCTATGAACTCTGCACAGGTGTGTGTGTACGATCAGTAATATATACAGTACATATATACGGTATATAAAGTGATTATACAGTAGGTATAACAAACCAATAATCATGTGTCTCAAATGTAAACTTGACGATTGTAGGATTGATGGGGAGATTAGCACTTTTCCATTAGACACGTTAATACAGAATTTATTTAACAGCACAAGACCATTTCTGTCCTGTTATCCTACGTTCTGCATTGGCTGCCAATGATCAAATTCCAACAGAAATCTGAGGCTCCTGTCAGCTCAGTCCAGTCTGATCATCTTCAGATTGTTGCAGTCTTGTATTTAATACCATTCAGGGTTAAATTTAGAGATTATTGTGTGTAGGAATCCCAGCAGCTAAACAGTTGAAAAACCCAAACCAGCCCACCTGGAACCAACAACAATCTGAGGTGAATATTAACTGCATGATTTTATTTAAATTTTTTTGCACTGCCTCTGTGCTGCTGGCATATGATCGGCTGATTAGATAATTGCATGAATTTGCAGGTGTAGGTGTACGACTGAACAATAAAACACTTGTAAATGATTAATATTTCATGTAGTCCTTATATATATATATATATATACAGTATATAGTGAACAGGTGCATTTACGCAGCCCTGTATTCCACTAATAATCTGAATAATACCCCAACTGGAATAAAAATGTATCATGTAAACACTGGTACAGTCTGACCCGATCCGGCCCGATCGTAATGAGTTTTCGGAATGAGAGGGGTGGGGTTATTATAATCCTATGATGTTCTGCTCAATAGACAATTATTACCCATGTAAACACTTAATCCAATCATTTCTCTTTAGTCAGAACAAAGATATTCCTCCTGTGCATGTTTGGTGATGTGACAAGTTTCCAAAACGGATATTTAGCTTCCGCTCCCAAGAGAATTACTCTCTCCCACAAGTCTTCACTTTCATCCGCTGGATCTCTTGCTGAGGAAGGGGCACTGATTGCCTCGCCATTTCAGACGTACTAAATCATCAAACCAATCATAGATACGGGGACATTCATGTAACCAATCATAAAGCAGATGTCATAAAAAAAGATAAAAATCCTCATTGCCAGCAGATTAAACGCCTCACAGCAGTCAGAACAAAACTGTGCATGTAAAAAAAAAAAAAAGTGATTAAATGCTTCTAGTATGTAAACACACGTCTTATCGGATCAGCGTTCATGTCAACAGTTAAGTTGGAATCTCTAATCTGAATGATTTCAATCAGCCTGAAGAAATATTGTCCATGTAAATGTAGGTAACGACGGCAGCATGAGCACATTATTTAAACAGGCCACTAGAATCATTTTCTCATGGAAATGAACAACACAGGAATGTTTAATGTAGCTTTTGATAGCATTCTGGCCAGTGGAAAATGATCTATTATTTTAGTTTTCAAAAGATCAGTCCCATTTAACTGAATATCAAGTTTCAGAGAAATATTAATACTTTTCCCATTATTCAAAGGGAATTTAACAAAGGTATGTTGTCTATTTACTGTCCTGTACTGTAGTAAGCATTTGCCTTTTTTCTCTTCACTCCTGATGTTAGCTTGGTGCGGAGCTTGGTGCTTTAGCCATAAGTCACCTGGAGGAAGTGACGAATGAGGGCATTGCTGCCATGGCAAGAGCAAAGACGTGTGCTGTCTTGCTGCCTACCACTGCCTACATTCTCAGGTAGATGATTACAGTAAAAAACAGTGGAACCTAAACTGCAAATCTTGATTAAGCAGAAATCAATATTTATCCCATGAAAACAGGCTGCCCTGTCCTCGGGCGAGAGATATGCTTGACGCTGGAGTTATTCTTTCACTCGGGAGTGACTTTAATCCCAATGCTTACTGCTGCTCAATGGTAACCAACATACATATGTTTTAACTCATCTATATATTTTAAATACAGATTGTTAGCTATCTGTGAATAATACTCTAGGACTGTTTTTGGTAGCCTATGGTGATGCACTTGGCCTGTGTGACATTGAGAATGTCCATGCCTGAAGCTCTGGCAGCTGCCACAATAAACGCAGCCTACGCGTTAAATCGCTCGCAGTCTCATGGATCTCTGGAGCCTGGCAAACAAGGAGACGTTCTCATCATCAATGCCCCACGGTAGGCACAAAAAGTCCACGACATTCAGGCATTTCTAAATATGATGATCTGAAATACTGGATTAGGAAATGTATTTTAGAATAAATTATAGATTAAGATAGACATGAGATTATGCACTTATGTTCCTTACTCTGGTGCTTCCTTCTAGTGAGCAGCAAGTTGAACTTGTAATCAAAGAAGCAAAATTCTATTTACCATTTTTTTGTATCATGATGCACAAAATGAAATAAAAAAAAATCATGTCTCAGCATTTTCTCTTACTTTGTGCAGATGGGAGCATCTTATCTACCAGTTCGGAAGCCATCAGGAGCTGGTGAGATTTGTCATCATAAAAGGCAATATTGTTTATGAAAATGACAAGGTCTTGGACCTCTAAAATGTATAAACATTCACTTATTTTAAGGTGCTGCTTAAAATAATAAACATTATGCAAGAATTAATTGACTGTTAATTAAGGTGCTATGAAGTCACATATTGGTGAATACACACCAATCATCAGTTAAATACTAGTAAACATCATCGGCACCCATGGGTCATTTATGGATGTGGGGATCAAAGGCCAGTCTGTCTGATCCTACCCCACAGAAAACCCAAAGCAGCACAAATAGCTAAAAAAAAAAAAAAAAAAAAAAAGGTCTATGATAGGCACATCCAGACACCAGAACACTATAGCCTGCAATGCACAGGGATAGGCAGGCAAAGCTGCCTGTCTGCCCAACCTCCAAACTCCCCAGATCCTGATCTGATCTATTGTAGCATGCATGGGATGCACAAATCTGACACAGAGGCCCCAACTCCCAAACCACATCGCCAAAGCCAATGTCCTGGTGCCAGCCACCATAGCATGCCCCCTGAGGCCCTGCAGAGCCACACCATGAAAGACCAAAGTCACCTTGATGGCAGAAGTTGAACCCGTTAATGGTTTTAATGGTATGGCTGATTGGCGTCCGCTGAACTCACAGAACAAAAAAATTATTCACATCCGCTAAACTCAGTTCTTTGTTCTACAACATTGAGAAGTTGCACCTTAAATAATGGTTGGCTGAGGAGGCCGTTTGTGCTTTAAGTCTGAGCAAAAGACAGCACCAACTGTTGCCATGTTCCAGGAAGCAAACAAATTGACCCATACAAATATTTTTATTTTAGAATATATTATAGATACAAAATACAAAAGTATTAATACTCTCTTACTTTTTTTTTTTTTAACAACTGTAAACCATGTCTAGAATACAAAGGCATTTGTTTTTGTTTGAAATAGAAGTAGCTAAAGAAATGTATCTTAGTCCAATAATACTTCAGGTAATTTCTGCCAGACATGAGCAGCATCATTTGGCAAGTTATTCAACTATTATCCAGAAACAGGACAAAAAGAATAAATTCTTAGAATTCATAAAAATATGTATAAATTACATTTATCTACATTTCTATACAAATATTTATTAAAAAAACTCTGACAGGAAACAGCAGAAATATACCATGGCCAAAATTTTTCCAGAAAATCAAGTATTTCTCACAGAAAAGTGCTGCATTAACACATGTTTTGCTATACACTTGTTTATTCCCTTTGTGTGTATTGGAACAAAAAAAGGGAGGAAAAAAGCAAATTTGACATAATGTCACACAAAACTCCAAAATTGGGCTGGGCAAAATTATTGCCACCCTTTCAGAATTGTGGATAAATAAGATCTTTTCAGGCATGTGATGCTCCTTTAAACTCACCTGGGGCAAGTAACAGTTGTGGGCAATATAAAAAAAAAAAAAATCACACCTGAAAGCAGATAAAAAGGAGAGAAGTTCACTTAGTCTTTACATTGTGCGTCTGTGTGTGACACACTAAGAATGGACAACAGAAAGAGGAAAAGAGAACTGTGAGGACTTGAGAACCAAAATTGTGGAAAAACATCAACAATCTCAAGGTTACAAGTCCATCTCCAGAGATCTAGATTTGCCTTTGTCCACAGTGCACAACATTACCAAGAAGTTTGCAACCCATGGCACTGTAGAAAAATTTATGAAAGGTTGCAACGCAGGATAGTCCGAATGGTGGATAAGCAGCCCCAAACAAGTTCCAAAGAAATTCAAGCTGTCCTGCAGCCTCAGGGAGCATCAGAGTGAGCGTGAACTATCCGTTGACATTTAAATAAAATGAAACGCTATGACAAGAGACCCAGGAGGACCCCACTGCTGACACAGAGACATAAAAAAGCAAGATTACAGTTTGCCAAAATGTACTTGAGTAAGCCAAAGTCCTCCTGGGAAAATGTCTTGTGGACAGATGAGACGAAGGTAGAGCTTTGTGGTAAAGCACATCATTCTACTGTTTACCGAAAACGGAATGAGGCCTACAAAGAAAAGAACACAGTACCTACAGTCAAATGTTTTGGAGTTGTTTTGCTGCCTCTGGCACTGGGTGCCTTGACTGTGTGCAAGGCATCATAAAATCTGAGGATTACTAAAGGATTTTGGGTCGCACTGTAGGGCCCAGTGTCAGAAAGCTGGGTTTGCGTCCAAGATCTTGGGTCTTCCAGCAGGACAATGACCCCGAACATACTTCAAAAAGCACCCAGAAATGGATGGCAACAAACCATCCAGCGCTGGAGAGTTCTGAACTGGCCAGATCTAAATCCGATTGAACACCTGTGGAGAGATCTTAAAATTGCTGTTGGGGAAAAAGGCGCCCTTCAAAGATGAGACCTGGAGCAGTTTGCAAAGGAAGAGTGGTCTAAAATTCCGGGTGAGAGGTATAAGAAGCTTATTAATGGTTATAAGAAGCAACTGATTTCAGTTTTTTTTTTTTCCCAAAGGGTGTGCAACCAAATATTAATTTAAGGGTGCCAATAATTTTGTCCAGCCCATTTTTGGGGTTTTGTGTGATATTATGTAAAATTAGCTTTTTTCCCCCCTCCCTTTTTTGTTTTGTCCCAATACACACAAAGAGAATAAACATGTGTATAGCAAAACATGTTAATTGAGTTCTTTTCTGTGAGAAACACTTGATTTTCTGAAAAATTTCAGGAGTGCCAACAATTTTGGCCATGGCTGTAAGTATTACATTCTTACTGTGCTTCTACAATTGTACAAAAGTTTCAGTTCATCAAAAAAAAGAGAGAGATCCTGGCTTTGTGTTATGCACAATCAGCTCCTTAGAGGAAAGGCACGGTTTAGGATGAGCTCTACTTTGTCTCCACCTAGTGCACATGCCTCGATCACACACACCAGCCTCCGGTTCGTCAGCTGTGCAGCAGTGGCAATCAAATCGGCTGTTGGTGGAAAGAGGCAATTACAGTAATTAGAGTACCATTGTGATTGTATGAGGGGTGTTCATGCCAAATCTAGACTTGTTATGAAATTCCTTTTCAATGAAGGAGTAAAACAGATTGACATGTACAGAAGACTTCAAGCACAGTACGATGATTAGACTCTTAGCTGCTTGCACGTTACAGGAACCCGGCTGTGAATTACAGCCCCATCTCTAAGCTATTTCCACATCTTTGGGCCATTAAAGGAGTTCCTGGGAGGCCAGTATTTCAGACGGTAAGCGGGCAGTCTGATCATGATCTGAACTTTTTTACCTTGATGGACTACACTAGTGCTATACTACATTGGGATAAGTGCATTATTGTAGTGGGAGACTATATAGACAATGTTTAAAAAAAAAAAAATATTATAACGGTGTTCTGTTATTCTGCGAAATCAAAAGTCCCGGTTTGACTTGAAAACCCATTGTGATTAATGTTTACGTGCACATGTTTACAGTATATACACTCAGTACATAATCTGATTGAATATATATCAGCATGTGAATAAAAATTTAGTAGGAGAATGGAAGGCATTGTAAAAAAATCAAAATAAAAAAGGCTTCTGACTTGAGTACAATAAGTATACAGGACATAATAGAAAAATAAAAAGGATACATGTTTGAATGAGAATATAAAAGCACTTCTATAAATTGTTCTGAATATGGGGGTTATTTTTACCCGGGCTTGGGGGCGGAGCGTGTGAAGAGAAGCCGCCATGTGAAAGCACAGACTCCCATGTGTTGTCGTGTGTCAGTGGGATGGGCTTCCAGTGCAAGTTCCCAGGAGTGGCAGGGAAGAAGATGACATCCAGCATCACTCCATCGGACAGAACTGCATACACACAGAAAAAGCACATAAACATGTAGGTATAAAGTGTTTGTTGATCAGGTTGATTTCTTGGTTTATGTCTTTCATACCAACCTCTCAATGTTAAGCTGAAGTAACCAGTGTAACAATGGGCAGGGTTAAAGGACTCCAGCTCTCTGTGTGGGAGGAGTTTGTGGAAATTGTTCATCTGCATTCCCACAGCTGCTGCTTGGACGTGCCGTCGTTCATAACAGAAGCTCCTTGGTAATGTCTCAGGGGCAATATGAGGCATGCCAAGATGGGCCCGCACAGGGCTACTGGGTGGCATGGAGGAATTTTCATCATCTTCATCATCATCATCATCATCATCTCCAACCAGAAATTCCATAGCTCCATCAAACAGAGAAAAATCTGCGCAAGGAATGGACATCACAAAGCTTCAGCAAAAACATTAGCTTCCGCAAACTAACTGGATAACGCCGTCATACACACACATATGGTTTCTGAAAAACTGTTGTTCAAGAAGAACAAACAATGAAATTCCTTTTTCTGGTCTTTATCTTGTCTGTGTGTTTTTTTTCTAACCTACCTATTATAGTCATTTGTTTTTATTCAACCTTGCAAAACTGTTAATTTTAGATTAATTTTAGCGCTGTAAGCGCTGGCTATAAGCGCTCATAATGTCCCTTCTACGTTTTGATTTCATTCATGGAGCAGATTTAACTTCTGGCAAATACAGAAGGAGTGGCAAAGTTTCAGTAAATTGTATCCAGCAATTTTCTGTGACTAGACAGTCCTCCAATGTATGAAACGTAAAAACATCATTGAAAGAGTACTTCGATGTTTAACTCCAGCAATTAGGTATGCTGCTAAAAGACAGTAGGTATATTTCTCTCACCATTTTCTGCATCCTCCTCTGTTGATGTTTGTTGAAATGGTGGTTTTGGCCTGAAAACCACATGACCACATTCTTATAAAAAAAAAAAAAGAAAGAAAGCACAAATCTCTTTGTCTGACTGTCTCCATTTCTCAACATGAACATTACCTCTTCCTGCAGCTGGAGCCAGTGGCAAACAGCAGTTTCCTCTTTGTAGGAGTGTTAAATGTTTTAGACCTGCAGTATAAACATTATCACAATCAGAAAGCTCATTCATAACAAATTGCACATACAATATAATAATAATAATAATAATACATTTTAATTATGTCCACGTTTTAAAGTACTCAATGACACCTTACAACATAAAAATGGCTAGAAACCATCACACATTTTTTATTATTATTATTGTATAGAATTTAATAAAGTTTAAATTAAACCAAATATACTAGTTTGTTTTGAGAAGGGATGAAAGGTAGAGTCAATATTGTGAATGTCATGGAGGAGAATAGCTGAGGGCTCTAGACTCCATGGTAGTTCAAGTTGGATAGCAGAAGAGGATCCAAGGGTCCACATTTGACATGTTTGTTTTGATTAAAATTCCAAGCAAAAGATTGCTTGAAAAGGTCTCTAGAGTCCACCAGTGAAAGTTCTTAGATACAGTCATTATTATCAGAAAATACTAGCATATATTACATATATTACTCATATTTGGTCTGTGGTACTTTTACGTTTCAATCAAACCGCAGTTGGAAGCGAACAGAGACCATGGAGTCTGGAGACCTTTTCTGACCTTTGACGTATCTGCGTCATCTAATCTAGAGGAGGCATCATTTAGACACGCATTGAGTGAGAAAAAATGTCCTAGCTACGTCATGCACATTAGTTAGCAAGATACTGTTCTGGAGTTCAGAAAGGAAAAGGGGGAAAATAAAATGGCCAAAATCATTACTAAATGTATTACTGCCAAATTAGGTTACATTTAATGAGCTTTTCCCCCCCATTATTTATTGATTATTTTGTGGGATGTTCGTCACTGGCGCGGCTGTCTGAATAAATACTAAATCACAAAATAAAAACATTAGGCGCATTGGCGACGTTTTATGCTTATTATCTGGAGGCATGTGTTGTTTTAAATGTATAACATATCATTTTTACAAACGCCATAAATTTTTCAGCTGGTAAAGAGACCACCATATATAATCCACATGCCTTCTGTTGTGTGTTTGGGTCCGATGTTGCACATGCCAGTGTGAACGCTAAGCGAACCAGGACGTGACAGGATATGACAGGGTGAGAGGATATGAACAAGTCCAGAGAGATACAGCAGTGCAACTGTTGGTTATGAAGAGGTTTAAAAGGTGTAAAAGCAGAATCTTAACAGAGAGCCAGTACAAGAAACAAACACAAACCCTTCTCTTTGTCTTGGCACTCTAGGACTAAGCTGGGCTGTAAGTGGGTCTGAATTCTGTATCGTCCTCACTTCCTGAAAGAGAGAAAGAGAAAGATCTAATCCTAAAACCCGATATTTGACTAAAATCTTGATGTGAATAAATCCTTGATGGGTCCATGTGATGTATTCAATGTGTGTGTTTGTGTGTACCTGTCTGCTGTGGTAGCAGGCTGCAGTGATTGTGCACTGAACAACAAAGCGCTGTCTCTCTCTGTAATGCAGCCTGTCACACTGGAGCTTCATTTCTCCTCCACTAATCAGACCTGCCTCACCTGAACAATACAAACACACAATTTCAATGTTTTAGTGGACATTCATGATAATGAATAATGAACGTTTTAAATATGTTCATCCAACAAGCGGTACACTCTGATCACACCACATAAAAAAAAGTCACCAGACCATCAGTTTGGATGAAAATCTTCATTATAGATGAAGGTGTGCTGCTCCTGTACTACATTTATGTATTCTACAGGTAAAATATTTTCTCTACATTGGTTAAGAATAAAAATTTAGTTGTAAGTATCTGTTACATTTTGTGAGAATTCATGGGTCTGTTTTTTTTTTTTTTGGCATGGTAAGCAGTTTCTTTTCTTAAATCAGACATCTTCTCAAATGACATGAGCTCTGGGGAAATATTTTAAATTAATCTATGAGCAATGTAATAAAAACAGTCTATATGTTCCATTGCAAACACACCCGATTCAGCATATTTATAGACTACCAGTTGTACATGTCCGCTCTTTTAAAATATATTCAGAATAAGGCATCTATAGACAAAAAAATTAATCCATGTTACTTACACAATGGCACCGGCTGTGTATTCCATGAGTTTCTGATTTCAATAAAAAATTGTTACGCCCCCTACTGACGCTTGTGCTGAAAGACTGGACTACGATTATCTGTACTGCAGCTAATATTAAACAATCAGTCTGCTTTCTATTTATGGTAAAGCAAGCAGCCCGCCTCGCGCTGTGGTTCATTTTTCTTGTTCATTACCTTGTCGGTTTTCCATAAAGCTTTGTAGAGAAACAGGAAGCGGAGGATAGCTGAAGTATCCTCCAGTCACAGCCCTGTCCAGCATGCTGGCTTCATCCACTTGTTTCAACCACTGTAGGAATTGCCGGACTGGACGGATCCCTCTGTATGGCATCGCAGAGTGAGAGTTGGTGCCTGTGTGCCATCAGACGCTTACATTAGTACTAGCAAAAACACATGCAGCGTATTTTGAAGGAAGGTGGGTCAATGAGTGGGTGTGTGTCCAGTACCTGTGCAGTAAACCTGAGTAAATGATGTGTTGCTCAGATACTCAAAGGTTGTAGCAGTGCTAACTGTATTCCTTATTAGCTTGAGCCTTGTACAGACAACCAGTGCCACTGAGATTGACAAGAGAAAAAAATATATTAAGGTAACACTTTGCATTATATTAAACATGTAGCTATAATGCAAAGATGACGCATGATTACTCGGTTGAATCCGGCTTTGGATATCCGGCTGTGATGTTGAAAAAAGCTTGATGGTGATTCGTTGATCTGTCGTCCCGTCTTCCAACTGGAGCCATCGGTACTCTTCAAAGTCTGACCTCCGTCCATCTTAAAACAAAATGATTCACTTCATACAGAAGCAACAATCCACTTAATCCATACAGCTATTCTACTGAAACTCCTGATTATTTTTCACTTAGCTAACTGAGTAATGTGTGTAGTGCTCTCACCTTTACTCCTGATACGTTCTTGTCGCCCCGCGAAAACAACTACACCTATAACGTCACAGATGGTGCCATGAGGAGAACTTTGTAGATCATGTCTGCAGAAGATATGATGCATGGTGAAAAGAACTATAATGAACTATGAAGTTCCCTTACACAACCATACACAGTATGATATACAGTCAAATGCTTATACCAAACATGAACAAGAAACATGAAACGGAGAGAACAGTCTGTTTGTTGGGGTGGCTGAAGTCCTTTATTATCTACCTGGACTTGGTCCGGCACCACTTGCTATAGATTGAGCGCAGGTCAGGGATCTTAGTGTGGATGTTGCATTCAGCTGATCGCACCACCCTCTATAGAGATGTCCTGCATGGTGCTTTTCCCAAACCAGGTTGTGATGTTTCCCGTCAGAATGCTCTCTATGCTGCAGTAGTAAAATGTAGTTCTACTTTTGCCATGTTAATAACCTCCACTCTTGTGAGGCTTTTTTCGCTAGATTTTGGAACATGATTTGGGGAATTTGTTCTCATTTAACAAGAGCATTCATGATGTTTTTCAATTAAGTCAAAAACACAACATTTTCAAAACTGAATTTACACATTTCATGTTTCTTAGGTCAATGGCTCATGTGGTTGAGGCTCTGGGTTGCTGATCAGAGGGTACAGGTTTGAGCACCACCACTGCTTGGTCTTTGGGAAAGGCCCTTAACCCTATGCCCATATAAAATATCTATTCACTAAGATGCAAGGCATTCAATAACAAAGGCAAAATAATGGCCTGGAGAAATTAGGTTGCAGCAGAAATGGCATTCAGCATAAAATCTGTGCCAATAAATTGCGAATCAAATGATGTGACATGAAAACTCCGAGAAAGGGAAGCCCAAATGGGATGATAAAACCTTAAATTAGTACTGCAAAACTTACCCTCCCCGATGATGACTGTATTCATATTGTACTGGGTTTCACAAGGCTGAAATTTTGTTTGTTAAAGAGTTTAAATTCTACTACTTCAAACTGTTTTATGGTAAATGTGCCTATGTAAGCAGCTCTTTAAAACTAAAATGTGACCTCATATTCCTACAGAAATGTCATACTGTTTGGGGTAACACTGTACACTATTAGTCTTTACATAATAATAATAACAGTGTTTATGTATTTGTACCCGCTGAGGAAGTCATGTGGCAGGTCTGGTAAACCCCACTCGGGTAAAACTTGTTGCTTCGGAATGATGTTGACTTTAGCTGCAGGATTTCTGGAGTTTAGACTGATCTCTGAAAGAAACAAAGAGGTTAAATTTTAGAGAAGCCAAAATAATAAAAAGCAGTGCACTTGTGTCACAATGGGATTTTTCAGTCATGTCAATTACAGTCTGGTTGTTAGGAAATATGCAGATGATGTCACTGTATCTATGATGAGCAATGATGAGAGTAGAAGCAGGGCTTATGCCAGATATTTCTCTGTACCTATATTTGGTTCTGCGTCCTGTCCGCTGCGACTGCTGTAGCTGTCCTTCACTCTGTACCGACTCAGTCTTAAAACCTGACCAGGCTGCAGGCAACGGTACCAGTCTAAGCATACGCTGTTCCACAGAACCACACAAACATCCATAGAGCCGTCAGCGACCTGTAACTCAGCCTGCCACAGATAGAGAAGTATTATGAGTTAGTACAAGAAAACAGTCAATTCAATACTTTGAAGATTTTCAGATTTTCTGTCAACTCATACTCATTACCCCTGACCTTGTATGGACATTCGCAGCTCTGCTCTGCTTTTCCATAATACATCAGTCTGGATTTGTGCAAAATCCGCACACACAGAGCCCCTCTGCGACGCAGAGAGCCACTCAGGAAGCGACGGCGGAGCTCTGCTAGTGACACTACTGGCTGTACATCTGTTCAAAACCAAATTCCAACAAACATTAACAAGCATTTTGTATTGACAAGTAGCATCATACAGATAAAAGAAAGGTAATCCCCCGTGGACATGGTATGACATGGTATGATAGCATGGTAGTCTATATGTTGTGTTCTGTTGGTGCAAAGAGTTGGTGCAAAGAGCTCTAGAGCTTGGACACACTTTCTAATTCCATGATCTTTCCTGATTTCTCTTTCTTTCTACATTGTAAAAAAAAAAAAAAAAAATACTGAAAGCTTCCAAAATATACTGTAATCTCCTTTGAACAAGTTATTTTGAGATGTGTCTGTGTATGCTCTGTAAAGCCTTTAGAACGCCTCTAATCTGAGGTGGTAACCCCAAGTAGAGTTCTTCTCTTCAGAAGAGGTACGTTTTGGTCTTGCTTTCCTGGGTTGGTCTGTGCAAAAGCCAGTTTTAACATGGTGCTTGATGGGTTTTGCAAATGCAAGAACTATTCCAAAACAACAGCTGACTTGGAATGTGTAACAGGGTACAAAGCAGAAACATCCTGGATGGGGTGCCAACTCATCTTGGGGCACAAGCACGCACACACACACACACACACACACACACACACACACACACACACACACACACACACACACAGAGACAGACAACTTGGAAACACCATCCAGCCTATGCATGTTTTTGGACTGTGCAAGAAAACCAGAATGCCTGGTGAAAATCCACAAGCACAGGGAAAACATGCAAACTCCATGCATGCAAACTGGAGGTGAGATCTGAACCCCAACCCTGGAAGTGTGAAGGAATGGTACGAACCAATCTGGCCCCTAGTCAAAACACTCAATTACATAATGAGTCGTTCAAGTCAAACAGGGACTTGTGATGAAATTTCTTATGAAGGACAGTATAAAACCGATTTACAGAAAACTTCAAGTAGACACAGTACGGTGATGAAACTCTTAGCGACAGTAAAACATGTGAATGTTTTAAAGAAGGCCATACGGTTGTGAATGAAGATCCCAGCCAAGGTGGCTTGGAGCAGAGTGCAGTCATTCTGGTGAACATTCAGCATGTGGAATACCTGATCCTTGAAAACTGACATAACTTGTCGGCAACTTCCGGAAGAGAGGCATCTGTCTGTGTGAACTGGACACACAATCACTCACAAACACCACCTGCATAGTACTGGTAGTTACTGCCACATCTAGGGTACTGTTCGGACCTCACTCCAAGCCATTTGCACATGTTTGGGCCATTAAAGGGGTTCCTGGGAGGCCATTGTTTCAGACATGAAGCTAGGCAGTCCAATCATGTCTCTGATGCACTGGGATAACATTCTACCTTGATGGTATCCAAGCACTAGTGAAACAATGGGATAAGTGCATTAGTGTAGCAGTGGATTATATAAAGAAACAGAGGTAGTTTTTACTCTCATAACTATCCCGGTTTGACCCGAACGCTCTTTGTACCCGTGATTGGATGGATTAGGTTGATGGAATAAATGTACTCTGTGGGTTCAGAGGACAATGAATAATAAACTGTGCATGAGAGCAAATGAACGGTCGGTTATCCTGGGATTCCCTGATTCAAGAGTGCATGTGTCCCCAATGAAGAGTGTCTTCTTTCTATTTCTAGGGTAGGGTGAGGTTAACACTTGTTTGAGCTCTAATCCGAGAGGGTGTTTAATTTACCTTCCACTACCCCGTCTTCCTCGGAGTCCTCTCCTCCTGTCTCGGAGGGAGGCGTGTGTCGCCATGTGTCCCCGGTGAAGTCGTGATTGTTCCACAGGGGGAGGTAAGTGCTCCTGTGGGCGCGGAGCGGGACGAGGCTCGGCTCCTCGGACATCACCCAGGGCAGTGAGTCCACATTAACAGAGGACAGCGACAGGAGAGCCGCGTCGCTCCCGCCTGAAGTGTCCACATCCAAGCTACAGATGTGAAATGTCCTGCTGTCCCCGTCGCCCGGGTCACACGCCGAGAACACGACGTTTCTCAGGACACTGCCGCAGCGCAGTCTGTTCGTGTGAAGCAGCGCGTTCAGACTCGGGTCCAGAGACACTCTCAGTCTGCAGTCTCCGTCTGTAACTGTAGCATCGTACAGACCGTCAGACGCAGAAATACTGTCCGGGAAATGCACGCCAAAATCCGGGTCCCTTCCGTAGCGCTCAAGAGAAACCACATACAGCGGCTCCGCCTGGGTTTTAACTCTGGGAGACCCAGAGGAAGCCGAGAGGAGTTTGTTTAAGCTTCTTTGAAGCGCACAGCCTCCACTACAGCCTGGAACAGCCGCCATTTTAACGACACGATGATCACGATAATAATAATAATAATAACGCAGGGCATGATGGGAAATTGAGGCAGGCGCCTGCACGCGCTCATAATCAATCTCAAAGAGAGTATATATTTAAATATATATTTGCGTTATCCTATTGAATGTAATAGTTGCATTAAAAATTACAATACACGTATAAACGTTTAAAAATCCTAAATCATGTTTAAACGAGGGTGCTTAATTAATTAATTAAAACATTTTGCGTACTATGACAACCCCCATAAATGCGCCAAGATAACCTCAAAGTTGTTAATGTACATTAAAATGTACGGATATTTCCGAAAATCGAAAGCCGTAAAAAACAAACATGTGCGAGTTAAAAACAATGACACAAGCAAACATTAACTCATTAACCGATTGTCATGTTTAAAAAAACATTTTTTAAACAATTTTTTTAAATATACAGTTTGGCAGATCACGTGATTGTCACGCACTTTTCATACACTTCCGGTTTCGTGCAACGACTCAAGTCGTGCACATTTCGGAAGATTTTTATTTTTTTTAATGTATATGCAAAAATAAATAAATAAATAAATAATAAAGTAGTAGTAATAATAATAATAATAATAATAGGCACTTCTAAAGTATCTGGTAGCTCATCATTATTATGACCTTTAGTAGTGGATCATCAGACCTCGATAAATTATTTAGTTACTACCTTATACAGTAGGTCGAGCCGTTTGTTTCTCTCAGTGGGATCTTATATACTGCCACAGTGATTAAGTATAATGACTGTAGGTATGTGTTTGCGTTCTGTAACTATGGATGTCCGCTCCTGAAGCCAAGCCTGAGAGAGAGAGAGAGAGAGACACACACGTACACACACAAACACAGCACGAAGGACAACGCTTTGTTACATAATAACAGTTCAGTAAAATCCATTTATCATTGCCAATTTTATGTCAGTATAAAATATCTATGGTCTTCATTCTGTCGGACACACGGAAGATTAAAATTCAGCAATGTGGGCAGTTAACACAGCTGGGATTGCACTTGAAAAGCAAAACAAAAAAGTAAGCTTTTGTATGTTTTTATTTATAACCAATATATAGCATACATTTGTTAGATAGATGGACTAATATATATATATATAGGCTAGCATAAAATAAATTAATTAATTAAAAGTACCTCAATGCTCTATATTCACAAATACTCAATGTGTATTACTTACATTTCACCCCCCAAATCTGTTATTAAGTCTACTGTTGTATTACTAAGAAGCAATATATTATAATACCAATATAAATAGTTTTCAGTGGAGCTGTACAGTATGGGTCTGGTGCAAAAAAAAAAAAAAAGTACTCAATCTGTAGGTAAACAGACTCAGAAACTATGCCATGCTGATATAACTTTGTTTCACTATTTACAGAAACATGAAACGATAAGTTTTCCACCCATTTCCAATGGCCATGTTAAGTCACTACAAGTGAGTTTTTCCTCCTCTTGTATTTCCTTCCTTATCCAGCTTCTATTTCTAGAGCACCTTAAATCTATAAGGGTGCCTCGTGTCTTTACTTCAACTGTAATATGATCATAATTTATCACTATTTATTGAACTTCTCATACTTAAGATTCCTCACTGCAAATGCATTCCTTCTTCAGTATTATCGCGGGCTAACTGCCTCACACAGACTTCAAGAGCTTTTCTTCTCCCAAGCTCGAGCTGATGATGGACCTCTTAGTAAAACAATCAGGAACAAGGTATTGGATCAGAAGCCACAGTTTTTACAGAGCCTCAGTTGATATTTCTTGAATAGTATTAGTTCATAGTCAGTGCACAGTTCAGGAAAACAATTTTATGATGTATATTATATTAATAAATATTAATAATATTTTCTTCTTATTATCATCATATATATATATCAATATATAACATACAGCAATTAAGTTAGGATTAAAATATTTCCACAAGGTTTTTCTTTTCCTAAAGTGTGTATACATTTTATACATGACTGTATTTAAAAAAAAAAAAAGAATGTCTTGTATAACTAGAAAATCTCAAGGCATCAGGTTGATCTTTATGCCAAAGTGAGTGTGGAGATCGAGCTGAAGGTCACCAACCACCTCAAAGTAAGCACTGTTTAAAATTTGTCATTTAATTACTTGTTGATGTACCAATGATCAGTAGAGTAGTAGTGTGTAGATTTTAAAGACATTTTCCTTTCCTCAGTACCAATTACAACAACATTTAAAGACTTCCTACCATTATTTGTCACCTAAAAAGGAGAAAGCTGAAGATTTGACGTTACTGAGTACTAAAACATTTTTGTTGAAGGTGAGGTACTAATTAGCTTATAGAAATTTGTCATAAAGATTTCAAACCATCTTCTAATCTACATTGTTTAAATTTAAGGACAAGGCTCTGAGGACAACATTTAATATCAGTGGGGCTAACAACTCATTGGACTCTGATCAACAGTTATTGTCAAGCCTAGTAATGAAGGAAAAATGGGACAAAGAAGATTTTCTTGCTTTACCATATTGTCCAGACAAAGCACCAAACCTGGGCTCTTCTCAGGGAACACGTCGAGGCTATGAACTTGAGACGAAAGATAATGCCGTTTCTAACAGATGGGATGGAAAAGGTCATTATTTGCACGACTATACTAGAGCAAATTCTCTTCAATGGGAAGCAGATCAACATTATCATGTCAAGAAGAGGATTATGATCTATTTATGTGGGGGATATAAAGGTAAGATTAATAAACAAGCAAAATATGAATAATGCATACATGTAACCCTACAACCTTACAAAAATGACACCTAAATGGCACTTAGTCCCTTTTTGGAAAATATTCTGCATAGAACTCTACAGTAGTGGCTATGGTCATTTTTTGCTACAAAGTGACATGTTAAGACCCGCCCCATAGACCTAGCCCATCTTCTTCACATGTCCTCAGTGGGACAGGATATAAATGCAATGGACCAACATTGGTAAATCCATGAAAGGGTGGAGACAGTACTGGGAAATTATACCTAAGTGAAAGTACAGATATTTCAAACATTTTACTTAATTAAAAGTTGAAAACAATCTATTCAAGAAAAAATAATAATACAAAATTTCATACTTTATAATTAAATATTAAAGTATGCAAATAGTAAGTAGTAAACAGTGTTTACTTGATGTAGTAATGTTTATGTGATGTTTTCATGTGAAAAGTAACTTTACTTATTTTAGACTGGAAGTTTTAAGTCAATGCCATTTTGCCTAAAAACCTCAATCCATCTCTCTAAGACTGCAAAATTTATCATAAGCTAGAATACAACTTGCTACTCCATTACATTCGCTGCTAAAATTGCTACTCTATCCTTACCCTTAGCAAAACCTAACCAAAGCACTTGGATGGAGTTCTACCTTGTAGGGAGCAAAGGAGATGCATCGGTTTATATACTGTACGTCTTTTACACTGCAGATGGCTCATCTAAAGAATATTCAAATGCACAAGCATATTGATAGTACAAATAACTGAAAAGGTCATAAACAGTGAAAAATACTTATGATTTTTGATAGTGTTTTCTACATAGATCAACTTAAATGGATGCTAAGCCGAAATGTTGCTCAATTGAGCGACATTTATTGTACTATGAAGGTTTAAATAGGTTAAAATCTATTGTTTGATGAGAAGTACTTGAGAAAAGTATAAATATGTCCAAATATTTACAGTATACAGTTTTAATATAGGCACAATTTACATTTACATAAGTATTGTCAACCACTACAGCTACAGTGTATAGTATGTAAAATACTCTTTGCATAACTAATGAAAAAAAGAAGCAATTGCATGTTATGTCATGCTATGCTATGCCACTTCAGTATCACTTGTTAACTAGCTTTGAATGATCAATACCTTTTTGGCAAAAAATAACCTTAGGCCATTAGCCGATTGCCCGAAGTGTAAGAGTGCTATTCTGTTCTCTTCATGAAAAGCTAAATAGATTTACATGCTTTATATCAATGCAGATTGAGTGTGTGTTTTTTTTTATTTTTTATTTGTAGATACAGTTGCAGAGCGTACTGCTTTGATGGAGAATGTGTATCCTCAGCTGTACCTCTACTGTAAGCAAAGAGGATATGACTTCAGAATGGTGGACCTACGCAGAGATGTGGAAGATCCTGTAACTGACCACCATGTTTCAGTAGAGTTGCATTTAGATATGCTTAAGAAGTGTCAAGAGACAGAGGGGCCAAACTTTTTTGTGAGTCTCTAACCTGAAAAACAAAATAAACAAACAAACTGTAAAATAATTACATTTTCACAATTTAATTCAGTGGAGAAATCACCATTTTTAAAGATGGATCCAATGGATTTTCTTTTTTTCGTTTGTTTCCACAGCTGTTCACAGGTCAGAAGCATGAGTCTCAGTCATTACCAACCACCATCTCCCAAAAAGATTTTGAGGCAATTTTGAAAGTTATTATAAGAGACAGGGAAAGAGTTTCCAAGAGGCAGTCAGGCTTGGAAGAAATACCCACAGAAATTCAGTCAAGCATTACCATACCTGAAAAGGACGGGGACACAGGATGCAAAAACACAAGTTCCTATGGCGAGGATGAAGATGCCTGCTTAGCAAGATGTTGGGCAGACTTTGACCGGGATTTGACTCTCTTGCTGACATGGTACCAGCTAGATGAAAACACAGTTCCACCTGTGTACCGCCTACTGCCTGTCAGGTATATATGAAAGAAATC
The DNA here is from genome assembly GCA_030347435.1 of Clarias fuscus. Lineage (NCBI taxonomy): Eukaryota > Metazoa > Chordata > Actinopteri > Siluriformes > Clariidae > Clarias > Clarias fuscus. Next base: position 15,811,504 of record CM059205.1, read on the forward strand.
ATTCAGTCCATAGTCTTAGTATTAAAACAGCCAAAACATGGTAATGGTGCTAGAAAGTGTCTCACCTAGGTGTAATGTAACTTTTTTAAAATTCAAATCTTTCAATGATCTTAATTGTCATTCAGATAAAACTTAATCAATCTAGATTTCACATAAACAGACATAAACCAGAAAAAGTGTATTATTCTAAAAGTCAAAACAGGTAAAATATTGCAACATGAATTTGACATGTTTATGGACACTACAGGATGTTTTGGGGATAAATTACAGGTCATATGCTTCTAGAAACTTATGCCAATTTTAGTATCAATAGTCATAAAGAAATATGAATAATTTGCATTTTAAATTATTATTGATTGAAACGAGAGAGTAACACAGACAAATGGCCATTTTTGGGGCACATACTGTATAAAATAATCTTTTCAAAACAACTGAAGTTAGAAACATGACATTTTTACGGAAGCAAGATTGGTCACTTCCATGTTGCAACTTCAGGAGTAGCTTCTTTGGCACACATTTTCTGTATTATATATATAAAAGATTTTTAAAAAAAGAAAAGAAAATCAGCACAAACTGTGTTTTGGCCGTAAGTTTGTTATAGAATTGTGAAAATAAGTTTGACTAATTAATATCAAGTGAATATGCTGTGTGCCTTAATAATGAAAAAGTAAATGGTTAAACAGTCTAACAATGTTTCTTTTCTTCTTCTTCTTCTTTTTTTGGGGTTATAATATGATGTTGATTAATGAATGGTCCGTTTCAGCATAGAAAATATGGGATTGACAGTCTTATGTCTTATGAATACATATGAATGAAGATAGATAAAAGAACAAGATATCAATCTACTGTATCTATTCAAACTGAACAATGGTTAGCTGCAATGACCTATGGTGGCTTCACATTAGTGATCATTACTGTAAGGGGAAGTTATGCTGCTGTGGACTCCAAACTTTTGCAACATCACAGACATACACTCACACACTGCAGGCAAATTGGAATTCCCAATCAGCCTACAACACGTCTTTAATCTGTGGTGGGAGCTGAAATACCGGATAAATTCATCTTTGCCATGACATGGACTTTTTAAGTAATGAGAAGCTACTCACTGCATCAGTTAGGGTTAAATAACTTTTTGCCAACATATTAATCACTGCAGTAACTGGCCAGTGGAAGGCTCTTACCTATTTGCTTAGTTCAATCCAGGCGATTACTTTTTTTTTTTTGGCTGGGCAGTGTAGATCCTGTGCCTCATGTTTTATTGACAGTCAATGATCAATATACAGAAAATGCAATTCAGTCTAGGCACTTACTGTAGCTCTTCAGAACTTCCTCAGGTTTACTCAACAAATCAGTTACATGAATAAAAAAAGCTCAAGCTCTTTATCCCAAGATTCATTGCAGATTTGGCTTCAACAAACATATGACATAATTATGTTATTGCAAGTGAAAAATGAACATCATGTAAAAAAACACATGAAACCGTGGAACATGACAGATAACATTTCTATAAACTATACTTAAATGGTTTCAGTTGTTTCAGTTCTTGTAACATTGGAAGAGAAAATGTTGAACAACTTGTTTGCTTTGGTATAAATATCTGTTGTTGTATAGTGAGATAAAGGACACACTTCCTGTACTGTGGTACATTTTGCAGTAGCGGTAATGACTTTATGGTGTTAAGCAGCCACGGAATAAGCAGTTAGAACAAAGCAAGGGTAGAACAAAGTCACAAAACTGACAATTAAATGTTTTTTTTTCCCCGTCTAGTTATAATTCTCAGTGTGCATTTTCAAGCATTTACAATATATTTATGCTTGCAGTGATTTAATTATTTAGACATTGTAAAAACAGCATTGGGGATTGGTCTGTTAGCAATATAAAAGCTCACATTAATCTACAATTTAAATGGTAGTGCTATTTTCCCCAGTCACAATAATTACTCTGATATATACAGTACTGTATGGCCACATCTTTGTGAATACCTGACCATCATTGTGGTAAATGTAAAGTGTTGGCACAAAATAGAAAGCACACAGTTGTAAAAAAGGTATGCTGTTGTAAAGAAGTTTTCCTTCACTTTCAGTATGGCAATGCTCATGCATACAATGTAAGGTCTATACACACATGGTTTACCAAGGTTGGAACAGAAGTACTTGAGTTGCCTACACCCTTGGAATGAACTGAAACAGTTTGAACCATGCTCCAAAATCTAGTGGAAAGTTTTCCTGGATGAGTGGATTACTCAGATGTCTACATACCTTTGGCCATATAGTATACATGCTTTTATGTGTATATCAACCAATTTATTCTGTATTTTTCCCAAATCAGAGGCTTGTGTTGTTGAGTAGTATACATAATGACTTATGTATGAAGTATGCATTGTATTCATAAACAAACTCACAGTTTTCCCTGGTGTTTCTGTGAACATCAGTACACACCACCCTGACTTCTTGAGCCGTAATGGGGAGCGTAGGAAAGCAGCGAGGAAAGCATGGGATTCTTGCTGTAAGCGATTGTGTCAGGTGCTGCAGAACAATGGGCCAAAAGCCATCGGAGAGGCAGAAACATTATGCCTACTTAAGACAGGTATGTGTGGTGTTTCTCACTGTGTAAAATACACCCAGTGGACATAATTCATTTTAATAAATATGATTTCAAAAAATATATTAATATAATATATATATATATATATTTCAGTACTGGATTGGGAGGTAGAACAGGGTCTTGGAGCAAAACTCCCTGCTGAGGATTACAGTCACTGTTATAAGCGCACCATCACTGACCTCCTATATAACCTGAAGAGTGAATATGCCTCACAGTTCATAGACCTGCAGAAAGGCAGATCAGAGCTCAATCATACCCTGTATCAGGCACAGCAGAGCTTCCTTTACAACATACACAGCAAGGTATGTATACATTTAACAATGATAACAATAGACGATTAAACACTATTTTTTGTTCAGGTTGAACTGAATAAAGTGTTTCAATAAGGTATTAGGCTTTCATGAGTCAACAGAGTGTATCTTTGTCACGAACTAACCGAAGATGAACCAGAAGACTAGCAGTTAGCCCTGTAGCGTGGATGGTAAACCCAAACGCGGAAGTAGCGCGAGCAGGCAGGATAACCACGCTGGTTATTATTAGAACTCTCCCAAAGCGAGAGCAAGAGTTTAGACAAATAAACCCGTGTTCTAAATACACACACCCAATCGAAAGCGAAACCCAAGAAAGTGAGTACTCACGTTTAGACGAGCGAAGCGTCGGCGATAGCATAGGCAAACTCAATGACTGAGCAATGTGAGGCGCCATCTTGTTTCCTTTTATGCTTCCTGAAACCCGACCTTATTACTTCCGGGTCCTAGTGCCGGTCGTGCATGACAGTACCCCCCTGTCCAGGGTAACGTAGTGAAGGGTTTAAGTTGAGATGTGTGGAATACCGGGTGGATCCGGAGCGCCGCAGGCAGCTGGAGCCGGTAGGTGACAGGGTTAATCCGGAGGTTGATGCGGTATGGTCCGATGAATCTGGGTGATAGTTTCCGTGATTCAGTCTGCAGTTGTAGATTTCTTGTTGATAACCATACCTTGTCACCTACTTGGTACATTCGTCCCGGTGGGTGTCGACGGCGATGTTGAATGTTGTAGCGGGTGTTAGCAAGTCGGATGGCGTTGTTTGCTCGTCTCCAGAGCCGTCGACACCGGCGAACCAACTGTTGGGCCGACGGTGGAAACCGTAGCACACCTCGAACGGGCTGAGGTTGGTGGCAGAGGACGTATGGAGGTTGTGAGACAACTCAGCCCATATGAGGTAGCGGGCCCAGGAGCACTGACGATCAGCAATAAAGCATCTCAGGTAGCACTCCAGTTGTTGGTTGGTTCGCTCCGTCTGACCGTTAGTCTGTGGGTGGTAGCCGGAGGACAGACTGCAGGTGGAGTCGATCAGACGGCAGAAGGCCTTCAAGAACCGGGAGGTGAACTGGGGCCCCCTGTCCGAGACGATGTCCTTTGGGAACCCATGCAGGCGGACTACGTGCTCTAATATCAGCTCAGCTGTCCTTTTGGCTGACAGGAGACCGGGGAGGGCCACCAGGTGTACAGCTTTGGAGAACCGGTCGACGATGGTGAGGATGGTGTCCTTTCCTTCGGAAACCGGCAGGCCCATGATGAAATCAACGGCAATGTGTGTCCAGGGCCGGCGGGGAACTGGGAGTGGCTGAAGTTCCCCTGGTGGTGGCTGGTTGCTGTCCTTGGACCTGGCACACACTGGGCACGCCTGGACGAACTCGTCCACGTCCCTCCTCATATTTGGCCACCAGAAGGCGCGTTGAATGAAGAGTAGCGTGCGTCGCCTTCCGGGGTGTCCAGAAATTGGGGAGGAGTGTCCCCATTGGAGGACGTCGGTCTTGATGGAGTCGGGGACATGGAGACGACCAGGCGGCACAACTGCTGGTTCGGTCTCCGCAGTCTGTGCCTGGCGAACCCTCGTTTCCAAATCCTAGTTAATTGGTGCAAGGATCTTGGTGGGTGGGGGGTCCGCCCGGGGGACGTCTTCTTCGTGCTGTCGTGATAGAGCGTCGGCCTTGGTGTTCTTGGACCCCGGGCGGTATGACAGGTGGAAGTTATAATTTTCGAAAAACAATGCCCACCGCGCCTGTCTGGGGTTGAGTTGTCTCAATGTGCGGATAGTTATGAGGTTCTGATGGTCGGTCCAGACGATGAACGGCTCTCTGCCGCCCTGGAGCCAGTGTCGCCATTCCTCCAAGGCCCACTTTATGGCCAGCAGCTCGGGGTCCCCTACTCCGTATCGCTGCTGAGTGGGGTCAAATTTCTTGGAGAAAAAACTGCAAGGGTGCAGTTTTTGGTCTGGACCTCGCTGGGAGAGAACGGCTCCGGCGCCCACATCCGAAGCGTCCACCTCCACAACGAATGGTTTGTCAGCATCTGGGTGAAGAAGGATGGGGGCAGTGGTGAAGCGGCGACAGAGTTTGTGGAAGGCGGAGATGGGGGTGGAGGTGAGATGGAAGGGGTGAGATGAGGGGCGAGTCAGAGCGGTTAATGGGGCTGCAACTGTACTGTAGTCCCGGATAAAGCGACGGTAGAAGTTAGCAAACCTGAGAAATCGCTGGAGTTGTTTGAGAGTCTTGGGTAGGGGCCAATGACTCACAACTTCCAGTTTCTGCGGGTCCATGGCCACACCCTGGGACGAGATGACAAAACCCAGGAACGTGGTGGAGCGCTCGTGAAAAGCGCACTTTTCCAACTTATAGTACAGTTGGTGGGCGAGGAGTCTCTTTAGGACCACCCTGACGTGCTGGACGTGTTCGTTGATGGTTCGGGAGTAAATGAGGATATCGTCCATGTAGACGAACACCCAGCGGCCTAACATGTCTCTGAGAACGTCGTTGATAAATTGTTGGAATACCGCGGGTGCATTGCAGAGACCAAAGGGGATGACCAGGCTTTCATAGTGTCCGGTAGGGGTGATGAAGGCCGTCTTCCACTCATCGCCCTCTCTGATGCGCACCAAGTTGTAGGCGCTCCGGAGGTCCAACTTAGTGAAAATGGTGGCGCCAGAGAGGGCGTCCAGGGCAGAGTTGGTAAGAGGCAACGGGTGTCGGTTCTTGATGGTGATGTTGTTGAGTCCCCGGTAATCGACACAGGGACGAAGACTACCATCGCGTTTCTTCACAAAAAAGAACCCCGCGGCGGCAGGTGAGGAGGAGGGCCGGATGGTACCATGGCGAAGTCCACTGGAGACATACTCCATTGCCTGCATCTCGTTCTTGGATAGGGAATAGAGGTGGCCGCGGGGTGGGATGGAGCCTGGCTGAAGGTCGATCGCCAGGTTGTAGAGGCGATGTGGAGGTAGATGGGTGGCACGTTTCTTGCAGAAGACTTCAGCCAGGTCCCGGTAGTCTCGTGGGATGTTATGTGTCGACATCGGGGACCTCGGTCTCCCTAGAGCACGTCCCAGCCTCGGCCCGTAGGCATAGTTCGTTGCAGGTCGGTCCCCATTGTAGGATCCGATTTTGGGTCCAGGAGATGAGTGGGTCGTGACGCAGTAGCCATGGGTGTCCCAGGATGATAGGTGGTGACGGAATGGAGGTGATGTAAAGCTGGATCTGTTCCTGATGCTGGTTAATGACGAGGGTGATAGGCTGGGTTCGGAGGGTGATGGGACTGGAGGAGAGGGGCCGACCATCAACTGATGTAATGGTTACAGGCTGGGATAACACCTCTGTCTTTACCCCCAGTCTTTTGACATAAGAAGAGTCAATGAAGTTGCCCGCGGCATCGGAATCGATGAACGCGGTACTTCCAACTCGTTTGTGGTCAAACTGGACGTGTACTTTTACCGTGAGACGGGAATCATTGGTCAAGGTGGTGGAGAGGGAGATGGAACCCGGTGAGTCACTCTCATTTCTCACCGGGTCTGCGCGTTTCCCGGTCGCAGAGGACAGATGGCTCTGTGGTGTGTAGCAGATCCACAATACGCACAGAGCCCCTCTCTGAATCGGCGTTCCCGTTCTGCAGTGGTTAAGGAGGCGTGCCCTAATTGCGCCCTAATTGCATGGGTTCCCCGGCTCCTGTGTTAACCACGGGAGGTGGAGAACCGACGGGTCTGGTAGGTGGAGCAGTGAATGAGGATCGGGCTTCGGAGACTGGAGCTTGGGGGAAGAAAGTGGTGGATCGAGGAGCAGACTGATGTAATGGCATCGTGATGGGCGGCAGGGTACGAGGAGCTGGCTTGGGGCGGGCGAGCAGATGTTGGTCGATCCGGACGGCGAGTTGGATTAAGCCCTCCAAGGTCGCTGGGACCTCTCGTCCGGCGAGCTCGTCCTTTATACGCGAAGCCAGTCCTTCGTAGTAGGTCGTCCGGAGGGCAGAGTCTCCCCAGTCGGTCTGCACAGCAAGGGTACGAAACTCCACGGTGTAACGGCTCACGGACGACCCTCCCTGCCGTAGGTGATATAGTTTGGAGTCGGTCTCCACCTCAGCAGCAGGATGTTCGAAGGTGAGTTTGAGTTGGCGGGTGAATTCCGTGTATGAGTAGGCAACGTCTGAATCTGAGCGAAGAACTGCCGTGGCCCACTCAGCTGCCTGCCCGGATAGCAACGAGACGAGAAGAGCAATGCGCAGTCGGTCTGTGGAGTACCTGGTGGAATTGAACTCAAACACGAGATCCAATGCGGTTAGAAAAACACTGCACTTCCCATCTGTGCCATCCCATTTATCCGGTAAAGCCAGAAAAACATCAGAAGATGGGGAGGGAGTTGGCGGTGCAGCTGCCGCTACGATGGGCGTGGCAACAGCCGGCTGAGCGGCCGCCCCGCGGAGGGTCGCATTCTCCTGTTGCAGCTCCGCCACCTCGCGGCGCAAGACCGCGACGTCTTGGAGCTCCTTGCGGAGAGACACGACTTCACCACGGAGCTGATCGATCAACTTGGCGTGCTGGTCAACCACATCGCAAAGGCGAGCAAACTCCGCTGGGTTTCGAAAGCGAAACCCAAGAAAGTGAGTACTCACGTTTAGACGAGCGAAGCGTCGGCGATAGCATGGGCAAACTCAATGACTGAGCAATGTGAGGCGCCATCTTGTTTCCTTTTATGCTTCCTGAAACCCGACCTTATTACTTCCGGGTCCTAGTGCCGGTCGTGTTACGGGTGTGCATGACAATCTTGCTTGAATGTATCTTGCTATAGATTATACAAATCTCTAGAACTGTACTGGAGCTGTGAGGCCATAGAACATGATTCTCGTGGTTTCTTCCTATTCACATCTCAAGGAGTGTTTCCTTCCACCATCATCTGATAATCATGATTTATCCATATTCGCTCACACTTTTTAACCTCATTTCCATCATTTCCTTTGCTTCTATAAAGCTGCTTTGCGATAATAACCATTGTTGAAAACGCTATATAAATAAAACTAAATTGAATTGAATTGAATTTACACCATTGGCATACTCATCACAGCATTTAGTAAATCCTTGTGCCCTGTGGATAAGGGAACCCACTCCATAAGGAGAAAAATATTTCATAGCAATAAATGTCTGAATTAATGCAGTTGTGTAAATGTAGTCATAAACTTGTCTCTATGTGTGCTTTCATCTTACAGCTACGACACACCAATATATATGAGATTAACGTGAGCTGGGGGAAAAAAGGTCTCAATCCTGAACATAACAGATCACATCAGTTCTACACTGAACGTCTTTGTTCTCATTTCCAAAGAACAGTCATGACAGCCCTCAACAGGTATCGGTGTAAAAAGATGAGCTATTTCTTCTTCTTCTTCTTCTTCTCCCGCTTCTTCTTATTATTATTATTACCAGACTCTACAAAAGGCAGGTTGAATATGGTAATTTTTGTTGCAGGATGATGATTGTAAAACCCATCAAAAGCTCACTTGATATCATGAGTAAAGAAGCTTCAAGAACTCAAATTCAGAAGGAGATTCAGCTTCACATTCAACATGGGAAAACACTGTGAGTTTCAAACTTCTTGTATGGTTTTATTGTTTTTATCGTAGTTTGAATGACTACAAACTGCTGTTCTTTTCCTAGATAATTGTAATTATATAACTTCCTGACTGGTTGAGTTGTGTTTATTTCTTTATTGTTGCAGCGCACAGAGCTTTGAACTTAGGCAGAACTTCCTGCTGGAAGTGAGGGATGCCCTGCAAAAAGCAGCAACTTCCCAGAATGCTTTGTTGCTGTTAGGAGAGTCGGGTTTAGGGAAAAGCACCATCCTGGCCAAGGTCACACAGCTTTTACCAACTTGGATACATGGGTAGGCAAAAAAGGCATTGCTGAAAGTGTGAAAGTATGGATGAGTAGTGTATGGTGTGGTGGAAATTCTGTAAATATTATAAATCCTCAGGTCTCTTAGTTGTTTTTTCTTAATGTAACATTTAGTCCTGTTTGGATTTTAGAGATGCGACGGTGCTGGTGTGTTTTGTTGGACTGACATCAGACAGCAGAAATGTCCGCCTTCTCCTGCGAATGATTTGTACACAAGTAGCTGCAGTCTACTGCAAAAAGACAGAAATATCAGAGGTAACTCATTAATAAAGTTTTTAGAACATTCTGTTCATATTATCTGACCCAATGAGGCAGTTTATATACAGAATAAACTCTTTTTTTTTCTTTCGATAAAGCCTCTACGGCAATGTCTTATCTAAATTAGTTGCATTTACAATTAGCGGTGGCTTGTTACTACTCTTGACTTATTTTATAATTACATTCTAATTAATTTTTAGAGTAGGCCCATAAAAGTCAGTTGAGAGTCGCCAATGTCCATCAAACAAACAGCCTAGCAACTTATTTTGAGAAGTTTGTTAGATGTTGCTCAGTTGAACTTAGTGTGTCATTGCTAATTATGGGTAACTCTAATTACCAATTAGAGTATCTAATATCTAATTTATCTATATCCAAAGGTTTAACCATATATTAAAAATCATACAGAAAAAAAGTCATCGAAAGAGGGAGATACGTGCTCCCTTTGTTTCAGGCCTTTGCTCACAAGGTCACCATGATGCACATACATTTCTGATTTACTGTAAGCAGGCATTATCTCTCTATATTCCCTCTTTTCCTCCTTCAGTCTTCGCAATTAAGCAATATCACACAAGAGAGAGTGTTGTACTGTTGGATATCTCTGATCCAAACATAGGCACAAGGTTCATAATATCCAGCAGTACAGCATGACCTCGAGAATGATACTGCTTTTATATAACAGTTCTGCAAAGTATTTAAACTATTTATTACCAACAGATTTTGATTTGTTTTTGAGCAGTTATTTTGCTCCGTCAACACATATCTTGTAATAACTGGTGAAACGAATTAATTGCAACTGGCAGAACTAGAACTAGAACTTTTCAATTCTACTTGCTAAAAGTGCTTCCGTGACTAATTTGAATGTGGGTTTTATCTGTTGCTCCCTCCTCAGTATGGCAGACTGTACAAACCTACTTTCACACATGCTGCGACTGACAGTTAATGATTGTAGAACACTTTGGATGGAAGGTGATACGTATAGTTAGACATCCCAGTGGTATTATCACCACTGATGGAAAGCCTCTCATCCAATCAGATTGCTCAGTTAGAATTAACTGTTGCATAATATACATTATGTGACAATAGATTGACAATAGAATATACATTATGTGACACACTGTGTGGTCTTACATTTAGCCTTTGTGTGTAGTAATGTATTTGATTTAATTTGTATTATTTACTCCCAAAACAAGACCTTGGCAACTATACAGTATTCGCTACATTTGATACATTCTGAGTGCAGTGTCTATGATGGTCCGCTTCTTACCCCACAGTCCTTGACACAATTGTGCAATGAGCTACATTCTCTGTTGATGTTGGTGAATGAGGAAAGGCCTCTGGCTCTGGTGATTGATGGTCTAGATGAGCTGAGTGAAGAACATGAAGCTGACCTGTCCTGGCTTTTTGCTCCTCTACCTCGACATGTCTACACCATCATGGCTGCCAACGCACAATCCACTTCTGCTCATTCGATCCAGGTGCCGCCACTGTCTCCACAACTACTGAGCACAGCATGGAAAAATGGACCTTATTTTTACATATGCTCTTTCTTTCTTTCTTTCTTTCTTTCTTTCTTTCCTTCCTTCCTTCCTTCCTTCCTTCCTTCCTTCCTTCCCTCCTTATGTCCTTTCATTTCTGTCAGACCCAAGCTAAGGTCTCAGTTCTTGCCATTCCTCCTTTAAGCAAAGAAGAAATCCAATCCAGTCTGACCTCTAAGCTTGTGTCTGACTCTTATCATCTTCAGGAGGACCAGTGGAGTCTCCTATTACGCTCATGTCTCTTCTGTCCTTTTCCTGTATATCTTAGATTTGCCTACAATGAAAGCAGAAAGTGGACCTCTTTCTCATCACCAGAACAGGTCTCTCTTCCTGGGGATTTAAGAAGTCTTTTCCTTCTCCTCTTGGCACATTTAGAACGTGAGTATGGGGAGAATCTGGTGCGGCGTGCTACATCACTGATCTCGCTGTCACGTGGTGGTGTGACAGAAGAAGAACTTCTGGAACTGTTAGGAAATGACAGGCGTGTTGCTCAGGAGCTTACACAGTTCTATAATCAGACTCCAGTCACCTCAGGATTTCCCAGGGTACCTTATGGAATTGTGGCCCGGCTGAGGTGGGAACTTAGGTATTACATTATGGAGGTGGAAAGTGATGGGACATGGGTATTGTGCTGGACCCATACCGAATTCAGCCATGTCAGCACCCAGCGTTATTTGAAAACAGAAGACGCAAAGAGAGCTATCCATGCAGACTTTGCAGATTATTTCAGCAGCAGTTCTTCTGAAAGTCATATTTTCCAGCCACTCGCATGGAGTAGAGACGAAGACGGAAAGAAATGTTACATGTTTCATTTGCGTAAGCTTCACGGACTACCTTACCATCTCATACGTTCTGGCCAGATTCTGTCTCTGCTCGGACAGTGTCTCTTTAACTATGAGTTCCTGCTGCATAAAATCTGGGGCGTGTCCATCAGCCATGTAGAAGAGCATTTAAAAGCTGCTGTCATGCCAGATAAGTAAGATATTTAGTACTACTGGTCTCTGTACTGTATTTGTCTAGTAGTGTTATATTGAGTTTGGATTTTAGAAGCAGTATTCCGTTATAAATGTGTTTTGATGTTTTTTGGTTTTCGTGCTACAGAGAGTTGCCTGATATAGATGTGTTGGCCCAAGCACTCTGTCTTTCACGCCCTGTTCTGTTGAAGGACCCATGCCAACTGGCATCTCAGTTACTGGGGCGTCTCCTCCACATCACTGCTCAGGATAAGCCTGTGGCTCCAGGTACTGTGAACAGGCACAAGAATCATGCTACAATCAGTGGTAGCTTCCTTTGCATTGATATTATTTCTGCTGTATTGACATTCCACTTCAGGTGACCCTCAGCGCTTCTCTTACTTGCATGACCTCTTGAAACAGTGCCAGTTTTCTTCAGTGCCTGTCCTGGTACCATCTTACAGCTGCCTTTTGCCACCAGGTGGAATAACACACAATCTTATTGCAGGTAATAATCTATCCCTGAGAACACTAATGCTACATTAAACATTAAACATTAAAGCCACCTAGGATTTGGGTTTCCCTTGTGCCACAAGGGTGGTTCCATCTTCTCAGGGCAGCTCTGTACATGGCCTCTGGAGGTGTGCTGTAGGGGTGCAGGGTGGAACATCTGTGGATCAAAGTTGTTTGTCCAGCACATCTTTGATGCTTGATTGGATTGGTATCTGGAGAGTTTGCAGGCCAGGTCAGGCCATCTTTGTGCCTCCTGGACCATGTGCTCAGTGGGCTGTGGTGCACTGGGTGTTCTGGTGCCTTTCTGTCATGGCCAGGGTTGACCCCCTATTTTATTTTATTTTTTTTGATGGGATGGCTAAACAGTGTATACATTTACACATCATTTAAAGTGATGCAGGTGTCAGACAATAAGAGTCTGATGCCTCAATTAAAGTTTTGGAGATCAGTATTTTTTAATATTATTTATGCCGTTTTTCTATTTGCAAATTTAATCATAATCACCCCTAAAATTAGTGGTTGAACAAAATGAGTAAACAGGAAAATGTTCAGTAACAGTCTTTAATCATATACACGAAAAAAGAAAAAAGAAAACACCCTGGGAAAAAAATCCTTAAATGCATGATACATGGACGGTAGTGTGGAAACATGAGCTAAATAATTGGCTGGGCCAGTGATTATTACTGTACTGTTCATCAGCAAGGTAGAAAACAGAAGAAAGGATGTGACAAGTAAGAAAAGAACCTGCAGTAAGGGTTGAAAATGTTTGCTTTCTTACATTTGTAATGTAATGAGGTAAATTTCACTTCAAATCGTCGACACTCATTTTATTGTTTCTGTGAAAAATATATGAAATAATCTCTTTTCATATGGTTAACAACATACTGTATATTGTTTACAGGCCATATGAGTCCTGTAAAAGCGCTGGCCTTAGGTCAGTATCATGTAGTATCATGCTCTGTGGATGGAACCTTTAACTTCTGGAAGTTGGAGAATTCACTTACGCTTGTCAAAACCATGCCTAATTTAGTGGGCTCTAATCCAAACTGCGCTCCTGAAGCTCTCACGCTCTGTCTGGAGGACACAGTGTTGGTAATAAGCATGGGACACATACTTCAAGTGCAGGAGGTCCACTCTGGAAAGGTGCTTTATACAGATGCGGTGTCAGCGGATGTACCTATCACCACATCTACCTGTGATGGACAACTTTTGGTAGTGTTTTACGATGGCAGTCACATCGTCAAGGTGTGACACCCTTAGTACACCAAGTGTTAGATATTTAACATGTTACACATACAGAACATGGAATTTTTTCAGGAAATTTGCAACTTTTGTTTTGTATTGTTTTTTTTGTTTTTATATATATATATATATATATATATATATATATATATTTTTTTTTTTTTTTTTTTTTTTTTTTATCATTACTGTTAGGTGTTTGACTTAGCAGCATCCTGCTCACTGATTCATTGTGTGAATCTCACTCTCGGTTGTGACCCCATTCACAAAGACAACTCCATTGTGGTCTCCCACAACTCTGTTAAAGATTATGTCCTCTTTGGATATAGGTTAGTATCTAAAGGTTCGTAAACCACACAATCTATATGGTATGAAAGCTCAACCAATAATATTCCAAATTTATAACTTTATAACTTTATAATTAATAACCACATTTATGCTTTTGTATCATTCACACAACAACATACTGAATACATATATTCACAATGATTGTTACTCATTTCATTCCTCTAATTCATTCTGTAGTACTGAAAAATATTTTTTTTGGTTTACTTAATAATTGCTTCTAAGTCATTCTGATTTGCCTCTGTTTTTTTTCTGCAAAATTAACTTCGTCTGCCTATAACCAGAACAACAACATGCCCTCTCATGTTATTGCCTAATTAATAACTAAAATCAGTTTGAAAACATGTAATTTTGAATGCACTGAGAGTTGTTTCAGAATGACTATGTTGGTGGAAACACTTTTCTGACGTCACTATCACTGGTGCGGATTTTTATGTGATTTTGTTAACTGTTTCCTTACTGTTTTTCTTAGAAGTGGCAGAGAAGCTGCTGTTTTCAGTGCTAGATCAGGGACAGTATTGGTTACTCTAAAAGCTCAGCATGAGGCTGCCTCCATACAGGCTGTGGAAATGAACTCTCAGTACTTCCTGCTCTTCTGCAGGTAAAATTACATTTGTTTCTACTATATATTACAATTATAATGCAATTTTACTGTACTATGCATGCATCTTTTAAATCCTCTTTTAGAATGAGTACAATGTTCAGTAATATTATGTAATTATTGTAATTATTATTCCCTACAGAAAACCTAAAATCTATCCTTTTCTTTCTAATGTATAAGGTATCCCTATAAGAGGCACAGTGATATAATACACATCGAGCTCTTCTGCACTGCTTCTTTTCAGTACCTGCGCTCTATTATGGGGTGCAGCCAGGATTATATTTCCCATGTTACTATCAATAAGGGTGGCACCCATGTAGTGGCTTTTTGTCCTTCACCTCATAACAGAACCACAGAGATTAATACCTGGAATCTAGAAACTGAAGATCATAAACATATGGCACGATTTCCTGGACTGCTGACTGCAGGTTTGTCAGAACTCATGCAATAGTATCTTATGGACTGCACTGCAGAAATGCTGATTTTTAAAAAAAATTTTCAGATAAAGGGTGTGAAATTTATTTTCATGTCCTTCTCCGTATATCATACAAGATACACATATGTAGATAATGAAACCAGTATTTTATTTAGATCAAGATGAAAATATATTGTAATAGCATTGAACATAGCACTGCATACAGAGATTTATTAGAGGTACTTTTTACAGGTTGAACTTATACATTAGTTTTTCTAAGGCAGCAGTCATAAAGGAACAAAAAGCACTGCATCCTGAGCAGCTATTTAATTTACATGGCCAGAAGTATGATCATCTGTTTACCGCTATTTTCTGTGTGTAGGCATATGTTCTGATCTGCGTTTTTGTGTGGGGTTCTGTTTGGGAGAGCGGTATTTGCGCATGTGGAATCTGGCTTCAAGAATCAATGACCAGTCTCTCACATACAACATCCATAAGGTCCAGAGTGAGGGTATTCAGGAGATTATAGCTATGGATAAATATCCCAGGTACACACTCGCATGCAAATATGACAGAACAGTAAAAAAAAAAAAAACATAGACCATAACATAATGTAATGTAATGTAATATATGTAATATAATTATACAAGAGTGTGGTTGAGAATATTTGTATATGTACAGTTATGTAGTATGTCGCAGCACGCGCCCTGGCACGGTGCGGGTGTGGAATATAAAGCGAGCACGGTTCAGGGCTCAGCCTGTCCGTTTGGAACACAGCTTATTCACCAGTGCTGATGTTGTGTTGGTGCAAGATCTCAAACTTTACATCCTGACTGACTATGGCACCGCCTCCTTTACTGACACACCCACACCAGTTTATCAGGTATAACTGGAATTCCAAAAAAATACAGTTAATGAAGACAATTAAAAAGGACTTAAGAAAACAGGAATGTGTTATACAAATTTAAATGTGTCAAATCATATTGTTTAATGTAAATTTATTCTGTAACCGAGCAGTAGGCGGCACGGTGGCGTAGTTGTTAGCACTGTCACCTTGTACCTCCAAGGTCCCAGTTCGATTCCTGGCCAGGTTCAATTCCTGTCTCTGTGTGCCTGGAGTTTGCATGTTCTCCCCATGCTTGGTGGGTTTTCTCTGAGTACTCCGGTTTCCTCCCACAGTCCAAAGACATGTACTGTAGGTTAGGTTAATTGGCGTTCCCAAATTGGCCATAGTGTGTGAATGAATGTGGTTCCCCTGTGTGTGCCCTGTGATAGATTGGCACCCTGTCCAAGGTGTACGCTGCCTTGTGCCCTAAGTCTCCTGGGATAGCCTCCAGGCCCTCATGACCCTGAATACAGGATTAAGCGGTATAGGTGATGAGTGAGAGTGAGGCGACTGAGCAGTATAAGTTATTCAGACACTTTGCATATATGTTGTAGTATCACAGACTTTTTAATGTACTGTATAAGTGGGCTTTATCTTGCTAAATCCACTGCTCATTCGCTATATAAAATATTACTTACACACGTGGACAAAATTGTTGGTACCCTTCGGTCAATGAAAGAAAAACTCACAATGGTCACAGAAATAACTTTAATTTGACAAAATTAATAATAAATAGGAATTCAATGAATGTTAACCAATGAAAGTCAGACATTGCTTTTCAACCATGCTTCAACGGAATTATAAAAAAAAATGAACTCATGGAACAGGCCTGGACAAAAATGATGGTACCCCTAACTTAATAGCTTGTTGCACAACCTTTTGAGGCAATCACTGCAATCAAACAATTTCTGTAACTGTCAAAGAGACTTCTGCACCTCTCTGCAGATATTTTGGCCCACTCCTCATGAGCAAGCTGCTCCAGTTGTTTCCGGTTTGAAGGGTGCCTTTTCCAGACAGCATGTTTCAGCTCCTTCCAAAGATGCTCAATAGGATTGAGGTCAGGGCTCATAGAAGGCCACTTTAGAATAGTCCAATGTTTTCCTCTTAGCCATTCTTGGGTGTTTTTAGCTGTGTGTTTTGGGTCATTGTCCTGTTGCAAGACCCATGACCTGCGACTGAGACCCAGCTTTCCGACACTGGCCAGCACATTTCTCTCTAGAATCCCTTGATAGTCTTGAGATTTCATTGTACCCTGCACAGATTCAAAACACCCTGTGCCAGATGCAGCAAATCAGCCCCAGAACATAACAGAGCCTCCTCCATGTTTCACAGTAGGGACAGTGTTCTTTTCTTGATATGCTTCAAGTATAATTAGCAACATTTGCCTTGGCAAAAAGTTCCATTTTTGTCTCATCTGTCCATAGGACATTCTCCCAGAAGCTTTGTGGCTTGTCAACATGTAGTTTGGCATATTCCAGTCTGGCTTTTTTATGATTTGTTTTCAAATGGGAGACGACATTGGTCGTCTCCCATGTAGTCCACTTTGGCTCAAACAACGACGGATGGTGCGATCTGACACTGATGTTCCTTGAGCATGAAGTTCACCTTGGATCTCTTTAGAAGTCTTTCTGGGCTCTTTTGTTACCATTCAGATTATCCGTCTCTTTGATTTGTCATCAATTTTCCTCCTGCGGTCACGTCCAGGGAGGTTGGCTACAGTCCCATGGATCTTAAATTTCTGAATAATATGTGCAACTGTAGTCAAAGGAACATCTAGCTGCTTGGAAATGGTCTTATAGCCTTTACCTTTAACATGCTTGTCTATAATTTTCTTTCGAATCTCCTGAGACAACTCTTTCCTTCGCTTCCTCTGGTCCATGTTGAGTGTGGTACATACCATGTCACCAAACAACACAGTGACTACCTGGAGCCCTATATGTAGGGCCACTGACTGATTACAAGATTGTAGACACCTGTGATGCTAATTAGCGGACACACCTTGAATTAACATGTCCCTTTAGTCACATTATTTTCAGTATTTTCTAGGGGTACCATCATTTTTGTCCAGGCCTGTTCCATGAGTTAATTTTTTAAAAATAATTCTGTTGAAGCATGGTTGAAAAGCAATGTCTGACTTTCATTGGTTAACATTCATAGAATTTTTTAAAATTATTACTTTTGTCAGATTAAAGTTATTTCTGTGACCATTGTGAGTTTTTCTTTCATTAACCGAAGGGTACCAACAATTTTGTCCACGTGTGTATGTGCTTTATGGATTATTATATGTTCTTTTATAGGTATAATGATTATAATAATATTTTTCTGGGCCTATGTAGACCCTTCTGGTGTATGATCTTCTTACACGAAGCTACATTAAGAAGCAGTCGGGCCTTTTCATTGTACCGTGCCCCGAACAGGACTACCGGCTCGTGAAGGAGGAGCTGCTGCTTGGCCTGTCAGAGACTCGGTTAGAATTCTATTCATTAAATGAATTTATGGGTAAATGGTATTATTTTAATTCTCAATTTTAACACATACAAAGAGATCATTGTTTAGACATTGTCAAACATAAAATTCTGCCAATATTTTATATTGTGTATTATTTGCTTTTCATCCGGTGGATGTAAAAATGCCTACATTCTATTATATATTGCAGAGTTTTCTGATGTAAAAAAAGCCTTGAGATTCTTTATTTCAACTCTTTTTCTATCTTTAATGTGATATAACAAATAAGAAAAGTGAAAAACAAATGAAATATTTAGGTGAAAAAAAAGCACATAATAACCTGGTTGCATAAGGTTACATTATCACTGGGCATGGATTTGCTTTGAATGACATGAACAACCACATTCAAAGTGTTTATGTAGGACTTTCTTGACATCTTCTTGGTTGCATCCATCATCTGAAACTTCTAAAGGTCTGTAAAGAGCTTCCAAAGCACGTAAGGGAATTCATCTTAAAAAAGTTATTGAGCAGATTTTTTTGTACCAGGGAACTCAGTGAAGACCATCGTTTACAAATAGAGACAATGGAGAAAATGTTGCAGCAGAGTGGCATTACCAAGAATGGGATGTTGCTCCAAAACTTACAAAAAAAGGCAAGAAAAATCTTTGTTTTTATATTTTGTCGCAAAACCTGCAGGCCTCTGTCAGGCAGCTGAAGATGAAGAAAAATTTCATCTTCCAGCATGACAACAACCTAAAGCACAAATCCAAGTCAACAAAGGAATGGCTTTAGAAGAAATTGGTTTATTGGCTCATGTCAAAGCCGGGATCTATATCCTTATTAAAAACCAGTGGAAAGACTTGAAGAGGGCTATGCACTATGCTCCTCCAGGACTGTGTTAGATCATGAACATTTTACCAAGAAAAAAAAAATCAAGGTATGGGCAGGCTCTTTATCAAAATTACGAGTGCTGTATTTATAAGCAAGAGGTGCATTAGAAAAGTATTAAGGGGTGTGCACACTTGTATGAGTAGTTATGTTATTTTTCTTTATCCTTTTTTTTTATCTTTTATGCTCTAATTTTTTTTTTATGTTCACTTGGCTTTTGTTGTTGCTATATCACATTAAAAGTAGAAAAAAAAGAAGATCTGATGATGGACCTTGATTTTATTTTAATAATGGCTGCAATTTTAAATTGTGTAGCTGTTTGTATCCACTGTAAAGAAGAAATCAGACATGAAGTTTCTGCATGTTTGATCTTAGTGATCATCTGATAATGTGGGACCTGAACACTGGCTACATTAAAGGCCGCATTAAAATAAACCAGAAGGATTCTTTGACATCCAGCTCCTTGCATGATGACAGCCAGCCCCTGAATATGCCTACTAGAGTGAGATCAGGTATTTGGTAAACTCCATGCTTTTGCCGAAATGTACAAGATATTTACTGAGCCTATTCACTATATAAAATGAATTTTATTTAGATACATTATACTAGTAAATCATACTATTAAGCTCTGATGCACGCAACATAGTGGACTGTAAGTAGTTAAAAAATCTTTCTGAGTTGAAAGTACTGTAGAACATGCACATGTGCAATAATATGTTTATTCAAAGCAACGTTCAAGAGTCTGGAGTTGGTTAGTTGTGTACTTCTACAGAGCTGGTGATGCCGTGGGATCTGCGCACAGAGAGCAAGACTGCCAGAAAGAGGAGACAGCAAAGTGAACTACAGAGAGAGAAAGAAGTGCAGCACTGCTTAGAGAGGGAAAAACTCAACTCTATAGACCAGTACCTGCTCAGTGGAGATGAAAAGGTACTGTTATTAAATAAGTTGTCTTAAACTACACAGAATTGTGATACCCTGGTTGGTAAAGGTATGGGCCTATATACATCTTGCTGATCACACACTTACTGTATGAAGCTCAGGTAGCTCTGTTGATTTCCACAACATTTTCTCTTGGTCAGGTAGTAGTATGTTCTTACTTCGCCCATCACCTGAATGTGTTCAGCGTCATCTCCCAGGAACACTTGCATACACTTGAGGATTGTTCGTCCATTTTGAGTCTTCGTACTGCAGCACTCACACACTCGGGAAGGCACTTGGTCATCTCTAACTACAGTG
The DNA here is from genome assembly GCA_030347435.1 of Clarias fuscus. NCBI lineage: Eukaryota > Metazoa > Chordata > Actinopteri > Siluriformes > Clariidae > Clarias > Clarias fuscus. The sequence continues at coordinate 15,831,618 of CM059205.1, forward strand.
AAACCCTGCAATCTCCTTACCTCACTCTCTGGGACACGCAGCATGGCAAGGTATGTTTAATGTTATATTTAACATGTATAATATTCTTAACACAGATGCAGGCAGGAATAATTTTATTTTTCCTTTTTTTTTGATCCAGGTACAAAAGAGACTGAAAAATGAACCTGGAATTTGTTGCATGGCCATCACAGACGATGCCTGCAGAATTGCCTTTGGCATTGCAAAGTGCAACAAGTATGTAGCTGGTAGGCTCGTAAAGCCAAGCAGACATAGCATAATAAATAATAAGATACTGTATATTTATTAAATAAGTTTAATTTAATTTAAGGGTTTTATAAACTATATATACTTGCAAATAGGAAGCCATGATGTCCTGCATATGACAAAACCAAACCAGGACAAAGTTCTGCAAAAGTGTTTGTGATTACTGAGATCCCATTAGACTTTAATTGAATATACAGTGGCATATAATGACAACTGTATACACAAGAACTTATTTATGGGTTTCATAGCAATGGGAGTAAAAACTTATGCAGTAATGACAATCATTAATACCTCAATTCAGTATTATGGATTAATTCCATTTTTATTCCAGGTTGGAACACTACAACATGTGGAAACATGTGGTTTCCAATCTTGTCCCACCTCCCCTCAGATTAGCCTGTTTATTTAAATCAATTGTGCTAAGAGCAGTGAAAACACTAAAATGTACAGGACCAGGCCTGGGACCCACTAAGTGAATCCTTGTTATTATTAACCACGAGAGAATTTCAAGTCAGACCGGAACGTTTACCTGTACAGAATGACAGTTATAAGAGTAAAAACTACCTTTATTTCTTTATATAGTTCTCTGTTACACTAATGCACATATCGCGGCACAAGCCATTTTCACATGTTTGTGAAATTGAATTGCTGGGAGGCTAGTTTTCAGAAGTGAAGCAGGAAGTCTGAGAAAACTTTCTACCTTCATGATCCAGCACTGGGATAATTGCATTAGTGCAGCAGGGGACTATATAGAAGGAAATAAAGGTAGTTTTACTCTGTGTTGTTATTCTGCACAATCGAATGTCCCGGTTTGACTTGAACACCCCTTACAAAGTCAAATGTAGGTTTGGTATAATTATTGTAATAAATTTGTTTCTTAGATTAAAAGTGTGGGAGCCTTTTAGAAGGAAGCACAAGAGCATCTTGGGATACGGAAGTCTGAAGTTGACTGTGTCCAGTAGGCTTTCCATCACCAAGGGAGGAGCCAAAGCCATTTTGCTAGCAGGTATTATCAAAGCACTAACCTGTGTTACAGTGGCCTTTGGAGCAGCCTTTTACTTTGATTAAGTGCTTTATCTCTGACACAACATTAGGCCTGGATGTTTGTAAAATTGTCTCTGCATTCTAATACAGATGTTTATCTGCACTGGAGTTATTTATGAGCCATAAAGTTTAAATATGTTTATTATTTATAAGAAAAAAAATTGGGCTGGTGTTTAAAACCTTGTATGTAAGGTTTAAAATTTCAATTTAATCCATATTCCTCAAATACTGTATAAACACTTGAATCCCACTTTTACAGTTATAATAAAGACATTTTGATAGGAGAGTAAAATATCAAAGTAAGACATAAAGAGATAGTTCAGATTCTGTCATAAATCAAAATTGATGTGCTTATACACTAAGTACAATAGGTCTTGGTTGTTATAAACGATCCTGGTCTGCACATTGACTGTGAAATGTGTCACCTGGAACACAAGGACACCATAAGGGCAATGTACATTCCACAACAATGCACAAGGACAATGTACATTCCATAACTTTTGTTCTGTGCAAAAATGCATTCAAAAGTTCAGCCGAGACTAATATGAAACTTCTGCAACCCTTGCTGAACTAAATCTACAGTAGTTAGTATATTCTAAAGATCTATTTAGTACAAATTAATACTCTTTTCTTTGCCAGAACCAGCCATATGGAAAAAACCCAAACTAGCCCTTTAATGCATCATAGTTGTGGTTAAACTAAAAGTGATTTCAGTTCCTATCACATTAGTCATACTCATGCTACGACCGCTGCATGTCTACAGCTCTGTCAGGAGAATTCCCAGACACGTGATGATGTTAGTTCCAGTAAATTATTGCTTATAACCGAGATAGTTTCACAGTTTCAGAAGACATGGCTTGGCAGATATGTCTGAGTGCCAGGAGATATTAACTACTGAAATAAAAAGAGCATAATGGTTATGTTCCATGCACTCATTAAATGGCCAAAATATGTGCGCAGCTGACCAGCATATGCATATTAAAGATTCAGTTCATAACCGATGAAAATTAAGCAGTTGGTCTCTACTTTGCACGTATGTGTGAACACTTTCTAGTAGATTTGTGATGCAGCTCATGTTCTTCAGCATCAGTCATATTGTCATGAAGCTTGCTTTGTACACTGCTATACTGTTACATGTTTGGGCCTTTCTGAGTTCCAGGAAAGCATAAAAAGACATCTACTCAATTGTGTGCTTCCAACTTTGCAACTTTTGTCCACATAGTGTTGTCTGTATTACATAGTTGACAAAAGCAAATTGAACTACTATTCTTCCTGCAGGTGAGGTGAGTGTGTGGGATCTTGATGCTGGGACAGTGTTGTCTGTCTTCACTCCCGACTCCAGAATTCAGTGTGTATCTCTTGTGGATGATGAGAAGTGCACTCTCCTCTTGGGTTTTAGTGACATTTCCACTCTTATTATCATGAGTCTTAGCAAACAGGGGGTCACCACAACAGGTAAAATGGATAGCCATGATCAACTGTTTGGGGAGTCCAGCAGCAGTGATGACGAGGACTGAGAGAAATAGACCAATTTAAGAAAATGTTTACAGGTGAATACGTGAATATTTATAACACAAGGCACTATGTTGCTGATTCATAATTGGTGCGGAAGTAGCTATAAGCAGTGGAAGAAAGATTAATCAGCAATCTGTCATCTGGTGTTTCTTTATTGGTCACAAGTTCTTGAGGTTATGACAAAACTACAGATCTCAGCTTTATTGAGTGATACCACCCTGTATAAATATAAATAAATATATACAGATTCAGATTTCTTTCATTCAGAATGCTTTTTGATGGTGGTAAAGGAAATCTTATTTTACATAAGAGGTATTGACAAGATTTTTGTTTGACATGTGTCTTTTAGTCCTGGAAACAGTCTGTGTCTTATGACGTGCATTTTTTTTTTTTGGTTATGCTGGTTTTTACTCTACATATTTTGCAACTAGGTTTTCCTGTTTCTTGTCACATGAACATCTTACAAAGAGAGTCAACATTAAAAGAGCCTCTCCTGTTTGCTTCAGTAGATCTAAAACAAGACAAATAAAAGCAATTCCAATGTTCTACAACACTGTTTTTTGTGTAATTAGTATTTAATGGTACATGCAGATTAATATTTGTTTAACTTTATATAAAACCAATATGAACATCCATAACCTATTAATTGCTTTTCTAAAATTTACCCGTATTCAGAGTGAGATACATTTTTGCCATTATACATCTGAGCAATTGAGGGTTAAAGGGCTTGCTCAAGGATCCAACAATGGCAAAGTGTTCATGAGATTTGAACCTGGGATCTTCCGAATCATGTCCAATGCCTTAACCACTAAGATAAAAATGTAATGTTAAATTTCTGTCACACCAGCACAATATATACACACAAGGTTTTAGTTTGACATTGCAACATTTCGGTATGTGTCTTTTAGTCTTGGAAACAGATACACACATTCCAGAAACACTTGTGTTTGACTGTTACAGTTAACTGTAACCACTGTTAACACTGTTTCAGTCCTGGACTGTCTAATAACAGAAAGAAATAACAGACCCAAATTGCCTGGAAGCCAGGAGCTAGTTTCCCTGAAAAAGAGATAAGCATACAGCAGTATTATTCATAAATCTGGTTGTTTTAATTTATTATAATACATAGTGGCATTGTGGATAGCACTGTGGCCTTGCACCCCCAGAGTCAAAGGTTCCATTCCTACCCCTGTGTGCATGGAGTATTCATGTTCTCCTTGTGCTTGGTGGGTTTCCTCTGGGTACTCTGTTGTTAGAATATTGGGTTTAGAGAGGAAGGCCAACCATGATACAGCATGCCTGGAGCAGATAGGGTTAATGGTTTTGATCAGGCTCTAAACAGTGGACAAAGGTTATGATCAAAGTCTCCTTATCTTATCCTGTACAAGGTCACAGGTGCCTGGGGCGAATCCCAGAAGACCTAGGGCATTTTGGTGATTTGAAAACACCAATCAACCTAATGTCTTTGGATCATGTTTTTGGACTGTCTGTAGAAACCCAAGCATGGGAAAAATGTGTAAACTCCACGCACACAAACTTGAGGCATGAATCAAACCCTAGACCCTGGAGGTGCGAGGCCATAGTGCTAACTGCTGTGCTGCCCATGACCAAACTAGATCTACTTTAAATAGGATAAATGCAAAATATACAACAGACAACAGAAACAGAGCAATTTAATAATAATAATAATAATAATAATAATATACCAAGGGTAAACGTCGTTTTAAAAATAAATAAATAAATAAATCAATCAAAGTACTGAATCTAAAGTCAGCAACCTGTTCTAGTTTAAAACTTTCGTTTTCCTCTGAATGATATGAAAGACGGTAAGTTCAACGTCTCGCGCCATAAAGCCACGGGTTGAACTCGGCTTGTGCAATTCCGGTCGGTAACGTGATCTTACTTCCTTACTTAATCTAGTTTCGTTTCTGGCAGGAGAGCAGAGAAGGCAGGGGCTCAAAGTTCGGTGTTGTTCTCCGTAAAGCAAAACGCAGCTGATTTTTTACCCCCTGAAAGGACCAAACAGCAGATATGAGACTCAGATCCGCGCGCTTCATAGTGGCTGTCCTCGCGCTGGCGACAGGTAAAGTGGAGATTTACAGTTTATTTAATTACTTAAGGCGACCAGTGGTGAAATATTGTTTACTTTCCCCAAATATTAAATCAGTACTCTTGACGGTGTAAACGTATTTCTTCTGGTACACAAACAGACGCCGTGTGAAATCTTCGACGTGTGAACACCATGTCACGCGCTACCGTTTGCAAAACGAACGACACATACTAAATGTGTGTGTGTGTGTGTGAGGGTTTTATTCCTGAAAAGCTATTTCTGACCTGTTTGAGGACCAAAATCCGTCTTGTTTTTTAATCCGAAAGCTAGCATACTGTTAGAAAAAAAAAGTTTTTTAAATACTGTGTGAGAGAGCCCTTTTATCTAGCTGTTTTGGTCTATAGAGCTATAGAGTTTTTTTTTTAAGTGCAACTTAAAAACAAGAGTATAAATTTAAAGCGTCGTGTTTGTTTCGTCTTCTTGGAAGCCATGTTAAACGCTGCAATCAACGCAATAAAGCGACAGATAAAATTTATTACAGCAGCCCTGCACTAAAGGAACTTTTAAAAGGAACTGGGTGTATATGTTGTAATCGGGGTACACAATACTTAGATTAAATATATGTAGTTTGTGTGTGTGTACATGTATGTGTGTAATATATATACAAGTTTGTTTGTTGAAATCAGGAAATGTGTGTGTGGGAAATGCCATGAAATTTTCGTCAGGTCATGTGCTACATTGTCACGTGATAGAGCTTCGACAGACAGTAGGATTCACTCTGCAGGTCTACATATTTTTCATAAAACCATTTCCTGTCAGCTGGTGGCTCAAAATTCACACATTCAAAATTCAGTTAAATACATAGAAACAACACAACCTGACCAATAAAGTTACTAAGTATCCGATACTCTTCACTGTGTACATACAATGGTGGCACAAGACTATTTTGGTGCCTCATGCTGCGTTTGCGCATGTGTGAGTGTTAAATATTGGTGAGGTTTATTTGCATTTTAGCTTTACATATACACAAAGAACGCCCTAACGTATTCTCTTCATTTCCCCGCAGCTCTTACTTTCGCTGAGGAAGATGCTAGACCCGCTAAACCAATTGCCAGCATGCTGCCTCCTGTTCCGTTTGGTTCCACAGCCACCACTCCAAAACTGACAACTCCTCATACCATCACTACTCCTCCTCCAACTACCCTGATTACAACTACCAATGCAACTACTCATCCTTCAACTACGGCGAATGCCACAACCCACAGTGTAACTACTGCTCTTCCAACTACCCACAATATGACTACTGCTTCTCCTAATACTACTACCCCCAATTATACTACCCCCAATGTAACAACTGCTAGTCCACCAACACCTGGACCAACACCTGGACCAACACCACCAGTCAACATCACAGTGGGCAACTACACCATGAAGGATGGAAACAAGCTGTGCGTGATGGTCCAGGCAGTAATTCAGATCCGTGTCAAAAACAGTGAGGTGGGGGAAATTCTGTATGATAATCAATTTTATGTTTTGTTAGTTATATTTTGGTATTCCCTTAAATGTCAGTGGTCCTTTCTGTAGATTTGTCATAATTTTAGTTTTTTAGATTAAAACACCTCTGTGTGAATTTTCAATAAATATATTGATTTGTTTATTTTGTAGATGGAAGGCACTTATATTGTTCCAGGAGTTCAGAATTCCACTGACGGCAAATGTGACAACAATACTGCCACTCTCAAAATAAAAGTAAATGAAGGAAGCATCTCTCTGACCTTCTTCAAGGTACGTCACAAGTCCATTTTAATAAAATGTTGGTGTCAACAAGGTTTTATTTTCAAATAGTAATCGATCATATTAAAAATTATATTAGCTGTTAATGGTTTATTGAATTAAGCCACATAATAATTACTCTTTAAACAGTTTGATTTCAATTACAGACTGATCCCTTTCAATAAAATTGAATGAAAATACATAAATCAATTTTTGTATTGTGACAGAAATGACGATATAGATTATTTGTTGATGCATATTGCAGTGTAAAAAGGAAGTTGAACTGGAAGAGGAAGTAAACTGACAGTGCTATTTTTTCGCTACCTTAGGAAGTGTAGTAACCGCTCATAAATTAGTTGATGAAGAAACATAGTAGGTGGCATCCTCCACTCAACTTCAGATGTTAAATTTTTTATATCATAATGAGACGTTTTGATGGTGTTTAGTAATAATGTATTTTAGAAATGTATTTACATTTTGTTCCTTCAGTGCCATTGTTGAAGTTTTTCTTTTAATTAATTAATTTTTAATTGGTGGGTCTTGGGTTGCTAGCCTGATGCCTAAACCTTCTTTCAGGCAGACTGATTTTGTATGGTTTTATTGTCATGTGCCTTACCCAAGGGCCCAACAGTGGCAGGTTCAAACTCCCATCCCTCTGATCGGCAACCCAGACAAACACCTGAGCCACAATTGCCCCATTTTGTGATATCAGGATTATTTTTTTTTCTTTTAGTTATACTGAGCAGAATGGCAAGCTCTTTGTCTCAGATGAACAAGCCAGAGTCACATGTAGTATAGCGTACTTTTCTGGTGTGAATCATCATCTGATTCACCCACCCATTAGTGTGTGTGTTTGGCTGGGTGGATGGGTGTGTGTTTGGGTATGCACACTCATGCATATTTTTTTGGAGGTTTGCATGATTGTGCTTACTTTCATATTGTTTTTTTTTTTTTTCTTCTTCACAGAATGACACCTCAAATGTGGTCTTCGTCAGGGATGTGGCTGTCGATCTCACTTATGCCTTCAAGCCTGGACGTATGTTGCACCATTGTTTCAGTTTTAACAACACCAAGATCATGTAACTTTATTTTCTGCTTTGAACTTTTTACATAGTTACTACTTTTTTTTTTTTTTTTTTTTTGCCAATTCACCACAAAACACTACTTTATTACCTCATTTCCTTGTGTATTTACCAAAGTATAAAGGGCCATTAATCACATATGTGCTAATTAGGGTATGATTAGCTGAATGCTCAAATTATGCTACCATGTTTTTCTGATGCCAAAAAGGTAACCATCAGCACTGCTGAGTATCAGGCTTCATCTTCTTAAACCAGATCATGCTTGCTTTTTTAAATCATGGCCTTTGCTTTTAAGAACAAGATAAGCAGATTAAATAACATGTGCACTAAAGACAAGCAAATATCTCACTGAATTTCATTGTCTTTCATTTTCCTTTAATGAGTAGCTGGAATTGGTGTCTTTTAAAAGTCAGTCAACAAAAAAAGCAACAAGTATTCTAGCAGCATTGATTGTGGGTTTAATATACACACACAGTGATAAAGATGAATTGAAGGTATATGGCAGGCATTTTTGGTGTGCGCGTAGTAAAACTTTGCAGGATATTCTAGGGCAGGTGTATTGCTTTTAACTCTAATGTATGAGGAAATGAAACGTGATGTCAGAATAATAAACACTTTGCTGTTTAACCTGTCTGCCTGCATGTATAGAGGGAATCATTTTCTGAAGTGTCACAATGACACAACAACATGCACTGCATTTAAGGAAACAGTGATAATGGTTTTGATATGATCTTATTAGTTTGCAGAAGAAATCAAGTTAAAATTACATGTTAAAACCGTAAGTGTTGTGAGCTGCAGTATCATTACTGTTGGGGGAAAATTGCAAAAATGCACAGATTCAGATAGGACAAGCTTCAGGCTGATCTGCATGATGACATCTGAGGCACTGTAGTGATTTTAGCTACACTCAACTATTATTAATTATGGTTCTTGTTTTACTTCAGGTTCATGGTCTGTGTCGAAGAAGAACGAATCTGTGCAGCTTTTCAGCATGGCAATAAGTCACTCCTATTCCTGCAAGTCTGAGTCAGTTTTTATGGGTGACGGTGTCTTCTTGGAATTCCAGCAGGACAGGATGCAGGCCTTTAACTTTACCAACAACCAGTTTGGTACCCGTGAGTATTTTTCCATTATTGTTGTCATTTTAATTTAATACTGTATGTATTGAATATACAGTTTAGCAAAGTCTCTGTACTGAAGATTTTTTTTTTTTTCATTTGTTCATTCATTGTTCATTTATAACTAATATCACCGGGTTGTTTCAGTTTGCAAACCTTTTTTAAACTGACCCTTTCGGTGGGAGTGAAAGGTTATGTTCTGTGCTTAGGTTTAAGTAGTCCGGCATCTGTTTGTCTGTTACTCTAGTTGACCTGTGCAAGGCAGACCAGCCGGACTACCGAGTGGCCATTGGTGTAGGTGTGGTGCTGCTCATCCTCATCATCATTGTAGTTGTGGCTTATCTCATCAGTAGGAGAAGGAGAACAGATGGCTACCAGGCTCTCTAATGAAGAGGATCCAAACAGAGCAATCCATCAAGGGACATCATCTGCGGAAGTCAAATCTAATGTGATACACTTAGATGAGTTTATGGAGTAGATCTTGTTTGGATTTTTTCTTTCAAGGTTTGCTCCATAAAATAATGACAATTTAAACCAGGCATTAACTATTCTCCATTTTGTATGGTGCACAGCACAGCTAAACGTGTGATAGAACTTTGGAGATCAAATACACATTGTAATAGCAATTTAAACAAATACAACAAAGCTTAGTTTCATTTTGCACATTGCTGTCACAGAATTGTCTTGTCAGCCTTGGAATACGAGTTCATACTGTTGTCCTGTGCTTTCTTTGCTTTGCTCAAATGACTTAAATTGTATCTGTGCCCAGCATTTTGGTCAAGATGAAACATTGTTGAGGCCACTGTGTCCCAACTAAACTTTCCTTAATCTGGTACTTGTGATTTTCCACAGGAAATCTCAAACATTCTAATTACCATGTGTGTAGTACAGATGTCAAAAAGCAACTATTAAATTCTATGGAGTACTACAACTGTTTTTTGTATAAACCTGTTCTCCTTGACCATAATGGGGTTCATCCTAGTTCACCGTGCAAGATCAGGCTGTTCAAAATAACCTCACTAACCAAAGAAATTTCCCATTAATATTCTGATTTTCTTAAGTCCATATAATACTTTTTGCTATTTAAAAACAACTTATCATGAATATAGAGTATTTTCTGACATACTTCTAAACTCCTATGCACTGAATTTAGAATTAAGGTTATAAGGGAAGTTTTTGATGGTTGTATGTACATTAAAAATTATGTTTGCTGTCTTGATCAAGCCTGTTTTCAGAATAATTAATGTCTATGTAAGGGACCAAAATGATTTTAGGGATTTATTGTCTAGTAAAATAAATATGGGGGGGGGGGGGTGTTGGTGCAAAACTGATATCACCATAGTTTTATATATTAAAATGAATGGTGATCTCTAATTGTGCAAATTGTACTTTGAAAGCTGACCGGTTGAAATTTCCCCATTGGTTGGCGATGTTTTGAATCTTGGCTTTATCAATAATGGACTGCAGCTCATGAAAAATAAAGGGAATTTTCTGTGAACTTGTTTGAATATTGTGCAAGAACTGTTCCTCATTGGGTTTCTAACTAGCTAACATTTTGTACATAGACCAAGCATTAGCTTTTGATAGTTTTTTTTTTCTCAAGGTCAAAGATTTCTGAATGGTACTGGTAAATGGTACTGTAGCTTAATAATACATATCCTCACCAACTAACTAGTTCCTTTTTAAATCTTTAATCATAATGGTTTCACAATTACCAGTGCCCTTTTGCCCAGTCAGACTAATGTATACAGATAAAATTTTTAGCATTCATGTCATTTCGAATCATGCAAGCATGGAAGATTTGAAAGATTATATATATACAGTATATATTTTTATCAGATGCCAAACAGTGTGTTAAACAGATCCAACCCTGGTTCTTTAGGAGCCCTGGAATTTGATCTTTAAATCTAAAAGTAAAATTACTCCTAATGCACAACTGCAAGTTGTATTGTTCCCTGTATTTAAGTAGCAATTTATAGCAGCATAAATATTTGAACCCTGCAGTTGTGATCGCATGCAGGAGGTTTATGGGGGCAGATTTCTCAGCATGGAGTCAAGAATAAACAAAGATTCACATACAACTGTCATCTCTGTGTAACAGTCTTTTCCATACATCGTTTAAAAACATATAGAAATTTACTGAAAAAAATTGTTTACTTTTTTAGACCTTAAATGTATTATAGTTACCAACCAATAAAATTCAGGCAAAAAAAAAAAAAGAATTTGTAATACATTTTTAAAATAGTGTAATTTTTCTCAAAATTAACCAATCCCACTTAGACTCATGTTTAAAAGTTATTTTCATCCACTCATGAATAAAGTTGGTTAACCACAAATAAGTTCTGATTAACCACAAATAAAGAAACATTTCTGTTAAAAAATATATATATTTTTAGATAATATATTTTTATCTAATTGGATTTACTTGCAGTTTGTAAACACTCATGCTAACTCAACACAAAGTAAAAACCACACAATACAAATAGCAAAATGTGAGCTAAAAAAAATCATAAGGGGATGAACACATTATATACAGTGGTGATTATTGTACCGGTAATATTGCATGTAGTGGTTCATCACATTGCATGTGATTATTGTCCATTGATTTTAGTTTGTGTGGTTAGACAGATAATACCTGTCAAAGGTCTGGACACAAGTTTGAATCTACGGCAGTACTGGCATTTTTTTTTTTTTTTAACTATGAAATAACATATGGCATTACATGTCCTGTAAGTCATTAAGTAACTACAACAACAGTCAGTTGGTCTGCTGTTCAGGAATGGTTCTTGCAAGAACAGTATTGTCCAGTGCATTTGCAAAACCCAGCAAGGACCATGATGAAACTGGCTTTTTTGAAGACCATCCTGGGAAAGCAAGACCAAAAATGACTTCTGCTGTAAAGGAAAGGTTCATTAAGAATTACCAGCCTCAAGCCTTAACAGAGCATAAATACTGTAGCAGACACGTCTCAATATCAGCTATTCAAATGAGATTGTTGCATCTTGGATGCCTTCAGCATTTTTTTTTTTTTTTACAATATCCATGGAATTAGAAGGTTTATACTGTATATGAGCAGATTTTTATTTATTTATTTTTTGTATCTTCAGGCTGTTTGTTGAGGTTATTCAGTTCACAACCCAAACACGCATTGAGCAGCAGATCTAAACGGCTCATTTAATGCACAACTGCGCCTTATTCAATTGACTGGATTCACAGCGCTGTTGTGCAGCAGGGTTGTGTTTGAGGATTATAGATGTGCTCTCACTCCATGTGGGTTTCGGGGTTAAATTTCTGGGCGCGGGGCGGAACTGAGGAACAGCGAATCCGAAAACAAGCAGAGATCCGCTGCAGCCTCCGAGCTGGACACACAGCATTCTTCTCTGTATAACATCTTTCTGGATACAAACGTTTCTCTTCTACACTTTATTCAAACGTTCAGGAAAGAGCAAACATGAGCGGTAAGTTTTAAACAGTGGATTTAGTTTTTGCTGAAGTTTAGCGCGGTGTGTTGAATCTGAACCGTTAGACGACGGACATTCAGGCCATTTTGTAATCAGTAACGCGGCGCTGTGGCGATGCGACCGTTTACACACTTCCACTAAACACGCGTTCAGTAAAGCAGAGCCGCTGAGGGGAAACTGAGGAGTTTAGTGAGGAGTGTGGCGAGTTTACTGTGGACTGCTAGGTATAATATCTTTGTGTCTTTCTACCTTCATTTCTCTCTGTCTGTGTGGGTGTTTGTTGCGTGCAAAAGTTAGCACCCACATATATTGTTTTGTTTTTTTGATGATTTGAATCATTTAAGTGTGACAAATATGGAAGAAAATATCGGTGTATATACATATATTATTTAAGTGACAAATGTGCGCATATACAGTATATCTCTCTCTATATATATATTTATAAATATAGTGACACATTTGCAAAATATTAGTATGGCCAGCCAAAAACACATAATAAAACTCTCATCTGTACTGTATATACAACATACACTAGTCAGCCATAACATTATGACCGCCCACCTAATATTGAGTAAGTCTCTTATTTGGCAGCAAAACACCAATGACCTATGTGTTCTGACACCTGGTTTTATTAGAACCAACCTTAACCTTTTCCTCAATTTGAGCTAAAGTAGCTCTTCTATTTGATCGGCCTACACAGTCCAACATCAGTAACCAAATCAATAATTTTTTTTGGGAGAAATTAAATTTCCTTCGTGGTAAATATTTTACCTGTAGGTGTAGTGGAGTAATAGAAAACCTACAGACCCAAGTCATGACTTGCATGCACCTGATTTTGTGTAATTAAATAGAATAGAACAGAATAGAACATGCAGGGTATCCAATGCATTTGTGCGATTTAAATTAAAAGTTATATAAAAATTATATTATTATATGGAGCTTTACTCACTTTTTTCAACACACTGCTATTATTTTGAACACAACTGTATTAGGCAGCAAGTGACTCTTTTTCCTGAAGTTCATTGGAAAATTCATTGGAAGCAGAAAAAATGGATTTCAGTGACTTTGACCACGGGGTCAAAAAGATGAAAGGGCCAGAGAGATGCAAATTTTAAAATGTAATGTTTTATATAGATGGCACAGTGGCGTAGTGGGTAGCACTGTGGCCTTGTACCTCCAGAGTAATTGTTTGATTCCCAACTTGGATCTGTGTGCACAAAGCTTGCAAGGATTTCCCTGTGCTTGGTGGGTTTCCTCCTATAGTCCAGAGACATGCCGATTAGGCTAATGAGTGTTCCCAAAATTAACCCATAGTGTGTGGTGTGTGCATGTTTGCCTTGCAATGGCTTGGGACCCAGTCCAGAGTGTACCCTGCCTTGTGCCTGAAGTGTCCTGAGATAAGTTCCAGGCTTCCTGTGACCCTGTATATAAGATAAGCAGTATAGAAAATGAATGAACGTTTTATAATGTCCTCTTAACGTATAACAATCGTTTTTGTTAATTAATAGATTAATCTTTTGTAAACACTTAATTCTGGTAAGTGTCACTGCACTTTTGGCAACAAGGTGATTGAATTTATTCCAGATGGGACACCAGTCAACTGCAGTGCAGAATACAAACAACTGTTCACACATACGAGCAAATTTTAATAGCCAAGCTGCCTGCATGTTTCGGGACGGTATAAGAAAGACAGAGGAAACCCACACAAGCACAGGGAGGACATGTAAAACCTTATTTAGCAACCCTAACTCAGGACTAAACCAAGGACCCTGGATCTGTAAAGCCGCAGCAGTACCCAACAGATAACTGTTAGTGTGTGATCTTTACGGATCTCTCCACATCTGTTTCACATCTGTGTGAACTGTGGATTAATCGCAGATTTTAACCACTTTTATTGCACATGCACAAATTATATTTTCACTCACTCAAACTGTTTCTCAGGTGCTCACTTCATACTTAACAGGGTTGCCAGATCACATTAACAGAAGCAACCTAGGCAGTCCTGAAACCCTCCCATGGTGGTAAAATAACAGCCACAAATACAGTATCTGTACTAGAATTCATACTGTAGCCCAGTTACATATGCACATACTTTGTTTAGCTGCAATAAGCCTATGTTTTATTACCAAGATACTATTAATATAAATTATCTACATGTTTATTATTATTACTATTTTTCATTCACTATTGTTCAAAGAAAGAAGGGAAAACCCTTCTTCCTTTGAACAATATTGAAAGCAAAACTTGCTGTGTCTACATCTTTAAAGAGTATAAACAATGACATTAAAATGTAACAATTTAGTATTAAATATAAAAAATATATATGTTTAAACACTGGACATCTTGAATTCTGTTTTCATTTATGACAACCATGTAGCACTGTCCTTCCCCAACATCTTCTTGTGTTCTCTTAGCTTAGCTAACCCCACTGCTTCACCGGGAAACCCCTCACAATTTAAAAGTGCAGTCTCACGAGAGTATAATGCGGAACCAAAACACCAAACACCAAAACCATTTTATTTTTGTATCAGAGATGTATAAGACTCACTTTGTCAAACTGCAAACTCATCTGACATGCTCCCAGGATGGAACTCATTCGTAAATCAGGAACTTACTGTAGTTTACATTTTGAAGTACTATAAGTATATAAATGGAAAACAGAATTATACTTGATCTGATCTATGAACAGAAAGAATATATTCTGAACGGCTGTGATTAATTGTTAGTTTTGTGATTCATTTCACCCCTGTTTCCCATTGTGCTGTAATCCTGTAACTTTGTTTATTGAATAATCATAGAGCATTTGTAAATAAAATTTTGTAAAAAAAAAAAAAAAACACACTTCTACTTCATGTAATTTATATTATGTTTCACAGACGAGGGTGAGATGGAGAAAATTGTCCCTAGTGCCCTCAATGCAGGAAGTGATACAGGGACACTAGTACAGGTCTCGTTTCAGAAAAATCCCTATCAGACCCAGAAGTACCTGGAGGGAGAACCAAAAGCTTTAGGGGTATGTAGATAAAAAGCAAAGATTGACATTTCACCCCTGAAACACATAAAATTCTCACGTTTTTGAAAAAAAATTCTATTTCCTCATGATGTTTCTATGATTCTGTTTTTCACAGATAACAGAGATTATGCTGAGTGTCTTTTTCCTCAGCACCCTAGCTGTGGACTGTAAATATCATGATGAACAGCCCGTAGCTATCACCAGGGCTATATTCTCTTTAGCTGTAAGCAGTTATCATTTACACTTGTTATCATTTTGATTCAAATGCAATGTGTGACGATATGCATTTGCTTCTCGTATTGCAGAACATAGTAGCTGGTAGTGTGGCAATAGCAGCACAGAATCTTCACCTTCCTACAGTAAGAAAATAAAAAACATTCATTTTTACCTTGAAAACACTTTACTATATCTTACCCTTACTCCATAGAAAAGTTTTTTACATAAAAACATTTTCGCTCTTTTCTCGTTGACAGCTGAAGGCCTGCTTGGGGATGCAGGTTGTTGCATGTGTGTTGTCAGGGGTCAGCTTTATCATGAGCACAGAGCTATTGGTAATACATTCCGTGTTTCGATACTGCTTGGACATCTCACGCAATGACACATTAGGAGAAAACATGTGTGAAAGACAATGGGTAAGAGCTTTTATAGCCCAGGTCTGTAAATATACAGTACAATATACAGTCTTGTGCAAATGTTTTGGCACCCCTTGATAAATAACAGATTTTGGTGATTTTTTTAACTGAAAAGATGTTAACACAGTCTCTCTTAGAAATAGAAAAAATGCCCAATATTTTCAGCAAACATTGATGCATAGTTACTTCTTAAATTAAACACAAATTAAACAAATTAAAACAAAAATAAAAACATTACTATGGCACTGTGCAAAAGTTTGGGCAGCTTAAGTGTTCCAAAGTCTCTGATTATTTTTACAATGTTTCAGACCTTAATCAGCTCGCAACAGCTGTCATTAGTAAATGCCAGTTTCAAAGCTTTACAAATACTTTGACTCTTCAAACTTGATCGTTTTCCAAGTCACAATTTATTAAAAATCTTTCCTCATCTTGCGAAACGCTCGCAAACCACGTTACTCGCAAACCACGTTACTCGCAAACCGAAGTTCTATTGTATATGTAATGTGCTCAGATGCTCTTGTGTGCCCTGGGATGGATTGGCACCCCATCCAGGTTATACCCTGCCTTGTGCCCTTAGTCTCCTGGGAGACACTTCAGGCCTTTGTACAGCATAAGAGGAATAGAGAGTGAGTGAGTTACAGGAGTTTTAAATTATTAAACTATTTACCCAAAATGGCCATTGGTGGCACAGTGATTGGTTTCTTCCCTCCTATGTAGAAGGCATGGGTACGATTCTCAGCCAGTGTAAAAACCTCACCCACTGGATGCAGTGCTGGTCCCGAGCGCCGATAAAATGGGTTAGCGTCAAGAAGGGCATACAGTGTAAAACCTGTGCCAAGTTGTTGTGCGGAATGGATGGTCTGCTGTGGCGACCCCTCGACAAGAGCAACTGAAAGTCCAACAACTACTGTATGTAGCCAAAATACAAGGACTTTAAACTCTTGAGGTGCTGAACAGTCCTGAAAATCTTGTAAGTTTCTCTTTGTGTTTCCACTTATTCCATTATAGAAAAGCATTAGGTAAATAACTGTTCCTGGGTTGACTCCCAAATAGCGTAAAATTAAAATCTAGTGCACTAGGTAGGTGTAGACTCCCTTGTTGAGGGGTTAACAATTATTTAAACACCTGTGATGCATGTAGTTAAACGTCCCAGTGCTGTTATTCTCCATATCAGTACTCATGGAACATCCCTGTCCAGTCAAATTACTTGGTCAGAATTAACTGTTGCATAAATAATATTTTCTCTTTTGTATTGGTTCTTTTGTTTAGAGAGGAAACAAGAAGGTTATTATGTAATATAGAAGTCATGTTTCAGACTCTTAATCATAATCAATTCTGCTTACCACCAGATCATCCATGAACGTATTACAGGAATAGAGATGCTCATGCACTTGACTCAGATCGCTCTCTCTGCCACCTTGGCTGCCTTCTGCTGCAAAGTAATCCAGTGCTGCTCACCGAGGAACAATGTGGTAGGTAACCAGAAATACTACACTTGATAAGAGCTCACTATCAGTGTCCCTCTGTGCTAATTTCATTTCTGCTACATTTTTTTCAGCCTGTTGTTGTGGTGAACACACTCCAAGAGCCACAGTTACAGCAGAGTCACAACCCCATTTAACTGACTTTTTTTTTTTTTTTTTTTACACACATGCCTTATCAATCTACTTTCAATACACACATCTGTTAGGCTATATGTATACAGCCTACATTATACTACCTGAGTTACATAGTTATCTAATAAACTGTTAAAATAACCTAAAAATAAGTCATTTAAAAACTGTTTATCCTTAGAAACATATAGGTACTTTTGTCCTGTTTCTGAACTGTTCAGGAGATATATAGATGTATGTATGTACGTACATTCCAAATGTCTGCTGTCTTGATTAAATGTGTATTCACAACAGGGATTTTAAATAAAGGGAATTTTTGGTGAACTTGTTTGAATATTGTTCAAGAACTGTTCCTCATTGTGTTTCTAAGTAGCTAACATTTTGTACATAGATCAAGCATTAGCTTTTCATAGTTTTTTTCAAAGATGGTTCAAAGATCAAAGATTTCTGAATTTACATGGTAAATGGTAGCTTAATAATATATATCCTCACCAACTAACTAGTTCCTTTTTAAATCTTTAATCATAAAGGTTTCACAATTACCAGTGCCCTTTTCCCCAGTCAGACTAATGTATACGGATTACATTTTTAGCATTTATGTCATTTGGAATCATGCAAGCATGGAGGATTTGAAAGATATATATACAGTATATATTTTTATCTGTGCCACGATGGAGCAACAAAGTGGCAAAGAGGTGGATCCAAATGCAGAGAAACAAAGATGATTTTGATATGCTTGGGCTGGGTGACCTGAAGCTGCGTGTCGTGGAGAGAAGAGAAGCAGAACCGTGGTCAAGGACCGAAAGTGAAAGTTCGAAGCTATTAAATCCATCAGCGAGAGTGTCGAGCCAATACGTATAGCAAAGCCGAAGTCGAGGAGCGAAAGCGAGAGTTCAATGCTGTTCTTAACCATGTCCATTTGCAGCGGCGGACAAAATGTTGGACTGATGGGACCTCTACCTCCTCCTTTTGGGTTGGAAAAAGCAGTGGCTGGTAGCCCAGACAGCACTGGAATGGCAAGAGCCCTGTAGACGCAGATGGCAAGGAGTTATGAGCGTACTCGACCCATGGGAGGAACTTACTCCAGGTGGTAGCATTGTGCGTGGTCATGCACTGTAGGGCGACTACCATTGCTTGGTTCTTACGTTCCATTTGGCCGTTGGATTGGGGATGAAAACTAGAAGACAGGGTAGGAGTGGCTCCGATGAGTCTACAAAAAGCCTTCCAGAAGCGTGAGGTGAATTGAGGGCCTCGATCTGTCAGTGGGAGAAGACGGAAAACATGGAGGATCAGCTGTTTGCTGTTTCCTTGGCAGAGGGAGTTTGGGAAGCGGAACCAGGTGGACAGACTTGGAAAAACGGTCGACAATGGTCATAATACACGTGTTCCCACCTGACGAAGGTAGGCCTGTTACGAAGTCCAGTGAAATGTTAGACCAGGGGCGGTGTGGTATGGGTAAGGGTCTGAGGAGGCCGGCTGGAGGATGGTTGTCGTGTTTACAACAGGCGGAGATGTCGCAGGCTGCCACAAAGCTGGAAACATCCCTCCCCAACGTGGACCAGAAGTGCTGCTAAATGATGAAGCAGGTTCGTGGAGCCTGGCTGGTAGGACAGGACAAAGTTGAACCTAGAAAAGAACAGGGACCAACGGGCCTGTCGGGCATCGAGTCTTTTGGCACTGTCGAAGTATTCAAGGTTCCTGTGTCCATACTAGAAATGGGAGCTTGGCCCCCTCCTGCCAGTGTCTCCATTCCTCTAGCGCTAACTTGATGCCTAGTAGTTCCCAATCGCAAACGTCGTAGTTCAACGACGGGAGAAAATTAAACAAGTGTGCAGTTTGTTATCCTGTGGCGACCTCTGGGACAAGACCCCTCTGAAGAAGTTCGAAAGCTGTAGACATGAGCGATAAGGAGTGGCGGTTCCTGACTGTTGTTACATTGAGCCCTCTGTAATCTTTGCATGGATGAAGGGACGCATCTTTCTTTTTGACAAAGAAAAACCCCGCTCCAGTGGGTGAGGAGGAAGGACGGATGATACCAGCAGCGAGAGCCCCCGTGATGTACTCATTCATGGCTTCTTGCTCTTGGCGTGTCAGAGAGTAGAGACGATCCTTTGGAGGAGCGGTAACAGGAAGGAGGTCAATGGGACAATCATAAGGCCGATGAGGCGGAAGTGACGTGGCTCAAGTCTTGTTGAAGACCAGCTTGAGATTGTGGTACTCGGCGGGAACAGTGGAGATGTTAGGGGGATTGTCCGGTTTGGCTGGAGTGGAAGGTAGAGGGAGCGCTGAGAGAAGACAAGACCTGGAACACGAAGGGCTGATGACGTAGTCCAATCGCGACCACTCTGACGAGAAGGTGGAGGCTTGTAGCTCAAAAATCATTGAACACTGAGAGAGAAATGATCTACATGTACCTGGCTCTCCTCCATAGGTGGGCGGGGATAATAAGCATGGCTCGCGTGGCGTCTCTGGGCTTGTGGCGCGCGTTGAGGATAATTGGAGCTGTTGCATCTGAGTGGTGACGTCGGCAAGGGTGTGCCTAGTGGTGAGGAGTTCTTGCTGTTGCTTCCCAAGGAGGGCGCTCCCTCATCCTGTTGTATTCTGCTGGATCCATCACGTGTGGCCGGATTATTCTGTCGCGACGAAGTGGCGAAGAGGTGGATCCAAATGCAGAGAAGCAGAGATGATTTTGAGATCCTTGGGCTGGGTGACCTGAAGCTGCGTGCTGTGGTCGAGGAGCGAAAGTAAAAGTTCGAAGCCGTTAGATTCGTCCGCGAGAGCGTTGAGCCGAAACGTGAAGCGAAGCTGTAGTCGAGGAACAAAAGCGAGAGTTCAAAGCCGTTAAATCTGTCAGCGAGAGCGTCGAGCCAAAACGTGAAGCAAAGCCGAACTCGAGGAGCGAAAGCGAGAGTTCAATGCCGTTAAATCCATTAATCCAAAGTGTGAGACGAATCGGGAAAACGAGAAAATAAAGTGAAGTCAGTAATGTAAAAACTATGAAACAAAACTATGAAAAAATCCAGCAGCGAGATACGCGCTACGCTTCCTTTTGAGCCGGAAGAAAAATGAGAAACCGGTGTGCTGGCGGGGTGGTGCGGGGGCGTTTGAGAAGAGATGACAGCGTGGGGAAAAAATGGCCGCATGCCAGAGGTTAATGGGGGGCAGATTTCTCAGCATGGAGTCAAGAATAAACAAAGATTCACAGTGTGGACATACAACAGTCATCTCTGTGGAACAGTCTTTTACATACATCGTTTAAAAACATATACTATAAAAAAGTTTTCAGTTTATTAAAACTGAAATAAATTGTTTACTTTTTTAGGCCTCAAATGTACGATAGCTACCAACCAATAAAATTCAGGCAAAAAATTATGAAATTGTAATACATTTTTAAAATAGAGTAACTGTTGTCAAAATTCACCAATCCCACTTAGATTCATGTTTAAAAGTAATTTTCATCCACTCATGAATTAAGTTGGTTAACCACAAATAAGTTCTGATTAACCACAAATAAAGCTAAAGATTTCTGTTAAAAAAAAAAAAACTTTATTTTTAGATAATATAATATTTTTATCTAATTGGATTTACTTGCAGTTTGTAAACACTCGTGCTAACTCAACACGAAGTAAAAACCACACAATACAAATAGCAAAATGTGAGCTAAAAAAAATCATAAGGGGATGAACACATTATATACAGTGGTGATTATTGTACCGGTAATATTGCATGTAGTGGTTCATCATATTGCATGTGATTATTGTCCATTGATTTTAGTTTGTGTGGTTAGACAGATAATACCTGTCAAAGGTCTGGACACAAGTTTGAATCTACGGCAGTACTGGCATTTTTTTTTTTTTAACTATGAAATAACATATGGCATTACATGTCCTGTAAGTCATTAAGTAACTACAACAACAACAGTCAGTTGGTCTGCTGTTCTGGAATGGTTCTTGCAAGAACAGTATTGTCCAGTGCATTTGCAAAACCCAGCAAGGACCATGATGAAACTGGCTTTTTTGAAGACCATCCTGGGAAAGCAAGACCAAAAATGACTTCTGCTGTAAAGGAAAGGTTCATTAAGAATTACCAGCCTCAAGCCTTAACAGAGCATAAATACTGTAGCAGACACGTCTCAATATCAGCTATTCAAATGAGATTGTTGCATCTTGGATGCCCTCAGCATTTTTTTTTTTACAATATCCATGGAATTAGGTTTATACTGTATATGAGCAGATTTTTATTTATTTATCTTCAGGCTGTTTGTTGAGGTTATTCAGTTCACAACCCAAACACGCATTGAGCAGCAGATCTAAACGGCTCATTTAATGCACAACTGCGCCTTATTCAATTGACTGGATTCACAGCGCTGTTGTGCAGCAGGGTTGTGTTTGAGGATTATAGATGTGCTCTCACTCCATGTGGGTTTCGGGGTTAAATTTCTGGGCGCGGGGCGGAACTGAGGAACAGCGAATCCGAAAACAAGCAGAGATCCGCTGCAGCCTCCGAGCTGGACACACAGCATTCTTCTCTGTATAACATCTTTCTGGATACAAACGTTTCTCTTCTACACTTTATTCAAACGTTCAGGAAAGAGCAAACATGAGCGGTAAGTTTTAAACAGTGGATTTAGTTTTTGCTGAAGTTTAGCGCGGTGTGTTGAATCTGAACCGTTAGACGACGGACATTCAGGCCATTTTGTAATCAGTAACGCGGCGCTGTGGCGATGCGACCGTTTACACACTTCCACTAAACACGCGTTCAGTAAAGCAGAGCCGCTGAGGGGAAACTGAGGAGTTTAGTGAGGAGTGTGGCGAGTTTACTGTGGACTGCTAGGTATAATATCTTTGTGTCTTTCTACCTTCATTTCTCTCTGTCTGTGTGGGTGTTTGTTGCGTGCAAAAGTTAGCACCCACACACACACATATATATATATATATATATATATATATTTTTTTTTTTTTGATGATCTGAATCATTTAAGTGTAACAAATATGGAAGAAAATATCGGTGTATATAAATATATTATTTAAGTGACAAATGTGCGCATATACAGTATATATATAAAATATTCAGTCGTGGCCAAAAGTTTTGAGAATTACATAAATATTGGAAATTGGAAAAGTTACTGCTTAAATTTTTATAATAGCAATTTGCACATACTCCAGAATGTTATGAAGAGTGATCAGATTAATTGCATAGTCCTTCTTTGCCATGAAAATGTATTTAATCCCGAAAAAAAACTTTCCAGTGCATTTCATTGCTGTCATTAAAGGACCTGCTGAGATCATTTCAGTAATCGTCTTGTTAACTCAGGTGAGAATGTTGACGAGCACAAGGCTGGAGATCATTATGTCAGGCTGATTGGGTTAGAATGGCAGACTTGACAGGTTAAAAGGAGGGTGATGCTTGAAATCATTGTTCTTTCATTTTTAACCAGGGTGACCTGCAAAGAAACGGTTGCAGCCATCATTGCGTTGCATAAAAATGGCTTCACAGGCAAGGATATTGTGGCTACTAAGATTGCACCTAAATCAACAATTTACAGGATAATCAAGAACTTCAAGGAAAGAGGTTCAATTCTTTTTAAGAAGGCTTCAGGGCGTCCAAGAAAGTCCAGCAAACGCCAGGATCGTCTCCTAAAGAGGATGCAGCTGCGGGATCGGAGTGCCACCAGTGCAGAGCTTGCTCAGGAATGGCTGCAGGCAGGTGTGAGCGCATCTGCACGCACAATGAGGTGAAGACTTTTGGAAGATGGCCTGGTGTCAAGAAGGGGAGCAAAGAAACCACTTCTCTTCAAAAAAAACATCAGGTACAGATTGTTGTACTTGGATGAAGCCTCTTTCCGATTGTTTGGGGCTTCTGGAAAAAGGCTTCTCCAGAGAAGAAAAGGTGAGCGCTACCATCAGTCCTGTGTCATGCCAACAGTAAAGCATTCTGAGACCATTCATGTGTGTGGTTGCTTCTCATCCAAGGGAGTGGGCTCACTCACAATTTTGCCCAAAAACACAGCCATGAATAAAGAATGGTACGAAAACACCCTCTAACAGCAACTTCCTCCAACAATCCAACAACAGTTTGGTGAAGAACAATGCATTTTCCAGCACGATAGAGCACCGTGCCATAAGGCAAAAGTGAGAACCAAGTGCCTCAGGGACCAAAACGTTGAAATTTTGGGTCCATGGCCTGGAAACTCCCCAGATCTTAATCCCATTGAGAACTTGTGGTCAATCCTCAAGAGGCGGGTGGACAAACAAAAACCCACTAATTCTGACAAACTCCAAGAAGTGATTATGAAAGAATGGGTTGCTATCAGTCAGGATTTGGCCCAGAAGTTGATTGAGAGCAGCCCAGTCGAATTGCAGAGGTCCTGAAAAAGAAGGGCCAACATTGCAAATAATCTTTGCATAAATGTCATGTAATTGTTGATAAAAGCCTTTGAAATGTATGAAATGCTTGTAATTATATTTCAGTACATCACAGAAACATCTGAAACAAAGATCTAAAGGGAGTTTAGCAGCAAACTTTTTGAAAACTAATATTTGGGTCATTCTCAAAACTTTTGGCCACAACTGTACTGTGGCTTGAATTCAGTGGGGCTCGCCTGATGAACTGTCTGCAGCCTCTAGACTCAAAAAGAATAATCTTGCTTTCATCAGTCCACAAAATATTGAGCCATTTCTTTTTAGGCCAGTCAATGTGTTCTTTGGCGAATTTTAACCTTTTGCAGAAGATCAATCTGTACCTGATGCTTTTTTTGGAGAGAAGTGGCTTCTTTGCTGCCCTTTTTGACACCAGGACATCTTCCAAAAGTCTTGGCCTCAATGTGCGTGCAGATGCGCTCACAACCGCCTGCTGCCATTCCTGAGCAAGCTCTGCACTGGTGGCACTCCGATCCCGCAGCTGAATCCTCTTCAGGAGACGATCCTGGTGCTTGCTAGACTTTCTTGGACGCCCTGAAGCCTTCTTAACAAGAACTGAACCTCTTTCCTTGAAGTTCTTGATGATCCTATAAATTGTTGATTTAGGTGCAATCTTAGTAGCCACAATATCCTTGCCTGTGAAGCCATTTTTATGCAACACAATGATGGCTGCACGCGTTTCTTTGCAGGTCACCCTGGTTAACAATGAAAGAGCAATGATTTCACCCTCCTTTTAACATGTCAAGTCTGCCATTCTAACCCAATCAGCCTGACATAATGATCTCCAGCCTTGTGCTCGTCAACATTCTCACCTGAGTTAACAAGACGATTACTGAAATTATCTCAGCAGGTCCTTTAATGACAGCAATGAAATGCAGTGGAAAGTTTATTTTTCGGGATTAAGGTAAATTTCATGGCAAAGAAGGACTATGCAATTCATCTGATCACTCTTCATAACATTCAGGAGTATATGCAAATTGCTATTATAAAAACTTAAGCAGCAACTTTTCCCATTTCCAATATTTATGTCATTCCCAAAACCTTTAGCCATGACTGTACACTGTGAAATCAGTGAAGCATGGAGGCACAAGCATCATGATATGAGGATGCTTCTCGTACTATGGTGTTGGGCCTATTTATCACATTTCAGGGATCATGGATCAATTAGAGTACATCAGAATACTTAAAGACGTCATGTTGCCTTATGCCGAAGAGGAAATGCCCTTGAAACAAGACAACGACCCCAAAACACACCAGTAAGCGTGCAGCATCTTGGTTCCAGACCAACAAGATTGACCAACAAGGGCCAGCCCAATCCCCAGACCTTAATCCAATAGAAAACTTGCTGCTTATGAGGCAAAACCAAGAAATGCAGAGAAAATGTGGTGTGTAGTACAACTGTCACAGATGTGAAACAGTTTTCAGCTTTAATCATTTTTGTTTAAACGGTAAATTCATCACTTTGTAAAGATGAATGATGACACTGCTATTTTTTAAAATAGACTAATATTTGTTTCACTTTCTGTAAGCTAATAATACATTTAGCACATTTTCATTCATGTTGTGATTCGGAATGGAACGTGCAGAGTGTCCAGTGCATTGGTGTGATTTACTGTAAATTAAAAGTTATTATATGGAACTTTACTCACTTTTTTCCACACACTGCTATTTTGAACACAAATGTATTAGGCAGCAAGTGAATCTTTTTCCTGAAGTTCATTGGAAAATTCATTGGAAGCAGAAAAAATGGACTTCAGTGACTTTGACCACTGGGTCAAAAAGATGCAAGGGCCAGAGAGATGCAAAAATGTAATGTTTTATATAGGTGAGATAGAGGTTTAGTGGGTA
The DNA here is from genome assembly GCA_030347435.1 of Clarias fuscus. Lineage (NCBI taxonomy): Eukaryota > Metazoa > Chordata > Actinopteri > Siluriformes > Clariidae > Clarias > Clarias fuscus. The sequence goes on from CM059205.1 coordinate 15,857,450, forward strand.
GCACTGGGGCCTTGTACCTCCAGGGTTGATGGTTTGATTCCCACCTTGGATCTGTGTGTACAAAGCTTGCAAGGTTTTCCCTGTGCTTGGTGGGTTTCCTCCTATAGTCCAGAGACATGCCGATTAGGCTAATGAGTGTTCCCAAAATTGCCCATAGTGTGTGGTGTGTGCATGTTTGCCTCATCAAACATCTTCGCGTTCTTCACTGCATCACCGGGAAATTAAAAGTGCAGTCTCACGAGAGTATAATGCGGAACCAAAACACCACACACCAAAACCATTTTTATTCGTATCAGAGATGTATAAGACTCACTTTGTCAAACTGCAAACTAATCTGACATGCTCCCAGGATGGAACTCATTCGTAAATAAGGGACTTACTGTAGTTTACATTTTGAAGTACTATAAGTATATAAATGGAAAACAGAATTATACTTGATCTGATCTATGAACAGAAAAAATATAACTGTTGTGATTGTTAGTTTCATGATTAATTTCACCCCTGCTTCCCATTGTGTCACCCTGTAACTTTGTTTATTCAATAATCATAGAGCATCTGTAAATAAAATTTTGTAAAAAAAAAAAAATAATAATAATTTAATCTTAACAGTTTGTGACATTATGTCCACTTGTACTGCTGACCTCTACTTCATGTAATTTATGTTGTTTCACAGACGAGGGTGAGATGGAGAAAATTGTCCCTAGTGCTCTCAATGCAGGAAGTGATACAGGGACACTAGTACAGGTCTCGTTTCAGAAAAAACCCTATCAGACCCAGAAGTACCTGGAGGGAGAACCAAAAGCTTTAGGGGTATGTACTGTATGGAATAAAATCACTGTCAAAAATAATCGTGCGTAAAAGAAGATTTGTGTGTAATTCTGTGTTTTGTCTGAGTTGGATTTCATAATCTAAGGCCACAACAGTTTACAGGGACGATATTTTGTGTGTTTGTTACAGTACAACTCTGAAATACACGACTCTGGCAGTTTACAGACACAAAACTCGTTTTTACAACTTCTCTGTCACACGGACGAATTGCGAAATTACGCACATGAATGTAGTGTGTTAAATCACTGTCAAAAAATACGTCATCAAGGCCACATGTACAGGCATTCCTATCCGAAAGAAGAGGAATCGACATGCGCACTGCTTACCTGCTATAGTTAAAACATCTCTGTAATTTTACTTCTCTTAAATATGTACGTATGTATCTTTTTTTATGCACAATTATTTTTGACAGTGATTTTATTCCATAGTATGTAGATAAAAAGCAAACTTTGACATTTCACCACTTAAACACATACAATTCTCACGTTATTTGAAAAAGTTTTCTATTTCCTCATGATGTTTTTATGATTCTGTTTTTCACAGATAACAGAGATTATGCTGAGTCTCTTTTTCCTCAGCACCATAGCTGTGGACTGTAAATATCATGATGAACAGATCCTAGTCATTATCAGCGCTATATTCTCTTTAGCTGTAAGCAGTAAGCATTTACACTTGTTATCATTTTGATTCAAATGCAATGTGTGACAATATGCATTTGCTTCTCGTATTGCAGAACATAGTAGCTGGTAGTGTGGCAATAGCAGCACAGAATCTTCACCTTCCTACAGTAAGAAAATAAAAAAACATTCATTTTTACCTTGAAAACACTTTACTATATCTTACCCTTACTCCATAGAAAAGTTTTTTACATAAAAACATTTTCTCTTTTTTTCTCGTTGACAGCTGAAGGCCTGCTTGGGGATGCAGGTTGTTGCATGTGTGTTGTCAGGGGTCAGCTTTATCATGAGCTCAGAGCTAATGGTAATACATTCTGTGTTTCGATACTGCTGGGACATCCCACAAAATGACACATTAGGAGAAAACATGTGTGCGAGACAATGGGTAAGACAGCTTTTGTAGCCCAGGTCTGTAAATATACAGTACAATATACACTTTTGTGCAAAAGTTTGGGCACCCCTTGATAAATAAGAGATTTTGGTAATTTTTTTTTAATTGAAAAGAAATTAACGCAGTGTCTCTTGCAAATGGATAAAATGCACAATATTTTCAGCAAACATTAATGCCTGCTTACTTCTTATGCCATAAATTAAACAAAAATAAAAACATTACTATGGCACTGTACAGATGTTTGGGCACCCTAAGTGTTCCAGAGTCTCTCATTCTTTTCAGACCTCAATCAGCTCGGTAGATCTGGCACATGGCAACAGCTGTCATTAGTAAATTTCAAAGCTTTACAAATACGTTTACTCTTCAAACCTTGTGCACACACTTGCGGACACTCAAAAACCAGGGGTTCCTCTAGCAGCTGTGTAAGACTCTGAAAATGAAAGTTATTGATGCCCACAATGCAGGAGAAGGCTACGGTGTCAAATGATGCGCGCACCCAACCTGCAGGCTGATACAGAGAGAGAGAGAAAATGGATCTTTAACCTCTCTAATAAGACTTTCTTTTACTTTACATGCGTTAAAAAAACAGTAGATGCGCGCTGTACACACACGCATACAGAATCAAAATAAAATATGTTTTACGCGCACACACATGGTCACAGTGTTATAGTAAACAGTACACTCGTGCACAAATGTTGATTATACCAGTAGCACTAAGACTGAGCAGGGGAGACGATTACCCACACTTCCGCAGCGCAAGAGAGAGAAGAACCATTGGCTCAATTGTGATCACGGGACGCTCGGCGTCAAAGCAAGAAGCGCATGCGTGCTACATGATACTTGGTACTCATAAAACAAGACTTGTTCATTTTCCAGGTCACAATTTATTAAAAATCTTTGCTCGTTTTGCGGAACGCTCGCAACCCGCGTTACTCGCAAACCGAGGTTACACTGTATATGTAATGTGCTTATATGCTCTTGTGTGCCCTGGGATTGATTGGCACCAGGGTATACCCTGAGCCTTGTCTTCTGGGATAGGCTCCAGGCCCTTGTACAGCATAAGAGGAATAGAGAGTGAGTTTTAAATTATCATTTCTATTTAGGCAATGGCCATTGGTGGCACAGTGATTGGTTTCTTCCCTGCTATGTGGAAGGCATGGGTACGATTCTCAGCCAGTGTCAAAACCTCACCCAGTGGATGCAGTGCTGGTCCCGAGCGGCAAAAAATGGGCGCGTTGCGTCAGGAAGGGCATACGGTGTAAAACCTGTGCCAAGTTGTTGTGCGGTCTAGATGGTCTGCTGTAGCGACCCCTCGACAAGAGCAATCGAAACTCCAACAACTACTGTATGTAGCCAAAATACGAGGACCTTAAATCATTGAGGTGCTGAACAGTCTTGAAAATCTTGTAAGTTCTCTTTGTGTCTCCACTTATTCCATTTTAGAATAGCCTCAGGCAAATAACTGTTCCATGGTTGACTCCCAAATAGCGTAAAATGGAAAGCTACTGCACTAGGTAGGGTGTAGACTCCCTTGTTGAGGGGTTAACAACACCTGTGATGCAGAGTGATGCATGTAGTTAAACGTCCCAGTGCTGTTATTCTCCATATCAGTACTCATGGAACATCCCTGTCCAGTCAAATTGCTTGGTCAGAATTAACTGTTGCATAAATAACATTTTCTCTTTTGTATTGGTTCTTTTGTTTAGAGAGAAAACAAGAAGGTTATTATGTAATATAGAAGTCATGTTTTAGACTCTTAATCATAATCTATTCTGCTTACCGCCAGACCATCCATGAACTTATTATAGGAATAGAGACGATCATGCTCTTGACTCAGATCGCTCTCTCTGCCACCTTGGCTGCCTTCTGCTGCAAAGTAATCCAGTGCTGCTCACCGAGGAACAATGTGGTAGGTAACCAGAAATCCTACACTTGATAAAAGCTCACTATCAGTGTCCCTCTGTGCTAATTTCATTTCTGCTACTTTTTCAGCCTGTTGTTGTGGTGAACACACTCCAAGAGCAACAGTTACAACAGAGTCACAACCCCATTTGACTGACTTTTTTTTTTTTTTTTTTTACACACATGCCGTATCAATCTACTTTCAATACACACATCTATTAGGCTATATGTATACAGCCTACAGTATACTACCTGAGTTACATAGTTATCTAATAAACTGTTAAAATAACCTAAAAATAAGTCATTTAAAAACTGTTTATCCTTAGAAACATATAGGTACTTTTGTCCTGTTTCTGAACTGTTCAGGAGATATATAGATGTATGTATGTACGTACATTCCAAATGTCTGCTGTCTTGATTAAATGTGTATTCACAACAGGGATTTTAAATAAAGGGAATTTTTGGTGAACTTGTTTGAATATTGTTCAAGAACTGTTCCTCATTGTGTTTCTAAGTAGCTAACATTTTGTACATAGATCAAGCATTAGCTTTTCATAGTTTTTTTCAAAGATGGTTCAAAGATCAAAGATTTCTGAATTTACATGGTAAATGGTAGCTTAATAATATATATCCTCACCAACTAACTAGTTCCTTTTTAAATCTTTAATCATAAAGGTTTCACAATTACCAGTGCCCTTTTCCCCAGTCAGACTAATGTATACGGATTACATTTTTAGCATTTATGTCATTTGGAATCATGCAAGCATGGAGGATTTGAAAGATATATATACTGTATATATTTTTATCTGTGCCACGATGGAGCAACAAAGTGGCAAAGTGGTGGATCCAAATGCAGAGAAACAAAGATGATTTTGATATGCTTGGGCTGGGTGACCTGAAGCTGCGTGTCGTGGAGAGAAGAGAAGCAGAACCGTGGTCGAGGACTGAAAGTGAATGTTCGAAGCTGTTAAATCCGTCAGCGAGAGTGTCGAGTCAAGACGTGTAGCAAAGCCGAAGTCGAGGAGCGAAAGCGAGAGTTCAATGCTGTTAAATCAGTCAGCGAGGCAACAAATCCAAAGTGTGAGACGAGAATTGGGAAAACGAGAAAACAAAGCGGAGTCTGTAACGTGAAAACTATGAAACAAAACTGCGTCGGAGAGGCGTTTATAAAAGTCTTAGTGTTAGTGGACAGTTTACGATACGTCGTAGCTGTGAAACATGGAACGTCGGGTTGATCCTTCACATAGAAGATGGGAGCAGGAGTCGAACGGCACATGGGTTGATAACCTTGGACACAGTGAAGGGGCCAATGAAGCGAGGTGAAAGTTTGCGTGAGATGGTTCTCAGAGGGATGTCCCTGGTGGCGAGCATGACTCTCTCCCCTACACGGTACCTGGGAGCCTTGGTGCGGTGGCGATCAGCCTGTCTCTTGTAAGACCTGGGTGCTTGCAGCAGGCTCGTAACCATGTCCGTTTGCAGCTGCGGACAAAATGTTGGACTGATGGGACCTCTACCTCCTCCTTTTGGGTTGGAAAAAGCGGTGGCTGGTAGCCCAGACAGCACTGGAATGGCAAGAGCCCTGTAGACGCAGATGGCAAGGAGTTATGAGCGTACTCGACCCATGGGAGGAACTTACTCCAGGTGGTAGCATTGTGCGTGGTCATGCACTGTAGGGCGACTTCTATTGCTTGGTTCTTACATTCCATTTGGCTGATGGATTGGGGATGAAAACCAGAAGACAGGCTAGGAGTGGCTCCGATGAGTCTACAAAAAGCCTTCCAGAAGCGTGAATTGAGGGCCCCGATCTGTCAGTGGGGAGACCATGAAGACAGAAAACATGGAGGATCAGATGTTTTGCTGTTTTCTTGGCAGAGGGGAGTTTGGCAAGCGGAACCAGGTGGACGGACTTGGAAAAAACGGTCGACAATGGTCATAATACACATGTTCCCATCTGACGAAGGTAGGCCTGTTACAAAGTCCAGTGAAATGTGAGACCAGGGTCGGTGTGGTATGGGTAAGGGTCTGAGGAGGCCGGCCGGAGGACGGTTTTCGTGTTTACAACGGACGGAGATGTCGCAGGCTGCCAGCTGCCACAAAACTGGAAACATCCCTCCCCAACGTGGACCACCAGAAGTGCTGCTAAATGATGAAGCAGGTTCGTGCAGAGCCTGGGGGGCAGGCCAATCTGGATCCATGGCCGTATTCAAGGACCTGTGAGTGTAGACAGAGAGAACAAAAAGATGATCAGCGGGAACGTTGCTTGGGCCAAGCTCCTGGGTCAATGCCTGCTTAACTCTAGCTTCACTGTCCAGTTCCATGGCTGCTATTAGACAACGAGAGGGTGGGATCATGTCGCATGGCATGGAGTCATGGGGAAAAGAGAACTGACGTGAGAGAGCATCAGGCTTGGTGTTCTTGAAACCTGGCTGGGACAGGACAAAGTTGAACCTAGAAAAGAACAGGGACCAATGGGCCTGTCAGGCATTGAGTCTTTTGCCACTGTCTAAGTATTCAAGGTTCCTGTGTCAATACCAAAAACGGGAGCTTGGCCCCCCTCCAGCCAGTGTCTCCATTCCTCTCGCACTAACTTGATGGCTTGTCGCAAACGTCGTAGTTCAACGACGGGAGAAAAACGAACAAGGGTGCAGTTTGTTATCCTGTGGCGACCTCTGGGACAAGACCCCTCCAATGCCGGAGTTGGACGCATCTACTGCCACCACGTACTGCCAGGATGGGTCGGGGATGATCAATATTGCAGCTGAGGTGAACCTTCTCTTGAGGTCGGAGAAGGCCCTCTCCGCCTCCTCATTCCAACGGAAGTGCGTCTTGGAGGAAGAGATTCGGACGAGATGATATGCATTGCACAAGTCTAACTTAGTGAAGATGGTAGCTCCCTGGAGAAGTTAAAGCCGTAGACATGAGCGGTAAGGCGTGGCGGTTCCTTAATGTTATTACATTGAGCCCTCTGTAATCTTTGCATGGACGAAGGGACGCATCTTTCTTTTTGACAAAGAAAAACCCCGCTCCAGCGGGGGAGGAGGAAGGACGGATGATACCAGCAGTGAGAGCCCCCGTGATGTACTCATTCATGGCTTCTTACTCTTGGCGTGTCAGAGAGTAGAAATGACCCTTTGGAGGAGCAGTAACAGGAAAGAGGTCAATGGGACAATCATAAGGCCGATGAGGAGGAAGCGACGTGGCCCAAGTCTTGTGGAAGACCAGCTTGAGATCGTGGTACTTGGCAGGAACATTGGAGAGCACCTGGAAGGTAGAGGGAGCGCTGAGAGAAGACAAGACCTGGAACATGAAGGGCTGATGACGTAGGCCACTCGCGACCACTCCGACGAGAAGGTGGAGGCTTGTAGCTCAACAATCAGTGAACACAGAGAGAAATGATCTACATGTACCTCCTCCATAGGTGGGCGGGGCTGGTAAGTATGGCTCGCTGTTGCATCTGAGTGGTGACGTCGGCGAGGGTCTGCCTAGTGGTGAGGAGTTCTTGCTGTTGCTTCCAGAGGAGGGCGCCCTGGCTCTTCAGGGCCAGCCTCATCCTGTTGTACTCTGCTGGATCCATCACGTGTGGCCGGATTATTCTGTCGCGACGAAGTGGTGGAACCAAATGCAGAGAAGCAGAGATGATTTTGAGATGCTTGGGCTGGGTGACCTGAAGCTGCGTGCCGTGGAGAGATGAGAAGCAGAGCCGTGGTCGAGGAGCGAAAGTAAAAGTTCAATGCCATTAAATCCGTTAATCCAAAGCGTGAGACGAACCGGGAAAACGAGAAAACAAAGTGAAGTCGGTAATGTAAAAACTATGAAACAAAACTATGAAAAAATCCAGCAGCGAGATACGCGCTACGCTTCCTTTTGAGTCGGAAGAAAGATGTGAAACCGGTGGGGCGGTGTGGGGGCGTGTGAGAAGAGATGACAGCGGGAAAAACATGGCCGCATGCCAGAGGTTTATGGGGGGCAGATTTCTCAGCATGGAGTCAAGAATAAACAAAGATTCACAGTGTGGACATACAACAGTCATCTCTGTGGAACAGTCTTTTCCATACATTGTTTAAAAACATATATTATAATAAAGTTTTCAGTTTAATAAAACTGAAATAAATTGTTTACTTTTTTAGACCTTAAATGTACGATAGCTACCAACCAATAAAATTCAGGCAAAAAATAATGAAATTGTAATACATTTTTTAAATAGTGTAACTGTTCTCAAAATTAACCAATCCCACTTAGACTCATGTTTAAAAGTAATTTTCATCCACTCATGAATAGTTGGTTAACCATAAATAAAGCTAAACATTTCTGTTTAAAAAATCTTTATTTTTAGATAATATAATATTTTTATCTAATTGGATTTACTTGCAGTTTGTAAACACTTATGCTAAATCAACACAAAGTAAAAACCACACAATACAAATAGCAAAATGTGAGCTAAAAAAATCATAAGGGGATGAACACATTATATACAGTGGTGATTATTGTACTGGTAATATTGCGTGTAGTGGTTCATCATATTGCATGTGATTATTGTACTCTCTTTCCATTGATACTAGTTTTCAGTTTGTGTGGTTAGACAGATAATACCTGTCAAAGGTCTGGACACAAGTTTGAATATATGGCAATACCGAATATCTTCAGGCTGTTTGTTGAGGTTATTCAGTTCACAACCCAAACACGCATTGAGCAGCAGATCTAAACGGCTCATTTAATGCACAACTGCGCCTTATTCAATTGACTGGATTCACAGCGCTGTTGTGCAGCAGGGTTGTGTTTGAGGATTATAGATGTGCTCTCACTCCATGTGGGTTTCGGGGTTAAATTTCTGGGCGCGGGGCGGAACTGAGGAACAGCGAATCCGAAAACAAGCAGAGATCCGCTGCAGCCTCCGAGCTGGACACACAGCATTCTTCTCTGTATAACATCTTTCTGGATACAAACGTTTCTCTTCTACACTTTATTCAAGCGTTCAGGAAAGAGCAAACATGAGCGGTAAGTTTTAAACAGTGGATTTAGTTTTTGCTGAAGTTTAGCGCGGTGTGTTGAATCTGAACCGTTAGACGACGGACATTCAGGCCATTTTGTAATCAGTAACGCGGCGCTGTGGCGATGCGACCGTTTACACACTTCCACTAAACACGCGTTCAGTAAAGCAGAGCCGCTGAGGGGAAACTGAGGAGTTTAGTGAGGAGTGTGGCGAGTTTACTGTGGACTGCTAGGTATAATATCTTTGTGTCTTTCTACCTTCCTTTCTCTCTGTCTGTGTGGGTGTTTGTTGCGTGCAAAAGTTAGCACGAAAAAAAAACTTTCCACTGCATTTCATTGCTGTGATTAAAGGACCTGCTGAGATCATTTCAGTAATCGTCTTGGTGACGCTTGAAATCATTGTTCTTTCATTGTTAACCATGGTGACCTGCAAAGAAACGGATGCAGCCATCATTGCGTTGCATAAAAATGGCTTCACAGGCAAGGATATTGTGGCTACTAAGATTGCACCTAAATCAACAATTTATAGGATCATCAAGAACTTCAAGGAAAGAGGTTCAGTTCTTGTTAAGAAGGCTTCAGGGCGTCCAAGAAAGTCTAGCAAGCGCCAGGATCGTCTCCTGAAGAGGATTCAGCTGCGGGATCGGAGTGCCACCAGTGCAGAGCTTGCTCAGGAATGGCAGCAGGCAGGTGTGAGCGCATCTGCACGCAGTGAGGTGAAGACTTTTGGAAGATGGCCTGGTGTCAAGAAAGGCAGCAAAGAAGCCACTTCTCTCCAAAAAAACATCAGGGACAGATTGATCTTCTGCAAAAAGTATGGCGAATGGACTGCTGAGGACTGGGGCAAAGTCATATTCTCAGATGAAGCCTCTTTCCGATTGTTTGGGGCATCTGGAAAAAGGCTTGTCCAGAGAAGAAAAGGTGAGCGCTACCATCAGTCCTGTGTCATGCCAACAGTAAAGCATCCTGAGACCATTCATGTGTGTGGTTTCTTCTCATCCAAGGGAGTGGGCTCACTCACAATTTTGCCCCAAAACACCCTCCAACAGCAACTTGCATATATATATATATATATAGATTACATCGATACACATCACATAGATATACAAAAGCCGTTAACCGTTGTACGGATACTATGCATTTTTTTAATTTAACGTGCCTTAAATTATAACCCCCTTCTCTCTCTCCAAAAAACATTTTCTGTATGTTATCAGGTAACAGGTTATTCCCAGCTTTATACATAGTTAATGCAGGTCTGAATTCCACAAGGTTGAAGAATTTTAAACACTTTAGATTGTACAAATAGTGAGTTGGTGTGGTCACAAAATCTTACATTATAAACAATTCTAATGGCTTCTAATGAGTTGTAGTGAGCTTTTGTACGTGTTTCTCCAGAACAGTGTTGTCACTTCAGATGTTTTTTGGAGTAAAATTTCTTGGCATGGGACGGAGTTTGAAAACAAGCAGAGATCTGCATGGACACACACCAGTGTTCTCTGTACACCAGTCTTTTCTATGCAACATTCTCCTCTCTATGTACTTTATTTAAGAGATCAAGAACTGTAAATCTGTGAGGAAAGCTATCAAACTTCTAAGCATAACTTGACTCTGGTCTTGTGATCATAGAGTTTGCAGGTTTCCTCTCACAGTACAAAGACATGCAGATTAGGCTAATTGGTGGTCCCAAATTGCCCGTAGTGTAAGAATGTGTGTGTGCCCTGCGATGAATGCCCTAAGTCTCCTGGGATAGGCTCCAGGCCCCCTGCAACCCTGAATAAAGGATAAAGCGGTACAGACGATGAGTGATTGAGTGAGTAATTCACAATGACGTCTGTAATATTTAGTGATGTACAAGTTTAAAACATCTAAAAGCTAAAGAACAACTCAAACACTTTGCAAATCACACGAAGAATGTATTTCTTACAGTTTAGGGTTTCTTTTGTACATAAACCAGGACCATTAGTTTTATTTTTATGATTGATGTCTTGCATTTTTGTCCTAAAAATATTATTTAAATAAAACAAAAATCTAAATAAAATTGTTGCCCTAATGTGTGTGCATATATAAAATGAATACTCTGCACTGCTTTTTTTTTTTTTTTTTTAAAGGCACAATAGGGGACACTATACTGAACTGTGTTCCAGTTCATGACATTTTTTCCCTTCTTCTACATGATATAATATGTCCAGTGTTTAGGCATTAAGGAACTGTGGTGTCCCATAAGCATTAGCAGAAGTTTACACCTTGGAATGGAATGTTTTCTACCACTTCAGTAGTTAAGCATGTGGTGCTGAACCATTTCTTAGATAAGATAGTCAGATAAGTAGAAATTGATATGATAGATAATAGGGAGGGGAATCACCACTCATCACCCGTTACAATATCACGATACCTAGATGCCGGGATATAAATTATAAATATCCCGATTAAAAAAATAATAATAAAAAATCTGATCTATAAAAAGTAGACAATAAAAAAAAGAATAGCGATTCATAACTGCCACATAACCCCCCCCATCTCTAATAGATAGATAAGTAAACGCATAATGGACATGACAGCTCTCAAAAGAAAATACATCACTGGAATCCCTTCTGCAAGATCGTGCAGAGAGATGAAGGTTTTTACAGCTGAAACGTGTTAGAAACTCATGTGTCCAACAGCTACAATTGGGGGAAAAAACAAGATTGCAGAGATTTTACTATTTAAAGAAGCATGACAAATAATGTTACAAAACAAATTTCTGCACCACACAGCTTAAACTTGACCGTTAAAACGTGAACTCCCTAATGGCTTTGTTTGAAATGCCCAAATGTATGGCTGAGAAAATAAATCCAATAAACATTATCAGCATTTATGACTACACATATGCCGTCTAGTATTTATTTGTGTTACAGACATCAAGCAATTTCCACTTTATTCCCAGAGATTGTGCTGCATGTAAAAATACACTAGTTCTAAAATATTTAAAAACGGCTAAGACAGTCTTACACAATCGGAAATAATAATGAACAACCTAGACAAAGACCAAATCATTCTGAATGAGAGTGCAAGCCTACTTATGTCCCAACAGTATTCACTTGTAGTACACAAATGAGACAGTGTCCATGAGACAGTCTAAGAGCCTGTTTCCATGTGAATGGACAGTGAGTAATGACCTAATTCAATGCACTTATTGTCCAATGACAAACAAATGGCCAAGCAAAGTGTGTATCACATACAGCGTGAAACTCTCACTTTTATTTACTTCCAATCAAATTTCATCCATTAGTAATTATAAACAAATTCCTGAATAAAGCCAATAACATGAAAATGACTGAAACTAATGATAAAAATAAATACATTTATTTAAACCATAATAAATATTTTCACAGTACAAGATACAGAGATGTTTAAAAACATTCTCAATACCATTGCTCACATCAAGATTCATTATGTCATTTAAAAACAAAAGGCATTATCCATGTCTTTATATTCATTAAGAAGGAATGACCCTCCAATGATTAAAAACAATAAACAAATCCTGATATTATTCATCTTAAATACATGTGGATTCAGGACATTAGATGATGTACTCATGATAAGTGATGATCAAATGTAATTTAACTTGAGACAGTGGTTAAAACCTTTAGTTTTGCCCATCTCTGTTAAAATTAATCGTCAGCGTCAGTACTGTTCAAATCTGCAACTCGTCTGCCCAATGATTCTGTGTGAAGAAAAGAAGATATGGAGAGATCACATCACATTAGGCTACAGCAGATTAAACACACAAAGACAAATGTATATACACTTACAGGTGTTGGATTATTTTTTACCTGAGAAGAATTTGAAGTAATCTCTTCTAGGTCGCCGTAGCAGCCATTTTTGTGCCGAATCAAATTCCCCCACAGCAATGAGTGACGGCACCCTGGGCACTCACCCTCTACAGGAAGCAGGTGACCGGAGTCTGACTTTAAGAAATGTTTTGCCAAGCAAGTCAGGTGACATACCATCTTACAGGAGGGATGGAAGCAAGACAGTCTATCTGCGGTCTGAGAGGGGGAAAAAAAACCTGCCTCATTATCTGACCATAAATTCCTTAAAAAATTGGTATATGCCAAGTAAGGAACTACACTGTGCTTTAATGTACATGTGACAATCAAAGGCTTTCTTTTCATTCTTTACATATTGACATCTATAAAGTGTCCCAAAAGTCTGGATCAATAGGCATTTTACCTTATGTTTTTATTTTTATTTCAGACCCAAGATTGTATTGAAACTAACCACAGAAGATTAAATAGAACCAATAGCCTTTTGCCTTTGGGATCATCCGAGTCAGAAGAATAAGCCCAGAATAACTGTTGCACTAAAGCAGGAAATCATGACTGCATGTAACATCAGTTCTGATATATCTGATATACACTCTTGTTTTCAGTGTAAACACAAATGTTGCGAAGTCAGAGGCTTTCAATTTGCACATTTGCTCAAATTTATACTTTTAAACCAATTTTGCCTACGGATCCAGGCATATTCTAATTTTTAATTGATATTTTGCTATACAAATCAAGTCACCCAAAACCAACACTCGCATGAGACCCATACAACTGTTCTTTATTGAGTTAATTTACCAAATGATGTCATTGGGAAAAAGTGCAAATAAAAACAACAGGTAGATGCTTTCAATCAAGAAATCCAGACTATATTAATTTCCAATTAAAAAATTTCCCTAACCCTACATACACTGAACTCAGGTAATGTCAGCATACCATCAAGAAGGACGAACCACATCCAACAGGAATAACTGTGGACACAAGAGGAAGCTGTCTGACAGGGATGTCTGGGTGCTAACCCGGATTGCATCCAAAAAACATAAAACCACAGCTGGCCAACTCACTGCAGAATTAAATGTGCACCTCAACTTTCCTGCTTCCACCAAAACTGTTTGTCTGGAGTTCCACAGGTTCAATGTACATGGCTGGCTGCTATAGCCAAATCTTTGGTCACTCGTGCCAATGCCAAACATCGGTTTCAATGGTGCCAGCAGCAAAAATCTTGGGCGGTGGACAATGTGAAACATGTATTGTCCTCTGATGAGTCCACCTTCACTGTCTTTCCCATATCTGGGAGAGTTACGGTGTGGAGAAGCCCCAAAAAAGCGTATCACTCAGACTGTTGCATGCCCAGAATGAAGCATGGGGGTGGCTCAGTGATGGTTAGGGCTGTAATATCATGGCATTCCTTAGGCCCAATACTTGTGCTAGATGGGCGCGTCACTGCCAAGGACTACCGAACCATTCTGGAGAACTATATGCACTCAATGGTTTACACGTTGTATCCTGAAGGTGGGACCATGTATCAGGATGATAATGCACCAATAGTGTTTTGATGAACATGAAAGTTCATCTCCCATGGCCTGCATGGTCACTTTGCCAGTTTGGGGTGTTTTGGAGGAGCGAGTCAGGAAACGGTTTCCTCCACCAGCATCACGTAGTGACCTGGCCACTATTCTGCAAGAAGAATGGCTCAAGATCCCTTTGGCCACTGGGCAGGACTTGTATCTGTCAGTCCCAAGATAAACTGATGCTGTATTGGTCGCAAAAGGAGGCCCTACACCATACTAATGAATTACAGTACAGTATTCTTGTCTAAGGCCAGGCGTTTCAGTTTCATCGTCCAACCCCTGTTGGTGCCGATTTTAGTAATATTGTGCGAGACTTTATAAATATCCTGATTTGCTATTACATTTTTCCGATTTTATTACAATTTTAAAGACCTTGAACGTTAAAAAAAGTTGCCACTAAGTAACTTAGCTTTACTTAACACATTCAGAACTAAATTAAACACGAGCAATTAAATGGAACCCATTCCTTATATTAGTTTTCTCAAAGACACTAATTGTAGCATTTAAACAATAGAGAACAACTTCAAATACAAGAGTTAAACTTCAAATAATTCACTTCTACCATATGGGATACTAGTGTGTGAATAGTTTACCGTGCACTACCTGTAGGATTATAAATCACCGCCTCGCATGCCTCCAAAGTCTTCGAGGGCCTGTTGAGCACACATTGAGTGTGTGTGGCTTCTAACACATGTGTTTTGAAACTAACTACGGTACGTGATGTTTTGAGACAGGTGCAAGTGTGTGCAATGCATGGGTTTGACACCAATTTGCTTGCAGAGTTTGGAGAAAAAGGCAGATCTGAGGCTTTTTAACACGCACACCTTTTGGATAACGTAATGCCATGTGTTTCTGTGCACCACTCAGAAGCTCATACACTCAGCACAGAAACGGTCAAGTCCAAAGCTGATTAGTCATGAATGATCGGACTGAAAAACTTCCAATTCCGATCACTGGTACATCTCTACTATAAATGTAATAAATCATTTAAGTCATGTAAAACATGTATAGGCAAACAAAAAAAATCGATTCCCCTCCCCCGTCTCTACCCTGAACCCTTCCTTGCATATGGAAAAACAGTTGTCATTTTTTCATGGAGTATCATTTATCTGTCAAATGTTCTATTAAAATTTTTGTAAAAGAATATGGGGGCAAAAAAAATACGTCTCTGTTCTGATGTGTCTTGCATAATGCATCTCCGTTGTACTGCATTTTTCATGACCTCTTTCCCAATTTCAAACACACCTGACGAAACTAATTAGCTAATTAACCGCTGGTAGGGACAGGAAGTCCTCCAACACCATGGATCGGACATAAGCCGTGGTGCGATCAGAGTGGAAACATGCCTGAACAATCCCTCTACACAGCAGACACCGGTCCAGCTGGATCTCCTCTTGCTGCTTGTCTTCCTGCTGTTGTTTCTTTTTAGCTCGTACACAGCCAAAGGTCAGAGGGATGTGCAGAGGCGGTTGCAGCTGTGGCTCAAACTCCAGACGGTATTCCTGCCTCAGCCAGCGCACGGTGAGGGGTAGGCGACTCCATGGCGCCACCCGCAGCATGTTTGAGAGCACACGCCAGTGAAACTGCAGGCTGGACTCCTTTTGTGTACGCCGGGTCACGTGGGAGAGCCGGCGAGAGATGCGTGGATGCTGCCACGCCCACTCAAACTGCAGCAAAGGAAAAGACTTAATGTTGTTTGGGCTGGTGGTGTTAGCTAGAGCATGTCAGAGAGTAAGAGACAGATTACCACTTATTTTAGCTAGAGCATCCCTAATAAAAACATACAAGCACGAAAGCGCGTCCTAATATACAAGAATAGGAAAACTTATATGCAGTAAGTACAGGTGACAGCTGTGCGTTATGTGTATATGTCGATTTGATTCTACTCTATTTTAGGGCATTGGAATTTTTTATTTGAATGCACTGTTTATGGTCTGATTTCTCACTCAAACAAAGTTAAACACCATGCAGAAGTCATCAGTCAAACACCATGCAAAATGCAGAAGAGGGAAGTGGTTTGTATTTCCTGTGAAAGCCGTGGTTTAGGTGTTGATTTTAGACCAATTTAACATTTTAAGGTTTACTTAAATAATTCCAAATGTGTGAATCGATTCTAGATCAAAAACTGACCTGTTAATTTAATTACAGTGGAACCTGGGATTGCGAGTAACTCGGTCTGAGAGCATTTTGCAAGACAAGCAATATTTTTTAAATAGATTTTAACTTAATAAATAAGCAAGGTGTATATATACACGAGTAGTATGCATGCACTTTGTCTGCCAAGCGTCACATGATCACAACTGAGTCAATGGTTCTTCTCTTGTGAGCGCTGCGAGATTATGGGTGACCGTCTTCCATGCTCAGTCTCAGTGTGTGCATCACTCATGTAGTCAACATCTGTGTGCATGTGTACTGTTTACTATAACGTTGTGACCACGTGTGTGTGCAGAAAGAAAAAAAAAAGCATAAAGCTTAAGAAAAAGGTTAAAAGAATCTGTTTAACGACAATGCAATGTCACATTTCTACGAAATCCTCAAAAGGTGGAAAAAGCAAGTGTCATTGGAAGGAAGTTTCCCGACAGAGCAGTGTTTCTGTTTGTACAAGTTGCGTGTAAAAGTTGGCCACAGTAGCCCCCTTCCTCCTCCTCTCCACTCTCATCCTACAGCTCACATAACAGCTGTCGATTATATGAGTCGATTGAGCAGGTCTGGTCTGGTGTGTAATGTCTGATGGAGCTGCACACGTACTCTTGCACAAATCAAATTTCCAACAACCATTTATCAAACAGAACAGCCATTTCGGATTGTTACACTTGTTTGGTTCAGGTCCAGCTAGGGCTGAAATGATTCCTCGAGTAAATCAAGTAATTCAATTACAAAAAATGATCGAGGCAAAATCTTCTGCATCGAAGCTTCGTTTAATTAATTTTAAAAGCTTGCGTTATGTTTTTGAGCAATTATTTGTTGACAGCACGCTTTTGACACAGCACGCTTCCGGATACAAGCCGCCAGTAAACACCAACGAAGAAGAAGCGCTTAAGTCACCTACAAAGCGGAAGGAGACGCAAACAGTTAGCTGTGTATTGATTTGAGGGAGCGTTTTGTTGCGGGCTGTAAAATGGAAGGGAGCGAGAAAATTATCAGCGAGGCCAAGAGAAGAAGAAAGCAAGAGAAAATGACATAAATTGTCAGTAAAGGCTTATGTTAGGTCTGAGATGTAGATTTTGAAACTTTTAGTTCTGAAAGTTTAGTTGCACAACTTAGTGTTTTTGTATAATTATTTATTGTAATGTGTGCCTTAGTTTTTTTGTTTCTTAAAGTAATTTGAAATACCTTTTTTTTCTTTTGCATCCGAGAAAAGGCTTTAAAATAAGAATGTTTGCTGCTGTAATATGGAATGATATCCCGAACATTTTTCAAAAAGAATTGCAAATTGCATTTGCAATTTGTTTTCCATATGTGAACGCATAAAGTGTGACATAATTCAAATGCAAGTGCAAAGTTTGCATTACCGTTTGCTTTTTCGCCTTCGCGAGCGCACACTGACTGTCAATTTCAAACGAAAAAGCAAAGTCAATTTCCCATTGCATTTCCCATGTCTTACAGGTCATGAGCCTGTCATATTTAAATAGCAAAATCAATTAGCACATCTGCTTTTTCACTTTCTCTGTGTCGCGCATGTAGCCTGCAAAAACTCAAACGCAATCACTAATCCATTTGCAATTGCATTTTCAACGCGTTACACAGAAACCTGTCAATCAGCGTCAGGGACGGGTCTATACTGTGGGGCGTGATTGTATGGGGAGAGACGTCACTCGCAGTTGCCGACCAAGAGGGGGAAATTTGAGCAATGGAGGTGAACCGTGGTAAAGTCCACAAAATCTTAATCAAATATATTAGGACATCACAATAAAAAATCCACATTATTATTATCGAATATATTATATTTTATTATCAAATATATTATTACTATTATAATTAACCCTAGGCACGTGACAAATTAATACACGAAAATTAGGACACAAATTCTCATATAATGTTTATTTTGTGGTACATTTATTTATCGTGTAATTTTTTTCGTGAAAAATTACACGAAACGATGTTTATTATGAATAACCAATATAAAAATATACATGAATTAAATATATAATTTATATATTTTTTCTCTATACAACATGTCTTTTTTATATTGCTTATTTTATAATCAAATTCGTTTGGTGCAATTTGTAAATCATAAACCTATGAGTTTATGTTCTAATATAATATTTGATAGAGATTATGTAGGGGGGCAATCTGTGGCAGGGAGGCATTTTAGCGCATAACACCCGGTGGTTTATAGCGATGGAGTCACTAAGGGACCGTCTAAAAAGTGCATGACCAAAACCCAACCGTTTGTTGGGTACAGATAAATGACAGTCGGGGTGTTTTTTTTATTATATAAAAAAAAAGAACAAAATTGTACTGTACTATAATCCACTCTATCCTTGCTAATAACTACAACCATTCCCTTTGCAATATTCAGTTTAATACTGTTTTTTTAAAATACATTTTTACAACAAACAAAAAACTATTTTCAAAAACTTTCATTATTACACATGTAAAACCAGTAGTAGTCCACTCTATCACTGCTAATAACTACAACCTTTTTCTCATTCATTTTGATTTCATTTTGCAATCTATTTTTTACAAAAAATTAATTTAAAAAATATACAACGAAATTAATATCAAACTGAATATTGCAAAGGGAAGGGTTGTACTTATTAGCAAGGATAGAGTGCATTATAGTACAGTTGGTTTTACATTTGAAATTTCTATAGCAAAAATGTCATTGAATTTTGTTGATTTGTCATTTTATAATACAACTTATAATAGACTGTACCAAAGTGCATTCATTTTCATACATATCTTTACAATTATTATTATTATTTTAATAATAAAAACACCCCAACTCTCATTTAACAAATTATCTGTTTCATTGTCACAAGTATTGTCTGTGTAATCATTTATTTTTAAATGTACATTAAAGTAATTATTAATAAATTAAACAAACAAACAAATAATCCATACTGTAGCCTAACAGTGTACTATGTTTGATGTCCTGTGAGGTATTTCTCTGTAATCTTGTGTATTGTTCTGTAAACAAACGGTAGGGTCTTGGTCACGCACATTTTAGACGGTCCCTTAGTGACTCCATCGCTATAAAGCGCCGTTAAACCGCGTTTCTGATAGATTTAGCTCCAGCAGGCTGTAACAGGATAAGATCAAAAAAATATATTTATTTTTAACACCGTCTCTGTCCACTCCATAGTAGGAAAATATGCGATTTTCCATTTGTGGAATAAATAGATAAACAGATAAACAGATGAGATAATCTCGGTTCACCTCCATTACTCAAATTTCCCCCTCTTGGACGGCGACTGTGAGTGACGTAACTCCCCATACAATCACGCCCCCCAGTATAGACCCGCCCCTGACGCTGATTGACAGGTCTCCGTGTAACGTGTTGGAAATGCAATTGCAAATGGATTAGCGATTGCGTTTGAGTTTTGGCAGGTTACATGCGCGACGCAGAGAAAGTGAAAAAGCAGACATGCTAACTGATTTTGCTATTTAAATATGACAGGCTCATGACCTGTAAGACATGGGAAATGCAATGGGAAATGGACTTTGCTTTTTCATTTGAAATTTGGCAGTCAGTGTGCGCTCGCGAAGGCAAAAAAGCAAACAGTAATGCAAACTTTGCACTTGCATTTGAATTGTCACACTTTATGCGTCCACATATGGAAAACGCAATTGCAAATGCAATTTGCAATTCCTTTTGAAAAATGTCCGGGTTATCATTCCATACTGTAATGCACTTAATTAATACCCCTATCTCACCTACGCGGTATTGCGCGGTGGACAGAAGTACGGTTCTTTATGATTCACTGCAAGTTTTGGCGCTGCGATTACGTTTCCATCTTTCTGCGCGAAAGATTTTATATGTTTAAGCCGCCTTAAAAACATGTTTCATTTTTTTGGCGGACCTTGCAGAACTTATGCCTAACACCGCATCTCACTGCGAGTCAAACCGCATAGGTGAGATAGTGGTATAAGCTATTTCTTGTATTGTGAATAATGACAATGTTTATTTTTGATAAAATGCTGGATGCATTTAAAAAATAAAAGTAGATTTTTCTAAAAAGAAAACCAATTAATCTTTGTTTCTCTTATATATTTTACATTGCTGTTTAATAAAGCAAAAGTGCATTTTATCCGATTACTTTTTTAGAAGAATACTCGATTACTGAAATATTCAATAGCAACAGCCCTAGTTCCAGCATGGTAAACTGCTAACTCTTTAGTATTCCACTGTGGGCAAGTGCTAAATCTTTCTGGGAAAGAAAATCAGCATGTTACCTGAAGCTTAT
The DNA here is from genome assembly GCA_030347435.1 of Clarias fuscus. Lineage (NCBI taxonomy): Eukaryota > Metazoa > Chordata > Actinopteri > Siluriformes > Clariidae > Clarias > Clarias fuscus. The sequence goes on from CM059205.1 coordinate 15,878,024, forward strand.
TATCATCTGGTAGCAAACAAATGCTCTAAAATGTCCTGGTGTGTGCAAAAAAAAAAAAAAAAAAAAAAGCTTAAAGCTTAAGAAAAAGGTTAAAAGAATCTGTTTAACGACAATGCAATGTCACATTTCTACGAAATCCTCAAAAGGTGGAAAAAGCAAGTGTCATTAGAGAGGTTCCTTGTTAAAGAAGTTTCCCGACAGAGCAGTGTTTCTGTTTGTACATGCACATGAGTGTGCGTGGGTGTAAAAGTTGGCCACAGTAGCCCCCTTCCTCTTCCTCTCTACTCTCATCCTACTTCAGCCACAATTCTTTTCAAAGGTAAAGTGCAGGTTAATTTGTTTTATTTACTTTTTATTTTGTATAAATTATTTTAATATAAATATTTTGGGTTGTACAACAAATCATCAGTTTTCATTATTTCTTATGAGGGAAATTGACTTTGATATACGAGTGCTTGGATATACAATCACACTCCTGGAATGAATTATGTTCGCAATCCAAGGTTCCACTGTAATTTAATTGACCAACAAAATATTGACTAAATTACAATTGCACAGCTCCAATTGATACTATATCATTTTTGTAATGGTTTTGGAAATGGATACAAATTCAAGTAGTCTTCAAAATATTCTCTCAAAGTATCACGTTAAACAGTCCAGGTTGGATGATTTCTTTCTTCTATACCTTCACATTTACAATGTCCCGATATACCTATTTTTTTGTCTATTATATCAGAATAAAATGAAAAAAAAAAAAATTAAGAGGTTTGAGATAACATGTGAGATGTTTGTGTAAGGAGGACGCACACCTACCCTTAGAGCAGCAATATCAGACGGAAAGCCATGGATGATCAGCACCATCTCCCTGCAGTCATTCACAGAACAGCAGCATTTCAGTACATTGAGAATTCTTCAAAATATACTTGAGTTTATTACATATATCTAGCTCATACCTATATTTATTAGTGATTGTATGATACACCTACCATATAATTACAAGGCAAATTCTATCTGATCAGTGGTTCCTTTCCCTTTTATGGATGGTGTAGAAAAGGCTAATAAACTGTGCATAGTAACCAAATGCAGTAAATACAGTAATGTAGACATTCTGTAACATCTACACTAGTGACTTCTCAAAAGTAACTCTAACTCCTTTCTGTGCAGACTGTACGGCACTTTATATGGCTTTCCAGCTCACGTGACAGCTGTCGATTATATGAGTCGATTGAGCAGGTCTGGTCTGGTGTGTAATGCCTGATGGAGCTGCACATATACTCTTGCGCAAATCAGATTTCCAACCATTTACCAAACAGAATAGCCATTTCGGATTGTATCACTTGTTTTGTTTAGTTCCAGCATGGTAAACTCTTTAGTGTTCCATGTTACCTGAAGCTTATCATCATCTGGTAGCAAACAAACGCTCTAAAATGTCCTGGTGGATGGCTGTGTGACTTTGGACTTGATAAAACACAGTGGACCTATGCCAGCAAATGACATTTAACATCCTTAATCATCACTGACTGTGAAACCTTCAGGCTTTCTCCAGAATTGGGGAACTTTGGACCACTAAGCAACGGTCCAGATCTTTTTCTCTTTAGCCCAGGCAAGACGCTTCTGATGTGGTCTATGTTTCAGAAGTGGCTTGATACTAGAAATGCAACAGTCGTAGCCCACTTCCAGATGACATCAATGCATGGTGGCTCTTGATGCATGGACTCCAATCTTACTCCACTCCTCATGAATCTCTCCTAAGTTCTTCAGTCAGCTTTGCTTGACAATTTGATTAAGGCTGCAGTCATCCCTGCTGCTTGTGCACCTTTTCCAACCACACTTTTGCCTTCCATTCAACTTTCAGGAATATGCTTCTATACAGCACCTTTGGTGGTTTACCCTGATTGTGGAGGGTGTTGATGGTGATCTTCTAGACAACTGTAAAGTCAGTAGTCTTCCCCATGCATGTACTGAACTAGAGGGATACACAGTATTTATACCACCCCTGGCAAAAAGTATGGAATCACCCCTCTCAGAAGATGTTCATTCAAATGTTTAATTGTGTAGAAAAAAACAAGCACATATATGCCACAAAACTATTTTCATTCAACAATCCAACCTTGTGGCTGTATAAAACACTTTCTTAAAAAAACAAAGAAAGATAACAATAGTCAATGACAACTGTTTTTATAGATCAAACAGAGGAAAAAAATATGAAATCTTACACAACTGAGGAAAATTATACCGAATCACCATGCACTTTACATTTCTAAAACAAACCTGTATCTGATTACAACTGCTAATTAGTCTGCAGTTAAAAAAAGAGTGCTTGCACACATCAGTAATGTGTTGAACCTAGATGATTGACATAACTCATGGCTCCAACACGAGAGATGTCAGTTGAAACAAAGGAGAGGATTATCAAACTTCTTGAAGAACGTAAATCTTCATGGAATGTTGCAAAAGATGTTGATTGTTCACAGTCAGCTGTGTCTAAAATCTGGACCAAGTACAAATCAAATGGAAAGGTTGTAAAAGGGAAGCGTACTGGTAGACCAAGAAAGACATCAAAGCGCCAAGACAGAAAACTTAAAGCAATATGCCTTGAAAACAGAAAATGCACAACAAAACAAATGTTGCCTAAAAGAAATGGGATTTACATACAGAAAAGCCAAACGAAAACCATCATTAACATCTAAAGAGAAAAAAAAACAAGGTTTCAGTGGGCTAAAGAAAGACAATCTTGGACTGCGGATGACTGAATGAGAGTTATATTCAGTGATGAATCACGAATCTGCATTGGGCAGGGTGATGATGCTGGAACTTTTGTTTGGTGCCGTTCCAATGAAATCTATAAAGACAACTGCCTTTAGTTGTACAGGAGACATAACAGTTATTACATCTTCTATAAATGCACAAGTTTATGTTGAGATTTTGGACACTTTTCTTATTCCATCAATTGAAAGGATGTTTGGTGATGGTAGCATCATTTTTCAGGATGATAATGCATCGTGCCATAGGGCAAAATCTGTGAAAGCATTCCTACAGGAAAGACATATAATGTCAATGGCATGGCCTGCAAATAGTCCAGACCTCAACCCAATTGAAAATCTATGGTGTAAATGAAAGAAAATGGTCCACGACAAGGCTCCAACCTGCAATGTGCAAAGCTGATCTGGCAACTGCAATAAGACAAGTATAAAAAGTATACTGTTTGTCATTAGTTAAATCCATGCCTCAGAGAATTCAAGCTGTTATAAAAGCCAACAAAGTACTAGTCATTATTTAGTGATTATTTAGTGATTCCATATATAATTTTCCTCAGATTTGTGTGATTCCGTATTTTTCCCCTCTGTTTTATCTGTTTGAACAGTTGTCATACTATTGTTCTTTCTTTTTTTTTTTTAAGTGTTTTATAAGCCACCAAGGTTGGATTGTTGAATCAAAATAGTTTTGTGGCATGTGTGTGCTTGTTTTTTTCTCTACACAATTAAACATTTGAATGAACATCTTCTGAGAGGGGTGATTCCATACTTTTTTGCCAGGAGTTGTATGTTTAAGCATAACCTGGTGACTAGTTGCTCATTACCAGGGTCCTCTCCCGCTGGTCTTCTTGGCTCCCCCTTTGTGTTTCCCGCCGTTGTGTTGTCCGATCCTCCGCTCAGGGTTCACAGTGAAGCCGATGTAAATGCGCCCCTTAAATTTGGGGTTGGTGCAGTACAGCATATACACCCCATAAAAGCTCTCCACCTCTACAACCATTTTAATACCCGAACATGGGCAAATTCGTTAAATTAAAATAAACCAGCAAGCCGCGAATGTCACAGGTTTCCATAGCAACACTATAACCTTATCATAGCGGCACAGCTACAAAATAACGGTGAGTATGAAATCATTTTAAGAATCGCAAAACAAACATTTATTTTATTTGCTGACGTATAGCTACAATTACAATTGAATTAAAGGTTTGTATTAACTAATTTCCGCCCTGTCCGCGTTACCACTTCATTAGGAAACAGACATTTAGTTTGAAAACAATTTTCAACCTTATTAGTACATCTCAAATATCGCCTGATAAATATTATACAAAAATGATAGGGACTTAAAATATTAAATGCATAATTTCTGCTTTAACTAAATCACAACTATAGTCATAACAAATGAGTGTAAAACTCAATGTGTTAATTTTTACTTAATTTTACGTCATTTTGTTTTGTTTTGTTTTTACATTGGGCAAATACGTACACTTCTATAGCTTTAAAGGACCGCCGGTGTAGTTGGTGTAGAAATAAAGGCATCTGATTGGCCTGTGAAAAGCTGAATGGGCGGAGTCACGTAGTGTTTCAAATCACATTTTAGGCTTATAAAGCTTCGCTATATCTAGCGTAGAGAACACTACGTCATACCCTACGTAGTGCTCTTACACGGGGATCAGAGATGCGTTTAGAATTCGGCCTACGCTTGTTTTCGAAAGTTTCACACTCTTCTGCGATTGTTCCTGCCCCCTTCAGTCAGCCTTTAGTGAAGCGGAAGCCTTTTTCTATTTAATATATTCCATTTACCCTTTAATTTCAGACACTATTTTAAGGAGCCATGGCAATTACCACGGATCATATTCGGGAAAAACTGATAGCAGAAATTGGTGCAGTACACGTGGTATGTTGTGTGTTCAGATGAGAGATGATAGCGGGATAGTCACCTCCTTAAGTCACTATCACTGCAGCAATGATGTAGCACTGCACGTGCAGGGGTGCTGTGTGTTTAAATAACCTGGGTTCTGTTTCAGGAAGTCGAAGACACTTCTCCCAATAGATGCGCTGCAAGTTTTAAGGTGCTTGTAGTGTCACCTCAGTTCGAAGGAAAGCCACTGTTGCAGAGACACAGGTAAAACATGCATGCTGCTGGGAACATTTTCCCCCCTTATGTATAGCAAATGACACAGTAGAATAATTAAGTGTGTGCACAAGACATTTAAAAATACTTCACCATGGAGTACTTAAATAATCTGTGATTAGTTATTATCCTTACACAGCTGGAACACAGGTACCATGGTGGCTTAATGGTTAGCATTGTTGCCTTGCACCTCCAGGGTCCGGGTTCAATTTGTCTGTGTGTATGGAGTTTGTATGTTCTCTCCATGCTTGGTAGGTTTCCTCCAGGTACTCCAGTTTCCTCCCACAATTCAGATGCACAATGCTGATTAGGCTAATTGGTGTTCCCAAGTTGCCAATAGTGTGTGAATGAGTGTGTGTGCACTGCAATAAATTTTCACCCTGTTCACGGTGTTCCCATGCCTCATGAACCGAGTCTCCTGGGATAGGCTCCAATGCCCCACCATGACCCTGTATACAGGATAAAGCGGTATAGATCATGTATGAATGAGTGAGTGTACTCGAACATCTTGCATCTTACATTTATGACATTTGGTTAATACTCTTATTCAGAGCGACTTGCATTTTATCTCATTGTTAAGTCTCAAGGTTAAGGGTTTTGCTCAAGAGCTCAACTGTGGCAACTAGGGCTGCAACTAACGATTATTTTGATAATCGGTTAGTTGGGCGATTATTTTTTCGATTAATCGGATAAAAACTAAATGCTTCTTTAATTTGATGTTTTGCTTATAACTTATATAAAACCATAAATCAGGGTATTAGTTATGTATAAAACTAAACTTTAAAAAAAATGCAAAAGCCACATATAGAGTTTAATGATCTTTAAACTCTAAATTAAAGACAAAGTTTGTTTTTGAACAGTAAAACTCCTCTAAATATCCAAAATATAAATAAATAAATAAATAAACAAAACAATTGTTGTACTCCTATTATATTGGCTGGCATCTGTTATAGTGGCTGGTTGTTGTCCAGTGCATGGGGGATTTATTTTTTGAATGAACTGCCTTGTGCTGACTTGTCTCTTTCTAAAAAAAAAAATTAAAATAAATAAATAACAAACAACATTTGAGTACGCAAAATACAATTTTTTTTTTTTTTTTACAATAATTGCAGATCTTGCCAGCTGATAGAGAAGGAACAGCCAATCAGAAGTAGTGTGTGGAAGTCTGTGATTGGCTGGTTTTGTTGCAGTTTTGTAACACTGGACAAAGTTGAGCGAGCGTACAGGTAGAGTCGAGCGCGCACAAATGTTGCTTGCGCATGAAGGCAGTCAAGCGCGCCCAGAATCGAGAAGTCGCGCGTGCGCGGAGAACATGTTGAGCGAGCAGGGGAGACACTGCACGCGCAGAATCGAGCTGTTGAGCGCGCATAGAATGTTTTTGTTTGCTCTCAAAATGTCGAACCGCGCGCTCAGAATTGTGGCAGGAATATAACGCCATAGGCGCGCGCTTTTCCCTGCAGACGCTTCTGTAACCTCCATTGCGCGAGCGGCTGTGGATCTGTGTGTATCTTTGTGTATTTGGGCATCTTGTGGTCGCGCTCCTCAGTAACGTGAGCAGTCCAACTAATCGATAACGGCATTCGTTGACAACGAATTTCATTATCGATAATTATCGATTATCTAGGGTTGAATCCCAAATAGTGTTAAATTCTAGTGCATTATGTGGGATATACAATCCATTGATTAAGGATTGGAGAGCTATTTGGGATTCAGTATTTGTAGCCATATATGCAACAGCACAGATGGTTCAGAGGCAATTCAGAATGACACGGAAGCAATTAATAAGTAGAGGTTTTTAATGTTTATGCTTTTTTTTTCTTCTTCCTGAAAGTGCTTCTGTGACTGGTTTTAAACGTGATTTTCATCAGGAGGCTGTGCTCTCAGACATGTACTGTATGTTAGACCGTACGGACATTTGTACATTATTCCATACATGTGGAACGCGGATTGACACCGGCCATTATCACCACACGTAAAAAGCCTGTAGCTGTCGGGGGTACTCAGTGGTTAAGGCATTCGACTACGGTTCAGAAAGTCACAGGTTCAAATCTCACGACAGCCAAGTTGTTCCTGTTCGGCCCTTGAGCAAGGCCCTATAATTATAACTCAACTGCTCAGATGGATAATGAAGTACAAATGTAAGTCGCTCTGGATAAGGTTGTCTGCTTAATGCCTAAATGTAAACGCCTCTCGTCCAATCAGATCGCTCAGCTGAAACCAACTGTTGTACAATGAAATTTAATTTGTGATCATTGTCACAAAAAACTGTTACAGAAATCCAGATGTACATTTTATATTTAGATTCCTAATTAGTAAACTACAGGGACTTGTAAACTCCCTAAGGAACGAACTCAAAGAAGACTCAAAAGAAAACATCTCCTGGGTGACACCAGAAAGTGATTATAACTCCTTACTCCTCCACAAATCTAAAGTCAAACAGTACTTTCAAAGTGTTTCAAAAGGATGTTTAGTCTGAGCATCGTAGTATTTATGATTACAGCTGCAGATATTCTGTACTAGTCTACAGGATGTAGCTTAGATCTACTGAAGCAGGTGTGTGATTCGGAAGTAAAGTGTTTTTGAGAAGTGCAAACCTGCAGGGTATCCATGCGGGACCCTCTATAGCAACAGGAAGTGAGTCACAGAAACATACTATTCTAATAGCCGTTCACTTTCCCAGCTCATTAATAGCAGATTACGCAAGGATAATGATGTTAAGGGCTAAAATCTTCTTTAGAGATCCTTAGGTGCTCATTAAGGCTGAATTACATCCTACTGTATGGAGATTTTTAGGAGTTATTTATAAATAAACAGCTTAAATGACCCATGTACATGTTATTTTTGTGTTCTGTATTTCCAGAATGGTGAATACTTGCCTCACTACTGAGCTGAAGGAGATCCATGCATTTGAGCAGAAGACGTTAACACCAGAACAGTGGGAAAAGCAGAAACAGCAGTGATGTCCTGTAGATACATATCCAGTGTTTGGCACTTCCAATACTAACATTTGTTTGATGTTTGGTTCTGCAATATTAGAAACAAGAAATAAATCTCAACTTATCGTTTTAATTGGCATTATTAATTCATTATTTAATTAATTTTCTGTACCCATTTTATCCTGGTGGATCTGGAGTCTAACCTCTCACCCAGTCTGGGATGCTTGTCTACTACAGGGCACCATGCGCACACACACACACACACACACACAAAACTTACTGTATATACACCTACGGGCAACTTAAAGTCACTAGAGTTACTGTTTTTGGAGTTTACCTGCCTAAGACGAAGAAAACCCCAGGGAAATTTCCAGAGTATGGATTATGGCTCTGGTTGGACAGCAATTGTTTGTTGGTGTGGCATAACCCACCAAGAAATGTGTCTGATGGAAGCGATATCCAGTGCATCAGGGGATTACAGTTACTGCTGTCAAAGTATAAAACATAAAAACGCAACCACCGTCTGATTGTATTTCACTCTAGAGATGACTGATGACATACGGGACATGCACTGAAGGTTTTGTGGTTTTCTTTCTGTCACTCATGAGAGGCAGTTTGCGTATTGTATTTCACAAATAATTGAATAAATGAAATTGGAACGGCACAGTGAAAGAAGAATGGTTTTTGATGATTGTTAATATTTACCTTTGACCCACAATCAGCATTTAATTCTTAATAAGCAAGACGCTGTTGAGTGTGTTTCACTGATGAGAAAGATAAAACGATGAAAGAGCAATGCAGTGAAGAGTCTGTCTTTCGGGTGTCACACATCGTCCTCACGTCAAAAATGAAACGCAAATGTGGTGCATTCACAGTGAGTTTCCGCTTAAGTGTTATTGTCTTTTGATCTGGCACAGAATCATTTATAGATGCAAGCCAAATTGCAACTGCAGTCAACACATTCACATCAACCACCCTTCTAGGGAATCTACAGTGCATATGCCTCATTGATCACCTTTTAGGAAGATCTGTTTAGACTGAAATGAAGAAAGTATTCCGATCTATTGCATTACATCTTAAAATGTGGTGCATAATGAACCAGTGTAGTCAAAATCATTTTTTGAAATGGTAAGGTAAGCCCGGATGCACCTCACTCCCCATAATGGAGCTATTTTCCATTAGTTATTCAGGCAGTTTGTGTCGCAGCAGCATTTACACCTAACACAACGCATCATAATTGGGAAGTCACATAACAGTTATTGATGATGATACTTGCGTTCCGTTTCATTAGAATATAATCGATCTTGCGTTCTCGTCAAGTGAAGAAGCGTCTCAAATCTTTTGTTGTCTCGTACCCATTCTCATTTTGCCTCAGTGTCTAAATGGATTCAATTGCTGGACTGTCACAATGAGTCAAATGTCTCTTAATGACCTCACAGCATGAGAGAAAAGGAGAGTTGGGTTATTTGCAGAGAGTCTATATGAAAGAGTATGTGTCAACTGATAACATTTTAATGAGTCATGAAGTCTGTTCATGTGGAAAATCACATCTAGAGGGTGAAGGACAAGAGACAGATTAACTGTTTCTCTCTCTCATTCTGTGGTGTGTATGTCCAGCTGTCACCCCTTCATTACAAAAATAATATGCAAACAACGTAGAAAGCTATTTATCTATTAATGTCTCGGAAAACTCAATCTCAATTATTCCACACTTTCCCAAGAGTCGCTGTATGAAAAAAAAAATGATTTACCTCAAAATTTCTGGAAATAGATATACCGCATCTTGGAATGAATCTCATGAAATTTGCTTAATGTTCATTTTGCCCTCAAGCTCGATCATTAAAAAGACATAAAAGCATTGTGGTGAGTAGCAGAATACTTTTCATTTATAACCCATTAACACAACCTTCAGCAGCTTTGCCTCATCCATACATTGTTAAAAAAACATCAATTGTAAAAAAAAAAAAAAAAAAAAAAATGCAATTTCAGATGTGACTTTGGTTGGTCTAATATTACATGCAACTATAGATATGGGTCTACTTTTAATGACATAAACATCATTAACTGGATTCCCCAAACATGAATAATAGTCCTTAATCATAGTGCGTCATTGATCATATCCATCCATTATCTGTACCACTTATCCTGTGTTGGGTCACCGGGGGCCTGGAAACTATCCATGGATCTTGGGGCACAAGGTGGGCTGCCATCTGAATTGGTTGTTAGCTTTTCGCTGGGCACAAGCACATACACACCCAATGGGCAATTTGAAACACCAATTAATGTATTTGGACAAATAGCCAGTGAATCAGCCATCTCAACCATCACTCGAGAAAAGGTGATGCAAGTTACAAATGCAGCAGATAACTATATGCAAAATCATAATTACGGCAACATTAACTGAATAGCCTTTACAGAAAAAAGAAATTCAATTCACAATCAATTTTATGCATCTGCACTTTAGTCGCTCCATATATTATACATGACATCTGTTTTCCATGTATTGCAATTGCTTTCCATTTAATGAAAACATTTTTACATGATTATATGTAATTTTTACTTTTAAAGCAATCTTACCTGTGGCTCTTTCCCAAATGATGCATTGATTAGTTACAGGTATATCCTATATTTTCACAAAATTAATTTATCTTCAGATTTTTTTTTTCACCTGACATCGTTTAATATTTTAAATGTGTTTTTTCTCACTTCAATTACTTTATGTATGTGATCATATACTGTCATGTGATTACTTAACATGTAGTTTCAGTGCATAACATTGAAGTGCATTGAACTTTTTCTCGCAATCACATATTATTGAAATATAGACCGGAAATGTATATAATTTTTTTAATTTAAATAATGTTTTCCTGCATTTAAAAATGAATAATTATTTTTTGTTATTATAGTAGCTTAATAACTAACCTGTTCTTACGCTGACATTTTCACAGCTAAGGTTCATAGAGGGAGAGAGAGAGAGAGAGAGACAGTAAATCAGGATCAGAAACATTCTATTTATTTAAAGGAAAAAAAAACTTCTTTTTCTTATAATATAATCATTTAAATCATCTGCTGCCTAGCCCTTATAGAAAGCTCTTTTTTTGTCAGGTAGCCACTAAGATGCCTAAGCAAAAGTCACGTGGTCATAATAACAACTCATGACATACTGTGAACATCAGTATAGTACAGTTACTGCACAAAACATATTATTTGACATGTACAGTATTATGCAACAGTCTTAGGCGCATTGCAAAATAACTTCTTTAGAGCAAGGATGCCTCGAAAAATAAGTTTATACATTTAAAACATACTACAAAAAGCAGTTAGCAATAATTAATGAAACAAAGGCAATAATTTGTGTGATGACCCAATTGCTTAATTTATAGTCTCAGGTACAATTGCAGGTGCAGTTTTATCAGGAAATTAGCTGCATACTTTTACTGAACATCCTGCAGAACCAGCTACAGTCCTTCTGAGGACTTTGTCGCACCTACTTCATTTTTCAAGCATGCAAAACCCAGAAGCATTTGTTTGTTTATTTATTTATTTATTTAGGAAAAGTGGTATTTTGCATAATATGCTATTTTCTTTTCTGATCTACAGATATATTCCAGTAAGATTACTTTTCTTTGCTGGAAGCTGGAATACTAATGTTTGGAAATCAGAAAGGTTTTTTTTTTTTTTTTACTGACTCAATAATGAAGTCATAAAATAAACCTAACATTTGTACCAAAAAAAAAAAAGAAGACTTTTGCATAGTACTATATAATCAGCTACACTAAGCATATGAATAAGCACCCTTAAAACACCAGAGTGCTAGTTGCTAAAGCTGTTACTTATGCAGTGCCACACATATAGGGTGGTTCATGTGTGAATTAATTACATGCGCTATATTGCATCACTCATTCCTGAATTATTCATGACTTTCACACAGTAGAACCTCAGAGATGTAGATAAGAGCTGTAGAACGAGTGCACACAGATGTGTGTGTTGGGGGTGTCGTTTGCTATTAAACTCTTGAGCTTAGTACCAGCTGTTCTTGTGTGTCTGTTTCAGCAGGGGGTAATTTTCACACTTTAATGCTACACAGAGGAGAGACAGACAAATACTGCTACAGCTCATCCATATTGTCTGTTTCTACAAAAAATTATCTATCGATCTATCTATCTATCTAACCATACATCCATCCATCCAGTGCTGTGAAAATGTTATTGCCCTCTTCCTTATTTTATATGTCCTAACATAAATCCGATTGAGATCCTGTTTAACAGCCTGTTCATGCTCAAAATCCCTATAATGTGGTTAAATTAAGACAATTCTGCAAAGAAATGTGGCCCTAAATTCCTCCACAGCGATATGAAAGATTCATTGCCAGTTAGGGGCAATTACTTTTTCACACACGCCCAGGTAGTTTTGAAGAGATTTTTTTCCCTTAATAAATGAAATCATCATTTAGAAACCTACTATTTTTATGTAATGTTAAAATTAATTTGACGATCAAAATCTTTTAAATGTGACAGTTATGCAAAAAGAAATATCAGGAATATATCAGCAAATACAAACTGTCTCACTTACTCACTCACTCATCTTCTATACCGCGTAATCCTGTATTCAGGGTCACGGTGGGCCTGGAGCCCTATCCCAGGAGACTTAGGGCAAGAGGCGGGGTACACCCTGGACAGGGTGCCAATCCATCACAGGGCATACACACATACACATACTCATACACTCATTCACACACTATGGGCAATTTGGGAATGCCAGTTAACCTAACCTACATATCTTTGGACTGTGGGAGGAAACCGGCGTACCCGGAGGAAACCCACCAAGCACGGGGAGAACATGCAAACTCCATGCACACAGAGACGGGAATCGAACCCTGGAGGTGCAAGGCGACAGTGCTAACCACTACACCACCGTGCCGCCACCTGTCTGTTTCTCTATCTAAATCAATTGCAAAAAACATGAATAAATGAATGAATAAATTACATGATAAAGTAACAGTTTTCAAATCCAGGAGGCATCTACTTTAGGGCTCACTAGAAAAGTGTGTACATTGATGTGACACCATCACATCTACTAATAGACCCTCATTTGCCATATTCGCCCAACAACTATCCAATTAAATGAAATATAAATTAAATCTTGCCTTTAGTTCGATTAAAATGTAATAAAAACCCCACCAAGACTCAACCTGCATGATGTAATTTCACAGATCAGCCATATCATTAAAACCCCCTGCCTTCTATTATTTAAGTCTCCCTTGTACCCGCTCAATCAAAAGCCATGGACTCCACAAGGCCTCTGAAGTTGTGGTGTTGTATCTGACACCCGAAACTTTAGCAGCAGACCTTCAAGTTCTGGAGGTAATGTGGTGGGACCTCCATGGATCTGATTGTTTGTCTAGCAGACGCCAGATCAGATTGAGATCTGGAGGAATTTATAAGATATAAATCAACACCTTAATCCCTTTCTCATGTTTTTTAAGCTGTCCCTGTACAAAGTTTTCAGTGTGTCAGCGCACATTATCCTGCTGAATGCTGTAAAGAGGTGTACTTGGTCTTAGTCTATGTTGAGGTAGTTGGTACCTGTCAGTCCCAAAGCACTTTTGGTTCTGACAGGACCCAAAGTTTCCCATCATTCCCAAAGTTTGCCTTCTTCCCATAGTGCATCCTGGTGTCGTCTCTTCCGCAGGTACAGTAAGCGCCGAACGCCACCCACAAAATGTGAAACATGACTCATCAAACTGACTTTTCACTTGCTCTCTAATATACTGTATTCCAAACCCCTTGACAGGTGCTATTGTTATAAGATAATCAATATTTTGCTTACAAATGACACCCATCATTGCGTTGAATGTTATGGCTGATCAATCTACTGTACATTTTACATTCCGTTCGGATTAAAATAACGAAACCTTTATTCTGAATATGACCCACATTTTCACGTAAACACCAGCTAACAGATCTCTTTCTGTTTACTCATAATTAACAGCTTAGATAATAGAAGGCCTTCCCTCTGACGAGACACTGCTTTTACTGCACAGTCAGGGTGTGGCACCAAAAGATCATCTGCACGTGCAAGATTACTAGTTTAGCATACAGTTATTAGACATTAACGTTTGTTTCATTGAACTTCAGTCGTTTTTAATAGCAGATTTAGATTCAGAATGAATGAATCACAGTTAGAGAGAGTTTGCGTCAGTACATTAATTAAGCTGAGTAATTGACTTTCTGGGTAATTACAGATATTTTGACAATTTTGAAAATTGTTGCTATATTTAAAAAAAAAATCTAACATTAAAAATTTTTACATTTTTAACAAAAAAAAATAAACAGATTTTAAATATGCGTGACGTCTCACCCAAAGCAGCTTTGCAGTAAACACTGCTACAATTTCCTTCAGATTTTGGTTCATTTAAATAACTTTTATCACCGAAGAAAACGACACAAAACAATATAGAATGTGGCACAATGTGTAATTTCTGCTCATGAAGCAAAGAAAAAAAAAATCAGTATTGAGAATGTGATGTAGATCAATTATAAACATGCATGTAATATGCAGTACAGTGTGATCATGTTACATTACCGTGTCTTCTTTATATTTTTGGACAATGTATTCTGAAGATATTTTAAAATAAATAAATAAATAAATAAATAATTCTATTATTTGTCGCATACACTTTACAACAAGCTCCTTGAGCAAGAGTTAAGAGCTTTGCTCAATTGTTCGACAGTGGCAGCTTGGCAGTGCTGGGACTCAACCCCCCAACCTTCCGATCAGTAACACACAGCCATAATCATTTGAGCCACCACGGCCAAGATGTCCACACAAGGACAGTTGTCTCATAAAATTGTCCCTTTTACCAGAAATGGGACACATGTCGGTTTAGTGGACAAGGTTTTTCCTAAAACTGTTGCCATAAAGTTAGAAGAGCACAAATGTAAAATGATACAGTATTTCCCTAAAAGGCACAAACCTGTTCAATACCACTATGTCAGCGTAAAGAGGAAGAATTTTTGCATCCGTGTTCTCAGTGGACGCTGAGCAAAATTCCTTCCAACCGTAAATTTATCCTGTATATGAATCCAGCTGGGGAAAAAGCCAAACTAGCTTCTCAGTCAAGAAACATTTTCAAAGTGTGTTTCAAAATTTATTAAACAAAAGTTCAGGTTATATATCAATAATATCAATGCCCCCTGTTTTTACTATTATTCAAGTCAATTCAATTCAATACAATTCAATTTTATTCATATGTAACACTTTATACATTGGTCATTGTCGCAAAGCAGCTTTACAGAATCACACAAATGATGTGAATGAGTTTGTAAAATGTGAGGAGATATGTATAATTTATCATTTATAATTATCAGATTGTCCCTGATGAGCAAACCGAGGGCGACGGTGGCGAGGAAAAACCCTGAGAGGACAATAAGATAAAAATAGAGGAATCAAAGGCAGGGAAACAAATGGAAAGCTTACAATGCATATGCGTAAAAGATAAAACGTTATCAATTTAGTTTTCTATTTGAATAAATATACATTTTCCAAACACATCACGATTGAACTACTTATTATTATGACTACATACGTTTTATATAAATGCCATAAGGCATAATGGAAAATATTGACACTGGCCCTTTTTTTTTTTTTTTTAATCTTAATAAGGCTACGTTTGCCTCATCATGTGTTTTCATGAAGCGTCCCTACAAAACTCGGTTGAAATCTCCAGCTACTTCTTTCACTTTGCACTGTTCTCTTTCCTCATTGCAAACAAAGAAGTTTTTTTTTCATAGAGCTCAGGTGAACATGAACAGTCATATAATCACTAAATACTGGATTGTTCGTGGTTTGGGTTTAAGTACGGAACACAGGACAAAGTGTCCAATGTAAACTGCTGGGAAAACAATTCAGCAAGCAAAGCTAACAGAAGCAACTCGTTCAATTTAAACACACACAGATGTTGTACAAAAGTCCACAAATTGAGTGCACTCATGTGACTTTCCAAAACAGCTGTCTCTAAAACACACAATTGTTAACACCTTTCAATATGGAAAGACTCACACAGACGGCATTACGCCCGACAGTTGCAATGGAACAAATACTCGATTGAACTTTTCACAAACAGCCCTCGCGATTTTCCAGTTCAAATACTTAAACATGTTTATGTTTCATCAAATCTTCACTCTGAGAGGACTTCCTTAAAGAAGCTTTAAAACAAATATCATGTTGACATATGGTCATGGAGGTGGTTTTAATGATCGAGATCCTGATTTGAGATCATACTGGCCAGCTCTAAATCACACAACTTTATAATAACCAAAAAAAAAGTAAAAAATCTTATTTTCAAACACAATTCAAAACCATGTGTCTCTCTGTGGTGTGAGATTTCTGGTGGAAGCGGAGGCCGCCGCAGTTCCGGAAACGCTTCCCACACTGCGCGCACACGTACGGCTTTTCTCCCGTGTGGATACGGAAATGGCGTGTGAGAGCCCCTGAGTGGCGGAACCGTACTCCGCATACGGAACACGAGTACGGACGTTCTCCTGTGTGTATGCGCAAATGCGTCTTCAGGTTTTCCATGCGGTTGAAGTCCCGGCCACATTCGCTGCAGTGATACGGGCTACACCCTGGAGGAAACAATTGCTGTTTGACTGGTCTCCCTGCGCTTCCTGCTTTAGCCGGGCTACCTGCCCTCACTCTGTGCCGGTGACTATGATGTCTGCGCAGATCGCTCGCCCGACTGAACGAATGGCCGCAGATTTTACACTGGTGAACCCTGGTCGGGATGCTTGTCCTCATCTGGACATCATCGTTTTGAGGAGCCGGATGGACAAGATGAGTTCTGGCTACTGATTGGTAGAGAGCATCGAAGGAGACTGAAAAGCCTGGATTGCCACCACCAGGGGCGGAGATCATGTCTGGAACATCTAGAAACAAAATAAAACATGATTTCAGTTCATACATCATATCACACAGTGCAGTATAATGAGAGAATTTGAGAAAGCCTATATTGATGCTTCTGTTTCAAGTTATGCCATACGTAGGTCTCGCATAGCCTCGTACCCTACGCTGTAGACTAATGGGCAACTTCTGAGACACACTGTGATGACAAGGACTACAACAACTATGGCTGGTCCACCTGTTAGCATTGCATTTCCGGTCTCTTCTGCTATACCTCCATTTTTAAATCGAGTGGAGCGTCGTACTGACGACTTAACTCCTCTGACGTCATCTCTCGGTTCTGCATTGCAGTAATTTTAGTAATAAGAACTGTTGGTCAACATCTGTTCGCTCTAACTCCAACAAGAACATACTCGGTTTCATTTGCCATTGTTTGTAGGACACCAAAAATAAAAAAATACCTCAATAGAGAGTAGCAAAGAGACTCAGCACAGTGATACAGAAACCCCACCGCCAACTAGCAGTTCGGCGATGTAATCACAGAACAACACTGACACACCAGCACACAAGTACAGAATCACATACGTCCACGCTAGGGTTCTGTGCTCCACATATACTTGACACAGAAGCATAAATCTTTTAGTTTAACACAACTCTGTAAAACCTAGCGGTGTCCACCATGTTAAAGAGATGCTGCTGAGACAACCGCCCTGCCAGTGGATAGGTTTCATTTTTAGAGAAGGACTTTAGCAAACTTGCCTCCCCTGACCACCAGCACCCTATGCTGGTTTGGCTCTGAATCATCTCTGAACAAGATCTGCATTAACACCTCTCACCTCTATGCAAAGTCCCATTGACACATTTAGCTTGCAGGTTTTGCAATAATTCACACATCAAGCCCCCTGTATCAAGCCAATCTTGTGATGTCACAGGTGTGAATGCACTCAGTATAATAATAGATGGGATTTTCCACTCTTGAATAAAACTGATAAAGCTGCTCAGATGACTGGTAGTAACAGAAAAGTTGTGAGTTTTTTTTTCTTTTCTTTAATTAAAGTTCCCTGATAGTACTCTAGTATGGTGTCTACTATCATAAGATCATTGATAAATGTATATTTTCTATATAAAAAACAGGTTTGTTGGTAATCATAGAAAAATAGTTTCATGATAACTTTGCACTTTTAATGCAGCACACCAAACCAAAACGCAGTGAGATAACCTGGAGTAGCCTGAGGCCGGGAAACCCCATATATACATTTCTGTAAAGCTGCTTTGTGAGAATTTTCATTGCTAAAAACACTAGACAAGTAAAAATGAAATGAAACGAGGACCAAACCCAGACAACAAGCACTTACCAAGATTACAGCTGGGTCCGGCATCATCATTTTGGTCACTCTGTGGTGCCTCTGGATCAGGCCTCCAGTCTGCCAATAGTTTAGACTGAACCAGAGAAAGTCTGTCTGGCTCAAACGCTTCACCATGCTCTGAGCTGAAGCTGCAGCTTGGCATTATGTCATCGTCTTCGTCCAGATTATTCTCATCCTCCCCGTCATCTTCTCCTGAAGCATCACCCAGCTGTGGTTCGAGGTCCTCCTCTTTCTTGCAGACTGGCTGCTCAGCAGATTGTGGATTCTGGTCACCAACTATATCTTGGCCGTGCTGTGCCATCTGTTGTTTCTCTGGAATAAGAGATTCATGTGGTGGGACTGTAGAGGCAAAATGAAGGTGGGCTCGATTATTATTGAACCCATTATAGCAAAACAAACAGTCCATAAACTGTACATTAAAACACGATAAAACATACAGTATCAGTCAAGTCAAACTTTTGACTGGCACTGTAGACTGTTCACAAGGTCAGTCAATTGGACTAATTGGTGGATCAGCATGTAGCATGGTTGCCTTGGATATCCAGGGTTGGGGGCTTGATTCTCGCCTCCAGTCTGTGTGCATGTTCTTTGTGTGCTTGCTGGGTTTGCGGTGTCTAATCTTATCCAGAAAAGGCCAGTGTGGGTGCAGGCTTGCTTTCATTCCAGCCAAGTAGATGTCACACCTTTATTGAGGTACATTGAAAGCCAAGAACGACTAATTAAACAGGTGGAATCAGGCGTGGCTTCTGCTTAGTTGGAATGAAGGCCTGCACCCACACAGGCCCTTTCCAGAAAAGATTAGGCATCCCTGCTCAGGGCATGCTGGTTTTCTCCCACAGTTCAAAGCCGTGTGTTCGCTGACTGGCATTTTTAAATTGCGACCTGTCCAGGGTACTCCTGAGAAAAGACCCTCTACAGCAGGCATCACTAAATGGTAGACTGCAGTACGGATCCGGACCGATTGACAGTCCGATCTGGTCCCGGATGCTTTTCTGGATAATAGGAATAATTAATATATCAGTAATCTAGTGCTTTTCCCCCTGAGGTAGGCACAGCTACTGGCATCACTCAACAGAGCTGATCAACACAATGGTTTACCGTGTGCAGAAGAAACAGAAACAAAAGCGCAACCCAGCATGCCTTACTCTAAAGAAAGGAAAGTAAACTACGAAAACTGAACCTTCAAAGATGAACGGACAGATCAATATATGTTTATTCTTCCTACGGAAAGTTTAAAAACAGTTTATCTAATATGCTCTGAAACAAAAAGCAGCAACGTGAAGAGCCACTATACGAGACAAAACACACTATATGAGCACACACACACACACACACACACACACACACACACACACACATATCCGCAGCAGTCTGAGGTGAGGGCGTGTAAAGAAACCCCAACTTGTGACAAAGCAACCAGAATCTTTTTACATTCATTTACAGCCCAGCAGCGTGCAAATGAAGATTGATTAAAGAGTGTTGTTTGTATTTCTTAGAAATACAAGGAAATATACAAGACCTCAAAGTTCAAACTGTCCACAAGTTTAATGTAGTTACTGAAAATTGACAAATATTAAGGAAATGCTACAGAAATTTAAAAAGTTTTTTTTTTTTAATCGATTCACAATGACCGCATGAAATTCAGACCTAAGCTCATAAAAAATTGATTAACTGGACCTTATTACATTTTTATTCTGGAATACCGGATAAGCAGGTGAAAAAATATTAATAAATGAAGGTCTTGTACAAGAGTTGAAACTAACACCCTGTGGTATCCACGTGGTCATACCCTGATGCCTATAAGCTAATTGATTGATTGATTACCTGGCTTCTGATCACGGCACTGCACTAATAAGGACGCTGAGCCCAAGTCACGTGACCGAACGCTTCCATCCTCGCGGATCTCACAGAACGACTCGTCCCCTCTCTCGCCGTCATACCGGCACATCTTCTCGCTCTCCTGAGCCGTCGGCGTGTCTGCTCTCACCGCGGTCCGGCTCTCACACTTGGTCTGGCTCTCGTGTCGCTGAGAGAACTCATTATCGTCGTCGTCATCGTCATCATCATCCTCCTCCTCCTCATTCTTGTCCTCATGATCATTCCTGGCTTTCCGCACGCTGTCCAGCTCGCGCTCGGCGGACTGCAGCCGCGTCTTGAGGAACGTGTTCTCCCGCAGCGTCTCCTGCATCTGGTCGCGCACATCACCCAGCGCCTGGCTCACCAACTTGCTGACCTCCACCACCGCGATCTCCACCGCCACCTCGAAGGCTCGGTGGATGGTCGCAGCGAGCTCGTCCTGGAAAGAAAGCGACACCTCGCCGCTCACGGCCAGCGCCGACGAGGAGCGACGCGTCTGCATCTTCAGCTCGAGCAACACACGCGAGTGCGTCCGACACACTGATGCCTCGTTCCGGGATGAAAAGTCATGAACAGCTAGACACTGCGCGTCCCATCAGTGCACATAGCGTGAAGTCAGTCGCACACTGCGCTTCAAAATAAAAGTCCACCATGCGCTCAAGTAGTAAAAGACACCCAGGACTGTTTAAATCCACCTCAGGGTCTTCTGTTAATCTACGTTATCTATCTTTCTTTCTTTTCTGTCTTTCTTTCTTTTTCTTTTCTTTTCTTTTTTTACTGCGATTGCAATTACTGACAAGCTTGGAAACGGGTTCATTCATTTTTATTGGTTTTGTCCTGGAAGCATTATTTGATAGTGATATCTGTCTGTCAGAATATGCTACCCTAAATTTTTACAATATACACACACACTATGTGAACAAACGTATTGGCCCAAACCTGCAATGACATTTGTACCCAAATACATGTACTTCAATATCACAAGATTTTGCTCTCAGGAGCTGAAGAACATTTTGGAACTGTCCAACATCAGTGCCTGACCTCACAATCTCCAGTTCCAGTTCATCCCAAAGGTGATCAATGGGGTTGAGGTCAGGGCTCTGTATGGGCCAGTCACATTCTTCTACACCAAACTCATCAAATCATGCCTTTATAGTCCTTGCTTTGTGCACTGGGGCACAGTCATGTTGGAATAGAAAAATTGGCTTCCCCAAATTGTTGCCACAAAAGTTGGAAGCACAGCATTGTCCAATAGGTCTTGGTATGCTGAAGCATTAAGATTGCCCTTCACTCGGGATAAAGGACCTGATTGAAACACCTTAATTCAGTAATTGACAGGCTTGGACAAATACTCTACTTTTGTTCATGTAGTGGACAAAATTGTTGGTACCCTTCGGGCAATGAAAGAAAAACTCACAATGGTCACATAAATAACTTTAATCTGACAAAAGTAATAATTAAAAAAAAATTCTATGAATGTTAATCAATGAAAGTTAGACATTGCTTTTCAACCATGCTTCAACAGATTAATTAAAAAAATAAACTCATGGAACAGGCCTGGACAAAAATGATGGTACCCCTAGAAAATACTGAAAATAATGTGACCAAAGGGACATGTTAATTCAAGGTGTGTCCACTAATTAGCATCACAGGTGTTCACAATCTTATAATCAGTCAGTGGGCCTATATATAGGGCTCCAGGTAGTCACTGTGTTGTTTGGTGACATGGTATGTACCACACTCAACATGGACCAGAGGAAGCGAAGGAAAGAGTTGTCTCAGGAGATTCGAAAGAAAATTATAGACAAGCATGTTAAAGGTAAAGGCTATAAGACCATTTCCAAGCAGCTAGATGTTCCTGTGACTACAGTTGCACACATTATTCAGAAATTTAAGATCCACGGGACTGCAGCCAACCTCCCTGGACGTGACCGCAGGAGGAAAATTGATGACAAATCAAAGAGACGGATAATCCGAATGGTAACAAAAGAGCCCAGAAAGACTTCTAAAGAGATCCAAGGTGAACTTCATGCTCAAGGAACATCAGTGTCAGATCGCACTGTCTGTCGTTGTTTGAGCCAAAGTGGACTACATGGGAGACGACCAAGGAGGACACCATTGTTGAAAACAAATCATAAAAAAGTCAGACTGGAATATGCCAAACTACATGTTGACAAGCCACAAAGCTTCTGGGAGAATGTCCTATGGACAGATGAGACAAAAATGGAACTTTTTGCCAAGGCACATCAGCTCTAAGTTCACAGACAGAAAAATGAAGCATATCAAGAAAAGAACACTGTCCCTACTGTGAAACATGGAGGAGGCTCTGTTATGTTCTGGGGCTGCTTTGCTGCATCTGGCACAGGGTGTCGTGAATCTGTGCAGGGTACAATGAAATCTCAAGACTATCAAGGGATTCTAGAGAGAAATGTGCTGGCCAGTGTCAGAAAGCTGGGTCTCAGTCGCAGGTCATGGGTCTTGCAACAGGACAATGACCCAAAACACACAGCTAAAAACATCCAAGAATGGCTAAGAGGAAAACATTGGACTATTCTAAAGTGGCCTTCTATGAGCCCTGACCTCAATCCTATTGAGCATCTTTGGAAGGAGCTGAAACATGCTGTCTGGAAAAGGCACCCTTCAAACTGGAAACAACTGGAGCAGAAGTCTCATTGACAGTTACAGGAATCGTTTGATTGCAGTGTTTGCCTCAAAAGGTTGTGCAACAAACTGTTAAGTTAGGGGTACCATAATTTTTGTCCAGGCCTGTTCCATGAGTTCATTTTTTTTTTATAATTCCGTTGAAGCATGGTTGAAAAGCAATGTCTGACTTTCATTGGTTAACATTTCATAGAATTCTTATTTATTATTACTTTTGTCAGATTAAAGTTATTTCTGTGACCATTGTGAGTTTTTCTTTCATTGACTGAAGGGTATGTTATAATGATCTATCAAACATGCTCCACTTACTGGTATTCCATTTACTCCTATAGGATTTAGCATTTTTCAACAGGGTAACATGAATCGATAGACTCTCATGCCACAGTAGCATTTTTTGACAAGGCAGCATAATTTGGCAGAACACTGGCACAGTTTGTAATTTAACAAACACTTAAACATCTCACTGAACCTGGAAATTAGCCTCATAGTTGAATCAGCTGAGTTTGAGCAGAAAATAAATATTTAAACAGCCCTGGTTTAGACTCTTTTTAAGAAATCTATTTTCATCCATTATTTTTTTTTGTGACCGCCTTCTCCATTAGTCCATTGTGTCCAATGTATACACAGTCCATGTGTACACATGCACATTCACACTCATTCACACCTAGAGACAGGTTTTGGTAGGTAGAAGAAAAAAAGATAATCTGGAGGAAACAATCACAGCTATGAGGGGAATGTGCACAGAAACTCCAGTAACCAGGGCTTGGAATTAACCCAGGAGCTTTGAGGTGGCAACAATATCAGCTGTGTCACCATACAGCCTAAAGACTCTTTCACGCTTTACAAAGTAAAGTTCATTCTGACTATTATGCCATAAATTTTCATAGAATAAAACATGTATGAATATGTTGGCACACAGGAACATAGTACACTCTGCAGTTTGCTCTATATTTGGAACATAGTCAGCATTTAGTCTAGAGAAGAGATAATTAGTAATTCAAGGTCATAATGATTAGTCAAACCTTTTTTACAAGGGGGAGTCAAAAATTATTAAAACATCTCTTATACACACCATCTTATCAGCACTTTCCATTTAAAGCTACTGTCTCCCCAGGTGTAAATGTGTTACATCAGTTCATTTGTACCTGCAGTGTGGTATTTTGTGGTCTGAGTTTGTACCTGTAACCATTATGTATTGAAGACTTTGTGCGCTGTATGAAGAAAGTGCTTGAATATCTGCAATTTGGACCAATACTCTAAGGAAGGTAAAGATTTCATAAAGAGAAACATTACTGGTGCTGAAATATTGATTCAGCAATACAATCCGAAAGAGTATGGAATGAAAACATCCTTGATTGTCTACCATGAAAAAGTTCAAAAGTCAGCCATCAGCTAGAGAATTGATGCTTAAGTTTTCTGGAATTTTCAAGGGAACATTATCAAGAAAAAGTTTCAACAATCAAAACTGCTCATTACAGTGAGATACTTTTTGAAGAGCTGAAACCTGAACCTCAGATTAACCACAGAGGACTGCTATCCAACATGCGTTGCATGACACTGCACGTCTGCACACTTCTGCCCACACTGTCAACAATCTGCACAAACTTAGTTCTCCATAGTCCTGATCTTTCACCTGTTTGGTCCCCTGAAAGCAGCCGTATGAAGAAGAAGAGTCACTTCTGAAGAACTGAAGACATCAGCTAATTAAAAGCAGTTTTTAATGAGGGAATACAAAAGCTTGTTGACAAAGTCTAGAAAAGCAAGGAGATTATAAAAGTTTACCAAATTAAGAAAATACCAAACAATAATATAAATAAGTTCTATAATCTGCGTGTGGATAATTTTTGACTTACCCTCATAACTACTTTTGCAATAGAACACTGAGCTGAGCTGTCATATTGTGTATGATTAATATTATACACATTACTACTTGGTTTTCACTTTTATCCAAAGTGACTTTTAACTGAAAGGACACAACTGAGGAACTGCAATTGATAGAATAAGGTTTAGTAATGCTGAGATCTGAACCCATGGTCTACAATTAATCACTTAGTCTAAGACATTATGCTCATTGTGTGATCTGTTCATTTGTACAGGTCACAGGGCAGAAAAAGGAAACAATCTTTTAATTTCCTTTTGTTGCAGGTTTGTTGAATGCGACAGAACTGTGTCAAAACCTGTGTGCTCACAATGACAATATGGCAAAGGGGTGTTCTTCCTCAGGGGAATGCTCTCATAATAGTGGCTGGAGAAGCACAGTGGTTACGGTGTTGGACTACTGATCAGAGGGTTCCATGTTCAAACCCCATTGCCACCAAACTGGCACTGTTGGGCCCTTGATCAAGGCCTTTAACTCTCAACTGCTTATATGTATAATGAGATAAATAAAAGTTGTTCTGGGTAATGCCATAAATGCAAATAACTGGCACGTTCCTGACCATGGCCTGGTTCTCTCACATAGTGGGTGGTGGGCAGGCTTTTTGTATATAGTAACATTCATAACTGCTTAATGAATGAATGCTGAAGAGGGAAAGGCAAATTCCCTAAGCCATAATGAAAATTTATAACCACTAGAGGAAATGGTTTACTCACAGGGAAATGAGTAGGAGAAACATTCATTCCTATAATACAAAATACAAAGTTTTCATTTTCTATTGATAATACAGGGAAAAAGAAATCACTTATTTAAAAAATCACTTTCTTTTGATTGTACAAGACAAAAGAAAATCACTTAAAATGAGCTACTTATGGATGCTCATTCAGTATTTAGCTCATTTAACAGAACGTTTTCAGATGTATGCATGAAATACTCCCTCACTCATTTATTGTCTGTACTGCTTTATCCTGCATACAGGGTTGCTGTGCCTGGATCCTATCCCAGGAGACTTAGGGCACAAATCGGGGTACACCCAGAACGGAGTGCCAATACATCACAGGAGACACCACACACACGCATGTGCTCATACGCATGAAATAACATATATAATATACTTTTTTGGGATTGTAAAGCAATGAAATAAAAATCATGCAAATAGTATTTCTTGGAACAAAGTTCAGACTACACCTAATAAATATATTCTAACTAAAAACATGAGGGAAATATCATTTAAATTATTGTACAGAAAAATCAGATATTCTTGTTTTTATCCAAGGTTTGTTTACTGTGTTTTGATTTCAATTCTTTTTGGGTCCTTTGACTACAAGAAGGAGGATGATAAATATTGTATAATAAATGTAATATTTATAAATAACAGTTTTTTTTATTCATGAATGTTAATTTTACAATAGTATATCCCTCTGTCTTGTATTTAAAAAATGACACCTTTAAGATGGAAATTATTCCATTTGAAAAAACAAAAACAAAAAAACTCCAAAGCTGTTAGAGTTTTACATTTATTTGATAGGTTTTTAGTTTCTATTTCTGGTGCTCTTTTACATGGTGCTCTTAAACATTACATTATGTTTCCTCTAAAGATGTCAGCAGTCGTGTGACCATCAGAAGAGAGGCACACATTTTTCAGGTTGAAGAGTGTATCAATTTTTTGAGGGCCAAAAGAAAAAAGATGTGAAGAAACAAGAAACATATTGATATTGATATTGATATTTGTTATTTACTGTTCTTTTTATCCTCCCTGGCTATGTTGTTTTAGATTGCATGTTGCTGTCTTGTACAACAACAAAAAAAAACTGTTAATGTTTCTTCACATCTTTCTTTTCACCTCTGGTTCCTCCTCAAATACTGTATTACTGTATACTAAAGCCTACACCACGTGACTAAGTACGCTTTCGAAAAGTGTACTTAGTCATATATATATATATATATATATATATATATATATATATATATATATATATATATTAAAAACATTCCAGTTATATAAATATTTAAACCACAGTTTATAAATTGAGACATTAAAATGGTTATACACTTATTGTGACTATCAGAGGTGAAAATTGTGCGAAACGCATCTTTAACACGACTTTTCGGGGACTTCGCGGCCACCGTAGAATCACAGTCTAAAAAAAAAAAAAAAAACCCCACACAGAGAACACTGCCCTGGCTTTTTTTTTTTTTTACAGTGTAATTGAGTGTGAACCTATCAACCGGTGAGTATTGTTTCCCCGTGTTATACATACACGGTTAAAGCTTTAAGCGAATTTTATATTGCATTTATCTGCTAAATCTGTATCTTGTTTCTAGACGTTTTCCCAACCTGCTTTATGTAGATGTTTAATATTGTATTTAATTCACAATCCGAGATAGTGTATTAGCTTGTCAAACCGCACGCGAGCTAGCTGAACCTGCTACCGGAAGTGTTGTTAAGGAGTAGAGAGAAAGAGCGAGCGCGCGCGAGCGAGAGAAAACAGTCTTTCACTGGTGGAATATTTGGTGTGACATGTTACCTCTTGTTAGGCGTGGCAAAAAAAAACGTGTGTGGTTGAAAAAGTGATATTTATCACGCACGAGCTATTTAGGACGTGACGCGCGCGCTCTTCTTCCAAACAGGAAAAACCTCAGGGTGAGCATTAATTATTTTTCTCAGTTCAAACATGATATTGCACAGACCTATGCTAGGTACAAACGTATTGTTTACTGCAAATTGTGCCTATATAAATCTGTTAGCTGGTCTGTGTAATACAATACTCATGTTTCTATGTAGCGCAGATTTTAATATGTAATTGTGCATCTTTGTGCTCACCCTGTATTATTATTATTATTACTGTATTATTATTAATGTGTATTAGCCTGCTTATGAGTATGTGGGAATGGACATTCTTCAGGGTAAGACTCATAAGGCTTAAACTTGCATGTTGGACAAGGAGGTCTTTTAGGTTCAGTTACAAAAAATGAAATGAGTGATTAAATTAACATGTTTAATATACTTTCCTCCCATTTAGTTCCCTATGGCTGGAACAGTTGATCTGCTGCTTCTGTCTTCACATTAACACAAAGGAAGAGGTACTTTAGAGGCTAATAATTTACGTAAACCTACAGTTTATTACCGAGGTCCTATTGCCGCTGATGTTGACACACACTTACCTAATCTTTCTTGTATGATTGGATAGACTGAGATCTTACATAGCTTAACACTACGAATCTTATTGTATATCAATCTGTTGCAACATGTGTTTAATCAGCTCAACTAGTTTGCATCTTGAATTCTTCGTTGGTTTTTGTGCCTAATGTGTAAAGATAAAACATATATTACATGCAATTTGGAGAACAGAAATTTAATTCAGCAGACGCAAATAGACTTGAAATAATGTTCAGCTTCTGTTTCTTTGCAGTGAACAGCTCTTTCTTTTTTACTATTTGGGAGCTGCAAACAACCTCTCCATTTTTGCTGTTCAGTGAATCAATATTAATGTTGCTTTCATATTGTACTGTAGTGTATGCACGATTGAGCTGAAGTCAAGCCCCTTTCAGGGAGCAGGAGTCCCTTATCACGTCCTTGTGCCTGTTGTGTTATGAAGAAGGATGAAGCTGCGGTTGCACTTCGTGGTGGACCCCATGGGCTGGTTCTGCATCAGCGCAGTGCTGTTCATCTGGATCTACAATACCATACTCATTCCCAAGCTCGTGCTGCTGCCACACTATGCTGAAGGACACATACCTGGAGCATTAGTTGTCTGTGAGTTGCAATGATAAATATGCCTTAAAATTACAACTTGCTCATAGTGTTATGTAATCCAATGTTGTTGTCTGGAAGAAACTGGAAAATGGCAGAAAGATCCACTAAAGACATTTGGGTTTAAGATAAAACACAAGAATTTTAACTTTCTCTTTTGCTGATGTTTGTGTGTGTGCGCGATTTTCTCTGGTTTACGTTTCTCCTGAAGACAGCTCTCTGGTCTTTATGTTGTTTTGACCTTTAGCTTTTTACAAATGCAGGCTTCACAGGGAAAATCCACGGTTTACAACAAGAGCATATATTCAGCGCTATTAATTCTTTAAATAATTACTGTAACCTGAATTAGGGAATAACTGTCAAACAAGAAACACGGATCAGTCGTGTTCCAATACTTTTGATCACTTACAATGGGTGAGGGCAAACAAATGTTGCCATGTTCTTTACGCCATGATGTTTGACACATCTAGATGAAACTACCAGAAAATTACAGCTGACGTTATGATGTACAGTCATGGCCAAAAGTTTTGAGAATGACAAATATTAGTTTTCACAAAGTTTGCTGCTAAACTGCTTTTAGATCTCAAAGGCTTTTATCGACAATTACATGACATTTATGCAAAGAGTCAGTATTTGCAGTGTTGGCCCTTCTTTTTCAGGACCTCTGCAATTCGACTGGGCTGCTCTCAATCAACTTCTGGGCCAAATCCTGACTGATAGCAACCCATTCTTTCATCATCACTTCTTGAAGTGTCAGAATTAGTGGGTTTTTGTTTGTCCACCCGCCTCTTGAGGATTGACGACAAGTTCCCAATGGGATTAAGATCTGGGGAGTTTCCAGGCCATGGACCCAGAATTTCAACGTTTTGGTCCCCGAGCCACTTAGTTATCACTTTTGCCTTATACCACGGTGCTTCATTGTGCTGGAAAATGCATAGTTCTTCACCAAACTGTTGTTGGATTGTTGGAAGAAGTTGCTGTTGGAGGGTGTTTTGGTACCATTCTTTATTCATGGCTGTGTTTTTGGGCAAAATTGTGAGTGAGCCCACTCCCTTGGATGAGAAATAACCCCACACATGAATGGTCTCAGGATGCTTTACTGTTGGCATGACACAGGACTGATCACCTTTTCTTCTCCGGACAAGCCTTTTTCCAGATGCCCCAAACAATCGGAAAGAGGCTTCATCCGAGAATATGACTTTGCCCCAGTCCTCGGCAGTCCATTCGCCATACTTTTTGCAGAAGATCAATCTGTCTCTGATGTTTTTTTTGGAGAGAAGTGGCTTCTTTGCTGCCCTTCTTGACACCAGGTCATCTTCCAAAAGTCTTCGCCTCACTGTGCGTGCAGATGCGCTCACACCTGCCTGCTGCCATTCCTGAGCAAGCTCTGCACTGGTGGCACTCTGATCCCACAGCTGAATCCTCTTTAGGAGACGATCCTGGCGCTTGCTGGACTTTCTTGGACGCCCTGAAGCCTTCTTAACAAGAATTTAACCTCTTTCCTTGAAGTTCTTGATGATCCTATAAATTGTTGATTTAGGTGCAATCTTAGTAGCCACAATATCCTTGCCATGCAACGCAATGATGGCTGCACTCGTTTCTTTGCAGGTCACCATGGTTAACAATGAAAGACCAATGATTTCAAGCATCACCCTCCTTTTAACATGTCAAGTCTGCCATTCTAACCCAATCAGCCTGACATAATGATCTCCAGCCTTGTGCTCGTCAACATTCTCATCTGAGTTAACAAGACGATTCCTGAAATGATCTCAGCAGGTCCTTTAATGACAGCAATGAAATGCAGTGGAAAGTTTTTTTTGGGATTACGTTAATTTTCATGGCAAAGAAGGACTATGCAATTCATCTGATCACTCTTCATAACATTCTGGAGTATATGCAAATTGCTATTATAAAAACTTAAGCAGCAACTTTTCCAATTTCCAATATTTATTAAATTCTCTCAACCTTTGGCCACGACTGTATTATCTCATTCATCTTTGAACTCATGTCTGAGTTGTCTGATGTAGAGCAAAAACGAAAGAATTTTGATGATGGTGGGCTTGCTGTTCCAATAGTTTCAAAGGGACTCTACATGCATAATATTAATCTTGAATATGTACTGTCTTCTATTTGTGATTTAAAGATGTGACCAACTTCTGTGCTATGGTCTGCTGTATCACTTATTTGTAATTAATATTATTTTTAAGGCCTTTTTGCCACCACTAATTGAGCTTTGTGGTCAGTGAGGTTAAAATAGTTGTCTAGTTGGTTTAGTATTGCATGTTTAGCATCTTTAGTTGCCATGATGTTTTAGTTCACCTAAGAATCTATCCATCCACTGCAGTCGGTAGTTATGTCATAAATAAAGAGAAGTGAGTCAGCGGCACTGGCTGCCATGCATTTTCTTGTTGCCATGTTTCTTGGAAATGGTGTCATGCTAAGCAGTTCCTATATTTCCACATCATATTGATGCATCATCATTTCATCACTGTTTAAATAGGTTTGATGTCTGTAAGGCCTTTTCTCTTGTCCTGTATCAGACATTCTGAGGTCATGCTGATGTATTCTTCTGCATAAGGACTTTACTTCAACTTTACCATCATGCTGCCTTCGACAGTTGAGAATATATTTTTCTTTATGGCTAATCCTGTTGTTTCGTTGCTAAGCATTGTACGTCTTTACTGGAATTAACACTTCTTTTGTTCATCATGTTGAAAGATAACACACTGACTCCGGAATCCATTCTATAGCTTATTTGCACTAAAACAACTCAAAAACATTTGATCAACCAATCATCTGGTTAGGCAAAAACAGAAGGAGTGTAACAAAGTCATCCCATTCATAATTTTCTTTAATTCTCTTTTAAATGGCTTGGGAATACTCCAGGATGCAAATGTGTGGTTCTGGCAGCAGCATGAGGAATCATTGAATTGGGCACCATTGTGCGCTGTGAATTAAAGCGAAAGGCGGTCTATTTACATTCTGTAATTTAAAAACTGCTAGATAAAGCTAACTTCCACTAAAATCCATAAGGAGACCTTTAAACCTGAGTCACTGTCACTCAAATCCAGATTGCTGTCAGTATGTCAGCTGATTTGTATTCAATGTGAGTATCCTATTAGTAAGAGCTGTGTGACATTACAAAATTTCTCCCCACCTCTCTTTACTTAGTGAGAAGTGTTAGGGTTATTCTGTTCTGTTTTTCTTTCTACTAGTGCTGCACAAATTTGATGATAAAAAAAGTCACGATTATTAAGACGCATTATTATTTAAACTGCAATATTTTACTATTAAATGTACCATTCAATATTCAAACGGCAAGTAATGGCACAAAATCTCTCATTATGAGGATGTTTGCCAACATGTATTTATCTCCTCAAAAATATATAAAAATATATTTAAAATTATGCTTAAATGATTGATAAACTCAACATAAATTCCTTACTGTGCATATATTACATGTAATAAATTGCAGCCTTTTGTGATTAAATAATTGTGCAGATCCAGATTGCGATTTAGATTTTAAAAAATATGTACGCAGTTAATTGTGCAGTAGTACTTTCTACACACATTTTTCTGTTCAGCATTTAAAGATCTCATCTGCAGAACTGTTTAAAAACACTTCCAAACTGGCACAATGAGGTACGTTTCAGCATGTCAGGGCTCACACACTTTGTAACGCGGTTTGTCCAGTCACACCAAGTGACAGATTGAGAAATATAATAGATGGTATCAGACTGGTTTTTCAGGCTGGGGATTTTTTTTTTTTTTTAACACTTTGCAAAGCCTGCAACTTACACGGTCTTGGAGCACACGTGTGATTTTCCTGCAGGGTGTCACAACCGCATAGATGCTTATCACGATCTTGCCCACACCAGTATACCCTGTGAAAGGCTTGGTAATATCAGCTAGAGTTTAAACAGGAGTGTTTAAGGAAGCAATAACCTGTGCATGAAAGGGAGTTTTTAACGATTATTTCTGAGCGCACCAGAATTTTACAATATGTCGGTGCATTTCATTTTATTGTTACAAGCGACTTAACTGTCAAAAGTAATTTTTCACTCTGTCTGTTTGTTCCAAGGTTACTACCTAGCGTCACTCTTGTGTGTGTCTGCACTGTTAAGGGCTTCCACGGCAGACCCAGGACGACTCGCACAAGACCCCAAAATCCCCTTAGCAGGTAATTTAAATTTGCTCTTAGTTAGCTAAAACACAAAAACAACTTCTTGTGGTGCCACTGCATTTTTTTTTCTCTCATATTTTTAACCAAGTTTGTAAACCCCAGTTTAGATATCCTAATTACATTTATAATAATTATTCTCTACATACATGCAATTATTTTGTATCTATTTATGTACTCTGTTTTGTAAAGAGTTTGCAAAAAGAGCTTCTCCAGTAATGACTTTGTGGTCTTAGTTGGCCTGCGGTTTTGCTTGCGTAGGTGTGTGCACCCACTGTGGTCTGCAAAATGGATTTCTGTATTAGAATAAGTAAGGATGTAAAAATGATAGGTCAAGATGCTATTATATATTAAACAGTTAAATTATAGAATTAAAAAAAGACGAATTAATGATTTGTCCCACTTTTTAGCCATTTATCGTTAAATTTAAAGTTTCTGGTATTTCTGTATTATCTACATTCAGTGGTAGATGAACTAGGCTAATCCTGTATTTGATTAAAGGACAGTACAATAGTACTCAAGTAAAAGTAGAAGTCCTCCATTTGAATTTCCACTTGAGTAAAAGTACAAAAGTATCTCAAGTGTACTTGAGTATCTACAGTATATTAGTGGCTTGCATTAGCTCACTGTAGCCTTAAAGTCATGGTAAATATCTAGTATGTAGATCTCTCTCTTTTTTGCTCTCTCTCTCTCTTGGAGTATACACAGATGAAGCAATTTATATGTACAGATTTAAGAAAGAAAATGTACTTTATTACTTTTCACCACTCCTTATTTTTTAGTCCTAAAGCACAGTTAATCAAAAATCTACATTGCAATATGGACCTGTGGAATTATTTAATGGCGAAAGGCTGAGATTTATTACAGTTTTTTAAATAATATATGATTTAAATCATTTTATTACTTTTTTTTTTGGATAAAATAAATATTGGCAAACATTTGCTTAGTGAAATCATTTCTCCAGTTATTTGCTGTCAGCCTAGATAAATATATTAGAATATTTTATTTATTTTATATTAAATCAAATCATGCAGCTGTACACTGAATTAGTCATTACCCCCCCCCCCCCCCCCCCTCTCTCTTTAAGATAACATACAGTACTTGTAACTGAATAATTAAATCCGCTAATTCCTTTGTCTTGGGGTACAAAACAAAACTGAAAGTTTTGAGACTACTTTCCTAATTGTTACTTTATCTTTGTTTAATAGCAAGCTTTTAATTAATTAATTGATTGATTAATTGATTGATTGATTAATTAATTAATTAATCAATCAATTAATTAATTAATTAATTAATTAATTAATTAATTAATCAATCAATTAATTAATTAATTTTATTTGCCATACATTTTTGAAGAATTTATTAAGTACAAGATCCTTTTGTTACTTTAGAAATAATGATGTTTTTTAATGTGTGCATTACTGCACTATTGTTAGGGCCATGCTGTTAAAGAAACTTAATGCCTTGTGATTATTGTATTAGCAAAGTTAAAAATCACCGAAGCGGTAGCCCTAAAACGGTGTGTATCCCTCTAAAAGTTATGATTTGAGGTAACAAAAGTCTGACACTGCGTTGGAATTTGAAGAATTTTTGTTAAGGTTTCTTAAATGAGTGTTGTCACAAGCAAAAGAATCTGGCTAGATATGTGTTTTACTGAACAAACAAGTTACTCCTTCTATGCTGTCAGTTAGAAACATGAGTTTTAAAGTTGTAAAACATGAATCATTTGAACCTCAAAACAGTACTGAAATGCTTTTTTGATAACATCCATAATGCACTGTTTTGTTTTAGCGAAGGGGAAACTCGCACCTTTACAACTATCGTTTGCCATTATCAGGGAATAGTTATATAGTTAAATTTTTTTTTTTTTTTAATATTCCAAGCACATCATCAAGATGCTGTTGTAGTTAACTGTTTATTTAATTACTTGCCACCCTGATCTGTATACAGCCACATCAGAAAAAGAGTCAAAGAGTTCAAACACCTTAAACACACAGAATGCTGTTTTATAGTTACTACATATACACATGCATATAATACACTTAACATGATCATGACATCATTATTGTGACATTAAGGGTGTGTTCATACTTGACATGTTTGGTTAGATCAAAACAAACTCTGGTGCGGTTGTTCTGTTCGTGCAGTTCACTTAAACGAGTGTGAAGGCTGCCATCCGGATCTCAGTGCGCACCGAGCAAGCAAACCGAGAATTTGAAATGTCCGGTTCCCAATGAACTCTGGTGCAGTTTGATTTAAATGTGAACCATAAGTATAACTAGTTTGTTTTAGAGAAGTTTCTTTATGGTGTCAGTAATGTAATTTAAGACACAGTTTTTTCTTTTTTTAATTAAATGAAGTTTTATATGCACACCAGCAGAGGGCACTGTTGTTTTGGTTTTAGCACATAAAGACTTGACCGGATGGTATAACATATTGACCAGTGTTGGTGACCTAAAGATCATGTTTACTTTTAACCCATTCTGTTCTTTACATGTGCTAATGATCTTACTTTCACATATTCCTCTTAACTGCGCTCTATGACTTTCCAAATATTCCATATAATTAAATTTTTTTTCCATAGCACTTTTAACAATGGTAATTGTCTCAAAGCAGCTCCACCAAATGAAAAGATAATTTATTGAGATGTGTTTTTCGAGATTTGAGTTTATGAGTGCTATAAAAGAATCAGAGAGCAGCTCCATCAACTTATCAGCACAGTGCAAAGCTAGTTAAGCCCTT
The DNA here is from genome assembly GCA_030347435.1 of Clarias fuscus. Lineage (NCBI taxonomy): Eukaryota > Metazoa > Chordata > Actinopteri > Siluriformes > Clariidae > Clarias > Clarias fuscus. Next base: position 15,913,182 of record CM059205.1, read on the forward strand.
AGGTGAATGTGTGTGTGAGTCGCACATGCCCTCTGGTTGTAATAGCATTAGCAATTACCCTGAAAGCATATGAAGCAGCTGACCAGATAAGGTGGGATTGGGTCAAATATGCCAGAGCAGTAAATAACAGAGAGAGAGAGTAACTTGATAGATTAACAATAGAAGTAGGAAGTGATTCAAATTAAAATGGCTTAACCACCTCATATAGTTACTTACATAATTATAAAGAAATGATAGGACATTAGTTATTGGACGAATTCAGGTTGATATTGCTTGTCAGTCATTTGATCCTGACACAATTTTTGTTAACAAATGTGTAAAAAGATTCTTGCGGTTAGACATCATCTTTCTGACAGATATGTCTTTACATACATCTGTGTCAACTTACTATGAATACACGTTTGTTTCTACAAGATGATATTTATTAATAAACCTCTTGGCTGGTGAAAATAGTGATCTTTCTCTTTGTGATTCATTCTAGAACGTGAACAATGGGAGTTGTGCAATAAATGTAATCTCATGAGACCAAAGAGGTCACACCACTGCAGCCGCTGTGGACACTGTGTGCGCCGCATGGATCACCACTGTCCCTGGTGAGAAGAGACGTCTTCGGTGTTCCCTGGTTGTGAGATGATGCACACATTTATCGTAAAAAAAAAAAAAAAGGAAGAAAGAAAGAAAAAAGATTGAGTACTTGCAGTTAAAGTTCACTAAAAGTAAACATTTATTGTAAAATGTTATTATTTATTTATTTTATTTATTTATTTTTTGGATTTTTCCCCGATTTTCTCCCTAATTTAGTCGTGTCCAATTCCTCCCCGTCACTAGGGGGCTCCCACATTAAGGCTACTACTACCACTCAGCCGGGAGGGCCGAAGACTATCACGTGTTTCCTCCGAACCACGTGACGCCAGCCGACCGCATCTTTTCGAACTGCTCGCTCGCGCACCGTTGGGGGCGGCGTAACACACTCGGAGGACAGCGCTATCCGCTCCCTCCGTTGCGCGAGCTCACAGACGCCCCTGACTGGCTGTAGAGCCGTGATTAATGTGGGAGCACTAAGTACCTCTCATCCCTCCCCTCTGAGAGAGCTCGGCCAATCAGCTCTCTCTAGACCTCCGGCTGCGAGAGGTTACAGCACCACCCGGGATTCGAACTAGCGATCTCCGGATGATGGGGCGAGCGCTTTAACCACTGCGCCACTCGGAGGCCAAATGTTATTATTTATTTATTTATTTATACGGACTGCTACCCCTTTTAACTATTAAAACTTCCCATAAACTTTTCTTAACATGAGCATAATCTAACTATATAGCCAAGCACAATAATGTTTTTATTGCCCATTTAAGCCACAGAGTTTAGGGTCATTAGATTCAACGTCATTAAATTTAATTTGCCATTATTCATAGGTCTATTTGTTTGTTGAATTATTGTGCTTTAAATGTAACACCTGACTAGTCAACCAGACTAACAACTCAATAATTACTAGACTTCACAGTCATTGGTGACACAAATTCCATGAATTCCTTATTTTACTCACTCACTCATCGTCTATACCGCTTTATCCAGTATACAGGGTCGCAGTGCCCTGGAGCCGATCCCAGGGGGCATGAGGTTGGGTGTACAGGGTGCCAAACCATCGCAGGGCACACATGCATACACTCATTCATGCACTACGGGCAATTCGGGAACACCAATTTGCCTAATCTGCATCTCTTTGAATTGTGAGAGAAAACCGGAGTACCTGGATGAAACCCACCAAGCACGGGGAGAACATCCAAAACTCCATGCACAAAGAGGCGGGAATCGAACCCGAACCCTGGATGTGAAAGGCAACAGTGCTAACCACTAAGCCCCCATGCTGCCTTCTCTATTTAAATGTAGTTTTTAATAAAATAACTCCTGACTTACTTCATAGACCCTTGGTGTCCCTGGAGTGTATTCGTAGAATCTTTGCACTAGAAACTATATTTCAGTACTTGGATAATTTAAGTGTTAAACCCATCAACATTATACCTAGCATACAAATCGTCAGGAGAGACGAGACTTTCATTCAAGCTTATTGAACAACACAGGCCCACGCCTCAATTTTGGGTATACCCTAAAGACTATGTCTACCTAATGAATGAAATAGCTGGACATCCTAAATTAATACATGTATCATAATAATATAAAATATGGCCTGACTTTTACTGTGACCATGAATCTGTAACATTAATGACCTTGAGGGCAATGCAAGACTTTGCATAGTTTAAAAAAAAAAAAAGTGTGTCTTATGAATGTGACCCTTTGGCCCAGACTGAGTGCGTTACCTTAAAAGACCCCAGGTTTTATACAGGCTTGTGTTTCTGCCTGTGTGTGTGTGTGCGTGTGTAAAGTTAATAAGGCTTCTATAGAAAGGTAAAATGAAGGGAAGGAGATATCCGATGACCAGGGGAGCGTGTGACTGCTAGCCCAAAGTAGAGTGGTACAGTATGACTGAAGAAGGCCTCAGTCTGTCTGGACTCAGCAAATCGTGACTTGCTGTCATCGCCTGTAATGGCCCAGAGAGAGGAAGGGCGGAAAAAAGTGCCCATATCTTTTTACAACTATTTGAATTAAGCTTCGACTTGGCTTCTCAATCCAGAACTGTTTTTTTTTTTTCTTCTTCTTCTTCTTCTCTCTCAAGCTTACCAGATTTTTTTTTTCACACTTACCGTATAGCTCGCACTTCATCAGAATACATTACTTCAGACTTCCCACTCAGTTTTATGTATTTTGTTTCTTATATGTTTGGTGTGTCTGTTTGTATTTGCAGGATTAATAACTGTGTTGGAGAAGATAACCACTGGCTCTTTCTTCAGCTGTGCTTCTACACTCAGGTCCTGAGTCTCTACACTCTTGTGTTGGACTTCTGCCAGTACTACTACTTTCAGCCCCTGGTTTCAGTGGACAAGGTACGAGCAGGCTACACCGGTGTGTTGTGCTTTACAGGTTATGTTTCATTTAGTTTAAAAGGGTTTACTTAGCTTAGGGTATGACTGCTTCTAGGTCTGCTGAGAAGGTCTTCATGAGAGACAGTTCCATCATGGTGCTTGATGGGTTTTGAAAATGCACTTGACAATAATACTGTTTGTGCAAAAACTATTCCACAACAGGCGACCTTCATGTCTTAAAACAACAACTGACTGTTATTGTTGATGTCATTTGATTCCCTAATCCCATATGTGTTATTTTATAGTTTTGAAAAAAAAATCCACTATTGTCCTAGAATGTAGAGAGAGAGAGAACGAAGAGTGTGTCCAAACTTTTGACTGGTTCTCTATATCATTTGTGGTTTAAGGAAGAATTATGCTCTAGTGAAAAAAGTACTAAAAATTTATTATATTATATATAGCTTTATATTTATTCCACAACCATCCAAATCGTTTAATGTGTTTCCCCATGATATGTATGCGACATTGTTAAGGGGCATGCAACGCCGTTTGTCAGCTGTTGTGTGGAGTAGATGTGGTTCCCTGGCTAAGTGTTAAAGCTGTACCCTCCTCTTGTGATTTCGGGAGTGGGAAACTTATGCTCCGTCAATAATTTGATGAGTTTTTAATCTAATATGCCAGTGCAATTTATAAAGGTATTCTCAATGCATCTGGGTGGCTTTGTTTTTCTCCTTTCTGTTCATTTTTGTTTTTGCATTTAAAACCTACTGTAGGTTCCTAATGATGAAACCTACTAGTTGAAGGGTTCTCGTCAGCATTGAGCTTTCCTCTTTTAATTTAGAAAATGAATATGCATAGTAATTTTTCTCACCTTACATTTCTGCCCATTACGAGCAATCCGTTAGGTCTCCCGTGTTATACAATGTGCCGTCTGCTCCCTTATGCATTGCAAGAGCTCATAGTGTTGCTGTAATCGATTGGATACAGACAGGAAGAGAGACTGACATCCCTCTAATCCAAAGAAGCATGGCTGTGACATAATCATAAGTCACTCTCATTCAGTATTAGAATAATGCTGCAGTTTCAGAGAGGTCCTCCAAATATTTCTAAATAATTCTCTTCGACACTACTACAAGAAAAGGTGTCAGGATCTTGTAGTTTGTTATAAATGGAAGAGGTGAGGTTCTACAGTCCTGATCGTGACGTCAAGATAAATCCCAGAGCATCTTAAAAACAGTATGTAACAAAATGTCTAGAGTGACCTAAAGCCCTTCCTGTCCTCTTGCGGTCACTCTGGATTAACACATAATTCGTTTAGAATTATTCTCATTCTCTCCCAGATTAATCGACGCCTTCACAATGACAGCTGAAACAACCGAGCCATCTTCTTGGCAGCGGTTGCTGGCCTGTATCTCATTTCCTGTTTTTGTTTTGCCACATTGTGTGTAGGTAAACGAACCCAGCTGAGAAGTGTGAGGCGGGGTGTATGCGCACACACAAACACACACACACACACACACACACACACGCAGAGAAAAGCCTGTGCGGGAGAGATAGAGGCGTTATCTCTGGGAAAGCTCTGCTTTATTTTGGTGGTGTGTGTGTGGAACACACTGAATTGGGATGCGTGTTTGGATTGATACAGCCACCGAGAGCCTCAAGCCAGACAAATGAACATGAAGCATTGAATCACTGTTAGGGAAGAGCTGCCGCTTTTAATGAGCCCCGTGGAAATGGCATTTTTGTTTAAGTCTATGTGTGTGGATTGACGTGTTGGAACAGAAATTAGGGACGGTTGCATGCGTGTGATATTTTTTATTCATGCTGATACATTCTCTCTCCTTTGTTTCCCAGGAGTTATTTACGGTTCGTCATGAGCTGGCGCTCTTGCGCGTGTCCTGCTTCATGGGATTGTTCATGTTCGGAGGAATGAGCAGTCTCTTCTACTCACAGATCACAGGAATCCTTTCTGTGAGTCAGTCTCGGATCTTCTTTCTTTTTTCTCTTTTATTTATTTATTTTTAATTTTTTTTTTACATTTGCACTCTCTTACCATTGTTCACTGTATACTTTATGCTTTTACGCCGTAATGACATGGCATGTGAATTCATTCATTCCGATTTAGTGAAAATGTTATCCTTGTTAGGGTTATGCTTGATCTGAAGCAGGATTACATCCTTCACAGGGCACCATGGCCGCACACGCGCACACACACTCTCTCTCTCTCTCTCTCTCTCACTCACAGCTACACTGACAGTAGTTGCCAGACTTGTACACATCCTAATGACTCTGGCTGTCGGTGTGCAGATTCTTGCCCACAACATTACTAGAAGTTGGCTTTGACAGAACTTTGGAGAACATACATAAAAAAAATAAAAAATTCTAAGCTTTCTCAGTTGACTGAACATGCATTCAGCACTCTGATGGGGCAGTATGCTAATCACATTGGACTCTGATCCTTTGATTGACAACTTCATGTGAGAAAAGAGGATTAGGGTGTGACCTGGCTAAATTCAGAAAAAAAAGACCATGTTCTTGGACAAAGAACACTCTTTATCGAGCCTTATCTACTTTTGCATTGCCTAGTCATGTCCAATTCAATCTGGCGCGCCTCTAGTTATTGGGGAAATGTTTCTCTCTTTATAGTTTATTGTGGTACTTGAACACTTGAGCCACTGTCGACAAATATATTTTGGTGCCAGCGATTTTGAGACAGGATAAAATGTTCTGTTTTATGACATTGATGCACAAATACTTCAAGGTAAACAGGACGACTTGTGCAGTGCTGTGCAAATGTCTTGAGATGGCCCTCATTTCTTCTTATTAAATTAAATTGTGTACGTTTAGTTAAAGAAATTGAAACAATTCTTTTACTGTGATACTCTGACAGCCTGCAAAGCCCCTAAAGTGCCAATTTTTTTTTTATTTAAAAATTGGTTTTATTTAAAAAACGTCACAACCTGAGCAGCAACCTAATTTCCCTTCTCGTCTTTTCCAATCGCTCAGCATCATCAGTATACTAATCACCAGCCTGTTCTTGCTTTATTTATTTATTTATTTGTTTTCTTTCTTTCTTTCTTTTTTTTTAATGCTTGAATGATTCATAGGTCATTGTTTGACTTAAAAAAAAAAAAAACATTCGTCTGGTACATGGACTGGACTGGACTGAAAATCAGAGCCTGTAGGAAGCCTGGACAACGATTCCTAAAGACTACATTAAAAATACAAGAACATCAGGCTCTTCACAAACAAAATATGAACGAATGAGGGGCGACTCCTTACTTTCACAGTACAGTACATCAGTACTTCGAAATGCATGCGCTTTAGCGTGGATTTATTGTATAAATATAATGTTCAAGAAGGTAAAAGATAATTAAATTGTATTTATGTTAACAGTTCCTAATTGACCTTTTCTAAGAAATAAAAAAAAAAAATCTTCCTGCTTTATGTAATCAAGTGGCTTGAGTGATGATATGCATCCTTTTCAAAATGGGCTGTTCGTCCTTATGATAGCTTTACAATTAAAAAGGATCCGGTCGATTAGGCAGTGAAGAGACTGCGCTCTGCTTGCTTCATGGAGCAGAACTCCCAAAAGACCTTAATATGGGGCTTTTATTTATTTACTTATTTTTTATTATTACTGGTGTGTCGTCACGTCTCCCCCAGGAACAGCACAGGTTTTGCTTTCCTAATGCCACACCTCTAACCTTCCATATTACATGCCTCACAGAGCACTTCATATCTGTGGCCAAGATGGCTTGAGAAAGAAACCCGATGAGATACACGCAGGGCCTCCAGGACAAGTAGCTGTTTAACACCCTTATTATCACATTAACACGTCAAATAGTTTCCTACATCCCTGGATATCCTTGAGTACACTTCTTGGCAGCAGATGGGTTAGGACTTGGATTTTCTAATATAGTCAGTGTTTTTCTACTGAGGCACGCTATAACATAGGACTGCTCATGACATGCCAACCACAAATATGTTCCAGCCCTTGACCCTAACATAGTCTAATAAGTGGTATTATTAGACTTGGCTGGGCAGATGATATGCCAGTTGCTTGTGTCAGTGATTACACTTTTGACCACTGATCCCTAATAAGATTTTCTCACGGGCCCATGCAGAGGTCAGCACTGGTTAATATTTGTTAGCGCTAAGGCCTTGACTCTGGACATAACCTAGGCTTGTATGTGTCATGTTCCAAGGTTAGATGATTCTTTTTTTTTCCATTGATGTTTGTGGCTGCATTAACGATTTTCGGTTATTTATACACATGGATCAGTGTGATTTTTTTTTTTTTTTCTTTCTTTTTTTTCTTTTTCTGGATTAGCCATCAGTCACACTTCACTCCTCCATAAATAGGTCCCTCAGTGGTAGAGCTAGGCTCACCTCATTTACATAATCGGCTGCAGTGTCGCTTTTTTATCCCTTATTCGGGTCGTCTCGCCCCCTCACCTGGTGTGCAGGGGGTGAGTTTAGTAGGCTGACGCATGCGGCGTATTGTCCACATGCAGATGCCCCTCTTGGCCCTGCCAACTTGGCAAGGTGAGGAGGGCACCAGGGGCTTCTCACTGCTGACAGCTTCACTGTCTCTCTTTTGTCTTTGTGCACGCTGTAGAGTCTTTCATTCGTAGCGTGGGAACGATGAGTACGAGGTCTGCTACATTAACTTGCATCTAGTCATAAAAAAATTGATGATTTGCAATATCTGCCTTCTGCAATATGTTTGAGGGTTTAATATATTGTGTGTGCGTTCCATATATATGTATAAAATATTCCATTTTCGTTTTTAGGACACAACCACTATAGAGAAAATGTCTCACCTCTCAGAAGGGATGTAAGTGTTTTTATTTTAATTTCTCTAAATTATACAGTAATAATAATAATAATAATAAATCATCCCAGGCCAGTTTTTTTGACAGAAAAAGTAATTTAAAAAAAAGAATCAGTTCTTGTTGAAATACTAGATGATGATGTCTTGGAAGATGTTCTTGTTGAAGATATTTCTCTGTAATGAAGTGCATTTATGCCTGGCTCGCAGCAGCGCTCATCGGTCGTGGCAGCAGTCGTTGGCCGAGGTGTTTGGCACGCGCTGGAAGCTCCTGTGGTTCCTACCGTTCCGAAGCAGACGGCCACTGTACCCGAGTTCCTCCTCCCACCCGCACGTGTAGCAAAGCAGAGGCTGGTGCTGACGACGTCAACCTGCTACTTTACACTCCTTTCTCTTCTCCACTCTGTCACTTGACTGTGGCCTAACACTTCCAAGGTACCAAAACTGCAGTTTTCTTCAGGTTGTGCTCGGTTAACGAACTTGACCACACCGAATCCTCTTATTCCACGGCCTGGCTCTTGTCTCATGGTGTTATTACAGTCGACTTCTGATTTTGGTACTATGTGTTTCTTTTTTTTCTTTCTTTTTTTCCTCCTATTGAAAGCTTTGTAAACTGGATGCGGGAATGTGTGTATTTACGATGTTAGGGAACATCAGGGTACGACTGAATTAAAGGGTTTCTTGTTTCCAGGGTAACACTCCATGACTCTGTGATTGGCATGGTGCAGCTTAGTCTGAGAGGTTTTATCTCTGAATTATTAGGGTGGGTGGCTGATGGCTCTCGAGGTGAGCCATGACCTCTGGCAAGAGCTGAAGACAACCTCAACACTAACTCTGCTCACAAACGCTTAGCCAAGCATCATGTACCGCAACACTGAATCCTCAACTTGAATACTGATCAGGTGGCAGCACAAAGATGCATTCCATTCAGTCACAATTTTGCCTCTTCCTTTTTTTAATCACATGATTTGTGCCTTTTTGAATGTCAGAGAATTTATGTAATTTTATATATATATATTTTACCAAATTATTTTAAATTGTGTGTTGATGGTATGAGAAGCCGTTATTTTAATTATTTTTAAAGATCATTAAGCTTTTATTTATTATTTCCCATATTAAACCTGTGATTCAAATTGACCAAAATAGACCAGAGGGTCTTTATTAATAATGTTCTGAAATTAATAAACTATACTATAGTGCTCTATAAACACTCTAGACCTAAGGTTTAAAAAATGTTTGTATTATATATATTTTTTATTATTGTTATTATTATTTTTTGTAGTTGTTGTGTGTGAAGTGCCTCCTTAACTCTACCCAAATGCTTTATTCTATTCTACCAAAATCCTCTAATTATATATATTTTTTGTAAATGGATCCTTTGATGAACTTTGGTATATGAAAAAAAAGAAAAAAACATCTATTTGAAAGTTTGGGGAAACTGATACACTCACCTCCACATTTATTGGCATCCTTCAAGATAATGAGCAAAAGATAGTTTAGGTAATAACATTATCCACAGAGATTTCTCAAAAATGTCCATGTGAGGTGCTGAAGGTACTTACCTTCTTTTAGAAGGAAAAAAAAAATTAATGATGCATGCAAAGAATATTCAAAATGAATGTTACTTGAGGATTAGATTGTATTTGTCATGTACATATCCAAATATAATTGGGTCCATCAAGGAACGTTTAACATGAGAGAGCCTTTTTCTGACCCTTCACCGGTCTGATGTTTTATATTTAACAATGAACATTTAACAGTTAAGCTTAATGAAGATTGGTCACACATGCCAACTGAAAACATGGCCACGTGCTGATAGAACTGATGAATAGCTGAAGGTTCAGAATTGGCCATCAAACGAGATTTAAAAAAAATGTATCATAACAAATATGGAGTACTGTGCAAAAGTTTGGTGCCATTAGTCTGATGCTGGATGCTGAGTAGTTGGAACAGAAAAGAAGGGAAATTAGGTTGTTGCATAATCAGCCAATTTTTTAAATTTTATTTTTCACCACTTTACAGTCTGTCACAGGAAAACATTTGTTCCCATTTCTTTAATTTACTCTGTGTGTGTAAATTCCTTATATATTACTGGCTTAATACTTTTCCACAGTACTGTACATCTGGTGTGTGAATAGAGCTGAATAGGGCACCTACGAAGAAATGTCCTTCATGTCTCTATATGATGGAGTTAGATGTGTCTCAAACCTTGTCAGGCATTACAATAGTTATCAGACTGGAGAGTTCTCCTGGTAGATATTCAAGAGGGGTGCCAATAATTATGGAGTTGACAGTGGCATTATCTCTTGTTGTAATTGTAATGTGTTTATTTTATAGTTATCCTTGAGTTTGTTTTAATGCTAGTCGAGTTGAATTGGCCCATTAGGGTAGAACATTTTCGGTGTAAAATAAAATTCTGGGTTTTAGGGGTTTTGTGGCTTCTGATCAAATTCTCAGATATGAAAGTGTCTCAGAATTTTAACGTTTTGCCTAAAAATATAAAGTACGTCTTTGATGGGGGCAGCACTGAAATAAGCATATACGTCTGTCTTTCCTCATTTGTGCAATAGATCTATAACATGGGTATCTCCAGAAAGCTTTAAAGAGAAGTATAAACCTTTTTTTAAACTTGCTTAGGTCAAGTCAGAATGGTGAATCCTGTCACAAATATGCTTAATGCAATTCTAAAATGGATTTAAGAAAGTTAGGTCTTGTACTACAGATTGCACGGGTAAGATTGTTATTGTCCTCTGTTTATTGAAGATCTCTTAATGTTACCCACTGCAACCGAACACTTTTTTTCCCCCCCCATGTATATGCACACAAGAAAGGATCTTATGGCTTTGTTTAAATGTGTGTAAGATTTATTTGAATATTGATTGTTTACCTCATATTTTTAGATGATTTGTTTATTTTATTTTTACAATCAAAGTTGTCTCCGTCGTGCATCTAGTATGCTGAAAGACGCAATTTGGAACGTCGAACAAACCAGATCAAAAAGTCAGCTCCCGAAATGTCCTGACTGAGCACTGATTGTTTTTTGTTTTAATCTCCTGCACTGATTCACTATTTATCAGACATTTTATGTTGTGTTTACAATAACATTTCTTAACGATATCGCATGATCTCAAGGGTTTTTTTTTTCTTTCGCCCTGTACTGAGATCTCAATATCATGTAAATGTAGTGAGTTTACGTCTTGTGAACCCTTCATTCGGGTAATCGTTTGAGTTTGATGCTGCCTGAATTGCTCGAAACTTCTTTACCTCTCAAGACTACGTTTCAAGGCACAGCATATAGTAGTAGTTGTGCATTTTTTAGTGTCATGATAACATTAGGTAGACGGGATATGATGGAGTTAAACAGAAGTGTGCATCAAGAATGCGACGCAAAAATTCCCAGGAGTGAGCGATCAGATCTGGCTAAAAAATATAGCCACTTTTATTAACTAGGAGGTGAAACAGGAAATGCACCTTTTTCGTTCGTCCATCTTTACTGAGTGCGATATGCTGGTCAGCATCGCTCTGGATTAAACAACATTTTTGTAAAACAGAACCAGGTTTATGAGAAATTATTACGAGTGGGAATAAACAAAAACGGTCCCATGCGCACCCCCACCAGAGCTGTTTGCTTTCTATATAAGGCACTGTTTAACATTGTTATGGCATGTCTATGATATTTGTACATTTTTATCCATATTCTCATTATATTGTGTGAAATAAGTGAAGAAGTATTTAGTCGATGGCAAACTCAGAAGTGCTCATATAAACTTTTAGGTGTGTACGTGTCCTTTAGAAAGCAATAAGACCTGCTCAAATCTTCACTGTGCTATAGCATATATATATATATATATATATATAAATATACACCAATATACCTTATACATACTGTACTGCATACTACTACACGTGCTGATATCCTTCTCAAGAGAGTTTTCGTGCTCGTTGGTTTACGTCTACTGCTTCTATCAGTGGAAAGTGCGTACTGGAAGTTTATGCTTCTTTCTGCACTATCAGGAGCTCCTAATTCAGGTCTAAGACTATAATCATACTTGGGCTCTTTAATTGACACTCCTGGATCCTTTTTTTATTTTTTTTTTCATGTGGTATAAATCAAATATTCTATTTTCCCTTTATTTTGTGGTTAAGTGTATGCCGCATATAATATGTAAATTATTATTTATTGGGGTGTTTTCTCTCTCTCTCTTTTTTTTTTTTAAATAAATAGTGTTTTGAAATCCGCAACATCGACTCCCTTTTTCTTTTTTTTTGTCTACTGTATGTGCACAGCTTGCTTGTTGGTTGTAAACAGGTTCTTAGCGTTCACAATGTTCTTCTTAAGTGCCGTCATCTGCCTTGCGTTGTCCTCATGGATCTTTTCGTCATCCCAGAACAGAGGTACAAAGGTCCTCCCTCCATTTGTTTCTCTTTAATAGAGTTTCCCCATGACCTCAAAGCAGACCATCTGTGAGGGAATCTCAGCCATCAATCAATGCATGCAGGTTATTTTTCTAATCTTACACAAATAAAGCTCAGCTCTTTTCTCCAGGCCGAGGTTCCCTACATTCCCATCTGTGTTGCTCTTGAGAACCTATGTGATCCTCTCAGCTTGCTTTCCATCTCTCTGTTCTCTCTTGCAGTCATTCACTTATCCCATCTGCTATCTGGTCATAAAGCATGTCCCGCTCTGTTGGGTTTTCCCCAGTGCACCCGCGGCTAATTCACGATCAGCTGTCAATTAACTACAGTTTAAATCAGTTTTTTTTCCAAAAACTGTACATGTATGATATATACATAAGCAATAAAATGACATTGTTTGTCAAAGGAAAGTTCTGTGAATAAGAAACTGTTGTTTGTCTACATTGTCCACCTTATAATGTGTCACATGGTTTATTGTTTAGTTGAGTGTTGTATTAGCAAAGCAAATTATCATAATGGTTGTAAATGCCTCGGTTCTCCATCGGTATCCCATTGATCAGTCTTGCTTTCAGATAGACTAAAGTGGAATTTTCAACAACTTGGCAAAGAGGTAATGCATCATGCACGCAACATTATGTCCTGCATCCGGTCCTGCGTGTATTCCTGCCTAGCGCCCAGGGATAGGCCCCTCATCCACTGACATGCTGACCGGGATTAAGTTTTGCATGTATTTTTATTTTTTTACACTTTTGATGGTGTATCAAGCACCCTGCTACATAGACACACCTAATAACTTTCAACTCAAAACATTTTATAGAACACAATAGTTTTGAAAACAGAAGTCTTTAATAAAACTCTGGATTTTTACTTTACACAGTGAGACAGTTATTAATTCTAAATGTACTACATAGTATTTGGTGTCCTCCTTCCTTTTTATGCACCTTGTTTGATGAAGCCAACCAATTTTAAATTGCTTCCTATAACACACTGATTAAATCGATCACATTGCTATTTGACTTGCACTGAGCCTGCAAGCTGTTTTTTACTTTGCATGGGCACAGCAAGAAGGGTAAAGAATTGCAATGGGTGTTTTACTGTTCCATGAAGGGCTTAAATTCAATCACTCTATATGTTTTTACTGATAAAATGCACACTTTGTGGCTCGCTATAATATGAAGCATGTATGTAGCCATTAGACTAATACATGTTTTCAATTTCTGTCTGGCTTGATTCCAACCTAAGCATAAGTCACACATCTGCGATTTCCCAGTGTTTACATGAACTCAATATGCACAGCCATGTATTGTTTCCTGCACTCCAAAAATGTTAAAGCACTCCCAATTGGATTTCAAATTGTTTGATTTTGGTAATTTATGCCAGATGTAACCTTTTATTTGGACGTGTGAGGATTTGGCGTGGCGTGGCTTTGGGGAGTGTTGTGTCTCTTGGTGACTCTGGCCCCATGCCCCACGCCTGCTCTGTCTGGCTCTCTCAGGCTCATGCCCTGCTGTTTGCCACCGTCGCTCTGGTGATGGGCACCATGCCACACATGGCTGACGTGACAGTTAAGTGCTGCTTTGAGTTGCCAGTTGGAGTCCCTGGCATCTCCAATGCCCTGATGCCTTATATCTGTTTAATCAGTGCTCAGAAAGCACACGAGGCCTGTTGGTATGTCCCCAGGACCGCAACCATGTAGGCCATGACCATGGCTTTGGCTTTTGGCATCTGTGAACTTGTGTAAACCTTTGGTAGAAGCATATCTTCTCTCCTGAAGTCTCAGGGAAACCAAATTTAGCTAACAATGTAGTCAGGATGTCAATAATTTATATTTATATGGCATCATGAAAGCACTTTAATATTGGAAACTCATATTTTTGTGCTTTTGTATTTTTTTTTTTAAGTATATCAAATAATACACATGACGCACATAACGTAATTCTCTTTATGAACTGGAACTGTCCTGTATCTATTAGAATTGGAGCATATTTCCTCTTGCCTTGAATTTCTGAAGCTAAGAACGTAAAACAGCTGTGGAGCCAGCTGTGGACAATGTCTGTGAGGTGAGTAGGAATGATTCTTCCTCCAGCTGAATGGTTGCTGTTCCTGTTTTTAGATCCTGAATAAACTAACATACTTCAAATGACCCAATACAAGTCTGAGCTGTTTTCCAAAATTTGCTAAAAAGCCTGCCAGTTCCTAGTGAAGGTGGTTCAAACTGGAGCCATATATACTGCATGGCTTTCCTTACCCGGCTCATTGTTCTACAGGAAGTTCTGCTACCTGAGTCCTGAACTGGATGACTCCTGGTCTAAACTGTTCTCTGAGGACCACCTGAGAGCCAGGGACTCAGAATCAAGTTGCCTGGCTTTAATCCGTCAAAGAATGTGCCTGTGATTCCCTCAGTAGTGGTGCTGAATGAAACTTAAAAAAAAAAAACATCAACCCTTGAACAGATTTTTATAGTTCTCGACCAGACTAAAAGCATCTTCTCAGTCTCATGCATAATTGTAAACACTATTTACATTGTCTAAGTAGGGTTTTGAAGTGAAGGTGTGCCAGTGTCTTTATTAATCCTCTAAGTTTTACTTAAGAGCGGTGAAGTATGACACGTTTTCACATCACCGGATCTAAATGGCTTCGAGTGATGGACATTTTGATAAGTGAAAGTGCTCTACGACTGAAGCCATCCCTTTGTCGGCCGAGCAGAAAGGGGAGACTTCGGGGAGGATAAACTTTGCTTAGATGAGAGGAAAGGCAAGCCTTTTATCTTGGGCAGGCACTGTATTCTACACAATGTCTCTCCAGTGCAGTCTAACAAAGAGCTCCTTATGTACTTCCTCTCGGCTGGCAGGCCTAATACCGCAGTGCCGGGGACGGTTGCGAGGAGACGTCTTTTAGATACTGAGCTTTGGATGGTGTGGTGGATAAAGAACAATTCATTGGTTCGGTAAAGTGTGTGTGCTGGTGTATGTTCGTTGTGCCCTGCTGAAAGGTGGTGGCTAAACCCAAAAGGAGCTAGTTCTACGGTGAAACGTATCTCTGCCCCACGTCTACCTTATTTGAACTTCCTTGCTAGGCTTGCTCACTCTTCACATCCTTTATCCTAAAAAGGGTCATTTGGAATGTAATGTAGCTTTGTATTGAATGCGAGCAGCTATCTGGCTGCCCATTTTGGTAATGTGATAGATAAATTGTAACTAATGCACACCTTTCCAGTTGTCCTTAAAATGTAGTGTAGAATTAGGCTTCACTCTACATGCCGTACACTGCGACAAACCCTAATTCATGAAAATCTAAATCTCCACCTTGGAAAAGTCTCCCATGTCATTAACTCTTGCTGAATGCTCGAAAAGCCCCGAAAGCCACCCGCCCTCCATCGTCATGGTTGGATGCCTCCCGTCCTGATGCTGTCTGTCCTCAGCAGGGTCTCAGTTGATTGGCTCGGTGTGTGTCCTCCTCAGTGCCGTGGTGTGAATGACGGCCCCTGTCAGCGCTGACGGGCTTCCCCGCTGGTCCATATTCTTCTACTGACTGACAGTTGCTCGTACCTCCTCTGAGCCACCCCAAAGGACTGCCTGTGTCATGGCAGGGCCACCTCGCCCTCTAAAGGAGAAAAAAGACTCTTGGCAGAAAGTCTTTAATGTTGCTCCCAGGACACTGCTAGTGTGAGTGCTGACCTCGAAACAAACACAAGGCTCTCTCTCTGTCTCTCTCTCTGTCTCTCTCACTCGCCCCAGACAGACTTTATTGAAGAGGTTCGATCTCCATGGGTTACACCAATGCAAGTGAACAGAGTTGGTTTTCTTTTAATGACTTTTTCCCAGTACATTGTCTTCATCAGGCAATAATCAAATTAGCAAATTTTCTGTATCATGACCCAAAGGACATTGTTCTTATTATATACATAATTACCATTAGAAACAATGCTGACACTAAGGAGACTTTTAGGAATCATTAGAATTCATGATCAAACTTACCCACTGCTCATTGTTTAGTGTTATCGTCTGGCCAGTGAACAGTTCAGCCATTCACCGTCACTTACCTGACACAGAGACAATCTGTTAATATAAAGTTAGCTTCATCATTCGGTGGTTTATTGCATCTCATTTGTAATTTAGTCGGTGGAGAATCAACTCTGATTTGTGTGGTCTCTGATTGAGGTTTTCTGATTGACTTCCCCATGTTCCTGGGACATACAAACACGTATGTTGTGACTAGCGTCAATTATCTCCTATTGTCCCCCTCTTATTGTCCTAAAGCAGATGTCTTCTTTTTCTGCCGAGTGACAGGTGGTCATTTGCATTGGCCTATAGGAACAGTACTGTATGTATGGTAGAAATACTTCATTGCAGTTATGGAAGTTCTGTAATATTTTTGTAATTTTACTCGAATGTAAATATGTAAATGTTGGTGCAAATTTTAAATGTCTACTTCACAACTACTAATTTTAAAAGCAAAGTTTAACTTAGCAAATTTTCCAGATACTCTTCATTAAATAAGCAGGAATCGTTAAGTCCATTTATGCATTTGGCCAAAACATTAGTATTGGTGCTAAAAAGTCTCTCACCTTGGAGAAAAAGTACATTTTTGATAGGATCATAAAACACCATTTTTCAGTACTTAATGCTTCTTTTGCTTAATTTTTTTTGTATATATATAATTTGTTTATTTACATTTTTATCAGATAAAAATAAACTTTAGCAAAATTTCATTCCTTTTTATGTAGTATCCGTAACTTTTGGAATTCAAATCTTTCAATGATCTTAACTATCATTTAAATTAAACTTTACATTTCACATTAAAAGACATAAACCTGAAAAAGTTTATTCTTCTAGAAAACAAAATTGTTAAGACATTGGAACATGAATTTGACATGGTTACGGACACTACAGTTTCTTTTTGGGAAGAGAAATCCTTAAGTGTGCACAAAATGCTTTAATTTAATCGAACTTTTTTTACAGGTCAAATGCTTCTAGAAGCATTTTACACAATTTTAGTATCACTATTCATAAAAAAATATGAACAATTTGCATTTGAAATTATTATTGTTTGAAGCGAGACATTATAACGCTTAAAAGTGGCCATTTTTGGGGCATAAAATCATCTCTCCAAAAGGCAAGATTGGTCACTTCCATGTTGCATAAACTTCAGAAATAGCTGCTTTGGCACACACATTTTATGTATTATATGTTTAACATAAAAAAGAGGATACAAGTAACAAATGAATTACTTTGCTCAAGGCCCAGCATTAGATATCAGACTACTCTGGAATTTAAACTTCAATCTAATGTCACTAGCACAAAAACGTATGCACTGATCCCCCACTGCCCACAAATACTATGAACACATACAGTATCATGCATTCATTTTGTGAATCAGTCAGTGATCAATAAACAAACTAACTTACTAACTAAATGACTTATTTGTTATGTGAGAAATTGTTGGGTCCACCTGTCCACACAAAAAAGGAATATCTAATACAATTCAGTGTAATGTTATTACATTGAATGGCGTAGTGTTTAGCATTGTGGCCTCGCACGTCCTGGGTTGAGGATTTGATTCCCACCTTTGGTCTGGGTGTGTAGCGTTTGCATGTTCTCCCCGTGCTTGGTGGGTTTCCTCGGGTACTCTGGTTTCCTCCCACAATCCAAAGACATGCAGATTAGGCTAATTTATATTCCCAAATTGTCCGTAGCCCTGTGATGGATTGGCACCTTTTCCAGGGTGTACCCTCCTTTGTGCCCGAAGGTTCCTGAGATAGGCTCTAGAATTCCTGTGACCCTGTACAGGATAAGTAGTATTGAACATGAATAACTTATTCTGATTGATCACCTTTATCTTTGAAACACATTCCTAGAAAAAGTTTAGATGTGTTTAGAGACCACATGCTGGTATGCTGTGCTTAATGTGAGTGTGGGTGTACATGATGCTCTGCCATGGACTGGCATCCCATCCCATCCAGACTGTATTCCCAGTCTGTTGTCCCAGACAGTGTTCCTGGGATAGGGTCTGGGTCCACCAACACCCTGAACAGGACAGTGCTGGTATTGAAAATGAATAAATGAATGAATATATAGAGAGTAAATGTTTATAATTAATTAATGTATGGCAGAATCACTTTTCCTCATCAATTCGTAAAAGCCTATTATGACCCAATATAAATGATATTGAACAGCATGGAAGGGTTGCTTTAATCCCAACATTCTGAAACATTGGAACCCTTGTATGGTTAAAAATAATCACACGGATCCACAGAATCACAGTTTTAAGAACACAATCTATTTAAATATTATGTACAATACAAACTGTTTGTATGCAAATATAATACACAGCAGCTGAACTTTTTATTTAAAAAAAATTTTATTTAAAAAAAAAAACTATAAATAACTAAAAATAAATATAACCTGAACAAGCAATGTAAAGTGAAAAAGATACAGGTTTTATTAAATATGATTAAAAAAAAAAAATTTAAATAAGAAAATGAACAATCTCTTATAAGAAAGCAGTCAATTTTAAAGCAAATAAATGAAAGTCACTTAGAACCACACTTACTGTAACACCAATAACTTTAATAGTAGATCATAGTAATTTCCACCATCATGTCATTAAAAATAAGTGCATTCATTTATTCATCTTCCATGCCACTATTCCTTTGTACAGGGTCGGCGGGAGGCCTATAGCGGCGTACACCCTGGACAGGGTGCCAAGCCATCGCAGGGCACACACAGGGGCAATTTGGGAACGCCAATTAGCCTAATCTTCATGTCTTTGGGAGGAAACCGGGCAAGCACGAGGAGAACATGCATACAGACTCGTGGAGGGAATTGAACCCTCGACCCTGGAGGTGCAAGGCGATAGTGCTAAACACAACGCCACTGTGCCTCCATAAACATGTTTTTGAATAATAATTATAATCAATTACTGACTTCCTTGTTATACTTCACGCAATCTGAGCCAACTAACTAAAGTTGCACCGTTCAGTAATGTGAATAGAGTATGCAAACATTCTGTCCGAATTTATTTACCCGCATTAAATCTGACTGACGCTGGCATAATGATCAATTTACCACCTGTTGTTGACATCTGCTTATACAAAGTAGTAGAATTATAGGAATAAAACACAAACCAGCACTCTCTTTTCTAGTAATTGCCAGACAGTCTGTCCCATGTGGGCCTAAATTTGGTTTCAAGAATTAAGGGCAGATTGCAAATCCAGATGTCTATCAAAAATCCTTCGAAAAAATGTATTCCGGCTATTCTTTAAAATCTTTAAACATTGCCTTCTGCCCAAAATTCACCAAGAAATCACTGAGTTTGTGTTGTGCCATGGTCTATCCATAACATTTGCTTCCATGCTTAGCAGTTATATGATTATAGTATCTGTGGATTAACCTCACCACTTCCTTACTAATGCCATAAATGTTATTCAGTGTCCGTAAGAAGACATATATTATATTTTTAAATGAAACCCAATCTCAATCAATTATAATTCAGCATGATCCACCATCAGTTCAGTTGCACAGGAATGCTGTTGATGTTACATATGCTGTAACGTGAGCTTTGATGATTTGCGTCCTCATTTGGACATCTACACAAATGTGGGAAAGGTTAGGGAAATCTTAAGAACCGAGGGTGTAGTGAGTGGGTATTCCTCAAGGCCATGCTGCTTTGTGAAATGCCTGCTCGACCCTCGGATGCCAGTCGCACTGCGGCCCTGACTTAAAGGCACGGTCTCACACAAACCAACAATTCACTCCGAGAGAAGCAGCCACTGGCGGGAACATTCTGCGAGGAGGCGGAGGTTGGGAATTCGCAGCCGAGGGAAAAAGGTCTGGATAGGTTACAAAGAGAGACCCAAACATGGCACAAAGCTGGCATTCACTCCTCAGAGCTCACCACGCATGCTTGGGAGGCAGGTTGACGTTCAACTCTAAATGTCAAAAGTGAGAACGTTGTTCATTTGCTAGCATGTCTGAGAATCAGATGCAATGTACTTAGTGTGGGATGAAAAGCACATGTTCGCATTGAGATCTACATGTCATGAGAGCAGCTCTCACAAGACTTTTAGTTTTTCATGTTGGTGTAACCTGACTGCTGCCATTTGAGGGAAAAACCAGTGGTTAAATAAATATGGGGAAAAGTAGGAAAAATGCTACTTTGAATTACTGCATGCAACTGCATGAAAGCTGTTATTAACAAAAGCCACCTGTTGGAGTCTGAAAGTCTGGACGCTCATGAGAAAGAGTGACATGACGTGCATAAGATGATGTTATTAGATGTGTCCTGAAGTGGTTAGTTTGTGGGTGCTTGTGTGTTTTTCTTCTGAGCTTGTCACAGAATGTTGTGTTAACACGTGTCAGTGAAAGATTAACAAACAGAAGGTTACAGTCAGGAATAAAAGATGACCGGCTGCGCCGTTATAGGAAAACAATCGATACTTGGTAATGCTTTTACCAACCAAAAGCAGTTTTCCCCCCCATTTACATCTCATTGCTATACACCCTGTAAGCCAGAACAAATAGGCAATTATTATAAAGTTTATATATATATATATAAACTTTATAATAAATATATATATATATATATATATATATATATATATATATATATATATATATATTTATTTTTTAAATAACAGCACATTTTAATCTGTTGTATTTGTGTCCTGTTGCTATAGCAATAATCATTTAATATTGACATTAAATTGCCAAATGCTTACTAGGTCTGCACGATTTGATAAAAAAAATCATATTGCGATTAATTTGATTAATTTGATACATATGGCGATAAACTGTGATTTTAAATCTATTATATGTCCTATTTTGTATTTGAACATATATATGTTGGATAAACCAAATAATTGCACAAATTATCTCATTAAGAGGATGTTTGCCAATATTTATTCATCTCATCAAAATGAAATTTGTAACTTTAAAAATAAATAAATAAATAAATAAATAAATAAGTGCTTAAACTATTGACAAACCCAACATGAATATATCACATGTAACAAAATGCAGCCTTTTACAATTAATTAACTGTACAGGTCCATATTGTGATTTTGGTTTTTCTGTGATTAATTGTGCAGCATTAACGCGCGCCAAAATGAAATTTGCCTGTTTGATTGAAATGACTCAACATGTTTCTTATGCAACACTGTAAATAAAAATCTTTCAGTTGGCTTTGATGAATATTAATGTGACATTTTGAAGATCAAAGTCCTAACCACATAAACAGTACAAAAAAAATAATAAAAAATCTGCGGTGATGTTAATATCTTCTCATATTTCAGGTATGTTTCTTCATTTAGTGTGTAACATCCAACTGTAATATTATATATATTCAGATATACAGGATATTTTAACACACCTGAACGCACATGGAGTAGTGTGGATATGCAGTGTTTTTTTGTAAAGTAAAAAAACAAAACAAGAACACAACTTTTTAATATTGATGCAATTATGTGAGATTTATAAC
The DNA here is from genome assembly GCA_030347435.1 of Clarias fuscus. Taxonomy (NCBI): domain Eukaryota; kingdom Metazoa; phylum Chordata; class Actinopteri; order Siluriformes; family Clariidae; genus Clarias; species Clarias fuscus. The sequence goes on from CM059205.1 coordinate 15,934,824, forward strand.
CACTTTATGGGCGTTTAATAACACATTACATGTCATTATCCTTCTCATTTTTACTCAACATTTTGAAATCCTGTTACTAAAAATGTGCACATGTTGTCAGGAAAATAAAGGTAAAAAATCAAATAAGACGCTACTACATACAATAGCTTTGACATTTTTCTACACGTGTAATTGATTGCATGCCCATGGCTTCATATTAAGCATTCAAGCATTTCAAATGTGAAATAGCTTTAAAAAAAACAAAACAGACAGTTAGACGAAAAATGCTGTGAATGCTCCATCGCAGTCTGGATCAGTCTTCTCAGTGTCTCGCTTGTGCCTCATGTAAGCGGCGTGTGATATCTGAACCGTGCCTCGCTCTCATGTCTATGAAACTCGCCGCTTTTGTATGTGGAAATTAATTCCTATTTGGGCCTCCCCTCATTGACCAGAGGGGTGTCAGGGGAAGGGGGCTGAAGTAAGTGTGTGTGTGTGTGTGTGTGTGTGTGTGCGGAGAAGATATGGGGAGGGCTAAACTACAAGTCAAACAATATACAATAGACAAGAATGCAAATAAAGTTTATACTGCTTTTTCTCACAAGAGCCCCTTGATGCACTCCTCAGGATGCCACAAAAGAATCGTGCTCCTAATGTACACTGCTTAAAAAATTAAAGCCCTGCCTGAAGAGCATGTGCGTGTGTGTGTGTGTGTGAGAGAGAGAGAGAGAGTAAGAGAGAGAGAGAGGATTCCAGATCCTGATCCTGTCATTATAGGCAGCTGCGGAGGCTGGAGTCATTGCTTATGCACAGGGCCGTGTGTGTGTGTGTGTGTGTGTGTGTGTGTGTGTGTGTGTGCGTTTTCCCATAATGCAGTGTGATAAGGATTGGCCTACATGAGGCTGAGTGTGTGGCATCTGATGAAGGCTTGATTAGGTGTGTTATCTACTGCTGAGCTGCTCCTGATGAAAGCTCCTGAAAGGGCGATGGCTGGGAAAGCAGCAGACGGCTCCATCAAATGGCAGTTATGCTATGACATGACAGCCAGGACCTGGTGGATGGTAAGTTTGGCTTTTTTTTTTTCCCCCCTACATATTTTTTGTTTCATACCTACTGACTAAGACGTATGACCAGGTAACTCCTCCTTCAGAGCTCCTCATTGTTGGTGAGGTTAGAATTCTGCATATTTTCCAGAAGCGCTGTCAAAAGTCAAAAGCCATACTGTCTCTCGAGCAGCAGCAATGTTATACATGTCATCCTCGATTTCAACCATTCGTGAATAATTGGCAGAACTTGAACTTGACATGAATTTACTCTCACCTCACATTGCGACCCCTTTTCAGATGTTGGCGTGTGTGTTGTTGTTCAGTCAAGTGTGTGCAGGGGCCACGCGTGTCGTCAGGGTCAAGCAGGTTGAGCGGGTTGCGTAACCCTGCGCTTGGCTTGATGTCAGAGGGTTAAGGCTGTGTCGGGGAGTCCACTCTATCCTCGTCAGGAGGAAAAGCAGTCTGTCACGCTGTGATAGGTTACAGATCATATCGTAATCAGCCGTGTGTTATTGTAGTCCATGTTGGATCCGGTTTTGTGATGTGGCGAAAGCTGCAAGAGGTAATTCTGAGTGCTAGCCGTTGACTCATGAGCTCTCCATTTAGGAATGGGAAAAGAAGTGAAATCCAAGTCTTCACCTTATTTCTGTGTCAGCCTTCATCCAACACTGATTTGCTGCAGAAATTATTTCACTGGATTGTTTTTTTTTTTTTTTTCTCCAACCACTGTCGCCGAGTTGTGTCTTGTTTCAGCCTTTCATAAATATGACGGTATTTAAGATATGCTTGTGGCCTATATTTTGCTGATATTTTTCTCTCTGTTTGTCCATTTTGCGCTGCTGCTGAACAATGGGCTTTTGTCTGGCCTCTGCACTAAATTAAACTACTGCTGGATCTTAGTCTACTAGGAATATTCAATCCTTCTCAATGTTCAAGGTTAACTTTTTCACTATCAGTCAACTGAAATCTTGAATATTTGCATCTCTGTGTTATTACATGAGTGCATGCACTGAGCTGTAACTTTATTTTAATTCCCTTTTTTTAAAATTTTTTTGGTCTCTGACTACATCTGACAATTATGCCCAGGTAACTTTCATTGATTTAAAAAAAATATTGACATGATTCTTACAAATCTGGATTTTGTTGCAGCAAATTCACAACTTCTCTTTAATGTTATAATTTTTCTTTTTTTTTTCTCTCTGTTTTTTGGGAACTTTTTTGGAACTACTATGTTATACGAAATGTCTATTTGGTTAACATCATTGGTTGCAATGTGCAGGACATGCAAGCTAAGTGAGTTGAAAACTTTTCTAGATTTCCTAGAGAGCGTATTTTCTATTTAAAAAAAAAATCACAATATGGCTTTATTTAGTTCATTATCGTCATTAAATTGTCTATGTATGTATTAATTAGTACATTTAAAATTTTATTTAAAGGCAATATTTTTGATATTGTGCAAAATAAATTATAGACATTGTGTTCATTTTCATTTAATAGCATTTACTATAGAAATTATTTAACTGCTTAGGGTGAAACTTTGAATAATGTTTGGGATTTTCTTTTGCTATCTTATAAATTTGAGGTTTTTGCAATAATATTTTTGAATTTTTTTTTTGTCAGAATAATGACCAAACCTTAAACATATTGGACACAAGAAACGAAATGATTGTATTTATATAAAGATAGTAGGTACTTTTATTTAATGGAATTTGTTTTAAATATGGCTTTATTTTGGACGTCCATATTACATAATTATATAGGTTTACTGTATCTCAAGTATTTAAACAAAATATGGAGATGTAATTTCTTCTTCATGTTGTGTATAAAACCTGGTGAAACTCTGGGGTCGTAGTTGCATGCCCACTGAAGGTGCAAGAAAAAGGTCACATGCAGGTCACATGAGGACTCACCTGCTAAATGCTAAAGGGGGTCTATAAGCAAAGCTGGGTGGAGGGCGGGGCATGATTTGTTTAAATTCAATGATTTAACCCGTCTCTTGAAGTGAGTGAGTTTCTTTCAACTCTTAGTAGTGCAAAAAAGCAGGTATATAAATAATATAATATATAACGTATCCTATGATAAATAATGTCAACTAAATGTACTTTAGTTGACAATTACTAACTACATGTGTTATGTGTAAGGAAAGTTCAGGAATAGAAAGCTCTATGAACTTTGGACAAACTATTATTGTACACATTTAAATTGTGTTCATGAAACAAATCTGCACTGATGGGGTGTGTGGCACTTATTTTATAGGTAAAAGAGTCCATGTATATAAAAAGTTTGCGAAGTCATGACTTAAGGGATAGAAAGAGTAACTTACACATAGAGGAGGCTGAATTGAGCAGATGCCGGGGTGGCCTGTACTGTGTGGAACCCTACATTTATCACTAATCCTTGTTGCCAAGAGTCGTCCATTAAGGTACATGATTATAACCCCCCCCCCACACACACACACACACACTTCCCATTTTCTTTGCTGTTTTCTCACCGTTCTTTCTCAGGAAGCTCCTGGCTGGCTCGCTCTATACAGCTGGGAGACTGATGTCAGTTTGTGTGCAGCCTCCGAGCAATCTGGCCTTCAGACGATGCTCCTGCTTTCTCGGCCGAATGTGGGTCAGAGATTAGCATAATACCAACTAATCATGAATAACATTAGCATTTACTAAGGCAGTAATTAAAAGGATTAGTAGAAGGGTAGAAATAAATGAGGAATCCCTCCAGTGGCTGTGTTTATGATATGCTCTGTAGGCTACTGGACTATAATGCTCAGGAACATGGTGTCTCATGAACACAAGTGACTTTATCTATTTTTACCATTTCTTTTGTTATGATTTAGCAGATGACCACATGTAAGATGGTGTAGGATTTAAAATGTGATATGAAAACCTGGCAAATTTGAATGAAATGCTGAGCCAAAGTGGGATTTTAGTCTGAACCCTGAGTCAAATTAAATTTGGGGAGGCATGCCAGGTGATTTCCTGCTTAAACTTGTTAACTGAACAGTTTGAGGAAGTCACTATTTACACGTGAATTTCTAATTTATAGAACATTTCATTAAGCAGTCAACCATAGTTATACAATGTTTGGGTTGTTAGTAATGTGATTTAATTTCAAAGTTTTTGTTAGACCCAGGGACAACAGAAGAAAATGAACCTTTTTTTTTTTTTTAAATGAACCATTAATGATGATTAATGTGTAACAAATTATCAAACAATCAAGTAAAAAATAGCAGTTACTGTATAATAATAATAATAATAATAATAATCAGGACAGGAGTAGCTCAGTGGCATTGGACTTCTGATCAAAAGGTCACAAGTTCAAACCCCAGCAACAACAGGCTGTGACTGTTGGACCCTTGAGCCGAGGCCCTTAACCTTTAACTGCTCAGATGTATAATGAGATAAAATGTAACTTTGGATAAGGTTTCTGCAGAATGCCGTAAATTTAATAGGCTTTAGAATTACCAAACTGTTCAAGTGTTTAAAAAGGTTAAATACTAGCGAATATTAAGGATTTTGTATTTATTATTACTATAGGGTTTTTTTTTTGATAGCACCTTAATTTTACACAGACTTACATTTATGCACACTTTCTATTTTTAATCATATCTATCATATCTAATTAATACGGTATAAGACTGAATTCACATGCCACTCATACCACCATTACCTAAAAGGTGAAAAAACGGCAAAAAGAAAAGTAATAAATATTTTGTGACCAACTCTTTTTTTTTCTACAAAATGAAAATTTTTGTTGCAAATCACAAAGGTGCCACATGTCATATTTAAAGCTGAAGCCTACTTGCATAATTAGCGATTAAATCGAGGACCTTTCAAGTAGCATGTTAGCTCCACGTCCACTCAGTGTTACAGCCCTGTGCAGTGGCGCCTGACGAGAATCTGCCCTGTGTAATTACAGAAAAATGGGTCTCTTTGTTGCCAGAAGGGCCAGTGGGAGAGGGAAGGAGATGCAAGATGGGGACACGTACACATGGAAAAGAAAGGAGAAAAGAGGCCCTGGAATGCAGCATACTGTTTATATAAGGATGGAAGGGAACATTTGAAATGCCGGTAGTACCTGGACAAGTTGAGTCTCATATACGTAAGTGCAAAAAATTAAAAACACAGCATCAGTGTAGTGTAAAATTATTATCCAGTCCATAATTTTTTTTTTAAGTAGGGGCTAAAATTACAATGAAACTAAAATGCCATAACAACGGTTCTGTCTGCATATACAGTACATCCCAACAGGAGTTTAGGAAGTCTGGGAAGTGATGTGTATAATGAAGACATAATAAGAGAGGCCAGCAGAAACTCACAGAGGTGCACGCTTGTCATGTCAATCAAGACCTATTGAAGTAGGGAAGACGAGAGGCACACACAGAAAAAGAAAGCAAGTACATAGTTTGTTTTGCGACACTCTGGAGGCCTGCTGCTCTTTTCTTTCTGCTCTGTGTGTGTGTGTCTGGGTGGCTGCATGTATAAATTAAGTGAAGTTCTAGCAGAATTCCTTGTTTAGGCCTTCTCTCTGTATATGTATATACAGCTGTAATTTTTGCCATTGTTGCAATTCCTCTCAACTGCCTGCATATTGATTTTAAAGCATGTTACAAATACATACAATATTTCTTATACTTCCCTCATGCAAAGCAGATACAGAGGTTTTCAGGCTGAATCAGGAGCTGTGATTAAAATGATTTCATAGTTACTGATATTACATTGATATGCCAGAATTTATGCACATTTAAAAAACATTTCAAAGCAAAAATGTAACTTTCAGACTTTTATATGTTTGTATTGTATTTATATAATTTGAATTTTGAATAATGCGATTTCATTTATTTTTCTTTGTTGATTTTGCAGATATACAGGATGTGTTTCCCATTGAAAAATACATTTGCAACTATATTTAAAGTTAAAGTAACAAACTATTTAATCTCAAGTGTAAGGGCATTTATAACATCTTATGTAATAAACCATTAATTATCAATAAAAAAACATTAATAAAAACCATTCTGTGGCACTTTTAAATCTTCAAGTACTCTATCCTATCATTACTTTTTTATTAAATAAATTCTAAATCCGTTTAATATGCCATGCTTGAAACTTGATTTCCATGAATCACCCAAATGTACCCTGCACTAATTCACCTCTGTTACCTGAACACATGCATCCTTAGACATATTTAAACATTCCACACATCACGTATTGAACGGGAAATTGCATCATCTGAATATAAAAAAAAAAAAAAAACAGGGGACAAAAAACGAGTAATTTAACTCATTGGGTATTAAAATGTTCTTTGATATACATTATTATTATTATTATTATTATTATTATACCTTCAATTATTATTATTATATTATTTGATAACTCTGTACTAAGAAAATAACTGTTATGTTAAGACAAAATGCAGCCATAGTTAATAAAAAGTCATTTTTTAAAATTACTTTCATTTTATTGAATTTTAAATTGAATTGCTGTCTTTGATTGGTAACTCTTTGAAGTGTGAATGGTTATAAGAATAGTTTAGTAGTTTTTGAAATACAAATTGTTTAAGAGTTACAATCAAAAGATTTTAGAACGAGGTGAAAGGTCTCTTTGTTTAACTGGACTTATTAAACTCATGCAAAGTTCACAACATGTCTAGGTATTAATCACTGAGCATCTCTCCCTTTCTCTCTCAGTACCCACTCTCCCACTACCTTGGTCTTGCCTGTAAGGTGTTCTGACGCCCTCTAGTGCTAGTTTAGTCACCATGATACTCCACCCTACAGATACTAACTATGAACCCTTATGTCATGTGTTTCTGGAAAGACCAGCAGTATCTATCAGTAGTATAATTAAAAATATATATATTATTTAACTAGCCCTATATATAAGATCCAAATGACTAAAAATCAAAATCTAGAATAATGTGAGACTGGAGCTGCAACAGAATAGGGTATTGCACTTGGATTTCATTGCAACACATTGCCAGCCTTTAATGCCAGCCTATTAAAAACACATTGGCCAACCTTTAATGTGCCATGCATTATTTTGAGAAACATTAATTGTGTTTGCGTTTGACGTTTGGTGTAAATGATGAGATTCATCAAAACAACAAGAATGTTTTAAAATGTGATTGGAAAGCGCATACATGATATAAGATACATAATGCTTTTTTTGGACTGTAAAGGTGTGAAATAAATACAATACAGACATTTAAAAGTTAAATTTTTTGCTTAATTTTTTTTTTTTTTTTTTTGCATATTAAGGGCAACCAGAAGTATTACTGAATATTTAGTTATGCACATGTATGCATCATCCTTCCTGATCTGAGGTTATAATAGGAACCTCTGTAGTCCAATTAGGGACTGTGAAGGCCAATGGTGACCAGTGTATTTATTTCGATTTTATGACTGTAGTAGGACCTCCTGTCAACTTTCAAACATTTTGGGCAATTTGGGATGCCAGTTAGCCTAATCTGCATATCTTTGGACTGTGGGAGGAAACTGGAGTACCTGGAGGAAATCTACAAAGCATGAGGAGAACATGCAAGCTCCATTCACACAGACCCAGAGGCGGCATTTAAACCCAGACTCTGGAGGTGCAAGGCCATCGTGCTAACCACCAAGCCACCGTACATTATATATGACATATAAAATACTTCTTTGGGATAGTAAAAGAAAAAACAGAAAAAAGAGAAAACATAAGATAAATACAATACAGGCATTTGAAAGGTTTTTTTTGTTGTTGTTTCTAAATGTGCATGACTTGGCATTAGCGACATATTGCCTAAGATACATTTATGCACATTTGTGCACAGAGCATAAAAATCATGCAACTTTCAAACTGTTTTCCTATTTCAACTGTACTTTGTCTAAAATGAGTACAATTTTTAAGGATTTACTCTGGATGGGTTTTGTTGTGTTACACTCAAATCATTAAAATCATACATTTATTGTTTGTTTTTTTTTGAGAAATTTACATCAGGCACATCTTTATATTGTCTGGTATCAGTTTACATATGTATATATGTATGTATATGTATTGTGCAACCTCGAGTTCTATGTTTCAGCTTATTTTGATTGTTGTTTTCAGTTTAGGTACGTTTCATTTCAATTGCACAAAACCGTACGTTACTCAGGTAGTGTTTGCCGTGACCCGGATTCGAACCGGGGTTGCTGCGGCCACAACGCAGAGTACTAACCACTATACGATCACGGCGAGCTACTCAGAGCTGAGAGCGCCTGTGTTCTATATGTCATGTGCATCCATTCAGCATTCATTTTGTTTTTAGGGTTTTATACATGTATAAAGTTGAAAAATATTATCCGGTTAGCAGAAACGAACACACCAGCAGTTCAAGATTGAGAGCAAAACACTTTAGCCCAGAATTATAATAATTGGAAAAGCAAAATGTAACTTTATTTACAAAACATCCCTTACATGCTGTGTTCATATATATGATCTTCGTGCTGTTTTTTTTTTCCTGGTACACTATGATCATACTTCCTGGTGTAAAAAATCTAAATGGCTATAATACAGAACGAAGAATAACATATTATAGAAGATATGGAGCAAAAATATATGTTCATGCCCCTGTTAATTGAGACTATAATTGATATATATATATATATATATATATATACTCTTCTGTAACATAGAATAATGATGTACTTATTATAGACGATGATTATTTTAACATTAATGCTTAGTTGACTAAAAAGGATTTGCTAGCCATTGTCTTGCCGTGACCCGGATTCGAACCGGGGTTGCTGCGGCCACAACGCAGAGTACTAACCACTATACGATCACGGCGAGCTAACCGGCAGCTTAGCACACTACTCGTTTTCACTCTTTTTCTATATGAAAATGATGTACAGTTTTAAACGTGTGTAGTGGAATCCAACTGGTTTGATTAAACCAATCATTTCTTGCTACACTTATAAAAAGAAAATTTGTTTTTCTCTTGCCTCAAATGCAAATGCCGGACTTGTCGTTTGCTTCTTTAGCTTACCGCTGACAAATATAGGGAAACAGTGTAGTAACAGCAAATTACTGGCTCAACACAAGGTCTAGTTCTTCAGTCATCTAAAAGACCACTTTTTCTGTTGGTTTGATGCACATAATTATTCGTTAAAAACGGAATAAACTCCCTTTTAAGGCAACACATAGTTGTGTATCACACTGCACAAGTGTTAGGTGTCACTGTAACATTTCTCAAGTCTAAAGGTTAAAGCTTTCCTGACAATTAGGCAAGCATATGGGATAGTGTCAGTCAGTAGGTAAGTGCAGTATAGATATTAGCTCATGCTGCTGTTTTAGCAAGTTGCTATAGGATTACTGGTTGGTTTAGCTAGGGGTAAGCTTTATACTTGCTAGCTTTTTAGCTTTATTGTATGTAAAACTAATGTATTTATTATTTTTATTGTATGTAAAAATAAGAATGCTTATTTCACTGGACAGACAATTTTGAGCCATTAAGCTCAAACTATTTACTGTTATTTGTAAACAATTAGGTCAGCATTTAAAGATCTATAGTATATACAAAAAAAAAAAACCCACACACAACATTAAATAAAGCTATAATATATTCATGGCACATTTTGAAAGTCTAGACTTGAACTTTGATAGCACTAACATTTTCATCTATTTTTAGGAACTGTTTAGGACATGACCTCTAATGACTAACTTCTGTAGTGTCAAATAGACTCAGTACATGACTGAAACAGGAAAATGAATATGCCACAAAGCCTACATTCAAAATAGCATATGACTACTGCTGTACTGAATTGTAGACCTTTTTCCCTTTGCAAGTAATATGACCTGCTGGTTGACGTTTCACATGACAGCATGAAGTTTTGTATGTCCACTGATTTTTAAAGGGGAAATCATAACAGGCTGCACAGAGGCCTACACCCTTCTTATACGGTAAGCTCTGACCTACCTGAATGCAAAATGATCCTGTAGCCCATCTCCAGTCAGCACATAACATTGTGTAAAAGCCATGCATTGTGCATCCTGTTTCTGAATGTCCTGCATTAATGTGTCAACATATAAGCCGAAAGCAACTGCTGATCTGATGTCTAACATCCTAAAACATTCAACTGACCAAAAGAAGTTTTGGGCAGGAACAAAATTTTCTTAGAGCGTATACAAAAAAGAATCTGCATGTCATTTTTTTCTTATTTATAATATTAATAATTTCTTATATTTATAAAAAAAATTATATTCAAACAATATGAATAATATTCTAATTTGGTAACACACCAACGCCCACATCCACCCACCCACCCACCCACACACACACACACACACACACACACACACACACACACACACACACACACACACACACACACACACACACACACACACACAGACATACATTCCTACTCACATTAGACTTTAAAACATATTGCATAATATTAATCCCAACTTCACCCACCTACCTATTTTTAAAAAATAGCAATATTTAGACAATAGCAAATTATAGACGTGTATCAGTGTCAGGCATTAATTCGAGCAATATACAGCATGTAATTTATTTTAAATCTTTATTTTAAAATAAACAATAAACAAAAGACTTTAAAGCAATTAACATCTTGAGACATGTCTACCTGTAAACCATCAAAACTAATCGGCTTGATTTTAATATTTACACTAGGATGACAAAGATTCAGTATTAAGAAATATAAAACCTAATTTAGCCTGTTAAATTTTACTATAATAAGTTATGATCAAAAACGCTGTTATACTCTGTTAACTCTGTTACAGTTATAAAATCAAGACAGTATGCAATAAATGCAGAAATGACATATTTGCTTTTAGCTCAATATGGAATTCAAATAATTTACATATAATTAAAAAATTACAAAAAAATATATGAAGCTGAACTTGTTAAAATGCCTGAGTGGTAGACAGGTGAAATGCTGATTTGTTGATTAAATTGATACACTATATCATTACAAATCTATTTCATTAAACTAAAGTCTGACTTATTTTGCCTTGCATTTACAGTATACATCCTGAAGCAAAGCATGGCATTTTCAGTTTGCAGTCAATAGTGCTTAAATTTAGACAGACATTTTTTTTAAAGGCGTAAAATAGGTTTCTGTAGGCTATAACTCACTTTGAAATGATTTCACACACATAATGTACTTATTATTATTATTATTATTATTATTATTATTATTATTATTATTAATGCATTACAAAGACATTAAAAATAAGTGCAGTGCGGCTGGAGCACGGAATGAACAAAGAAAATGCAATAAACAACAAAGAAACACAAAAAGAAACACTAGCAACAAAGAATTTTAATAGAGCAAACAGCACAGATTCTATTGTAGAAAAAAAGAAAAACTAATTCAGTAATTCATTTCTCTTACATAACCGAGCTGAGGGGTTCCTGAGCAGCCACGTCTGGAGGATTTCCCCCGAGTTTGGGACAAAATCTTCATGAAACACTCACTTGTGGTTTCCGAGTGCATTAATCAGTGTCAGGGTGAGCGTGTGCACCAGGGCTCCATACTCACACTCGTCTAGCCCTACAGTCTGATCTCACAGCTCTCTGGTTAAGACAGCTCTCAGGATTGGAAATCTTCAATCTGACACAGTGTGAAAAAACAGGACTCTCTCTCTTTTTCGAAAAAGTATCATCAGTCACGTGTGCAAAATAAACGTGAAGCAAATAGATTGTCTGGGTTTTTATTAAACGAGGAAAAAACTAAACAACTGCTTCGCTTATTTCCTCAGGTTGCAGAAGAGTGTGGGGAAAGTTGGGGAGTTGGGCTCTTCACCATTCCTCCTCCTCCTCCTTCCACTCTCTCTCTCTCTCTCTCTCTCTCATTCACTCTCTCGCACTATTTCTCTCTCCTCCCTTGATTGCTTTGACAAGTGCGATTATTTGCACTAACTCTGAGAAGTATTGCGCAAGCCAAATAAAATTGTATCGTTTTTTTAAAAAGCCGATTTTACTTGTGTGTGTATGTGTGTTAGAGAGAGAGAGAGAGAGAGAGAGAGAGAGAGAAAGATTTCATGCTCTCATGACTGATTCTCAGGTCAGCTTACATAACTGGCATAAATCGCAATTACGAACGATACAATTAAGCATTTTTTTTTTAATCTAAAGATATTTCTCATTTTGATTCTCACAGACTCACAAGGATTTTTCCACATACACATTTTCAATTGTGGCTTATTATTAGTATGATTATTATGGATAACTATATTCTATATTTACATTTCATGTAAATGTTCTGTTAAGCAATGAAGAATAATTATACATTTTAGGATACTTGTTTTGTGCAGCTGTCCATAAGGGGACCACCATCAACCAATCCACAATCCACACACACACTGTAATTTCTTTAAACAACCCTCGAATATACGTTTATCGGCATCCCAGCTGCATTATTGAGGATGATTTTCCTATGAATAATTATTTAATACATAAGCATCTAATATGAGCTAGAATTTCATAAGCAAAACAATTTAATATGCTCGACTGTCAAGATAAGCAGTTTGAACATCAGATTCTATCTATCTATCTATCTATCTATCTATCTATCTATCTATCTATCTATCTATCTATCTATCTTTATTTATTTTTGTCGAGCATGGAGAGGAGAGCTTGCTTCCTCAGGCGGAACAGAAAGTGTGGCTGTGGAATGGTGGTTGCTGAGGTCTGGATCAATGCCATCATTGTGCTCATGCAATCTTTCTGCCAACAGTGTGTACATAGCACTTATTCTGGATTATTACAATAGCCCATATAACATGGCATTTTCACACTGGCATTAAACCTGAGCGTGAAAAATGTCAGTAAGAGGAATTCGACGGAAATAGTAATGGAGGGATTTTTAAAACATAAAAATCTAACATTATTACTATTATTAGTTATTATTATAGTCAAACAATAATTATTATTACTACTGCTGCTGCTGCTGCTGTTGTTGTTTGTTTGTTTGTTTTCATGGTTTACTTTTCAGGTAGGCTTTGTGTGTATGTTACAATAAAAAAAAAATTCAGCAGCTCCCTAAAGCCAACTAGTCTTTTGAAACAACATCCGAATCTCTATAATGTCATAAAAAATAAAAAGGATTTTTGATGTAGAAATGTCGGTTCATTGACTCGCTGCGCGTTCAGAGGCAAGCCGCGCGCGAACACGGCGGCGACGAGACGGAAGTGAAGTGAGCGGCGCGGGGCGCGGAGCGGCGCGCGCGGTGGGCCAGCAGCGCCTCAGCCAATCAGAGACGAGAACGCCGATTCCAAGAGCTCGCGAGCAGCAGCGACGACAGGCAGACAGAGAAAGTAAAGGCGCAGACGTGCCCAGTTCCAAAAACTCTGCCTCTTCTGGACCGCGTTCAACTAAACCACTAAAAAACCTATCCAAAAGTCTGACTCGCAGAGGAAGGAAGATTAGGAAAAAAAATCCGAGGTGTTCGCTGACTTGATTTTGCCGCCTGTCTGCCAAGAATTCTCTTCCGGTGCGCATTTTTTGAGAGCGCTGCAGCGTGAAAAAAAAATCTAAAAAGTAGACTACGTTTTTTTTTTTTCTTTTGAGTCTGAGACATGTGAAGGTACCGGCTTGAGTTTCACACCGCCTCCTGGACACCCGTTTAAATCCATGCAATACAGTGCAATGGTACGTGACCATGGAATATAATATCTTGCAATCATTTTGTGAATACTTTTTAAGTTCATGTGCAAATGTAATCCTCTAATCCTCTGCCTTTTCCGGAGACAGTAGTCCGTAGTCTAATGTAGTCCCGTGTTTGGATGTGAAACCTGCTGGAGAATGGCGGTGTATGTTGGATTGTTTATGTTGTGCTTTGGCAGCCTTCCTGTGTGGGTCATATCGTCGTGTGTCAGAAGTCGGTGGCAGGGTTTGCGCCTAAAGAGATCAGTCAACTCTTGGCATGTCTCCTGCTTTTAGCTAACTCGCCCCCTTGTATAGCAGTGCACTTTTGGCACGTTGCACAGCCACGGAATGAATACGCATTCGGGCAAGTTGTGTTTTAGCCAAGTGGCTGAATTTTACAAACACACCGCGCTCGCCAAGTTCACGTTTGGCTCGCGTGCTTTTATTAAGTCCACTTATTTGCACTGCTGCGTTCTGCACTTTGTTGCTTTGTGGCAAACTTGTTTTTGAACTTGTAGATGCTTTACTGAAATAATAATAATAATAATAATAATAATAATGTGAACAAAAGCTCTCATTGTGTAACACTTGAAATTTTCTCTCGTGCATGCATGAAGTCTGTCGGCTGTGTGACCTTGGGTGAAGCGTTGCGCCTGGGCGAGAGGCGCGAGCCCGCTTAGGAGACGCGGTCCCGTTTGCGGTTTTGCGGTGCGAGCGCGCCGACGCTGTGTGTTAGTGGCCGGACGGGGGGTGGGGAATGGGGGGTGGTGGTGTAGTGCGGACGGCTTTGTAGACTTTGACACGAGATTACGACGTGACGTGTAGTGAATAAAGATCAAATCGAGAGCTCCTGTGATCGGGAGCGCACTCGCGCGCGCGTCTCTTAAGCCCTTTATTTCCCTCTTGTTAAGGAAACGCACCGAAGGCTTTACTGACAAACGGTCTAAAGTACAGTAACTCACTTACCATGTGATCTGCAATCCGTGCTGGGATGCCTTCACTTTGTTTTGTGCTCGAGCCTCATTTGCAGAAAATATGTTGTCTCATTATGGATTAAAGTCCTATAAGCTAAACACATTATAATCTATAGCACCACCCATACTAAAAAGCTATGGGAGGGGAAAAAAAACACTCATATACAAGTAACCACACAAATAACCGGTTCTGTAGGAATTACACACAGGCCTCAGTGCCTCGAGCCAGTACTGCAGAGGTGCGCATTTGAACGCTGCATGGAAAACACATGCTTGTACTGTATGTCTGGGTGTTCTTATAACATTGAAAAAGTTCATTAAAAAAGTTGCACTGTGAGGTTGTATAATGACCATTCCTCCTGTCATCACTCTCTATGCCTGGGCATATTAGATAGTAGATTTTTACTTCCTTACCTGCTTAAGTGCTCTGCACATATAGATTCTGCACACTCACCTATGCGTGTGCAGTGCTTAAAATGTAAAAATCACTTAAAAACACATTGCATTACATTTATGCTATGTAAAACATGTTAATATAAATATATAGTCTTGAATTGCATGCAGAAAACATTTATTGTGAATAAATCTTATACAATAAATTCGTGCCATAAAGTGGGGAAATGCTTGTGATCATGTGTGAATGCTGTGGTCTGAGAGGGAGACCTGAGGTGGGCTATGTGGTATGGAACGCGTTTGCTGGAAGAGGAGGAGTATTGACTTTGTAATGAAATGAAAAAAAAAAAAAAAAAGTTGTGTGACTGATTTGGTAGGATCCAGGAGACTATAGAGGGTCTTGATATTAACATACCGTTGGATATTAATATCAAGTTTGGAAACGGGAATCAGAAATTTGGCGCCTTCTAGTTTTCGACCTGCACTTGTGACATTCTTTCTTTAAGATTTCCCCTTTAAACCAGCATCAGTGAAAGAGATAGAGAGAGAGAGAGAGAGAGAGACACACGCGCGCACACACACTCCCTCACACACACACGCACGCACAAACAGTGGGGGTTTTTCTCTCCACTTCACTCCGGTTGGAGCTCGGTCTCTGCGGATGCGTGCAGTGTTCCTCAAGGCTCTCGGCTTTAGTCTTTTGTGCTTCTGAGCCTCTCGGGGGAATCTTTCAATGCTCGAGCTGGGATCTGCGAAGTTCGGCGCTGCTCTCCGATGAAGCTTTTCTCTCGCTTTTGAATGAGGACAAGTTCCAGTCGGCCGTGCGCGGTGCAGCATGGGCTCGGGAGAATGAACCGATAGGCTAAGAACCGGACTTTGGTGACCGATTGATTTTTATCTGCGACGGCGGCCCAGGTCATGATGTATTCGCCGATTTGTCTGACGCAGGTAGAGCTTTACGCATGGCTTATTGATTGCGCGCGGGAATATTGCTGAGTGTGCAGCCGAGCTGAGTTTTATTTGGTGGAACGTTAACACCTGTTTTAGTACGTTTGAACTTTTTTTTTTTTTTTTTTAATATATTTTTTTAATTAAACGTGCAAGATAAAGCGTCAAGATGTAACAGCCTATAACTCGCTTTAATGAAAGTATCGGTTTCAATTCATTATCTTGTACGCGCGTAGGTTGAAAAATGTGGGCTTTACTTTGAAACAGGACATCGGTTTATATTACACATAAAAAAGTTACTGGTGTGTGCATGGTAAGAGGGTAGCGAACTTTTAGATGTCAGGTTGCATTAGGTTATTTAAAAGGAGCGCATTAACATCGGGCATTTACATCGTGCGCAAAGCACATAGTTTAGTTTAGCCATAAATCACACACACACACACACATAAGCACATGCACACATATACATATAGGCTACACGTTTGCAAAACATTTGTGGTGCAAAGCAGGCGAACAGTCAGAAACCGAGCGATCATTTAGCTTTGACTCGGTGGTTGTGTTTTCTTCACGCCTGGCCGTTTTTTCTCCTCCTCGGACTGGACTTGGCCACAAGCGCGCAGAGTTGAAGCGCAGAGCCACTAGCCGAGTGAATTAAGATGAAAACAGCGATAAGGCCGACTGAGCGGTTGGACCGAGTCCTCCAGCTTTGGCTGACACAATTTTACTGTTTATATTTTGCTTGGCACCAGCGAGTGATTGACTGAGATATGGTTTAGTACAAAAGGAGGGCTGAACCTGGCGCAAAGACCAACTTCACTTCACACGCCGCCGACACATGGATTAGTCTAATGTAGTCTACAGGAGCCTTACATTAGAATGGACATTACATAATATCATGGCACCAAAAAAGTAATCTATAACCAGCTGTAGATTTTTTTTTCTTTCTTCATGCATGCTTAATGTGTAACTAGCTCGGGTCCACCAATTTATTCCTACAAGGAGAAAGAAAGTCCTATAACCATAAGCCAGTTAAAGTCATTATCCTTATAATAACGATGTAATGATATGATAAGGTGGATCTTTATATCTTTATATCTATAATTATATCTAGAATGGTACAATTTCTAGAGTTCAAGTAAAAAAAAAAAAAAAAAGTTTCACGCTCTGGATTTGAGTTCTTAGTAAATTTACTTTGCATGACTTTTATGCTTTGTATATATTATTTACATAAATGTGTATTCAAATATATATTATGAATTATAATTTGTCATTCCATTTATAAAGCGTACAACTATTTTTCTTTGGTGTTAAGCTGTTTTAACGTCCATAAAACAAATATTTTCCTCACTGATCTCGCATCCCATAAAAGGCATTTTTTAAAAATATATAAATGAAAAGCATTTAATATGCAGAAATATAATTTAGGGATGAGGAAATTTTAGGCACAAAATTATTTGTGTACTTCAATAGTTTGTACCTAGTTTAAGGTTTGATATAAATTCTTAAATTGTAAACAGATTATAATCGATCTTAATATTTGTATACTAAAATTATTTGCAATGCACAATGTTTACAAAGTGATTAAAACTTTGAAACTGTAGTCTTGTAGCTTTTTTAAAAATTGAGGTAAATGAACACACTACTTCCGCACGATTAACTATGCTGAAATTACTACGCATGATTAACTACGCCGAATGGTTAACAGTAGTAGACTACACGCGAATACAATGTCTATAATCCCTAGTTGTGCAGTTTTGTTGCCAAGTTGTGTAGTTTCAGAGTGGTGGTTAAATGTAAGTGTGGTGTGAGTGTGTGAGGGATACATTGTAAAGGGGTAGAGATAGGGGAGTGCAGCGCTGCTTGCGGTTTCCCATACAGCAGTAAGCTCCCTGCATAAATAAAGAATAATCTGTGGGTTAACTCTCCCAGTAGCCGTTCAGCTTTTAGTGGAGTTTAGGAAACAAAAGAAACGCTCACGGTTTTCCAGAAAAAAAAAGGCTGCTTTGCTTCAATTGTTAAATTTTTCACACTTAATATGTCAACTAAATTAACTTCTTAACGAATCACTTGAACATTTCTCTAACAGCTAATATTGTTTCATTCAACATGCATAAAGCCCAGTAACAGTGTAAAATTCTGAAAATGTTTTAGTGGTAAGATAGATAATCATTTACTGTATGTTACAGTATGTTCATCAGTGCTTTTATTGATTTTGGTAAAAAAGTGACACATTTTTAACATGTTGCTAAATTGGCGGCTGATCCGGCATAGCCCATCAAACAGAACATACTGACATAATTCGGTGTAGAAAGCCGAATAGGCCTGTAGTGTGCACGACGCTTGTGAATTGAGTCTGTAGGTGTTTCTGCTTACTTGGCAGCAGACTTTTTTTTTTAATGGCACTCTTACCGAGCTTTGGAGCAGAAGGAATGTCAGGATTGAGCCAAGATGCCATTTTCATTGTCCATCTTGGTTTGATTTTGAGAAGGGCTGGGAATAATTGCTGCTCATTTTCGGCTAACAACTTAAGTGACCCCCCTGGACCACAAAACGTCCCATCGGCAAAGCAGACCTACTGCTGGAAATGTAAAACTAACTCCCATCGTTTAAAAAAAAAGATCCTTTTCAGTCTAACTTTACTGTCTTACTGCATATATGTCTTTTTGTTTTTAGCATATTAATTATTAAATTTTTTAAAATTTATTCCGTCATGCTGCTGCAGGGCGACAAGGCAGTACCGCTGCAGGAATGCAGGGCTGTTTGATAAGAGAGCTGTACGTGTGAGGGACACATGCCCGGGTGTGCTAGCACATAAACCTCTGATAGTGGGTAGAGAGAGAGAGAGAGAGAGGCAGGGGAGAGCAAGTGCTGCTGCTCATCTAACTGTCTGCTGCATGTTGGCACGGCGTGAGCCACCGTGGTAAGCAGTGGTATCCTCGTCCTGTGTGCCTGCTACACCTGCAGCCCCATACAGGCCAGCGACGCTGTAAACTCAGCTAAAATGGTAGATGAACCTTTCTTTCATTGTAGTGTCATTTAAAAAAAAAACAATTTTTTTCAAAAAATGCTCCAGTAAAAAAGAATGGCTTTTATAAATCGTAACAACAATATATAAGAGCTTATTCAGAGTGTATCTAATGTATCTAAGTGTGTCGTATTTGTAGTTGCTCAGTGTGTGCATTTGTTTTAAGGGCTTTTGTGGTTTTGATTGTTTAATTGCTGTCAAGTGACTAATTTCCCATAGTTTTTGTGTGCATTGTAGATAGTCAGTTTTGTTTGTTTTTTTGAAAAGGCAGTTTTTTTTTTCCTTTTTTTTTTATTTGTCTTTGGCCAAAATACACACTTGGCTGCTTGATCAGGAGTCCTATGCCAAAAAGGTCATGTCTACTCCTGCTCACTGACTTCCCTGTCTTTTTCTGTCTTTCTCTTTTTTTTCTCTCTCTCTCTCTCTCTCTCTCTCTTTCGGTCTTCTTCCAGGACGAGTTCCATCCGTTTATCGAGGCACTCCTTCCTCATGTGCGCTCCATCGCCTACACTTGGTTCAACCTGCAGGCCCGCAAGCGCAAGTACTTCAAGAAGCACGAGAAGCGCATGTCCAAGGACGAAGAGCGCGCCGTAAAGGACGAGCTGCTGAGCGAGAAACCTGAGATCAAGCAGAAGTGGGCATCACGCCTGCTGGCCAAGCTGCGCAAGGACATCCGACAGGAGTACCGTGAGGACTTTGTGCTAAGTGTGACGGGCAAGAAGCACCCGTGCTGCGTGCTTTCCAACCCCGACCAGAAGGGCAAAATCCGACGCATCGACTGTCTCCGCCAGGCGGATAAAGTTTGGCGCCTGGACCTGGTGATGGTGATCCTGTTCAAAGGCATCCCGCTGGAGAGCACGGACGGAGAGCGCTTAGTCAAATCGCCTCACTGCACCAATCAGGCGCTGTGTGTCCAGCCGCACCACATCACCGTGTCAGTGAAGGAGCTTGACCTCTTCCTGGCCTACTATGTCCAGGACCAAGGTACGTGTACTGAACGAACAGAAAATGTACTGATAGGAGCGAGGTGTTCCTTTGAATGTTTCAGGCTTTGTCTGTTAAGCTGTGCAGTTAAAAGCTTAACTTTATTAACAATTTATTGTCATTCTATTGGGCATGAAATCTCCCCAAAAGAGCTTTTAATATTTAGACAATATTCTGTTAAGTGTTCCAGTAATGTTCTAGACACTAATTCTGACAGTTCCTTACCGGATTAATAATTTCATTTTAAAACACTAAATGAAAAACAACAAATACCTTTGTGTCAAATTTACATCAATTATATATTGTATAATATATATCCAGTGTAATGGGAAGACCCTTAAATAAGCAGTTAATTTATAAATGAAATTTAAAGTCATTTAAAAAAAATATTTTCCCAGTTTATTTTTAAAAATATTGTATTTTCATTATCTGATTAATTTTAAGGGATTAAAATTAGACCAAGTTACTTAACAATACATGTATACATACATAATACATAATTAATATACAAATAACAACAACAACAAAAATAATAATAATAATAATAATAATAATAATAATGCACACAAATTATAATATAAAATAGTAGCTTAAAAGGGTTGAAAAAAGATCCAACCTAACTGCCAAGTAAAAAAAAAAAAAAATATATATATATATATATATATGCAAGTGTGCATTTTTACATACAATTTTATAAGTACAAATCATTTTTTTAATACAAATGCCCTATTCCCACTCTAGCTCTATTAACCTTATTTAACTAGCCTGATAAAAGTCTTCACCTCTCCTTATAAAAAAACAAAACAAAAAAACAATTCTAACAAAATCGAACCATTTAAACAAGTCTTTGCTTATTACGTCAGATGCCAAACTAGTGTTTGTGTTTTATTGTAGAATACATGCGAGCCTGCATGTGTTTGCATGGTTGTGCGAGGAGGAGGTGGGTTATCGCCAGGCTTAGCGCCTCCATTTTGTACGAGTGAAGTGCCAGGCTAAGCAGAAGGCATAGCGGAGGGACAATAATGGTTGCCACTGGCACCAGGGTTGGCATCACCCTCTCTTTTGTGTCTTTGTAGGACGACGTGCATTCGACCGTTGAACCCCAACCCCGGCCTAAATCTCTTATATTGGTTTAAACCGAGAGACACAAACTAGCACCATTAAGAAAAAAAATAGTTAAACAATATTGTGTTAATTTTAGTGTTTTTACTATGTCGTGTAACAGCAGAGGCAGGATAATACGTGGTATTTAAAATCAACAGACGATCAGAAAATGCGGTTTGAAGTTTTTCAGATTTTGACATTGGCCGAAATTCATCCTTTATTTAGAAAAGGAAAAACCCTTTAAATAGCTATTTTGTTTAAATTATTATTATTTTGAAAATATAAGGGGAAGAGACTATCTAGTGGTTTAATACATTACAGTAGCAAGTTTTGCCGCCGGACCCCGTGCCCATTTCCAAATAATGCCACCATATTGTCGCAGCATATCCAGGGCAGCCATTTTGTTTGTGTTGTGCTAGAAGAGTGGCATGGAGAGTGCCAGTGATGGAGGAATGGCGGTTGGCATCAAATCC
The DNA here is from genome assembly GCA_030347435.1 of Clarias fuscus. Lineage (NCBI taxonomy): Eukaryota > Metazoa > Chordata > Actinopteri > Siluriformes > Clariidae > Clarias > Clarias fuscus. The sequence continues at coordinate 15,956,380 of CM059205.1, forward strand.
TCTTTGTCTGCTTGCGTGCCTTTGATTCGTTAGCTGGCATCTGCAATGCAGTGGGCATTGACACCGGCAGAATGGCAACCGGCGTGAGTTCTTTTGTAGAATCCAGACGACGCATTTTCAATTCATGAAAAACTTGACAAAACAGAATTTGATGTTTGAATTTGTAAAAAAAAAAAAAAAAACATTGCTTAAGATAATGTCACATTTTTAGTGACACAGCCGCCATATAATGTGTGACTTTCAAACTGAATCACCAAATGGCACGCGGCCTACCGCGTCACGCAAACTTGTTACCACAACTAGTTTCGCCTGGCATTTTCTGCCACTATTATTCCCGGTGCTGTTGCTAGTCAGTGCACAGCGGTAGTTTTAACATTAGCCCGAGCCACATGGCACAGGAGGAAACTCCGGGCACTCTGCCCTCGGTTTTTGTGAATCACACTAAGCTAGCTGGACTGTGTTGCAGTACCATGGTGAATGGGCAGTTCAGTGTAGGGGTGGAAAGAATAGCAGGAAGGACTGGTACACTAGGCGGCAGGCAGTGTGCCATGTCCAGCCTCTGTGCCTCACTGAGCCCAGTGTAGCCATTATGGCAGTCTCAGTACCCCAGCATGTGTGCTGTTCAGGCCCCTTCCTTCAGAAAACTGCTCTTTATCACAGCCTCATCTGCCTTGTATCATTAAAAATGCGTCACTTCTTCTTTTCACTCTGGATCTAAAAAAAAAAAAAAGTTATAAAGAAGTTGAACTGGAGTTTATTTGTATGTTGCATGGTTTTGGCTCAGGTCCAGCCTTACAGACGTACAGTTGCTCCTTTAAGAAATCTTTTTTTCAGCTCCTAAAGAGCTGCGTATTGCTGTGAAAGAACGTGATCATCTTTCGAACAAAATTTTTTCGACGAGCTGTTCCTTTACTTGTCCTACAAGTCAAGTCAGGACGTGTGAAGTAAGGATCATTTCACCCTCATTACAACGCTGCAAGGGAAGTGCACTAATATTAAGCTTTCAATTACTGATCACATTACGAGAAATACGCTAATATACTTTTTTTTTTTTTACATTGCATTCTCCATATTTGAAGGTGTAATATGTTATAACAAAATAGAAAAAAGAAGTTAATAGAAAGATGGCCAGAAAATTGAAATACACAATAGGATCAGGGTGTTTATATCGAAACAAACATTCAGGCAGTTTTGTGAAATAAAGAGTTTTGTCTTACTTAAGTTGTTTATTTTGTGCCTCCAGCAGTTTATATCTAATAAACTATATATTTTGATATATTGTATTTATATAATTTTTTGAAACAATCAGTTAAAAGTAGAATTTCAAAAATTGCATTGACTTTATATGAATTAATTGCTGTTTTTGTTAAACAACTTGTTATAAATATTATCAATTTCCAAGCACTGTGTGTGTGTGTGCGTGTGCGTGTGCGTGTGTGTTAGAGATATCTGGCGAGTTTAGTTTGTAGCTTAAATGCATGATGGTAAAAAAAAAAAATCATAAAATGAGGTCATAAACTGGGATCAATATAAGAGTGCAGTTAGATTTAGATGGCCTTCTTTTTTTATTTTTTACACACAGTCATTTGGAATATGTTTTTATTTTAAGGCTAGTTGTTTTGTTTTATGTGCCGTCAAGGCCATATAAATTCTACTGACTGTGTTTCTCGAACTTTTCTAGAATTTATTCAAATTTCAATATAAATATCCATATCGTTCCTTTTTCCCTGTAAAGATGCAAGCATTCGAGACAAGCTCTTTCCGTGAGGCAGATTATGTGTTATTTGTTGGACCATGTTGTAGATGCCTGTTTTTACGAGCGTGCAACTTGGCCTTTGGCCTCCGTGTCAGGACCTCGGTTAAAAGATGCAGCGGGTGTCCTGTGAAGTTAAATCGAGCACAACGGATTTGTGAAAACACAGAGGTGGCCGAGGCACGCGGGGGCACGCCGGGGGGTTTTGAAGACGATTGTGCGGAGGGATTGAGGGTGCACCCAGAGCCCCCCCATGCCTCCCGTGACCTATAAATGTGAGGGTCAGTGGAGCCGAGGCCGTCCCCCCTTGCCTAGAGCCCGCCGTTTGTAACCCTCCCTCCGTACACCTTGCTGGTGTGATGCTGGTGGTGTTGAGCGTGTAGTTAGCTCTCTGAGAGAAGTGTTACAGCTGGCCTAGTTTTCCAGTTGGCTGAGTCTGTGCTGGAGTCAGGTCTAGCCGCATTGACCTCCAGGTCACCACTCCCTACAACTCTCACTCTCTCTCTCTGATTTCCACTTGTAGCAGTAGGTTACCTGGGGCTGTTCCAGACTTATAACGCCAATTGTACACCACACTCAGAATCTTGTCCAAAGGGACATCTGCCCAGATCCATGCACACTGTACTCTCTCTCTCTCTCTCTCTCTCTCTCTCTCTCTCACACACACACACACACACACACACACACACACACACACACACACACACACACACACACACACACACGTACACACTCCAAGCCACAGAGGCAGAAACAGTTTGGACTTTGGAGCACTGACAGCAGCTTGTGTCGAAAACCGTTACGAGCGCATGAACATGAGGGACGCCTTCGCTCAGCAGCATTTGTTTTTGTTTTATTTATTTGTTTGTTAGCTAATTGTTTCCAGCGAGCCGTTGTGGATGCGGTGGCTGTAAGGCTATCCGCTTGCAGAGACGAGGAGAGAAAGTGTGTGGCCGTGCCGTTCGTAGGCCTGCAGCTACTGACTTGGTCCTAATACCAATACAGATGGTTCCCTACTTGTCTCCCACTCCGTGTGTCCCACCACCGAGTTTGAAGCAACAATGCACGACATGGTTTCAGTTGTGCAAATGAAAGGCAGTAGCTTCTGTTTGATGTTTTAGTACACTGGTGTACCGCCACATTAAACATAAAGGAGAAAGGGAGGGAGGGAGGGAGGGAGGGGGGGATTTCGCTGCTACAACTTCAGTCCAAATGTTAATCTCAGCACCCCATAGGTTTTGTGTATGTGTGTTTTCCTTTTTTTGTCCATCGATTAAATAAGAACACGTTTCAGCAGAAACGTACATTTCTTGCTTTGCTCCAAATTCATCCAAGTCTCACTCGCCGAAAGTGATTGCCATCGAAAGAGGGCTTTACTATAGTTCTGAGCTTTGTTGGTTTTTTTTTTTTTTTTGCACTACTGCTTGTCTGAGCACGAGAGAAAATATGCTATAGCAACACAGTAAGCCTTGACTTTATCTCAAGGGCATAAAAGAAAATGAGCCATCGCCTGAGTGTATTGACAGTTCACTCGTTTAGGTTTGCAACATAGTAATTTCTCGCCCGTTTTCTTATTTTCTTTTTCTAATTTTAGAGATAAATTGAAACGAGATCAGAATATCTACGGCACAAACAAGTTAGGAGATTTTGAGAACTGTAGGGTTCAGTTTGCAGTGTGAATATCTGTTGCATACAAAATTTCTGTTCGATCGATCTCCTGATCCTGCTTCTGATCTTGCACCATCCCAGTCTGAAACGAGTGCCGCTGAGAAGCTGAAGGTCATTTGGGGAAGATTTGTGTTTGTGCTGAGCAGGCAGTAAGGCCTTTGCCTCAAACAGGGGCTGGAGAGCTGATTAGTATTCTGCACGGCCTGCGGTGACTACCTCACGTAAAGGCATAACCTATCGAACACATTCCCTTAGTCTAATCCATTTAGAGCTCCCTCCAGCTCTCTGGCCTTCTTTATTGATTTCCCTCCCCTCCATGTAAGTCCTCCTTTTTCTCTTTTTCCCCTTACCCGCTCGCTGTCTCGCTGCTTCGCTGCGGCTTCACTCCGGCGGTGTACTCTTACTCCACATAATGCCGTAGAGAACTGTTAGTTCCCCCGCCTTCTCTTGTTGTTTAGGTCCTTCCTCACTTACTGAAGTTGTCTGCCTGCAGTGTATGTACTGTCTGCATGCCTTCTACCTACACTTTAACCTTAACTCTAGTTCTTGGTACTGCTCTTTCCCTTTCTGTTCTTTGTCTCTGTTTTCACTCAGCACCCCTCCCCATGGTCAGTAGACAGAGCTGGATGTTGTAAGCAAGTTTCATGATGGTTTGTGTGTGTGTGTGTGTGTGTGTGTGTGTGTGTGTGTGTGTGTGTGTGTGTGTGTTGTGTCATTTTGCAGATCTCTGATTTGTACTCCAACTGTATTCACTTTATAACACCCAGTACTCAAGCACTCTCCATGGCAACACCACCATTAACTTATACATGTCATTTTAATACTTGGATGTATGTACAAGTGCTGTTGAGAGACAGACATTTATTTTGGAATGATGCATCAAAGCAGCTTCAAGCTCGTAATCACCACTGACCCGCAGTCTCTGCCAGAATTAGCACAAATGGGAAAATATGTCTGAAAATGTACTTGCATTTCAGGGGTCACGTAGAACCATCTCCAATTTGCCTCTCCTTTTTTTTTTTCTTCCCAAGAGCTTATCTTGTATTTTCAGCATTCTCTTTCCTAAAGTCCCACGTCATCAGTGCAGAACCCGTAACGCTCTGCTGCTCTCCAGGGCCCTGTTGAGCAAAGAGCATCACCAGAGCCCCTCTCCGCTTCCCTCGCCTCCCACGCCTCCCTCCGAGGAAGACTGATGGGTTCATCGTCCTTCTCTATGGCTCACTGTACAGGGTGTCTGTGTCTTGTCCCACCAGCACCACTGCCACATTTACTGCCTCCAGCTGCCTCGACATGGCTTTCCTTTCTATCCTCTATCAGCCAGACATCCTTATCATGCAGTTATGATCATCGCAACAGAGATGAAACAGTGGAGGGAGTGAGAGGAGATGACCTACTGAGCTGGGGGTTCTCAGAAACTGTAAAGACTTGGGAAAGCAAAAAGCTGACAGCGAGTGAAAGAGATATATCGAATGCAGGTAGACGCAGACAGAGCGACCGAGAGAAAAGGTCTGAATTCCTCCATTGTGGGATGACTGGTGTCTTGCACGTCTCCACGCCAACAGACATTCTTCACGAGGGGGACAGCGAATGAATGGCTGCCAGCGAGGGCCAGAGACAATCGAGGAGGTTGCTAAGGGAGACAGTGACTTCTCCCCCCTCCGCCCACAGCAAAAGTCTTTTCATGGCAGACAGGCCTCAGAGTGATGGCCGCCTCCTCTTTTGTCTGGTCTGGTACAGTACCTCCCATTGCTGAGACAGACGGCTTAGAGTTAAACGCACAGATGAGGGAGGGAAGCCGCGACTGGGATGGCCCGAAGTCTGTCTGAAGGGTGGCGAGTAATGCAAAACTATAAAATGCAGAGTTATAGGTGACTAAGAGATGTGCATTTTAGGCAGCGAGCATTGGCCAGGGATGCTCAGGACAGGAGAATTGTGGTGTTGCCACATAGATATGAAAGTATCACCATGTACAGTAAAAATCTAACTTGGTAATGAATGTAAAATGAAATGGATTTTCTTGGAGAGTTTCCAAGAGGAAAGAGGAGATAATCATAGTTCACTCAAGAACATAATCAGTCATAATGAAAATATTTTAGATCTTTAAAAGTGGTTCCTAAGTTTGGTTGCATCCCGATATCTAACCTGTGTCTCTTGTTGCTGTCTAGTGAGATAGAACAACATATACCGCTTTCATCTGCTTCTTTGTCTCCAGAGTATCCCATGCTCACTTTAATCATGGTGGTAACTTGGAGTCAGTGTTTATTTGAGCATCTCTTTTCAGTTTAGTCCTTGTGTGTAATTGGATAGTCATTGTAGGCTGATGACTAGAACAGAACAAAACAGTAGTGGTGCTTCTGAACTTAACACTCTATGTTTTATGTTTCTTAAGAAGTCTATCCGTATAATTCCGGTGATAGTAAAGCTTCCGAGCAGTTGGTGTGTTAAACACAGAGTGGTGAAGAATGAGCGCTCGATTGGCTGTGATTAAAGCCAGCTCTCTGGTAACACTGCTCTGTAACGGAGCTGCTAATGAAAGCTGGCCTTGGCGTCCGCGCAGGGCCCTTCATACGAGTGCCCATGCTGAAAGGATATACATGCTTTTTTCCAGATTACTGGAATTCTTCTCAAATTGGCCTCCCTTACTGCTTGGCATAGGAATCAACCTTCAATTTCTCCCGCCTGCTCCCTCTCCATGATCCTCTGTGTTTTTAAAACATTTTTTACAGAGCATAAACCCGTCTATATGCACAGCCACACCCACACAAGTACACACTCACTTGCCTTGCGTTCAGCCTCTTGAAGCCTGCATTTTAGACAAAATCATGCATGCAGTCTGGGTAACCGCAGCATCTGTCTGTAGTGTGAGGGTATTTTTGAGTGTACACATTTAAATTCAGGTCCCTTAATCCATGCTAGATTGTAATTAGGTTGGTTACATGTGCGCAGACCCTAAACCTGCAATTACATTATGCGTCTCTCCCAAAATAATAACCTAACAACATGGAATAATTAAAGCAGCATTTCTAGGGAAAGTGGTGTTGCCGCTATACGAATGCTGGTCAAGTGATTAAAGCCTGTCCTTCTGTATGTGTCCATATTGGCAAGGCAGCGTAAGCCCTGATTAGCAGGGTTGGTTCGCTCCGGGTGTCAGAATTATCTGCAAAGAAAGGTGGATCGAAAAAGGATGAATTGAGCTTTAAAGGCGATTGGGAAAATCCATGCTGACCACTAGACGTCCACTTTCTCTCAAAGCACCCGTACACCGTTTAACCCCATTCAGCGTCAAACACAACCCACACTAAACTAGACATGCAACATGTAACTTCCTGGAATTCATCAATATATCATAAACAGTCTGCATCATTGTGTATATTGTATATGTAGTGTCAGCGCAGCGCTCAAGAACAATGCCACCTTAATGTCGAAATGCACGGTGAACCTTTGATCCTGGGTGAAGAGGGATTAGAGGAAAGTTCACCATTGTTTTACCAAACAGAGATTGTGTAGCGTTACCCTTTCCCTTATATTCACATATCATGGACACTCTTGCTAAAGCTTAAAACCCAAAACCTGTATGTGTGTGTGTGTGTGTGTGTGTGTATGCTCCTGGGAGAGCTGGAGGAAGGGTAGCTGCTGGGAGCAAGATTGCCTTCTTCAGAATAGAGGTGTGAAATCTGGAAACACACTACTATTGTAGTTGGTGAGAAAGGATACCTTCACAGATAGCTTTATCGAAAGAAAACTGAGAAAAATAGAAGTCTAGACTAAAGTCTAGACTAGTCTAGAGGGAGTCCTGCGTTCTTCCTGTATAGCAGATAGCTGAGAAGCAGTAGATTGGGATCAGGCCCCTTGACTAAAAGCCGCCTGGCAGATTAGCCTTTATCACTAACCCTAGAGCGCTGTCACATTTTAATGCACTTAGGCCTAATTGGAAGAGATGTGGCCTGAAAATGCTGATTGTGGCTCAAGTTAAGGTCAGGGCAGCATTATCTGTCTGGCTAGCCTCAGATATTCACTTAGACAGGGAGGGAAATTCACTGCAGTTTACTGGCTAGGCTGTCAAGTGCTAGCATAGAGTCCTGACTTAGTTTGTTCCAGTGTATATTTTGAGATAAGTTTTATTATCACAGTTTAAAAAGATATATTTTCTTAACTGTTGTAAATGCTTTGTTCGCATTTTTTTTTAAAGCAGGATATTATTATTTTCTCTTTAGCAAGCTAGCGGCTAAGCAGGATCAAAAGCCTAACTATTCAGACCCAAATGGATGACTTCTGTTTGTGTAATGGAGGGTGAAAAATGCATGCAATCTGGTTTACAGGGTTGTCCTTTCATCTACACACACACAAAACAAAAATCACACATTTAAAATTTTTAAGCCATGTGGCTAAAGTGGAACTGTAACACATTTGTTTTCACAGTAAAGGAGCATAGGACTGTATGTTGCAGATTCATGAAACTGAGTGGGAGTTTTAAAGACGGGTTTACAGTTATATGTAAGAAGCGCAGGCGAAAAAAGAAAACACAAGATACTGACAGGCAGGTTTTTAAAATGTATATTATATAAATTCCTAGACGTTATTTGTGGGTTTAATGTTTTTGAAATCCTTATGCTATATATTATAAAGATCCTTATGGATTCATCATAAAACATGTATAACCTATCATAGCGTTATAAAACTATAATCATTAAAAAAAAAAATGCTTTGTTACAGAAAACTATTTTCCGTCTCCGTGTACAAGTTACCACAGAGTAGCACATGTTTGTTTGTGGACTTGTCTGCCCTTGATTACACACCATGTGCACAATGGCTTTTAGCCTTACGGTCTTAAAACACTGAAGAAATGAAACCCAGGGAGCGCTTGCTGTTTTGGGATGAAGGGATCGAGTCTAGGAAGAGGGAACGGCGCAGTTTGTTTTTATTAAAACATCTTCGTCTGCTTATGCTAAAGTATCTGGCAGTGTGAAAAGCAGGAGCCTGACGCTGGAGAGGCTCAAACCAGGCTCACCATGTGTGTCTTGTTAAGGGCAGTTATGACAAATGGCAGCAGCTGTACAAACTAATCTCTCTGTTCTTTCACACATGGCGCCCAATTAACAATGGGCCACTGTCGGACTGTAATCCACAACCAGCCAACCTGCTCCTGCTCCGGCTGGCTGAGGAAGAGGGAGGCAGTGCTTTACAGCAAATACAGTATAAATATGTTCGTGTGTGTGTGTGTGTGTGTATGTGTGTGTGTGTGTGTGTGTGTGTGTGTGTGTGCACTCGCGCACACACACACACACACACACACACACACACACACACACACACACACACACATTGCAGTGCCTGGCTGGGATGTATGTGTAGAGGGAAGTGGTCTGTCAGGGGCTACATTCCCACTGGGTTTGTAATGATGAAGTGCATGTTGCAGTGGTCATTGTCAGCTGGACTCCACTCAAATGAATACACACTCTTCATGAGACTAATGGCCTCCAATTTCTTGGACCGTATGCTTCACTTATCTATGCCTCAACTCCATTAGTACTGCAGATTTGCATACCGTGACTTTGAAAGAAAAAACTAAACTAAACAACACACGTAAATCTACGGCTTCAATTTCCCCTAAAAACCAGAGAGAAAAAGTTGACGTGAAGTGCAACCAGAACATAGAATAGCGTTGGAAGAATGAAAAGGGTATGGTTAAGAATATGGTTCGCAATTTAGACAAGTTTCCTTAAGTCTAGAACAATCACCAGTGCATATGAGAGAGAGAAAGAGAGAGATGTAATAAAGTGAAAGTGGTAAAGAAAAGTGGTGTTATGTGCCAAGCATGAGGTGGCAGAGGAGTGCCAGCGAGCATGAATGAATGGAAGCTTCTGAATGGGGAGGGGGAAAACGCTAGGATTTGTTTCCATTGCATCCAAGAATGATTAAGCTTAGCCCCTCTGGCTGTGAATCTCAGCTCGTGGACAAAGCCACAGAGTTCCTGCCCAGAACGTCACCCACGAGAGAGAGAGAGAGAGAGAGAACAGCACAAGACTTGGAAAGAGTTTAGAGTAGTCCTAACCAACACTGGCAAGAGTAATGATTAAGCAGTCAATTTACAGCACAGCCTCGCGCACGCAGACACACAAAGCCAGTTTAGTCCAGATGAGTGTTTATTAAAGCCCAGAAACACTTTCTCATTAAATAAATATGAACATTTATATGTATCAGAAGCAACAGAAAATGTAATACGTTATTTCGTTCTACTCTTTTTATTGTTCTGGTCTTACTCAAAAATGTCCATTTTTCAAGAACCCCCCCACTCAGGATCAGGTGATACGCTATCAGTGAGATACTGTGACATGGAAGAGAATAAAGGACCTGTATTATAACCACTGTATTTTTCCCCTTTTAATAAGGATTAATCAAATGATGAAATAAAATCCGGCTAGAAGGAGGGAAGTAGGGGTAAGAGGATCTGCCGTGCCCTTAAGAAAGTTTAGGTAACGTGAGGACCACTTGGCATGCCTCTTAGCCTCTTTTTTTTTTCCTCTCATTTTTTTATGTCCATTCTTTTGGTATCCTAAAAAAGCCACTATTTTCAATGCATATCCATTTTGTTTGTGTAGGTTTCAAGTTTACCAGATAAGGAAAATTATTATTGTGCTGAAGTTTGTGGGGTTTCAAGTAGAGAGCTAGTCGTGTGGTTTGGCTGTTAGTGGCTAATTCTGGTGCTTAAAGAAATTCACACGTCCTAGATCAGCTACTGGAATAGCTCATAGACAGAGAGAGACAGACTGACACACACACACACACACACAAAGACATGCGCACACACATACACAGAGATCCTCTTCACCTACATAATCACACGGGCCAGTGGCAATCATGCTGCAACTTTGCTCGTCTGGCATCTCCTAAGGAGATCAGATCACTGTGCGTGTACCCACTTGGATGGATGATGACGGTAGATGAGTGTGCGTTTAGTAAACGAAGGGATTGTATCAACACATGAAAAACTCGAACAAGGCATGTACTCGCAGAATTCAAGTCATATGAGTGAAATTATTGACCTTTAGAGCTGCATGCTAGAGACGCACAATATATTATATATATATTCACACTTCAAAATGTCAAATAATAGGGACGGTATTAACAGGGATCCTTTGATACTCTGGATCTTCCAGTATCGCGATACCTACTGTAGGTGCCAATTGTTTATAAATATTTTTTTATAAATATCCTGATTGGATATTAAATATTTTCACAATTTTGTTAAAATTCTAAACAAATGTAGCAATGTAAACTGTAAACCCCGTCACTACAAAATACCAATAATATTTGATTAAAAATCAGATTAAATAAAATAAATTATATTTTATGAACTTCTCAGCATTTTTTGTAATTTAATTACATTTAATAATGTAATTGCATACTGTATATTAAGAATGATATATCTATACACTTCACCATCTCCCTACCTTCACTGTCAGTTGTATTATATCACTCACCATCTATACTGCTTTATTCTGTATGGGCTTGTGGTCGGATACAACCTGAACTGGGTGCCAGGGTACACACATCCACAAACTCAATCACACACTACGGGCAATTTGGGAACGGCAGTTAGCCTAGTTAGTCTTTGGACTGTGGGAGGAAACCAGAGTTCCTGGAGGAAACCCACCAAGCCTGGAGGGAAACGGGAAAACTCCATGCACATGAGACCAGAGGTGGGAATGGTACATGGACCATTGGAGGTGCAATATCACTTTATGATATCAATTCTAGCTAACTGGTCACAAAGCTAGTGCTCTCTGATGACTCATGATTTTACTTGTTAACTCATTCAATTGGTTTGCCAGCCAAAAGTAGGCAAAAAGTAATCAATAATTTTGTAACATAATCTCTTCTACATGACTGTGGGAATTTCCCTGTATAAAGTTCACATCACGTCTTATTTCCTCCAAGAATCAGAAATGTTAAGTCTCTTATACCTCTACTTTAAAATCGTCAAGAATGGTCTAGTGTTTGTGAAGACAGTCCTGAGGGACCCCCTGCCCCCAGTGTCTGCGTCTTCATTGCCGCTCTTGGTCAAACCGCAGCGCTCCTATGAACTGAAAGGACTCCGCCGTCACCTGCCAGACTGCAGGAATGTTAATGCCATGGCTTTGATAATTGGATTTTACACACACCGCCTGTGAGGAACACATACTTGCGCACTCACACACACATCTGCAGATGGACACTTAGGCTTGCTATTGTTTGGTGCCTGCCTCAAAGACCTCAATAGAACCTGGCTGTGTTTGTATAAGGCTGTACGTCTTCATAAAGAGTGTTTATAGTACATGCGGGTGAATGTGTGTGTGTGTGTGTGTGTGTGTGTTTGTGTAGGTGACACAGCTGAAGAACAAGGCACTTGTTTCTTTAGTGGTTGTTATGGGTACCTCTGTAAAGCCAGAAAACTGGTTGTGAAACTGGGGAATAAGATGCAGAGATAAAGGACAGACGAGACGGTGAGACAGATGTATAGACGCATCAATTTCTTGTTAACCAAAAATCATTTCAGTTAAAACTTAAACCAACTATTAATCATTAATCCTGCTTGTAGAGAAGGGTTTTAACAGAATTTCTACTCAAAGCTGTTCTCCAGCTCTCGTTGAATTACGCTAGGCCACTTCGCGAGTCGACAATCAGTGAACTTGCGCACACTGAGTCAGTAATAAGTGGCTTACTTCCAGATGTCAAATATTATTCATGATACCTTCAGGGCCTGAGTGTATGGCGATCAGAAGAGGTGTTTTACCTGTATTTCTCACCATGTGTTGAGGTGTTAAAGCCCGCCGCATTAAGTGTGGATCATTAGGGCCGTAACAGTCATATTTATGGCGTGTGTGATCGCGAAACAATGGAGGTGTTAGTTGTTTGAGTGTGTGAGTGTGTTCTTAGCCTGGTTCAGGATATATACAGGACATGGTAGCCTCCCCTGCTCAGGGCCTCCCGCTCCGTTTCCCTCCGGCTGTAGCTCACTCGGGTCTAACGTCGCAGCTCTAATGACCTAAATACTTTTAATTCACCTCAGAAGACCCTGCCGGCTAGCAAGCGGCTGCCCGCTTCCATCACGTATATACTGCATACACACATATGTACCCTTTGATAGTCAGAGTTGGAGCTAATGTATGGTTTGTTTGTGTATAAATCCTGTTTCCCTTCTATAGAGCAGGGGAACAGTGGAGTGTTTGTTCCTCCTGACATTCTTTCCAGAGAATGTGGTTGAACAAACTCTATCGAAGCTCGAAGTCCCTCCAGCCTCTCTCTCTCTCTCTCTCTCTCTCTCTCTCTCTCGTACACAAAGGCGCGCACTTTCGTTCACACAAACTCCAACTGACGTCGAAATGATGTGTTGTGCTTGGCATGCTGGCTGTATTTTTCCTGTAATCTGTGTCAGAGAGAAGCATTTACAACAATTACCTCAGCACACTCGACTCACAGCTGTAGTTTTGGCTGCTCGGTGGAGGAGAGGCGAGAGCGTTAGTGGTTGATCTCTGCCAGACCAACGCCTCACCCCGTCCCCAACCCACTCCCTCCAAATCGCGCAGCCTCGGCCCCTGGCTTGCCACTCCCTTTAAATTGTCGAAACTTTGGCATTCGAGACACTTTCACTTTGTGAGCCATGGAAGATTTTACTGGCCACTTGTCCTCATTTGACTGTTTTCCAGGCAAAATTCTTTAGAAGATGGGAAATGTCTGTGCACCTGTGTTTAGTTTCTGTGTCATTTTTATGGCAGTATACTAATAGTAGCACTCTCAGCACACCCTCCCCAAAGCCAGAGGCTTGTTGTTAAAACATGGAGCTCATGTAGGGTCCACCAGTCGAGGCATATGATTGAGTAATTTTTCACTCGACCCCCACCGAGTCCAGCAAGTTCAAAATTCAGAGCTTGGCGAGACCACCATGACGGTCTGCTCGTCAGAGTTAACCACAAGAGTCTAATGTCGAACATCTCTTCCTGAGGAATTTCTTAATAATGTATCTGGTTAGAAGTTTACTACAAGATAATCATTCATAGTAAGAAGGCGTTCAGAGGCTAGGTGGGAAATGATGGGTGACTTTATCGTAAGTCAACCTGAGAGCATGTTGAAGCTGGACAACATAGAAATAAGCTAATAAACAATGCAACTGTCCCGATGCATTATTACCTTCATCCTGTTAGCACATTTTCATTTACTGCTCCAGTTATAGAGATAAGAAGCTGTTAAGTTATCACATAGTTTTGCACAGGAACTACAGAATTATTTCCTGGAAAGCAACAGTGATTTCTGTGTGTGTGTGTGTGTGTGTGTGTGCGCGTTTATGTGTGTGTTTTTTTTTTTTTTTTTGCTTCAAAGGTTAGTGTTTCAACATAATGGTGGGCATTAAGTTGTGGGGTTTGTGCCTTGTGCGGTTTGGCTCTACAGCTGCATCTGTACAGTACGTGTCTGTGTGATGGAGTATTTATAGTGCGATGTTGCGGAACACGCGACCCAATCGGCTAAGCTCGTAAAACACCTGTGTAAACATTGAGTATATCGCTCGAGATGGAGGAAAGAATCCTGTCAGCTCTCTCTCTCTCTTTCTCTCTCTCTCTCACTCTCTCTCTCTCTCTCCTTGCACAGAACACGAGGAGCACTCTGTTCTGCCCCTCCCTTTCCTGCAAAATGAGGGAAAAAAAATCTCCCTCCCTCATTTTTCCCTCTTTTTTTTCTGAGAAGAACAATGAGGACACGCGTGGTGGGGAGGGCCCCCTCAGTGTGGCCCCTACAGTGCTTATATCTCTCTGTCCAGGAAGAGTGTGTATATCTGTGTGTATATGTGTGTGAGATGCACATGGGCCACTGGGGACCTCTAAATATTGTCTGTAAAGAGGCCTGCCAGAGCGGAACCATTCCCACACACACACGCTCAAGCACACACACACACACACACACACACAAACAAGTGTCTGGCCTCGCCACCTTTTTTTGTTTTTTTTTTTGTTTAGGGGAACTCCAAACCCTCACACTCTTCCTTATCAAAAGTGATAAACAACATGGATCATATCATAAAGCCACAGCACTTTAGCGTAAATACCTCCCGGGCTTCTTGACAATGTTCCACAAGCCTTCAGCGGCAAAGACAATAGTATGCATTAGTGAGCCGCTTTCTTGATAAACAGCCAAAAGTTATAAGTATCTAAATGAGTGTCTTAAAAAAAAAAAAAAAAGTACAGAGCACCCAGCAACGCTTTGAATGTGAGTAGACTTTTGTAGTGATCATTGAACAGTCTGAAAGTTTAGAAATATGGAATCCATTCCACATGCTAGCACTTATGCAGTCAGCTAATCATCAGATTGCCCAATTTACAAATTGTATTACATCATCATGCCTCACCATGTAACTGTCGGATAGTAGATCTGTATGTAGCGGAGAGAGAGAGAGAGAGAGAGAGAGGAAGCGTGCTAATCATCACCGGCTTTTTCGACAACCCTCTGGCCCTGCGAGTTTTGTCTGCTCTCCATGTAACACTATCTGTAGAAAGGAACACAAAATGGAGGACTTTGTGAGGGGAGATTAGCCTAGCAGCTCCTGATAAGGGATAAACCAAACAAAGGCAACCTGAATATGGTACAAGAAGGCAAGCACAATTAGGATGTGTAGTGTGGTAGGTGATCTAGGTGGGTGCAGAAAGGGAATATGCGCTTTAGTTATGGACGAAGTAGGAAAATGGTATGAAATTTGGTTTTATACTGGAGCTACCCAGATGCATTGAAGGTTGACCTATGGATGTTTTGAACCTATGTTCAAAGTGAGTAAGTTTTTGTTAGCAAATGTTTATATTTAAAATAATTTTATAAAAAATTATGGGTGTAAAAACCACAAAACATATGGTCTGTCAATTATTTATACCAAATTGCAGCTCAAGTGTAACTTTATTTAATTGATATTTAATTTAATTGCCCTGTTGAGTGGTAGTGTGCCTCTTTTTAACACATCGTTGGTGACATATTTTTCAAGTCAGAAGTTTGAGTTCATTTTCTACATTCTAGAACTACTGCATTCTTTGCAGAACTATAAAACAATACATATATCATTAGGTAATTATGTAACAACAACAACAGTCAGTTGTTGGTTCAAGACAGGAAGGTCAGCGGTTTTGGAATAGTTCTTGCAAGAACAGTATTGTCAAGTTCGTTTGCAAAACCCATCAAACACCATGATGAACCAGGCTCTCATGAAGAACAAACCAGGAAAGCAAGACCAAAACTTACCTCTGCTGCAGAGGAGAGGTTCGTTTAGACTTACCAGCCTCAAACATCACCAATTAACAGCAGCTCAGATTAGAGCCGTTATAAAGGCTCGTTATACAAGCTATTTGAGTCTATAATATAATTTCAGCATTTACAATAAACAGTATTTTTTTTAGCTTACCTGTAACTTAAAAATCTAATATCAATCTGAAAAAAACCTTGTTTAGAGAAGGGAACTACAGACACAGACATCCATAAGATAATCTCTTTAGGCCAGTGCATACATCTACAGAAGTGTGAACCGGAGCACTGACTTTGTATTTAATAAAGAGTAAGATTATTTTTTTCAGGTCTTCCCTCCTTCCTTGCATTTCCATCATGGTCATTTATTTTGATATCTGTGAATAATTGGTTTGAATCACTGACCTGTCAAATGAATACAGTACATCACTGAGTATTTAGAGAGCGGTAATGAAGAATAATATGCAGACTGTGTCTGTTAGACTGTAGAAACACTCCTTTCCTCGAACTTTCTGTCATCTCTGGTGCAGTACAGTAAGAGTGATTAGGCACGCAGAACAGCATGTATTGAACACATTAGTTCAGCTTATAACGTTACATAGGGCCGAAGGCAGGATTGTGATTTCCTGGCAGTATCCATTCAGTTGCTTATACGAATTGGTGAAAACGCATGCAGAAAAGAATACGCAACGTTGTTCAGCTAAACGTGAAAGAGCGAGTGCCGTGTCGAGAGTTGGCATGTTTATTCTGGAATTAATGAGATGTGCTGTAGATTTAGTAAGGCAGTGATGTCATGTACACCCTCTTTGGGGGATCTTGATGTTTATATTGTGTGTAAGTGAAAGATGTGTTCCACAAATTGTAAGGCTACACTAACTGTTTCCAGCACTGATTCTGAGTTAGATAGAGTGTTAAACTTACAGGCACTGACATACTCTTTTGTAAAAAAAAAAAAAAAAAGAAGCACTTTCACTAAACTAACCAGTGCATGAGATTCACTATGAGCAGAGCAGGAGATGGCTGCTGAAGGCTTATCTCTCGACTGGACGTCTGTCATTTGTTCAGCCTAACAGAGCACTCATTCATTCAGACTTCCATGAAAGTGGCTCATGGAGATATAAGTCAAAGTATTGTTTGTGCTCTGTGATGCTTAATCAGTTAGCATTGGACAACATATTCAAACTTTGGCTACAGTCTGCGGAAGAGACGGTAGTCATGGATGTATTCTTTTGGTTATGACTGCAGTAAGAGGAAACCGAAAAGATCTTGGTCATACGTTTTTTGGCATTCAGCAACGAATAATAGTTGCCATTGTTCTGCGTGACCCTCCACTCTGCATGGAAAGACGTTCTTGTTTTTACAGACCATGGATGTATAGTGGAGTGTTAGATCTCCAGTACTCTCCCTCTCCAACCTAGGCCTTTAAGAACTGATTACACAAACGTTTACGTCTTCCACAGAGCTCCGCTGGAGAGATAAAGGGTCGGCTGATGCTTATCCCATTCCCACACAGTAGAAACCACTGAGATGGAATGTAAACCAAGCATCACAGGCAGACTTACATGTTCTCCATTACATACGCGATTGCTCCACTCACACCTTAATTGATAGTCTCCAGATCGGGCTTCCATTGTTAACTAACCAGCTAACCACACCCAACTGTCATGAGGATCACAATGAAGTGAAGGCAGGAAGCCACAATACCATCGGCCTAATCATTGGCACAGGTTTTAATTTAGAGTCCTCCCGTAAGTGTTGCGTTTGTTCCCAATAAATGTTTGATGATGCGGAGCTTTTCGAGGAAAAACGCAGTATAAAGTGCTCGCTTGTTTCAGGTTAGCTAGGCGGAATCCGAGAACAAAAGGATAGCTCACAGAGGGACTGTTGGAGGCCAAGCAGAGGGGTAGAAAAGAGGCTAAATTTAGCCTGGTGTCCGGCGCTGTGCACTACGTGCATGGACTCACAACTCTTCATACAGTATGTATGATAATCATTCCACTTTTCAACACCGCACAAAGCAGTCAGTATGTTCTCAGATCCAACAGCACATGCCTAAAAATACACATTGACATATGTGTGTGTGTATCGCTTAGTATGTCTATCTGTTTCAGAGCTGCTCTCTTCTCTAGAACAATTTGATTCAGCTAAAACAAAGGTTTGTGTGTCTGCATAGTGTCTTCATTTGGACCTACTAGCTTTTTTTCATTTAATGTATTTTAAACAGCATGCAGAAATAATTAGAAAGGCTTTTACTACAATTCCTTACTGTAAGTCATCATCAAAAGGAACCGGCGCATGCCATAAGCCTTTGTTTTGTTTTTAAATACGCAGCAGCTCTGCAAACTTTGCCTCCTGAGCACTAAGGGTTAAAGCTGCAACGTCTTCCATAGAACTGCAGCTGCCAAGGTTAAATGAGGTGATAGCAAATTGTTTACTTACTGAAATGTTCTATCAAGTTTGGCTGGTTTGTCATTAAGCCGGCCTTCTCGGGCTGTTGGGACGGTTGTGTAAGTTGTATTAGCGGCCTGTTATCTCACTGCATGTCTGTCAGTGACAGCGTCTGCTTTGTAAAGATAAAATGATCCCCTTTTATTTTCTTAACCACCTTTCTTGGTTAGAAGACGTGGGATCGTTAGATAATTGACATTTCATTGAAGAACGGTGCGTAAAAGGGCGAGCTTGTCGAACTTTTGCCCTTAGCAGTCCTTGCTTTTGATTTTTTCATTTTGTTAAATTTTTTTGCCACTCGGTTTTCTTAGGATCGAGAACCCACAGTGACATTAAACAATTTATGTCAACAGCCCCAAGTGACATCTAATCCAGCAACCCTGTCCCTGTCCCTGTCTCTGCTTGCCCACTAAGGCTCTTTTAACCAGAATGGCTTATGACCCTGATCGTCTTCGGTTAAATGGCTCCTGATGACGTTCTCATCGTAGCCCCTGCAGGCCGTTTGACTTTCCCGGAGCTGGATTTTGTCTGGGTTTGTCTTCCATGAGCTCAGGAGTCCTGCTCTTTCAAAAATCCATGGCCTGGAGAATATGCATGAACCACTGCTTAGTAATGATGGATGGTTCTTGCTCAGTCGGCTGGAGTCTGCTAGGCTGCGGAGACCTGAAGCCAGTTGTACAGATCTTAATTCCTATTATGAAGTCTTCACTTCGCTACATATCTGCAGGAGATGTGCTGCTTTGCTGGATCAACATGAGGTTGTGTGATTAAAGAGTCACACAAGCAACATCTCGACTTAAAATGCCAGTGGTACTGAAATAACGGTTTGTAAAGCTGTTTCCAAATGTTTGATTCGTAAACGAAACAGAAAGGATATTAATTTAGTTAATTTCATTAGTGAGCAGGGCAGTTTAAATCCTATGATGTTTTAACAGTGTGGACTACCTGCATGCAGCTTTTGATAGCATCTCGGTATCCCTGTATCTTGATCTGATAGTATCTGTTTACTTTCCTCGGGAACTTTTGTCCGCAGACGTACAGGTTTGGTTTACGCCGTAACCTAATGCGAGTTCATTGAGGCAACAGTGTTACTCAATTAGCTATCGCCGCACTAAGCACCCGGGTAGCCGCGGCCGATGTATTTACGTGCTGTTGTTGTGTTTATCGTTTCTTCCGCCGAAACGTCTCATGAACAGCGGCGGATGAAATGAGACGTGATTTAGAGAGGTCTGTCACAATGCGAGTGGCCACGGCTCCCGCTTCCTACTTTTGTGTGGATGAGGACCTGGGGGTGGGGCAGCGGATGCATGGCCCTGGCTCTTGGCCCCGGCAGAGGGAAGGAAACTCGGTGTCAAAGGCGGCCCTGTTATCTGAGGCAAAGGCGTGCGCTCTGCCTCAGCGGCCGTGTCATTGTCACAACAGGAGGGATCAGATACAGCAGAGCAACTGAAGGTTTTCTTGATTAGACAGAAGTGTTTTCGCAGCTCCTTAAAAGTCCTCGTTGGCCTCACACATGAGAGAGGTGTGGCAGAATTTGAGGCCTTTATCTAGTTCTACTTTTGAGTATTTGTTTTTTTTTTAAGACTCCGCACAGGGTGTGCAGGGTTTTCTAATAACCTTGAGAGAAGCCCTGCAGGCTTCAGTTCACTGAGTGCATATGGCATATTTCTGCTCAGTGTGCTGAGGCTGCCCCTGACAGAGGCCCCCCACCCCATGCCTGCTTGCGCGCACACACACATGCACACACATACTGAAGTTTTTCCCCCTGTCCCAAAGAGTGCTCCCAGTAGATATGCTCTATGGCTTCTCACAGACTCCATGAAGGAAATGCATTATGTGTAAAAGGAATTCCATATGGTGACATATGATCTGTGTAATTCCTTCAATTGATAAAAAAAAAAAAAAGCCCTACCTTTGTGTCTGCTTGGCATGAATAGCGTATAAGAAGCCTCCTCCTGGTGTATGTTTTTTTTTTCTTCTTTCCTTTCCCCCCCTTGTTCTTCCTGCAGCATTACTGCACAGTGTCCGCTAAAGTGTGTGGGCTCCAGAGTTTGCCATGGCGAATGTTTGCAGACAGAGGTCTGAGCTGTTCCAGGTAATGTGTGCCAAGCTCAAGTGGCTTGGACTGGGTGAAAAGGAAGTGTTGCAACACCTCTGCCAACCACCTGGGACTCCTGCCGAAACCCTTGTGCCCTCTAGCTGGACCTGGGATCCTATCAGGGACTGGGTTTTGACTTCACATCCAGTGACTGTCTTATATTAGAGGAGTACGTCTATGTGAACGCGTGCCAAGAGTGCAGATTATTGAGTGTGATCCAATTGTGGCCCTTTGATATCTTCGCTAGTTCCCATGATGCAATGGCATGTCCAGCTACAGTACACGCATGGAGATAACATTTTATAGCCTTTGGACCGCAGCCATTTCGAGCACTAGGGAACTGTTATTTTTGCATCAAGGTTTAACATTAGAAATCGACAAAACAATATGTTAGAGTAAAAAAAAAAAAAAAAAATGTTGAAGCATAGTTGGACAAAACCATGTTTTAAGTGGAATCTTCGTTCCCATAGGCTTTCCTCACATTCCATTCTAGCAAGGGGAAATATTTATAATTCTTTATCGTTTAGGGAACATATTTATCATAGATGTATGACGATGTACATTGGTAATGTAAAGCTACAGGTTTGGCTTGTTGAACCTAGACACCCTACTGGCTGTACAAATCCAGAAAAAGCCTTACAAATACCAGGAAATACCTAAACTCAGGCCTCACCACTGTAATTTTCGTTGGAAACAACATGAAACAAAGGATTTATCAGATGTGTACACATTTATAGGCACACCACACAGGGCTGAGAGGTATAAAAAAAAAAAAAAAAAAGCAATGAAGTTTAACAGGGTTTTTCCTAAGATGATGGAAAATTGCTTCAGGCAATAATAATTAATGCACAAAACGGTAGCATACCTGGGCTGTAAAAATTACACTAGTGTTCAGGTCTTCAGCTGGAAGTGAAAACACTAATGCACAGAAAGTGTCGGAGTTATGAAAAATAAGTCCACACAGCCTGCATGACTGAGAAGAGGCTTGTGATTTCCTTCTATTCGCCTCCCCTCTCCTTCCTTCTTCCTTTGCCCCGTCTGTAACCGACAGACATGTTCCACACAACATAAGCATGAAGGGCCAATTCGCCGTAGCATTGTTTACTTTCCAGACCAGAGCTGTCCGATCCGCTACCTGGCTTCAACCTCCCACTCACCTTTTCTGACAAACCAAAAAACAGCGTGCTCGGATGAATGCAGAACCAGGCGTCAGATTGTGAAGAGAACGAGAAAGACCCCCCGCTGAGAAGCAGAGCTGACAATCTTGAAGTACTGAGGACGTGGCAGAATGAAGAAGACGACGGATACGGAATTAAAAGACCGTGGACGGAGAATTCCTGAGTTGGCTCGTGGAAAAGTTTATTGAACATCAAACTTCGGCGAAAGTCGAAAGATATTCACGTGTTCCTTTATATAAAGTTTAAGGGGTTTTGTTAGACTTCTGCCATGCCTGTTCTCTTAACGCATCTGTAAGGTGGCCGGTTAAAAAGCCACCTTTTGAGGAACATTAACACATCTTCTTCGCGGAATCCTTCCGTATGACAGCTGAGCATTGTCCTTATCATTTTAGTGCGCCAGAAAACTGAAGTGCACACAAAGGCCTTTTGCATTCCCAGCCCCTACGGCATGGGAGGGCGAGTGCAGCCACACTGTGCAGGGAAGCCTGCTATAATTCTCATGCTACATAACAGAGATTACAAAAAGAGCAACATTGTTTGCACTCTTACTCGCAGTCTTTTTCTGCCTTTCACAAGGCTTCCTCTTGTCCTTAGTTGATATGCGGCATTTGTTGAGTCAGCTGGGAAAAGAAATATTTATACAGTATATTCAAAACCATTCTCGTATTTAATGTGTGGTTACAACTTTAAAAAATCAAAAAAATCAAAAAAAAAAAACTTTTTTAAAGTATTATGTAAATGACTGAATAAACTAAGCTGTTTCATACACAGCTTCAAATAAACTAACTGAAAATAAGCAAATAACAGGCTCGCATTATGGAAAGAAATTATAAATGATGTTTTTTTTTTATTGTTAGACTTTTAACCCTTTATAAGGCCCTCAAATTTTAACTTTTTCCAAGATTTTTTTTTTTTTCAAAATCGTCACTTTTATGTTGCAAATCAAAGGTCAGTAAACTTACCATATATTCATTATTTTGACGAATATCCGCATTTTATATCTTCTGTGCCGTTTATATCATACCTTGAGAAAATTATATAAATAATTATATAATATATTTTTATTATATTTTTTTGTAATTTTAGTATTTTTACATATTTGTATATTTGTATTTTTGCTAATTTATGTTTAAATAAATATACCTTTAACTTTATGGGATTTTTTTAAAGACCTATACCTGTAGCACAAATTATGTTATATATGTTTATCATGTCTGCATTATGATATTTGAAAACATCAACTATTTCCAAAAATATCTTAAAAATAAATAAGTAAATACATAAATAACATTATAGAAGAATATTTGCATGCCTGTAAAGAAAGCAGCATATTACATGACAGACCAGTTTTCAAAAACTAACATAAAAATGGAACGAGTAATTGTGACAAATGTCATTTATTTATAATTTTTTTTTTCAGATATGATTGGAAATGGTGAAAGGTTTTGTATGTAATAATGCGGACACGATTAACATATACGTACTGTATAATCACAAAAGTTTAAGAAACAAAAAAGTCTTGGAAAAAGTCTTGAAATTTTGAATTGCCAAGTATTTTGCTGAGTGCTCTATAAAGGGATGTGATTTTTCCAAAACATGTGTATTTATATTAAAGTTTAAGTTTTTATCAAATGGAGAATTAAAAATTCTCTTGTATTCAACCACTAATAGCATTTTCATCAATTTGCTATTGAAAAGATATTTCGGTTATAACTGGAAACGAAACCGCAGTTTCCAGTGAGCGCAAGACATGCAGCTCCTAATGTATGAGGTTCTGTTAAGAGCAGCGTTCCTCAACATCTGCTTAATACCAGACTTTGTGTAACATTGTTTATGGTGTTGGAACAACAGAATCTGAAATTCATTTAGCGGTTCCTCCTCTCACTGTCGCACATATAAACTGAAGACTGGAGCCAAACCACATGTTACTGCTGCAACCCAGGGCCGCCCTAGCAAGCCTCAAGAGCGCATGGCAGATTTTCCTTTCTGAGTGTCTGCCAGGAAGGACGGACCCTGCAACTAACAAAAACGTGAATTATGGCATAGCATCTGCCTATTATAAAGCGCTACCCAATGTGTGCTGAGATCACCAGTCTACCGCTGCAGCTGATTGGCCTGCTGCCTGTCTTTTGACCTTGCAGCGGGCATCCTGGGCTCTCCAGAGCTGAATGAGAGCTTCCTTCATTATGCTCGTGTTAATCATCAGCCTCTGGCCTGCCGACACTTTCCGCCTGAGAGGCTTTATCAGGAGAAGCTGCTTCATGGTCGTTCGGTGTCCCTTTCAAGGGTGTCTGATTCACTGCTGTAGCCGATGTTCCTTAAATTGAGTTTAAAAGCTTTTAAAGGCAATAAAGCATAATCGATTCCTATCAGAAAATGTTGAGCTTTGAATTTTTTACCTGAGGATCAGGAATATAAACCACAGGACGCTACCAGGTACCTGGTGAAGTCAGAAAGAACACCATGTTAATCTTATTACGCAGTATTCCACATGGCGGCTGTGACTTAACCTGCGTCTGGTATGTGTTCCATATGGTCCAGTGTATGCCATGCTCATTACCCAGATCAAGCTTTTAACAGGGTTGCAGGGGACCGCTCTCTCTCTCTCTCTCTCTCTCTCTCTCTCTCTCTCTCTCTCTCTGTCTCTCTCTCTCTCTCTTGCTCTCCCTACCTTCTCAGTCTATGGAGATTTTCCTGAGGACCTTATAAAATTTTTAGTATGAAGGTTTGCTAAAACAGATCTAATATACCCCCTACACTACCTAATATCGCTTTATCTGAATGAGAGAAAGAGACAGACCGAACTTCAAGAACGCTTTTCTGGTAATTGAATGTTGTGGCAGAAACAGACCGCGAGGGACTTGTGCAGCATCTATTTTCACTCGGTGAGCATTTTTCAGTCTGAAATTAGTAGGGTTGTAGCACTATAAAAGTGCTCAGACATCTGTTGGCTATGCCGGGAGCATTTTTTCATGTTTGCAATGACACATTAAATGAAGCGCTTTCCTTCCATGTCTTGTTCCGAGTGTGGGTTTTTTGGCGGACGAGCCTAAATGAGTGAAAGCTTTGTTTCTTGGTTAGTCTTGTGCCAAGATCTTGTCTTAGATGTGGTGTTAAATGTCCAATAAGTCATTTAGCATCCTAATTTGGGTACAAGTAAATGTGTGTGTGTGTGTGTGTGTGTGTGTGTGTGTGGGTGTAGTGTATATGTAAACAACTTGCTTTGCCCTTGGGTTGAGCTGGACTTGGGCCATACTTGGATACTCTGCTCCTGCCACCCTGGCACTTTGCCCCACCTCTTCATGCAGGAGTTGGCACTATACTGACCATCTTCCTCTCGGCACACACACAAGCCCGGTCAGCAGCTGCGCCTGGCATGGTCGCAACACGCAGCGTAAGGAATCCTTGTCACCTTATGATCATTTAGTAAGCTTTAACTTAGAATTTCGGATTCAGTTTAAAAAAAAACAAAAAAACTTTGGATTTCTTCAGGATGAAAATTGACACAACTGCATGATAACAAGAGAACCAGTTTAAGTTTAGTTCTTAAGAGGGTTGAGACCCATTTAGGGAGCAATATACAAATGAAGCTGTTAATTTTTCCGCATGTGAATGAATTTGATTGTAACATACTGTCAGTTTCAGAACTTTTGGCATTCTTGGTAAAACTTAAATCCACTGTAGTAAATATGAAATTAAAAGTAATGCACTTGAATTCAAAGTAATATTTCCATCAATAAAAAAAAAGAGAAGTTCTTATTTAACCTGTCTTACATAGGGTGCCAATATTTTTGGAACTGACTGAAACAGCAAACATTTGTCTTAGATTTATGAAAGAACAGATAGCACCCTGGTTTATTCAGTGTGACACTTATTAAATATACAGCATGCCAGACACTCAATTCGAGCTCGCATTGTTTGGAAACCTTGCCTTCATTCATTTAGATGACCGTTTATATTTAAATGATTGATGTAGATGCCACTGCATACAGGTCGGTCAGATGTTCTTGAGTATGAAGACTTTTGCTGGAGATATGGTTCACACGACATGTTCTGACAGAGCGAACATAACTATGTGGTGAGACAGCATTTTGCAGTGAGCCTCACATGCATGTGTGTGTATGTGTGTGTGTGTGTGTGTCAGGGCTGTGCTCATGACCCTAAAATATCCCCACCCACAAGTTCTTTGGGTTCAAATGTAATTGGTGTCATTGTTTGTCCTCAAATTGTTTGTGTGTTAAGTTAAACTGGGCTTGTGAGAAAGAAGCGCCAGCACATTCGGTCGGTGTAATTCAAGCACGTCAGAGAATCAAATATAATTTGTACGAGCGCTCATCGGTTTCCCGTCCGACTGATTAACGGGCCAGACTGCCGGCCATAAAGGACGCGAAAGCCTCGGAACTGCGATTACGATATTAGGAAACGGCTGCCATTATCCCGCACGACTCTGACTTGGAAAGTGCGAGATGAAAGAAACGAGGCAGACTGTTAAAGGCCTGTCTGAGTCTGGGTCTCCGAGTGCATGAGACTCTAGTAGCCTTACTGACCTCCCATACACACTAGACACACACGCCCCCCCCCCCCCCCCCCCCCCCCCCACTCTGCCAAAGACCCCCCTCCCTCCTCCCTTCCCCATGGGCCCCCTGTTGTGTCATTCACAACTCTGCTCTCTCACTCCCTCTCTGTCTTTCTGCCTCTCTCTTGAACTTTTCCTTTACTTCTTCTCCCCGTCTGCCCCCTCCCAGTCTCTCCTCCTCTTAACTACTTGTGTGGAGTTAATGGACTGTTTTGGCTGGGCTCCAGCCGCTGAGTGTCACCTCATTAGTGGTCTTCCAGACAGGAGCTCTGTACGGTGGAATGTCATTGGTTGCCACCCAACCCCTCGCCCTCTTTCGCACTCACCTCCATGAATGGGGAAATGTGCATGCATAATTAAATCTATAGTCTCAGTCTCTCTGCCCGCACTGTTCCCCTCTCTTTCTGTGCCCACCTCCCTTGCCCGGCTTGCGACGGCTACAAAAGGACTGCTGGCCAGTTGCCACGGCCGAGGCCGAATCGGCCCGAACCTCCCCCCACTGTCCCACGACACCGCGCACACTCATGCAAATAGGCCGCTCACTCAGCCAATCAAGTAACAATACACATCCAAGTGGCATGCTGTCACTGGGAAGGGGAGATACCCTGATGAGATGTCATACAATTTCAGTCAATGCAGTCTTTACTACCGCTATAAATACCCTGCAGACAAACACAAGAGGGTAGGAGCTGTGTGCTAATCTCCCTACATAATGTCCATGCTGTTGCAGGCATATCAGTGTTAAAAAGAAATTGAAATTCAAAGTGGCACTTGTGGATTATTGAATTGTTTGTCGATAATCCATTTTTTCCCCCCCTTAAAGTATTAAGCAAGTTCAGGAGTTATGTACTGGAGTGCATTGATCCCAGAAGCATTTTTATTCCTTCAGCAGATTAATAATAATAATAATAATAATAATAATAATAAAAGGGCTTTTGGTGTGTCCGACAGTAAACAGTAATAAAAAAATGTGCTGTTACCTGGTTATGCAAAACGTCATAGCCTTGAATAAAAGTTTTCTGACGTGCGGTGTCGATCAGCATCACATGTATTTGAATTATTTCGCGCAATTTTGTTTCGATTTAGATATAACGATTTTTTAGTCCTGAGCTGATGCAGGTTGCATAATGTGTAGTATGTTGCAGTACAGACATTTTGTTCTCAACCACCTGACACACATCCTTTTAAAAAAAATTTTTTTTTTTAATCAGATCAACACATCTCTGGTTAGGCACGCAATCATGTCTAACACATGAACATTAGCGTTATTAGTAAGTATACAAAGTGTTATTGTATATAAAGTGATATACAAATCTCATCAACTAGACGTTCCACTACCAGACATTTCAAACGGCCCAGCATGATTGAAAACCCCCATATACTCATTTCCATAATCTGTTTATAAAGTGACCTTTGGCTGCGGTGATCAGTGCGCGCTCTGTTCTGCCTTTGTCACCGAGATGTGAAGGCGCACGGTGTGTGTCACCGTGACACCACGGTTTGACATGTGACTGATGAGTCTCTGCGGCCTCGGCGCTGGACTGCCAGAGCAGACATATGTAAGGCAACAATCGCCGCATGACGCTGCGTGTCAGACCGTGGTGGCCTTTGTTAACACGCAGACAGATCAATAATGCGACTTTGTCCCTGCCGGAGCGCGCACCTGAACTCGCATGTGAGAGAGTTCGCTGTCTCCGACACTTGTCCTTTCATGGCTAAGAGACGTCATGGACTAGCGTCCAGACAAACACAAACTTGTTTTCTTTGTTTTAAAGTGTTTTAAAGAGTCCCGTCTTACCCACGTTTGCATTACGGCTTATTTTAGGCTTTTGTTTGGATGAAGCCCGAAAGCTGTGTAACTATATAAGCCACTTGGTCCTAAGTTTATCAAACGTTATTGTCATGAAGACACATAATGAGGACAACTTTTTACTGAATATAGAAATGAATGTACCTGTGCTCTAAGGAAAGTTATGCATCGCAGGTGTAATGCTTTGGCAGGTATGATGTCACCTCATTCACTTGCATTGTTGCTAGAAGTGTCATTGTATATAGATATTACTGAGTAAAAAAACATTACACTTAATTGTAACACAAATAAAAAAGGTTGTGTGACTAGTTAATAATGTTTATTCTAAGACCACATGGCATGAGAACACACAACGTGAACAGCTTTTAGTGAACATCCTGATATGAGTAAGATTACACGATATACTACTGTGTGTGTCAGAAGAAAAAGCTTCTGGAAAACAAACATGTAAGAAAAAAATGGCTTAAACCTACGTAATGTAGATACTTTACGTGGATAAAGACGATAACTGGAAAGAAATCAGGTAAATCTATGTTCCTCAATTCAGAATATCGCAACCGTTAGCATCTACCGACTCTTCCATTTTCATTTCTCTGAGCCGCCCATGTGAGATAGCACGACTTCATCGCAAGATGGCCGCCAGCCGTCTTTGTGTCAGCTCTCAGAACAGATGCCCATTGGCTTTGGCGTGCCCACTGTTTGCACCCCGCTCGGGCGACGCGGCTTTGGCACCCGAAACGCCACGGCAGGCTTCCTCCCTCACCCCGTCTCGCTCTCCAACGAGTGCCAGGATGCTTTCCTCTGTCTATTTCTGTTTAGGTTATGGCTCGTCCTGATAAAGGGCCTGGTGTTTTATCAACACGAGCTGGGTCTAAGACAAAAGGAACCGACGGAGGCGGTGTGGAAGCGAGAGCGCCGGCGAAGAAAGCGAAACGATAAGGATGTTGTGAGAGATCTACCGAAGAGCCGATATGGAGCCGCAGTTGCGGAGTGAGAGACTGATTGTGAACCGTGCAGACACTGATGGGAATGTAAATACAGGCTGATTGAGATAGAACAAAAGAGAGATGGCGAGGAAAGGAAAGTCAAACAGACGTTCGCCAAGATCCGCCACGGCTGATTTGCGAGCGTGCGTTGAAGTCGCGGCCGTGCGCTGTGAGGTAATAAGTGCCCGGCCCGGCCAGCACCAAAATACTGATGACTGAATACGTATATACAGACGGACACAAAAATGCAGAAAAACCCAGACCACAAACACGCATTTGTCCACAGACAGTATTTGCACTAGTGCAGCTGCATTGCCCGAAACATGTCCACCAGGTGCAGTGCACAATTAGGAGATATTTCTGAATCTCTCTTCCTATTCCCCCATGGTTGGCCTGCATGAGAGAGTGAGAGAGAGAGAGAGAGAGAGAGAGAGAGAGAGAGAGTAGACGGAACGAAGGGAAAGAGAGAATTCTTGGCTAAAGCCTGGTTTCCTTGGCAAGCCCAGCAGTACGTGTGCAGCCCTGCTCACTTTCTAAAATGGCTGCCAGACGCCTCCTCCTGAAATGTCGACGGTATGCATGTTCCTTGTCGTTCAATGCGTGTGCGTAAGCGTGCATGTGTGTACGCGTGTGTGCGCGAGATACAATCCAGTCTTCAGCCAGCAAAGAAAAGTTGCTAAAGTATGCGACAAAACACAAAGCAGAGTCGAGAGGCCGGATGGGTTGCACAGGGATCGTGCCAAGTATAGGAGTGTGAGTGTGTGTTTATGTTTAGTTGAGGTAGAGTGGGAGGTGTGTTTCCAGAGGAAGACTGCTGTAGGTTTTTTTTTTTTTTTTTGGAAAGGAATGATCGTTATATAATTAGATGACTTGTATGAAAAGAATGCTGTACTGAAACTGATGGATGGGATCAGAAAGAACGAGGAAAGAGGTTTGTCCTGCGAGTGTGTGACTCAACACCTTCTGTAGTACAGTTACAAGAGTGAAGAGTATGAGCTCGAACTTGTCAGAGGGGGGGTAGCTATTCTAAACATGGGTCTAAGAGAGATGAGAGAGAGACGAAATGGACAAAGTCGATATGCATCGTTACATCTTATAGTGATAGAGAGCTAATAGGATGTTCATCCTCACACTGGTTTTACTTTTTCTGCTTTCTTGTGTTAGTTAAAGAACTTATTGTTTTACTTTAATAGTTTGGAATATTTCTAAGGATTTCTAATCAAAGGATTTTCTGTTGTCTGTTGTCCCGATACTGGTTTTCTGACTTCAGGCATTAGGAGGAAATATCGGCCTCCACTATAATAAAAATAAATAAATAATACAATTTAAAAAATAAAAAAATTATATATATATAATTTTTGTCTCACTGTAACATGTATGAATGCCTTGCCAGTGATGTAGAATATTTTGGGTGCAGGGTGTGCCAGTTGATACTAATTAAGAGAGTTAAGTAATTAAATATTAATTTCAATCATTAAATAATTATAATATATGATCATATTAATATATGATAATAACAGTAATGTTATTATTTCAATAGGCACAATAACATAAAATCAATAAAGTATTATCTATCTATCTATCTATCTATCTATCTATCTATCTATCTATCTATCTATCTATCTATCTATCTACATTCGTTATTGTGTAAAGAACAGGATCGAACTGGAATTTTGTCCTTCCTCTTCAGTCTTCGCTAACATTCCGCTTCTCTGCTAGTTTGTTTGTTTAAACACTGACATGGTCGTTGGATGCCAAGAAGTGTGCTCGGAGAGGTTCCGTGTGCTTCAGGTATCTGTGTCTGACTCGTACAAGTACACACACTCACAACACACACACACACACAAAGCACCACCCTGGCCAAACTGTTTGTGTGCGGCTTTACAGACGTTTATTTTTAAAGCGTCCCAAACGTCTGCTCCATTTCAAACACTACATTGCAGAGGCATATGTAGCTCATAGAAACACACACACACACACACACACACACACACACACACACACATCTGGACACACAGACGTGACCTTATAATTACATTCCAGTTATGTGAAATTATGCATTAAAATGTCATGCTAGAAATACTGTACAATACCGGCATATTGTACATTCGAGGTTTAATTCCCACGTACAGTTCACGTGTGCGGGTGACGACAGCTGTCGGGTGCGTTTCGAAAGAATTGGTGTGCGTCTGTCTATGGCTGTAATGAAAAATGAGTCTGGACCATTTGATGCCTAAATGCCAGAGCCAGCTGCTCTATTGTTACGACTTTTAATCACAGTAAACAACGTTATGCTAGAATGCACCTATAGATTCGAACCACTTTATTTTCCTTCCCCTCTTTCTCTCTTTTTCGGACGCAGTAGGAGGTGTCTTTATCCAGACTGATGGATGGCGTATAGCGCATATGTGAAGGCTGATCGGCAGCGAAGGGGGGAGGATGGGAAGTTGGCATAGGAACTGGCACTGTCACCCAGCCAGCTTGCACCAGTCCCACCGATCAAAGACCTAATATTCCAGTCAAGCTTTAAACTATTAAATGCTACACACACAGCATGGAACATTCACACTCAAACTTTGAAATGAGCGAAAGTACAGAGCGTGAGCAACCTCATTTTGTGCCTGAAAGGTGCTATACAAAATTTATTATGTATCATTATGTTGTAGTGCTCTCCCTTCTTCCTTTTTTCTCCTGCAAACATATAGCGCTGCCTCCTTGTCATTGTTGAGTCGGAGCCAAGAACATTCCGTTTGTGCAGCGTTGTTGAATGGTCAATTTTTGCTTTTGGGGGTTGGAGCGGGGGTAATAAAAGTTAAAGTTAGTACACAAAGCAAAGCTGTTCATCAGCTGTGCAAGCACAGCGATTGCTTCTGAGACTTTATGTACATACGCGTGTATATCTTCATGCTTTCCTTCCCTTCTTATTCCCGACTGTGGCGAAACCTATGGAAGACGGTGTTGTTCCGAGCAAGAGCTATCCAAGTTCAACATCGTCCGTACTCTCTCCATGTTAGAGATCATATCATCGAGGTCTTCCTTTCAGGGCCCCCCGAACATGTGTGGCTCTTTGTGTTGGGCGAGCGCACGTCTGAAGAGCGCGTGTAAATCACAAGGGCGGCCGACACACGCGCAGTTCATGCAGTAGCGATCTCACGGCGCTGTTTCGTGCTGTTTCGGTTTCACAGGATTAGCTATTAATGCCGAATTTAATTGGTCAAAATTTTAACGTTTGATCAGATCAGATTGGGGGGGGAAACGCACATGGTTAGAGGAATTTCGCGCACCTGCTTCCTGAAGGTCATGTAAGGTAACATCATCAGTCAGGATTCTGTATATTGAAAGCACACCCTAACGACATGCTGGATTCTTCTCATTTTTTTCACCCCCCCTCCTCTTCCTCCCTGCACTCCTTCCTCTATGCCTCCCTCTGTCCTGCGTCTGCACTATGTGATGTATGGTCAAGCGCTCGACCTCCAAAAGCGCATTTCTCCACGTGTGTGGCTGTTTAAGAAGAAAGACGCTCCTTTGATGTGTTTCACACAGAGCACATTTTGTCCGTTTCCTCTCTCTCTCTCTCTCTCTCTTCTTTCTTAGTTTCTTTCTCCTTCCTCCGTTCTAGGAAAAAAAAAAACATGTTTCTGCACACATCTGGCCTGGCCTGTCAGGACTGAGCTCCTGCAGTCTTTCCCAGCAAGGATGAGGTGGGGGGTTGGGTGGGAACCATACAATAACTGCCATCATGCACAAAATAGATTAGGATTTGCATGTGAATTTAATACTTTTAATTAAAACGTATACTGTTCAAAACGGTCGCTTGTTTTTGCCTGACAAATTCATTTACAGAATTTTTTTTAATAATTTTTTTTTTTTTTTTTTAATGCTGACTGCTTTTCCGGGAAGACAAATGAGCTTTTTATTACCAAATGTCAATGCCTCTATCCTGAGAGTCAGCTTTGGTTGATGATAATCAAGGATTTTACTAATTTCCTCTTTGCCAGGGAAACAAATAAAAAGCTCTAGAAAGCGGTAAGAGCTTAACAAATAAAGCTGAAGGGAATGGAAGTGGATGATAAATGAGGGTAATGTAATCTGCGCCGCCACTGCTGTTTGAGTCACTGAGTCTGCGTTTTGTGTACTAATCCACGTTCTTTATATTTGTTTACAGACTCACAGCAGTCAGGAAGTCCCAGTAACAACGAGCCTGGCAAGAACCCTCCAGGTATATTACAAATGTACACACATACATATCCAGTGTAGAATTTTATTTTATTATTATTATTTTTTTCAGTGTAGATTTTTGGGTCACTTTCATCCACACGCCTCCTACGCCGTAGTAAAGGAAATTTCCAAAGTGTCTCTTTCACTGTTTTCGTCCTCATTATCTGAAACTTGGCTCCACCCACTTGGCACAATCTCATCATGTCATATCCCTGAACATATCTCTTGTTTCCTGATGCATGTATCAGTTTATATCTGATTCTCATATACGTGTTCGTTTCTTCTCTAAATCACAGCTTACTTGAGGATTCGTTTTCATGCGAGCATTTGTTCTCAAATAATAAAGAACGATAAGCAATAAGGATGCTTTTTTTAATAACAAATTGTCTGAAAACTTTTTTTTTTCAGAATGTTTTTGCAGTCACATGAGTATTTTAAGTTTAACAGCATCCACAGCATTCATTCATTCTTTAGACAAACATTTAATTTGCATTAATGTACATTTCTAAAAGATTTCCAATTACAAAAAAAAAAACTATTGACTATGATTAAGGCTTATTGCAGCAATTATTATGATGATGATGATGATGATGATGATGATTTATTAAAAATATTTTTTTTTCTTGCATTAAACAAAAACAGCAGCAAATCCATGTGATCTGTCAGCTGCTGAGAACAGGAGATTCTGTGGACTGAGTTGGAAGAACTCATTAGTAACATTTGCAAAGTTTCGAGTGAGAAGCTCCGGTTGACCTGCTTAGATACAAAACTGAGCAAAC
Organism: Clarias fuscus; assembly: GCA_030347435.1. Taxonomy (NCBI): domain Eukaryota; kingdom Metazoa; phylum Chordata; class Actinopteri; order Siluriformes; family Clariidae; genus Clarias; species Clarias fuscus. The sequence continues at coordinate 15,990,149 of CM059205.1, forward strand.
GTCTTGAGCCACCCCTTATTTCTTCATATTCAATTAATATAATTATGCAGATTAAGAAAAAAATGGGAAATAATGTTTTGTTGCAATAGTATATATACAGTATATATGCATATATTAGAAAGCATCTATATATACTGTATATCATATATATATATATATATATATATATATATATATATATATATATATATATATATATATACTGTATATATGGATTGTAGCTTAATGATACAATTTAAAAATGGGTGGTTTATGTACCAACCTCAGCAGCGACCTCATTTCCCCTCTCGTCTGTTCCAGCCACTCAGCATTCAGCATCACCAGTGTACTAATCACCTGCCTGATCATCTGTCATCATCTGCACGTGTTTCTCACTGGTTCATGCCTTATGTCAGATGCTTTCTAATGCCTGAATGAGTCATAGGTCACCATACAGTGCAACAAACATGAACATTCCTCTGCAATTGCTTAGATACAAGGACTGGACTGAATATGAGAGCCAAAAGAAGTCTTTTAGGAAGCCTGGAAACCTAAAACTTAAAACGTCCGGCTCTTTGGAAGCAAAGTATGAAGGAGTGAGGGGTGGCCCAAGAATTTTGCACAGTACTGTAGGTCCAGGAGGCAGCTGATGGAGCTGAAACTGCATAATGTAACTTCCTACATGTATCATCCAAGAATGTCTAATAGTATATGTACATCCTGACGGTTAATTTATGATCCAGTGTGGGAATCTTCGGGCTCCCTGGCTGTTTTACTGAACTAGCAAGTCTCCCACTGAAGCAGCTGTTTTTGGCAACAGTCGTTCTTCTCTTGACTCTCCAGCTTTGAAAGGAAAGATCGTAGAAAACCCTTTAAGACTAAAAAAAAATGTGAATCTGCACTGTGTCATTTCACTCAGAAAATTGCTCCAAGACATGTATTTGGCTTGGAACTGCAGCCAGTCTTCTAAATAAACTGAAGTCACCCTTAAAGCCAACTATTTTACATTTATAATTATAAAAGAAAAATAGAAATGTCATTTCTTTAATGACAGAATGCCTGACAGATTGTAGTTTATGTAGCTGGGTGTATGCTGTCATCAGGGTGTATATGCATTTAGAGGAAACATGGCACACACCAGCACACCTCACATGTGTTTGACTTTTTTCCCCTCTCGTTTTATTTTTTTCATTTTGACTTAACTGACGTTTGCCATGTGCAAAGAACGAGATCGGTGATGCATAATTAGCTGTTTACCACAAGAGCAGGTTTTTCATCTTCCCTTGATTAGTAGAGAATAGCAGCATGGTCATGACTCATGCCTGCCAGTGCTACCATTATGGCTGGTGGTGCAGGTTCAGCTGGCCTGTGTGTGTGTGTGTGTGTGTGTGTGTGTGTGTGTGTGTGTGTGTGTGTGTGTGTGTGTGTGTGTGTGTGTGTGTGTGCCATCATCTTTGTGCTGAGCTCTGGAGGATAATCTACACTCACTGGACTTATTCAGAGTTTGAGATTTAAGTGCAAATTCACATAAAATATAATGGGCACTCAAGTCAAACCAGGATTTTAAATGTGTACAATCAAACCAGAACAGAGTCATGATAGTAATAAGTCCCTTCATTTCTCTATATAATCCCCTGCTACACTGATGCACTTATCCCACATAGTGTTTCACTAGTGCTTGGATACCATCAATGTAGAAAGTTTCCTCAGCATGCTGCAGCTTCATGTCTGAAACCCTGGTCTCCCAGGAACTCCTTTAATGGTGCAAGCATGTGCAAACGGCTTACTGGTGATGTGGCAATAACTTCCAGCCGAGTTCCCGTAATATGAAAGTGGTGTTTGCGAATGATTGTGTGTACAGTCATTCGCACACAGACGGGTGCGTCGCTTCTGCAAATTGGTGACAATTTCTCGGTCGATTTCCAAGGCTCAGGCGTTCCACCCGCTAAATGTTCACAGAATTACCGCAGTGGCATTCGGGCCACCTCAGCTGTAATGTTGGACTGCAGCTAACTGTACCAATTTGAAGTTGATCGTTTTTACGCCTTAATCCACAAGAAATTTCATCATTTGGCCATTTGCCAGATCCCCAGTTAATTAAAGACAGTCATTGTATCATTACAAACCACTTCTCACTCCGCATCACAGAACGTCTGAAGACCCGTTCCCACATACATGAAGATCGGAGATGCTCACCAGGGATTAGCTAGTGTTAACTAGCTTAATGTTTGAGGAAGGACTGGGTATGCCATCCTTGCTACTCCAACACAACTTTCTGTACACGCGCTTTACTTTTTCTGAGTGAATCGCATTGTTGTAAAGATATTTGAACGTGAAATATTGGTGCTTAATTCAGACTGGTACACAGTCACCCTGGAATTAATGGTGTAGCGAAAACATTCCACTAGGTCCTGTGCAGCTACGTCTTGCTTAAGTCTGCAGCTGCATCTGAGGTCTGAAGGCTTGGCAATGTTAGTATCATCATTCTCACTATGTGAACAAACGTCCACCATGAATACAGTAATCAGTTTAACATTCAGGGCTTTTCCAGGCTTAGGACTTCGAAACACTGTTTCCTGCATAACTGACCTGATAAAAAGCAGGAAGACCTTTAGTTTGGAATGCAGTTAATGTGATTCAGTCAAAGATGAAAAAAAGTGTGTTTGTTCTTTTGCCCACAGTTTACTTGGAAGACAGTTTCATCAAATCAGGAGTGTTCAGTGTTTCAGAGCTGATCAGAGTATCCAGAAGTAAGTCACGTCTGCCGTACATGGACACCAAAAAACAGACACACACACACACACACACACACACACACACACACACACACACACACACACACACACACACACACACACACACACACACACACACACAGCTCCCAGGACCTGTCAGACAGGATTCTCCACACGTGTTCTGGGGAAGACTGAACATAAAGCAAGGCATGGTGTGTCTGTGTGTGTGTGTGTGTGTGTGTGTGTGTGTGTGTGTGTGTGTGTGTGTGTGTGTGTGTGTCTGTGTCTGTATGCGTGTGTGTGTATGTGTGTGTATGTGTGTGTGATTTTGTATGTTAGTGTATGTTAGTGTGTGTTTTTGTGTGTGTGTGTGTGTGTGTGTGTGTGTGTGTGCGTGCGTGTGTGTGTGTGTGTGTGTGATTTTGTATGTTAGTGTATGTTAGTGTGTGTTTTTGTGTGTGTGTGTTTGTATGTGAGCAGTGTGTATATGTGAGCATATGTGTGTATGTCAACAAGTGTGCTTGTGTGTGTGTATGTGTGTATTTGTGTGTGTGTGTGTGTGTGAGCACATATGTGTATGTCAACAAGTGCGTGTGAGTGCGTGTGTGAGTGAGTGCATGTGTGAGTGCGTGTGTGTGTGTGAGTGCGTGTGTGTGTGTGTGTGAGTGCGTGTGTGTGTGAGTGCGTGTGTGTGTGTGAGTGCGTGTGTGTGTGTGAGTGCGTGTGTGTAAGTGAGTGCGTATGTGTAAGTGAGTGTGTGTGTGTGAGTTTGTGTGTGTGAATGACTGTACAGAAGTGTATGCGTCGACATGCCTGCCTTCATCAAAGACGATGACAGATGTTCTAACAGGAATCTTTCTTTCTGCATTGGTTGAGGACAATGCCTCCCTCAGGCAGGATCTGTGTATATTGCTAAGGGGTTGTGAGGCCGCCCTTTCCAAACACACACACACACACACCTGCACATGCACTTGATGACACTGTAACTGATACATGTTACACCTTCTACATGTAACAGAATGCCCAGTGTCACACAAATGCTGCTCCTTTCACACACACACACACACACACACACACACACACACACACACACACACGCACTCACACTCTCACCTTGTAAAACTGGCACTCTGTCAGCTTGGCTTCTTTGAACTGCTGATCTTTTCATGGTGCTTCAGAAATCTGGGTCTCCAGTCATCCAGGCCTTTCAGCACCAAAAGAAGATCAGAACTCGCACCCAACACACTCGAGTGCAGAAGCAGCGAGGGAGGGAGGGGGAGAGAAAGGGGATGGATACGTCACTCCTAATAGTCTGGCATTAGAGATGTTAGAGAAGAGCAGGAACCTTAAGCACTCACCCTAATTAGGGTTAGTCCAGCTAATCCTAACACTGGAATGGGAGCTTTAAAGGAATACACTTTAGTTTTTCTAACTAATCTCTACCCACCACATCCGAATTATATGGATGATTATCACAGACAAAAGGTTCAGCCCATTTTCCTGTAGGCCAAAAGGCACCATGTTTTTTTCAAGTCATGTGATAATTCAATTAAATTTTGTTAATTCACTTTTATTTATAAAGTGCTTTTAACAGTGGTCATTGTCACAAAGCAGCTTGACACAATTAAAAAAAATGATGAAATTGAATTTGAAAAGTGTAAAGAAATATGTATAAATCATAATCATCAGATTGTCCCCGATGAGATAAGATAAGAGCAAATAAACTTTATTATTCTAAATCTAATCCTTATAACTCAAGACTTTTTAAGAGGTCTTTGTGTCAACTCTGTGGAAATAAGATATTACTAATTACTCTGTGAGGACGCCCTAAGGATGACTTTAGTATGAGGACGGTAGTAAATTAGTCCTAAAGACTTTTTTATGGTCTTTACATTTTTAGGACTTTAATGTGCCCTGAAGACCCCCAGTAGGTTCCAGTTTGTAGGGCCTTAAAGAAGATATCCTGCAGGACTGCCTGTGCTCAGCGGGATAATAAATCCCAAATGACAAAACCAATACATTGTGAAAATAAATTCTTAAGCATAAGAAAATGTTTTACCAAGTCTTCTTGTGTAGTTCTATCTAACCAGGAAAAAAAAAAAAAACTATATACTGTTACTATATATATATATATATATATATATATATATATATATATATATATATATATATATATATATATATATAGAGAGAGAGAGAGAGAGAGAATTTCTTTTTACAAAATTAATTTCTATTAAATATTAAATGTCTTTTTGAATTAACATTCTTTATCAACATTCTGGTCAAATTATCATTTTGAGTTATATTGACTAGATGAACCACAAATTTACCCTTTGAAAAATATGACAGATATTTATAATTTCATGTGCATAAAATTATGACTGCGATTTGAACTACACTTTTTGTTATATGAACTAAATATTGTGCATGTTTAATATTCTAAACATACACAATGATTTGGCCATAAAAACCGAAAACCCCGAAACTAAAAAAAAACTAAAAAAAAAAAAAACTAGATGAAACATTTGTTTTTTTCAGTTTCACTCAGATTAAAAAGAAATATATGAAACAACATATAACAACTTAAGAAAGAGAAATAAAAAACAAATCCAGCAGCAAGTCGACCTTTTTTCTTTACATTTTTAAATTATTTCATTATATGATGTTATTATCTTTTAACTGCACACTCACTATTCAAAAATCATTAAGATTTGTAAACATTTGTAAACATGTAACAACTAAACTAATATGTAAAAGGCTTAGCAATGAGAGTGTATGATGTTTTTTTGTGTAAATCAGTTTTTTTTCTTAAGAAGCAAAATATCATATCATTGGTATTGCCAAAGGTCAAATCATTTCCTTAAGTATTAAGATCACATATCATTATGATATCATAATATGTTAAAGCCTGAGGTTTACACCCGATTACACATGCAGTAGGAATGAGGTCGAGTCTTCCTTTTAAGCTCTGTTTCCAGTTTTAGGGTTAATTTGAGCAACATCATTCCCTCATTGGTGTGCTCTAGGCTTGTGAAATTACTTTCGTAAACACTTCAAGTGCATTAATAATAACTGCTTTCATGTGCGTGTTGATATTCTTCTGTGTTTATACCATCAATTAAGCCGAGACAACAGTATCACTGTTTATAACCCGAGGAACTGTTGACATGAGATGGTTTATTGGCCTGCATATGAATAACAGTAGTCTTCTGTACCGAGGTAAAGCCTGGATTTAAACAAGACACTTTTTTTTGGTAAGATGTTTCAGCACCCAGTCTTGATTTCTCAGTCTGTAAAAGAGTGACCCCGCTGGGATGCGCTTTTGTGTGTAAATAAAGAGGGACGTAAGGGGTCAGACCGCTGAGCAGCTCTCTCGGGGTTGAGGTTTTTTCTGGAGAACTAATATCTGTGACATACAAATCTCCATGTGCAAATCTCCAACCCTGAAGGCGGCCCTTCTCAGAGATCGAGTTACTTTCTCGGTTCTGTTTGGGTTTGTCCGCATGCAAAACTCGTTATGAGTGCTGTGTCGAATCGAGAACTACATCGAAAGTCTGTGTGTGTGTGTGTGTTGCTGCGTGTACGTTATGAGATTAAGCTAATGTACTGCAAATGTCAAACTGTTGGATAAATTAAATTTTGAAAGAAATGAAACAGTCCTTCTTTGTTTTGTTATATCTTACTTCCTCTCTCTCTCTCTCTCTCTCTCTCTCTCTCTCTCTCTCCTCTCTTTTTCTATAGCTCCTATCACGCAGGGGGCAGGGGTGAACTTCACCATGGCGGACATGCCCAGCCAGCCATATTACCATGACCTGAACTCAGTGAGCTTACACCGCTCCCTCTCCTCTCCTCCTGGCAGGTAAGCACTCACTCAGACCCGTACGCACACCTCGTCCCTCCCAACACACACACACATTAGTGTTAGTAACGCTACAGCTCATCTCAATATAAATCATGAAACTCTTTTATACTTGCACACATCCTCGTAAAAACGCACAGAATTGATTGACCCACTCATGTCTGTTCTGCGTGTGCAGTAAGCGACCTAAGACTGTTCCAGAGGACAGCATGGAGACGAGTCCCACAGGCCCGGATTTCTACTCTTCCCCTAGCTCACCTGTTAGCCGACCATGGCATGAGAGAGACCAAGGTGAGAGAGAAAGAGAAAAAGAGACGCTTCAATCACTAACGTCACTTTCATTTTGACTGTACATGCACACATTTCTGCTGTTTTTGTGACTTGTTTCTAAGCTTTGACAATGCAAATGTCCATATTTCTCATGCTATTAAATCACACTTTGAAACTTCGAGAGAGAGAGCGAGAGCTCAAAGTTTTAAAATACATAAATCCGATTGGTTAGCTTTTAGAGATGAAAGGGAATAAGTTAATAGTTTTCATGTGTGAGTCCTCACTGTGTCTTTGTGCGTTTCCTCCTGGTTTTTTAGGTTTCCTCCCATCCCCTAAAAAAACCCCACAAGAATCGCCTCTAAATCATAAATCATGCCTAGCTGGGGCCCCATCTAAGGTGTATTCTCCTTCCCAACCGTGACAGAAATAAAGCAAAGGCTGAAAATGAATACAACAAAGAGCATACCTCGGAAAAATATGCATAACATTGCTGTATAATCAACAAAATGGTGTGTGTGTGTGTGTAAATCTGTGTATTGTTTTGACGTTTTAACCGTTTCACTCGTTTCAATGTGTTTCAGCATTTGACTCTTTATTCTTTTGTTCCTTTAAAAGATTTATGGTATTCCTAAGGCTAAACACCTGCTTTTGCACTTACACGCATTATTTGGTACTGAACCCCTTTGTACTGTATGTTTCTCAGAACAAGCATGCAGCCTGGCATGAAGTGAACCACAAAGTGAACAAAAAAACATCTCAGAGCAATATGTAGCAAAACCACACCTGAGCAGGACTGGGAAGAGCTCTGTCAATCCATCGTAACCTTATATCTATGTAATTTCTGGTCAAATTATGGTAAATCTCTGACCTCATGGTAACACCACGGTAACACCTTCTCTGTCGCGATGCACAAAGAATATTTGTGCATAATAAATCCTCATCAATCTTAAGCCTTAGAAAGGTGACCATTAAACACCTCAGCTCTTCCTTGCTCGCGGAATCATGTAGGAGGGAAAAGTTACACGATCTTTGGATGAACTACAAATCAGTGCGTGACTTCATGGAGATCGTAAAATACCATTTCGTGCCATGCAGTATAAAAAAAATATATGCATGATTGGCCCGTGTTCTCATCCGATAGAGGTCATCCAAAAATTAAATTAAGCAATGAGCCATTTCATGATTAATGTTAAAGCAATCTATTAGAAGATAAAGCGATGCTCTCCTGAACCCACCTTCTCTCCCAGAACATTAACTTCTGCGCTTTCTTTAATCTATAAATTGGGTTTGCATTCAAGTTTAGTATAGCAGAGTTTAGTAACTAAAGGGTTTAGAAATACGAATTTAGGACTGCTTTTTATTAAATAATTGTTTAATAGCGTATGTATATCGAGTTACAATTTTTTCGAGTTACAAAAAAGCTGTGAACGATCGTTCGTATTTTTTCTGTGCAGCCTTTGCATTTGTTTTTCTAATTTCATCTCCCAGACTGAGAGTGCTTTTTAGGTGGATGAAGCGTAATCTCATAGGTGGTCCTGAAGGGGACTGTAGTGGCGCTTGGCAGTTCTCGGGCTTTTAAACCCTCCCTCACGCTGTCTCCGTTTGTCTGCGAGGATATGAGGCGGTGTTATTTTTCCTTCCCCGACTCACACCGAAGTGCAATGTTGATAAACTAGTTTTATCACCTTCCTTCGCAGCTCATTGAACCTAGTGAACTCCCAAGTACTCACTCGCACAGGTCGAAAACAAATCCTTCACCGTCAGCCCGTCTCAAAGCCACGGTGCCCTCCATGCTCCTTGTAAACGGCCGCTTTTGAAACGCTCCGTACACCAGCCGCGCTTCGCAGCGCTCTGCCCTCCTAATGCTTCTCCCCCACCGAGAAGGACTTGTTTGTTTTCCTTAGCGGTGATTTAGACCTCAGATAAGCCCACCGCTCTTGTGTTTTCACTTTCACATGGCTACGAAAGGAAGACAAAGCCAAGTTTTATTATCGAGCAGCTCGTAATTGAAACAGGATTCGCTAGTGTGCATGTGTGTTTACTCATGGCGCTACAACGTACTGTTAAATCAAGAAGCATGTTTTAAGGTTCGCTCTTTTACGACTTTGCATGAGTTTATCTTAAAGATCCTTTTCCTAGGAAAGCAAGTGTTGAGATTGGGTTAGATTAGGATGAAGCCATGAGGGTCGGGGTTGTTTTGGCACAGTGCAACTCGAATTAATGTGGTGTTACCTGTGTGTGTGTGTGTGTGTGTGTGTGTGTGTGTGTGTGTGTGTGTGTGTGTGTGTGTGTGTGTGTGTGTGCGCGCATGCGGCGGTGAAAACACATGCACATTGGCAAAAAATATTCAGTTGTCTTATAGGTGGTATCAGTATAAGATTAGGGTCTGCTGGTTTTGTTAGTGAGGGTAATTAGATATATAGATGCACCATGTGGCCAAAAGTATGTGGACACCCACATGTATGTGCTCTTTAATCATTCGTTCCACCACCTTTCTTGTTCCAATAACATCCACTTGTCAGGAAAGGCTTTCCACTAGCATGGCTATGGGAATTTACCCATTACAACATGACTGAGGTGCAAGTGTGTGATCAGCTCATGTTCGTAGAATACAGCGGAAAAGCAGTTTCTTAAGGCAGAGTGAACGCCTTCTTGCCTGCCCATGAAGTTCTCGTTAGTATTGTTGTCTTGAGTTGAGGAAGCTGACCTCTCACCCCTTTGTGTTCAGTTTACTTGTTGCATGGCTTAGTGATTGATTGGCCATTCAGAAGTGGGAGGCAGGGCTGACGGACTTCACAGTGGCGTGTGGCAGCAGTTAAACCTGACCCAGCCTCTAAGTGACTGCGTAAGGGGTCAAAGCCAGGCTGTGACCTCAGGGGTTAGGCACATGACACATGACTCGGGCACCTGAGGGGATTGGTGAGAGGGGGATGGGTGTGGAGCTGACAGAGAGAGAGAGAGAGAGAGAGAGTGATAGGATCAGAGGCAAGAATGGCAGGTGTGTGTGTGTGTGTGTGAAAGAGAACAAGATGCAAGAAGAGAGAGGAAAAGAGAGGAAGACAGGTGCAGAAGCGTCTGTTTGAACTTGTCCCTTGACGAGTGACAGGTGGCCAGCATGTGGGAGAGAGAAACTGACAGAGAGAGAGAAGGAATGAAAGAGCACTGCAAGTCCAAAAATGAATGTGTGTGTGTGTGTGTGTGTGTGTGTGTGTGTGTGTGTGTGTATAGCTTTCCTGTGATGGGTTAGCTGTTGATCCCTGTTTCCCTCTGGTTTTAAATATTTTTGTTTCCCTCATTGACTTGGCATCCTACTGACATGAGCTGGGTGAGAGGTAGATAGTGGGGTGTTAGAGGAAGAGTGGAGTGGGGGATAGTGGAGGTGTGGCTTGGGGGATAGTGGAGGAGTGAGTGTGTGAGGATAGTACAGAACTGGAGAGGCGGATTTTGTAAGAGTGAAGCAGAGTGGATGAGTAGAGAATGGAGGAGTGAAAGAGACACAATGGAGGAATGAGGGATAGATAGTGGAAGAGTGAGAAGATAATAGTGGATGAGTAATGAGAGTGAGGGATAGTGGATGAGGTGAGAGAGGGATAGTGGAGGAAGGAAAATATAGTTAGTACAGCCCTCGTGCTAAAGAGGGAACTTAGTGTCTTTATAAGAAACGAAGGTTTGATATTAAAGCCATATGAGGCCACGACAGAAGCAGAGTAGCTCAGCCATACACACACAGGCACACACACGCGCACACACACACACGCGCGCACACACGCACACACACACACACACACACACACACACACACACACACACACACACACACACACTTACTTCATTTGCTTCTCCTAATGTAAACTTTGTGAAATGACTTTGACGTTGTTTGGCCTCCTCCCTGACACAATTCACAATCCCCCCCCCCCCTCCCCTCCAACCCTCTCTCTCATAAGCCGTTTACACTTTGGGAAAAGTTTGATACCAAACAGCTGTTTTCAGTGGGGAAAAAGTGGTTGGCCCTCATGAACATGCGCATGCTTACACAGCGTGTCCAAAAGTATATGGACGCCTGATCATCACGGCCAGATGTGCTTCTTAAAAATCCTGATTAGAGTTCAGGAGTGAGTCATTAGTGAGGCCGGAGTCTGAGTGACGAGGCCTGGGGGTGCAGAGCACAGAACAACTGGGTGCTTTCAGTGTTGTTGCAGTTGCTTGAGGAGTCCACAAACTTATAGTCGTATAGTACAGTCGGGTGATAGGGGGAAATGTTATGTACATGTACATGTTTTCTCTCTCTCTCTCTCTCTCACTCACACACACACACACACACACACACACACACACACCCACACACAAATGTCCTTAGGGTAGAAGTTATGCTATAGTTGAGAATGTGATTACATAATTACATAAAAATTCAAGGTCACCTTACTCTGGTTAAATTGTAATACAATTGTCTTCTCCTTTGCTCTGGTAGTCTATTGAAAAAAAAACCCCTGCACTGTCTGTAGTGTTTTTCATAAATGCGCGCGCACACACACACACACACACACACACACACACACACACACACACACACACACACACACACACACACACACACACACACACACACACAGAGAGAGAGAGAGAGAGAGAGAGAGAGAGAGAGGAATTTCCATGCATTCCACTGCAGCCTTTTGTGTTCATATAGCCAAGACCATTTATGTAGATCCTAAAAGGAAGGAGAAGCATGTTGTGTGTGTGTGTATGTGTGTGTATGTGTGTGTGTCTTTGGTGGAACTTTATGCAAGAGAACTTACCTCAGAGTTATGTCTCCCAACACACACACACACACACACACACACACACACACACACACACACACACACACACCCGCAAACAGTTGGCAACACAACTGTGAACCACACATTTACATGCATCATTAGTTTCCTACTCTTACTTTTTCCCCTTACTTGTTACTTTTCTTCATCTTAGCTCTTCGTTTTTTCCAGAGATCCACCCAGAGACATTTTCAAGACCAAGCATCGTCTGCATAAAGACACAGTTAGACCAGAAATTTTTTCCATAATCTTTAGAGTCTATATGTTTTTTTTTGTTTGTTTGTTTTTTCCCCCTGAAGAAAAAAAAACAAACAAAATGAAGTGACTCAGATTAATTGGCATCATGGGGCTGAGCAGAGATAAAGAGCAAAGCAAGAGGACATGATTGCTGAAAGTTCTGTCTGGTTCATTAGTTATAAAGACTGTGCAACAAGCCGCTCGCTCTTTATTAAAGGTTCACGAAGGGCACGTACAGAGCTGTAGTAAAGCCTGGATTTATAGCGGCTTCTAAATGTGATTGGTCCGGTGGATTCGTGCCAGGATCACATTCCATTCAACTCTGCCCTGAATGGGATTGCAAGCATGAGTCGGCAAAATCGATGACGTCAATTCTAAAAAAAACATTTTTTTAAAAATCGGAGATGTATGTTTTCATTGCCAAAATGTCACCCAAGTTAAAATCTGCTCAAGAATGCAGAACGTGCACCGACTGCATAGTTGAGAGAAAAGACATGATGCACAAATAAAATTTGCATTCTTGCTCCATATTTGGAATGAACTTTGAATTTACTTCACATATTTTGGATTTACTTTTCATCCTTTTTAACAGTGTGTGTGTATCTCTCCTGTAGCTGAAATATCCTCTCCCACTATGAAGAAGCCAGAAAAACCGCTGTTTAGCCCCACCTCTCCACAAGACTCCTCCCCTCGCCTGACTACATTTCCCCAACATCATCACCCAAGCCTGACCAGCGTGGGTCACAGTGGTACGTTTGCACCGACACTCCTACATAATAGATCAGGAACATATTCTGTATAAAGCTGTAAAAAAAAAAAAAGGCTATGTTTATGGCATTGTTAGTGATACGGCAGGGGTAGCTCAGTGGGTAACTACACTCAGTGGGTTTAGACCCAAGTACTATCCCGGTGTCATTGCTTCTCTTGAGGAAGGCACTTACCCTGATCAGCTCAGATGAATTTGAAGGGAAATGTAAGTCACCCAGATGGTCACAGGAGCTAGGACTGGACAAATGTCAGTGAAAAATATACCACCAGTCTAAGACACTTGCATTTAGTAGACACTAGATCACCATTATAGTTTTCATTTTCATTTCATAATGATTGTTTTTTTTTACCTTTTTATGAAGTTCCCAAATTAGTAATGGGATAATTAGATTTCTGAATAATTTTTGTAGCAGCATTATAAAAAGAAGTATATTAGAGCTTATTAAAAGCACTGAGGGGCGCAAGGTTTTGCAAACAAAAAAAGATGCTTCACGAAGTTGGTTGAGAAAATGTGAAATATTAACTAGTATTTGTTTTCATTTGCTTGGCACTTCTCTTGACCACATGCATTGTTCCATATTTTTATCCTTATTAGATAATATGAGGGCTATACTGAAAGTAATGCAAAAGCAGTCATAACGTTTTATTAACTGATGCAGGTTGTTCCATTATGCAAAGGTACTACTCAACATCACCGACAATTCATTTGCGCTATCAATGACCCCAACTCTTGAATCATCTTTGAAAATCCCATTTGTTGCAGTTCATACTCCCAGTCTCCCAGTACATTGTTTGTCTTTAATGCCAGTTTTTCCTTTGGGGCCAGTGGTGGCTCAATCGGTTAAGGATGTGGGTCACTGGGCTACTGATCAGAAGCACTGCTAGGCTTCCACTGTTGAGCTCTTAAGCAAGGCTCCTAGCCCTGTCTGCACCAGGGCTGCTGTGCTCTGACCCCAGCTTCCTAACTGGGATATGCAAAAAAAAAAAAAAAATTTTTCCAAACGTTACTCTTGTCAATGGATTCATCTCTGTAAACATTCTGTTGCACATTGGGAGGAATTGAAAAACAGACTTCAAGAGTTGGGTTTGATGATGTCATAAATGCATACAGTAGCTTGTGATGAAGACAATGTTGAGGAGTACCTTTGTGTAGAGGAAGAGTTACTCTAGTAAATGAAAACATTATGCCCACTTTGGCATGGCATATTTATTCACTCTCATATGAACACCATCATTATAATTCCTAAATAGTAATAAAGAGCAATAGTGAACAAAGAACAATAATGAACAAAGTAGGTGTGTACAAACTGTTAACAGAGCATAAATATCGTCACAGAACATATTACGTAATATGATTTATCCATTAGTGATTAGTAATAGGTATATCTAAAATCCAAACATTTGAGGCAATTTTGAGGATGTTATTTTATTTGATTTTGAGTCTGAAATACATTTTTGACCAAATTATTAAAGAAATAAATATTACACAAGAGTGCATCATTGACATGCACATGTTATTTCTATTTATTGACAGCATTAGCCATGATATCAAATAACAGTGAATCTTGCTAATTAATTTAATACCAGATGTTAAAATCTGACAGCAGTTTGCCTCATGTGTACGCTGATGCATTGTGGGTACATTTGAATACTGTATATTTCCTTAGAAATTAATAGAGTGTAACAACAAGTAACAAAACAAGATTCATCTAAATTTTAGATCAGTTTTAAATATTCAACACCAAATAAAAATAAACCTTTATCAAGCTTGATCACTTTGTAGTCTCACATTCTCGCAGAACTAGATAAGTATAGTGAAACTAACCTGTGAGTAATAAAAGCTGGACCGTGTGCTCTGTCTGCCATGTGTGTGTGTGTGTGTGTGTTTGTGTGTGTGTGTGTGTGTGTGTGTGCGCGCAGTGATCTCCACGAGGAGTCCTCCCCCTCACTCTCCACTGCAGTTTTCGGCTCCTGCCATTCTTCCTCCTGCTCCGTCGCCCTACTTCTCCCATCCCACCATCCGTTACCCTCCGCACCTCAACCCAGCCGACTCGCTCAAGAACTACGTTCCGCCTTACGATCCGTCCAGCCCTCAGAGCAGCCAGGTGAGCTTGCCGGCACACACAGCCAACATGCCGGTATAGTGAATTCTTATGATTGTTTCCATGGATGTGTGTAGAACAATGCTTTCTTTCCTTATATATCCAGTCTCTCTCTCACACACACACACAAACCAAATGGCACGCATTAACACGTTTAGCGCGCAGAAGCCCCAAATTGTGCAAACCTTCTCCTTTCTGTCATGTAGTAGCATGTGTGTGATACACTTACAAGTTGAGGCCGGCACATTTCTTCCAGCTAGTCTTTAAAATGAAATGAACCAGTCATTATTCAACTGTCAAAACCTTGTTCAGGTTTTATCAGGTTGTTCTGTGTCTTTCTGCCTTTTCTCCAACTTGCTCTTTCATCCCGTGTCTGTTTTTCTCATCGTGTGTATTTCTCCCCCGCACACCATCGCTACAGCTCCCTCTGATCCGGGCTCGAGTTTGATTAACGGGACACATTATTTTGGTACAGTAATTGACCCAGTTTAGCTAAAATCATTAGAGGTTTGCTCTGTTGGCTCCTCTCACTCAGCTCTAAAGCACAAAGCCAGGCAGAGCAGCGACCTCAGGAATGCTACTGTACCAGCATTTATTGGGATAAATGAAGAGAGATAAATGGACAGAGAAGGGGAGGGCATCTAGAAAATCCAGTCTATAGATGTTTGAACCAGGAACGCCACTGCTCATTGGGTAAATGCGCATAAGAGCACTCGGCTTGGTAACCAGTCCCATTTAAAGTCAGTACTATAAGGACACCGCTCGGCTGAAAAAAAAAAATGTAAAAAGTCACACGCTTTAGTATTTCATTGGATGGCCTTTAGATTAGATTACAGTGCGGCTTCATCGTGGCATCGCTTCAACAACCTTGTGCAACGTTCCATCCAGAGTTGCATTAATTTTTGGCCGAGATCTTGAGAGCCGAACCACTCCGTAAGTCTTCTCTTCTGTGGTCAATTCATAAGTGAAAGCGATTCCTCATGCTCCCAGATCTACTCAATTAGAGCTTAATGAATCTTGACCTTGTCGTCCTGGAATACGCCTCTGCCCGGAAGGGGAGGAGAAATCCATCGATGGGATTCAGTACACTCAGGTAGTCAGCTGACATTTTTATATTTTATTGTAGGTGTGGTAGCCTTTAGTAGCTTCAGCTGAGTTTTATATATATATATATATATTCCCATTTTGCCTTTTTTTGGACACCATGGATTGTCCAGATATTCATCTTAAACCACGCAAAAAATTTTTTTTCATGAATACTTTAAATAAATACAGTTAATATAATGGTAGAAATAGTATTTATAAAAGTAATGAATGTACCTGTTTGTGTTGGGAGTTAAAGTTAAGAGACTTGGTATAAAACGAGTTCTTGTTTTTCTGTTATTGTGGGTGGGCTGGTTTGTTTCGCCAGTGTCGTAGTGATTCTCTGGCCAGCGTCCTGCCTGTTGCACTTACACTGACTCCTCTCTGATGACTGACTGACAGACTCTCACTGAATCTCATCTGAAACCACTTTTTTCTTATGTTGTCGCTGCCAAGCAAGCCAGCCAGCCTCAGTCAATCTTAATTATATGCACAAAATCCCCTAAAAAAAAGTCGATTTGTCCAAACATTTTCTTAAGGGAAATTTATACTCCCTGGCTTCCAGTGTGACGCTGTCGGGATTGGACAGTTACCTTCTTTCCTCCTGAGTGTAAATTAATTTTGATAGCGCCGTTTTATGGATCTGAAACTGGAGTAGGTGCGGAAAGTCTGGAAAAAAAAAAAGAAAAAAAAAATGGCTATTTGATTCATTTAGCATCGTAAATCTGCTGAAAGCATCCGTTTCGGTCAGGCTTGAGTGAACAGGAGTGTGCCACTTTGCTCGCTGCTTGGCCGAAGGCCAAACAAAGTCTTAACAGTTTCAGGCCACAGGGGCATCCAGGCCAAAAAAAATGGCATCAAGACTCCTCTGATTACTTTGACTTTACCCAAAAATTCATCTGTCTTCTTGTGTGGGCAGGAATATCACTAAAACCAATGCAGTAATTAGACCCAACCACACAGAAAGGCATAAAATATATACATATATATATATATAAAAATGAACTGAAATACTTGATGCGTCTAATTCTCCTTTGAGTAATGGGGTTTCTCTTGTTTCTCCCCTGTGATGCCAGAGTTATACATCCACATCCAGCGGACTGTAGAGAAGCGGTTCTGAGACAGGGCGAGGTAGAGCACATGGGGGCTGTTACTAGGGAGAAAGCGGCGGGAAACGATAAAGGTCATAAATATTTGGCGTTGCTGGGGTCCGGCGCTCGGTGGGGGGAGCTCGCTTCGCAAATAACATGGTGAATATAATTGGGTGGACGGGGGCCAGGATGTTTTTATGCTTGCTTTAACGCAGATTATATTACACCCTAATTAAACATTCTATTCACACGGGGGAACCCCACCGTCCCCATTCTCTTTCATAAAGGCCGGGTTGAGTTTTGAACTTAGAGCCCCGCAATGTGAATTCTATAGCGTCTGTCTCCAGCAGTCGGGTCTCCTCCTGACTCGTACTCTCTGTTGTTTCTGTTCTTGTTCCATCTTTTTGCAACATTAATAATTGAGAGAGTTGCTCAGAAATCTTGCACGAAACAGAATTTTCTGTTCCCATTTTATTCTCATGGGAAGATGGATGGAGTTGTATATTGTTGTGAAAGAGATTTTCTTTGTTGTTGTGCAACATAAGTCTCTAAAATCCCCCTCTGATGATTATTTTGTGTGTGTGTGTGTGTGTGTGTGTGTGTGTGTGTGTGTGTGTGTGTGTGTGTGTGTGTGTGTGTGTGTGTGTGTGTGTGTGTGTGTGTGTGAGACAGCCGAACAGCAGCGGTCAGGTGGTGGGGAAGGTTCCAGGCCACTTCACCCCAGTGCTGACACCATCTCCCCACCATGGAGCAGTCAGACCCGTCTCCCTCTCCATGCCTGACACCAAGCCAATCACCACATCCTCGGAGGGTGAGCGCGCACACACACACACACACACACACACACAAATATAAGCTAACATCTTAGTTTGTTTTTGCTTGAACGTGTTTACGTCAAGGTTAATAGGCTTGTATTAACGTGTGTGCGTGTGTATGTTTAGGTTATTCAGCCCCCGGCACCCCTACCGCTAACCGTTTTGTAGGACTGAGCCCTAGAGAACCAGCTTTCCTCCACCAGCAACAGGTGAGATGCTACTCATCCCTCTCTCCTTACCCTCCCTCTGTTTCCCCTCTCTCCCTGTGCTTTTTCTCTCAGCCCTTTTCAAATCCCCACCCAGCTGTTCAAGTCTCACCACAGGTATCAGAACAGGCAGACAAGTAACACTGCGAACCCGACATGTCTCCTGTCTCTCGTTCCCTCTTCTGTCTGTTTATCTCAAAGTGTTGCAGCTATTGAGTGTGCCTTTAAATTTATTTTTTTTGGGGGGTTGGGGGGACTACAGACTTCGCACATAATGTCCTAAAACAGATCTTTTTCTGAAAGTTGTGTTCCCCAATATAGAACATCTGCTTACCTTTTTTTTTTTTTTTTTTTTTGTTACTCTTTTTTGGATTTTAAATAAATATTTCCTTTACCCAATGATACACATATTCTAGGAGATTATTCTATATTGCTTAGTGTAGGTCAGTGTAGAGTCACAAACAGATCTGACAGGTTTTTTTCTGTGAATCAGGTTAAATTCTTACTTGAATTAACCACAACAGATGTATTTAGGTTGTACTAATGTATTATTATTATTATTATTATTATTATTGTTATTATTATTATTATTATTAATTATTCCAATACAGCATACTATAGTGCATCAAATCTCCCAGCAATCCTAATTTTAGCAGAGCTTTGGAGTGCAGTATGGAAATGCTGGTGTTCTAGCTTCATATATGCGTTCCAAGTCACAAATATTTGTTTCGGGTTTAGCATTCTCCCACAAAGAATTCATTCATATTATTAGTATTATTCACATTTTAATTATTTCACTGGTTTGGCTCGTATGCCGTTGAGCAACGTGGTAGAATATGGTTATAAAAGTAGAAACAGATCTGAGTGTTTTTTCTGTGTGTGTGTGTGTGTGTGTGTGTGTGTGTGTGTGTGTGTGTGTGTGTGTGTGTGTGTGTGTGTGTGTGTGTGTGTGTCAGTTCTGTTCCGCGAGTAAGGCCCAGTTCGAGGCTAGAGTTTTCCACCCTCCTCTAGTTGAATTCATCTGCACGCGGCTTCATAATAATTAGTGGTTTTCTCCTGCCTTGCTCCTGAGTTAGAGTAATGGCAAGCCTGTGCTTTTATTGCTCTCTGGTTTGGCAGAGCTGGACGGAGTCTGAGACATGTGCTGCTCCCCACCACAGATGTACTGCGGAGCTCTGAGCTTTTCTGAAAGGCCCAGAAAGTTTTGCTCATTGATAGACTTCTCATATCCCGGGGTGCAGCCCATGAAACCTCTCCTCTCCTTTGTCACGCCGCAATTATCTTAAGTGTTAACATGTTTTAATTCCGCCAAAGCTCGGGCCATTATAGATAATTACATGCGGATGAAAAGAATGTTGAAACAGAGGTCACACTTTTATGGTTAGAAGATAGATGGCTAGATAAAATGACACAGACAGACCCATAGAGAATGAAGGATTGAGGTATGTGCGCGCGCTTGGAAGAACAAGCCAACTTTTTTAGCGTGACGATCCCGTACGTGCAGATGTGCGGCGGCTCTGCTAATGTTTACGCGTTTTGCCGCCTCAGCCACACACTTGCTGTCTTTCGTTTCAACCGCGATGCGCCGAATAAGGAGAAGTGTCACAAACAGACACGGTAATATATCAGCCATTCATTGTGTTTATGTAAGCCAGAACTTTTATGTGCTCCGGCGTAGTGATTTGTATAGCGCAGGTCTGACCCATATCGGACCCGTGGCTTTTGAGGCACCTAGCAGGGTAAATAACGTCTCCGGTATACCCTGGCCTTTATGCAGGGTGATTTATCATAGGTTATAATGAGTTGTATTGACACCTGCATTCCCCCGCCGGGCCTTTGTTGGCCGTGTGGTGTAACACGGGACCCGTATGCATTACAGTCGTCACCGGGGAGTCACCTTACAGCCGTACAGCCGGCCCTTCCCAGCATGCCGTGGGGCTTGGCACTCCCTGTAGCCCTGTCTGCAACCTGAGAATGAGTGTCTAGACTCCAGACGCTCGGCAGGGCCCACTCACTGTGCCGATGCTCGCTCCTCTCTGTTTTCTCTTTATCTCTCACGCCGGTGCTCTTGTTTATGCTTTCTTTCCATTCTTTGTCCTTTGTCTTTCTGCTTCTCTCTCTTTCTCTCACTTGCTTTTAGTATCTTTTTTTCCCCCATGTCTCACTTTCCGCACCTTTTATTTCCCTCTATCTCTATGTCTACTCTTGACTTGTTAACCCCCAATTAGCCATTAAATAGAATGCAGATGGATGCTTTAGTGTTTCGAAAAAAGACTAGAGCGTGGACATATGCTATAGGTTGTGTGTACATGCACGTATTGTATATGTGTGATTGCTTTTCCTGTTGCTGATGAGACAACTGTTCGAGCATACCTCATTTGCAATAATTATCTGTGTACACAAGGGCCTTATAGGAGCAGCAGGGTAAGATCAAATTACCACTTAAGATTTTCTAGCCTTTCTGGATTTTTTTTTTCTCAGCTATGCAAGTAGATGCATTTTACTCCTTGCACAGCCCTGAGGCACAACCTACGGGTGTTAAAAAAAAAGAAAAAAAAAAGTTTTTTTTTTTTTTTTCAAATCTAAGTTTAATTCTTGTTTACAATTGTTAAAACTACAGAGTTGTGCAATTAGTTGCAGCTTTCAACAACGTAGTCATGACGTTATTTAATTTAAGCTCCTTATGACTCAGCGCTTTTAGAATCCATGTGGTTAGAAGCGCTTATCATCAGTAACTGGAAATGAGCAACTTTATCAAACTGATACAGACAAGCAACTCACAATCAAGTAGAAAATAAATGACCTCATTTTTTAGGTCACAGCCATGCTGATATTTGGTACAATAAGGCGTACATCGTTACAATAAGCTGTAGCAGTCTTTCCCGAGTGATATTGCTTGTTTCAGATAGATTATTTTCATATTCATATTCATCAATATTTCTTGAAACCTTTACAGTAGAAAATTGTGTTAGATGCTTTATAAATAAATCAGGTGACATTATATATATATTTTTAATGTAGACGCTTTATTAAAGGTTTATTCCAACATTTGATGCCCTTAAACTAAAGTGCTTCTCCATTGCGTTTCCATGTATTACACTTTCATGTATAATACATGAAATACAAATGAATCTCAAACGATGTCTAGAACTAGTGGTTCATGATAGTGTAACGAATATAAAAAATACTATTATTTCAGATTGCAGATATCAAACATTGACATAACCCGTTCATCATGCATCTAACACTGTTTTTATAAAAGTTTAATCTAATGGATATGATGTTATTGTAAAGTCTGTATGTAGGTACACTTTAAAGAAAGAAAGAAAGAAAGAAAGAAGAAATTACTGTCAACTAACTACCATTTTAAACTACCATTTTAAACATATGGCCAAATATATTTTTTCATAATTTTTTGCTTAATCAGTGAAAATATTTTCCAAAGATGCCAACGCTTCTGGAATGCACTTTGACTGACCGACAATGCAACGTCTGTAGAATACGAACTGTCATAGTTATTTTGTATCTAAGTATTAAACATTAGTACTGTAACTAATGGCTATATCATAACATAATAATAACATTTTTCACCTACACGCTTTCTGTAAAGCTCTAACCCAGTCATCTTTTTTATTTTTATTTAGGTTAATGGTGGGAAAGGTCTGGTCATGTGACCACCTTTATAAAAACAATCAGATTAAGGTGGCAAACTATAATTGCCATGTATTGTGCTCCATCGCATGAAACAACTCTTTTTATTGTTCACAAACCCAAAACTACAGTGGGTTTAATCCGTGTATGTATATGTGTATGCCATAAGGTTTAGGTCATGAATGCTGTACGTGTTTAACATATGACAAAGATCCAGAGGATTAAGAACAGATTTTAAATGGGCGTGTGGTTAGAGTGCAGCTATTAGGACTAATTGCCACTTTCTCGTGATAAGTCCAGACTTCAGAGAAACCCGTAAACACTACTTGCGTAATCTATCCAGAGTGAAAAGCAAGGGTCATGACCCTGATACACTGATACTGTAAGCGGAATGTATGTTACCGTAATAAATAAACTTAAATTGATGACAGGTTTATCAAGCACTGCTCCGAAAATAACCAGGATTCAGAATTGGATTAGAGTTTGTGTGGATAATTAACTGTACGCACACAAACAAAATAGGTTTAGTAAAAACGCTGACAGACATACAAGGCAGATGGCCACTGTGTGTGTGTTACAATGGCATTGTTGTTCCATAGGCCCGTTTGGATCTCGATTTTCTCACCCATGTACACTTGGGGGAAAATAACAGGTGAATTCACATATGTAAGTAGCAGCACACATACACACGGAGAAACCCAAACACCTGCTCCTGACTGAAGCCCCTGTGTAAAGTGCTCATCAAAACACCAGCGAGGGAAAGATTTCATTATCCGTCCTCCCTAAGGGTGTCTTACTCGCTTTTAGCCGCTCCCGCTCTCTTTCCGATCCCAGGAGAAAGCCGTAGTCTCACTTCTGGGACTGATCGCTGATCAAAATTGTTTGGTTTTATCTAATGTTAGCACGCTTATCCAGTCCCCACACACAGCTGTTCATTAGCGCTAACTTGGCTGAGATGTACCTCTATGATCTGGCGCCGCTATGGACAGATGGCACCTACAACTCCAGAAGCATTCTCGAGAATCTTCCCAGCTCCTAATTGATGACCCGAGTCTGCATGTTTGGGCCGTGCTGTTGTTATTTACTTGACACTGACATATCAGGTGATATTTGATCAAGCTGCACCTCTGTGAGTAAGATAAGCTTCGGTGTCAGTTCAGCATGAGTACCTTAGCAGGCATATAATTAAATTTTGTAATAATAAGCCTTGGTACAAAAAAATTTGAAAAAAAAAAAGGTTTGTTGTTTCAGGTGTCCATGGAAAACTTGTACAGATCAGTATAGATCATTATGATGAGAGTTACAGTCTCCCTGGTGTTTTTTTTTATAAAAACCTTAACGAAAAGTCCTGATGTGAACTCCGTTCCAGGACAAACGTCCTTGAACTTGAGTTTATGCCTCCACACTAATTACCGCACTTGTGGTTCCTTTTCAGCACATATTGTGATTGTGTTTTTTTTTTTTTTAATGTGTGTGGGGTGGGGGGGTGGGGGTGGGAGGGGGTACCAAAACAGGACGAAGGAATGCCTGCCACTGTAACTGTCTGATAGCTGACCTCGACTTCGCCCAAAAAGCCATTGTTTTCTGGCTTTAGCACACACACACACACACACACACACACACACACACACACACACGCACACACACACACACACACACACACACACACACACACACACACACACACATACATGCACACACACATACTTGTGTGGGGAAGTAAATTTGGCAGCTGTACTGATGGAGGTGGATATCCGCACACTAACAGTGTGAAACTGAGTCACTCAAGTTCTGAAAAAAAATTTAACAAAACAAAAAAAACCCTTTCCTATTTCCCATCATATTAGAAGCTCAACTGCGTACATGTAATCCAGTTCAGTTTCAGTGCAAATGAACATTTCTGTTGTATCCATATTAAACTCGAAACGCTTTTCTCTGGAAACTTTTTTTTTTTTTTTTTTTCCCCAGAATTTCTTCTACATCATATCTTTTCTCCACAAGCTTTTCAGTAGAAATTGTATTTATCATTCAAACTGGCACCTGCCAAGACCGGGCTTCTGTACAAGCAGTGAAATTTCCAATAATTTCCTGTTCAGCGTTAATGCTTGTGCTCAATCTGCTAATTCATGTGGCTTTCACTCTGGGAAATGGATATTTTATCCAGCCAAGCCTCTTTGGGTCAGCGCTAAAGCATCTGTGGAGTAAATATAGAAAATCAATTATTTGCCTTCCTAGATTCATTGCAGTGGAAATGGATTTATGTTGGGAATGGGGCAGGCGCTGTTCCAGAAATGGCTAGCGTTATTGACTGAGAATAAGTGCCACTGAATATTCAAGGATTAAACGGACCTGATTAAAGCTCGTAAAGAGCCTGTGCATCTGATAACCGACAGCATCGCAGGTGGGCGGAAAAGGACGGCAGTATATTTACGCCAGGCATTAGGGAAATGGAGAGACAGATGAAGTGACAAGTTCTACCCTTTAATTTTTTTTTCTATTACACAGAGTTCTGTATATTATTCGTTTATTTGTTAGACTTGCATTACATTTGTACTGGTTGCAGCCTCATTCATACATTGTCAGTCCATGTGTGTACGAGCGTCCATGGAAACGCATTTTTTTGTATGCTCTCTTCTCCTCCATGCACATGCTGACTATTACAGGTCAGCATAAAAAGGCAAAAATATATATGGAACATATTTGACAGCACACAGCATGGCCATACTTCAGTCAACCCATCTGCTTGAACATGTCTAACAGCAGCTTACATGACGAGGTGCATGCGCCAGATGGAATGCACGTCCCTGTTCCCATACAGGAGCATTTTGGCACAGATGAATGATATCCATGTAACCCAGTCCTTAGTTTTGTAAACTAACCTCTTCTTTTGCTTCCAGGAAAGTTAATGGTTACCCCATTAATGTTGCATGCTACATATAACATTTGCTGTTTGTACATTTGACATCTTTTCAGGCACCATTTTCCCAGGACACTTATAAAATTTAATGTTTGAATCAAAGTAGCTGAAATAGGAAATTAGGCTAATTTCATTCTAACCTTTGGTCCAGGAACTTTTAATTAAAATATTATAATTTAGACATACAATCAGATGTTAGAAGACCAAATAATATATTATAATACAACGTAATATAAATATATTTTAAAAGAACAATTTAATCATGTCTGTAGTTTTGGCACATTCTGCTCCTGGCCTTGTTGCATGCTACATGTGTGTGTGTTAGTACCGTTGTGCTGGCCCCGTTGTCTGACTGAGAGGTGTTTGATTGACAGCTGAGGATTTGTGACTGGCCCGTGAATCAAAACATCAGGTCTTATGGCTCAGAGGAGGCTTTGGGGATTTCTTGGCAAAGGTAAACGTTTCCTTTATTTTCAACCCACCTCTCCATCAAGTTTCTCCTGTGTTCTTGTTTTCTTGTTTATTTATTTATTTATTTATTTGCCTTTATCGCAACCATGCATCATTTTTGCAAATGCATACTTTTTAAACTTCACCTTGTTGATTTTCAAACCTGCATCACAGAACATCTTCAATACATTTTACAGTTAAAAAAAAAAAAAAAAATTGAATGCCCTTTATTAGGAACATCTGGAATCGGCTCCTTGATGTGGTTATTTATTTAGCGATACAGTATGTATATCCCATAAGAAATTTTACTATGGTACCATGGTAACCTATAGTACACACCATAATACACCATAGTATCACCATGCTACTAAGTATAAGAGATTAGAATGGCTTGAACCATTGGACAGTGTAGATTACCAGGGTGGGTATTGTGGCACAGGGCACCATGGTAGGTCTATGGTGTGTATGACTCTACATACCAAGTACTTATTGGGTTCCACAGTGACTACAGTACCAACAGGTATATAATATAGTATGTTTGTACCATCTTAGATAGGTTACTCCTGTTATGATATACTGATACAGAAATACTTGCTGAACTTTGGTACCATAACAAGTAAAATGGCACTACAGCGGTGCAAATATTACCACATGGTACATAAATATGAATAACATATTTTTCATCCAGTATCTTGGTGCATGTTCCATAGTACCATATTATAATACATGATAGAACCATGTACCAGATTATAGTACATGTACCCCTGTACCAAACTACTGTATGTACTGTGGAAGAGAAGAACCATGTACCATAGTGTGTTACAGTACATATAGTACCATAGCTGCAAGTGCATACCATTGAACTGCGAATGATACCATCGTACTATATACATTGATAAAGATACCATCAGACTACCATGGTATCCACTGTATACTATGGAAAATCTTTTATGGGATGGCAGCAGTGCAGTGCTTAACATCATGCCGATATTAGTCTGTTAACTGTTTACATCAGACATCAGAATCTGTGGCTACAGCATGCACACACTGGCTGAAACTGAATAGCTGAAGATAGATCTTTTCTGCTCACGGTGAATATAAAGACTATGAAAATGACCAAAATCTTCCTTTTTGTTTGAATGAAACTGGTTGTTTTCCTTTGGCCTCTCACTCAACAATAAGGCATTTCCACACAGAGAACCGCTTGATGTGTGTGAGAATCTCATCAGTTTCTCAAACACTCAAACCGGCCTGTCTGGCACCAGCAGCCATGCCATGGTCAAGTCATTTTTCCCTCCTTCTGATGTTTGATGTGAACATTACACGAAGGTCTTGAGCTGCTGCCTTGTGTTCGATTTGTGAATAAGTATGTGAATAAGCAGTGGTACAGGTGTTCCTATTAAAGTGGTTACCGAGTGTATAAGATAATAGGCTATTACCTGTAGGGCAGGATCGATAAGACTTTGAAACTTAGATAAATATTTATTTTCGTAGCATTTATTGAGGGAGAATGAGAATGGGGAAAGAGATCAGCATGATTCAGCAACTTGGTTGAAAGTAGGTCGAGTCGGCGCTCTGGTTTGTTACAGAGTCCGTTTTTAATTCCAGGAAGTGGATGTCAGACATGACTTGAGTCTTTACACCTTTACTGAAACTTCAGATTACATCCATATGAACGTTTGCCCAATTCAACATACGAGAATGTGCCAAAAGCATCAGAGGAGCCTTTGAAGATTGTGTGTCAGAATATGTAACAGGTTCTTCTTTTCAACCTCAAGTCTTTCGATCGTTTTTTTTCACCATGGAAGCAGGCACCGAAAAAGCAAATAAAAAGTAGCTTTTAGTGAAATTCCTATGTCACTCATATGCGTTGAAACAGCAGGAGAAACCGGGATCGTATGTCTTACTCCTCTTTTGCTTTTTGACATGCTGTTATATGATTCGCTCTGCTCATCACACAGTACAATGCCTATAATAATAGTCTTACAAGTAAACATGGTACTGGCTATGAAATAATAATGATATTGTCTTGCTACATTCTTCATAGTTTTTTCCTCAGGTAAGCTTTTAGATGCTAAATTCTTAGTTCGCTAATAGAAAACTGATGTGTGTTGGTATTAGCTAGACAGCATGTCCATTTCTGAAATTAGCTTACTATGATTAGCATTTTATAATATGTTGTATCAGTTTTTAAGCTATAAAAACGTGTGTGCATGGACATGTGCATGTGATCGGCCTCCTATTTGTTTTGGCAGCTTTGAAATCAGCCTCCGCTGCTAAAACGAATGGCAGAAAAATGTACAGTAAAAACAAAATAATGCACCATAATAATTGTAATACAAGCAGCAATAAAAGTGCAAATGATTTATTGGATTCTCATAGAGACATTATGTTTTGAGTTTATAAAAACACATGTTAAATATCAATAACGGTGCATTAATCCAAATCAATGGACAGATATTAAGAAACATCTTTAAACTTTTATAAATTGGACTATCATTAATTTTTTTTCTGTCTTTTTCTTTATTTTTCATCTCATCATGCCATATTCATATGCATCATCTGACATCACAAGTTGTTTTTAAGTCTCAAAGATAACATTGTTACTTTGAATTACAATTTATATGCTTAAAAAGACCGAGAAATAATTTCTATCCTCTGTAGGTCTATAGAAACAGACAAGAGGAGAGATTGTAATGAGCAGGACCTACCATACAGGGTAGGTTTATAAATTCTGGGCTTTACTGTAAATGTAGAAAGCTGCATTTTGCCCTTGAAAATGACAAACCAACCTCTTTCTCTCTGAGTATATATATATATATATATCTGTCTGGCTGTTTCTTTAGAAAATTTACATTCCTCCGCTTTTCTGTCTTTCGCTTTATTTGTGTTTTTTAGAGTCTCTCTCTCTCTCTCTCTCTCTCTCTCTCTCTCTCTCTCTTCCTCTCAATCCCTTCCTGTGGCATGGCTGGACAAAGCCTTGCTCAGCACTTCCTTTTGGCACTTATTCTGCAGTCAGGTAGAGAAGCATCACGCTTAGACTTCCTCTGTAGTCAGTGAGGTTGCAGAGCCTCTTTCTGTAGATTTTCCCATTTTATACAAACTAAGAAAAGAGAGACGACACTTCCCTGTTTAGTTTCAGCAAACTGTATAATATAACTTTATAAAATAACCGTGGCCAATTTTGCAGTCGGATAGGTTGTGATCGAGGATTTCCATGACAGAGGAAATGTCAATTTATTTTATATAGCCAGTTTGTATTAATAGAAAGACTTTGGATAATGAGGTTTGCTGTACAGTAGTCGACACTCGCTGTAGTGTTTTTTTTTTTCTTTTTTTTTTCGAAAAATACACACCTCAATGCTGATTAAGTGATAAATGAAAGGAAGAAAGCAGAGCTGTCTATAAGAGAAATGTCTCTCCATTCAGCTGATTTTAACCCAATCAAGATGCTCTGGAAGGAGTTGAATAAAACAAAAAAGTGATAGAGAGAGACACATGTCCAAACAGCTCCGCAAGCCACATGAAAGTCCTCCAAGAGGCACACGAGCATCTGTGGGAATATTTGAAGTAACTCCTTGTGCGCTTCGGTTACATCTGCTAAGCGAGGTTTTTTTCTGAGCATGTACTGTAATGTGATTTTTTTTTTTTTTCAGTGTTTCAAATACATACTGTAAAACATGTTACATATGATTTTCTTGACCAAGGTTAATTGATAGAAAAAATGCTAATTTATTGCTAATATTTAGAAAAATGATACATCTCCACATATTTGACAGGTAATACATGTAAATGTAATATGTGGCTCACATGTGGATGGGTCTGCATCGGTACAGCGTCATGCGTGGTACTCCATGGTTCAAGGCAAATTGAATTGGATCCTGCCTTAAGCATTGCCATCCTGTAGGAAATAGGGTCAGCTATCCATTAAGATGCCATTAGATAATCTATTTAGGGTCTGATCCCTAAGCGAAGCATGCTATATGCCTACCACTACAGCCAGGAGTATTTTGGTGGGACAAAAAGCTGTGGATGGAGAAGCCATGAGCAAACTGTGTAGAATCTGATCAGGTCAATCACGCATGAGGGGAAAGTTGTTTGTTCCCACCCCCCCCTTTCTCGGGTTCCTGTGGACGGGGAGCTGTCATGTATTAAGCCATCTGGTATCCAAGGGAAACCAGACATTAGGTAATGCCAGGCTGAGGTTGAAATTGTTAAATAAGGGGGTGGCACCCCATGAGCTACAGCGATCAATCGGCCGGTCAGTCTGCAAAAGCTGAGACTGGGGTTGGAGCAAGGAGTCATGAGAGGACAGAAGGGTTGAGGACCATGTGCACTGAGCTTACAAAGTAATCCCCTGCTGCTGAGGTCTCCTCTGTTCCTATAGAGTGAGTAGTATGTTACAAAGGGAGAGCGGAACTTAAAAAAAGAAAGGGATAAAAAGATATCTTAACTAAAAGAAAATGAAAAATACAAAGCCAGAATCGCTGCTGAGTGTTTCCCTCCTCTGTGCTCCCTTTGTTCAGCAAGGTAGGAAAAACTTAATCTCTCGTTTCCTGTCAGAT
This sequence comes from Clarias fuscus, assembly GCA_030347435.1. Classification (NCBI taxonomy): domain Eukaryota; kingdom Metazoa; phylum Chordata; class Actinopteri; order Siluriformes; family Clariidae; genus Clarias; species Clarias fuscus. Next base: position 16,019,691 of record CM059205.1, read on the forward strand.
GATTTTTAGCAGACCAGAAAGAGGAGAAGGAAAGGGAGGGGGATGGCAGAAGCAGGAGAAAGAAGCTATGGAGGAAATAAAAAAAAAAAATGTCGAGATAGTTTTGTTCACTTGTGTAGCATCGCGTTTCCTTCCTTTTTCTTTTTCTTTTACTTCCTTCATATCCCATGCTTTGTAAATTCTGACCATGTTTCTGGCCATTGAATCATGAACTTTGCCTCCATTGTTTTAAGTGACGTCTAGGCCTCAAGCTGCAGGGGATTTGTATAAAATGCAGACTAAGTCATTAGCCACATTCATGGTCACAGTCAGCCGTATCACTGCAGGCAGCCATGGGAAAAATAAAGTCAGTGTTCTGGGTCCGCCAAGACCCTGTTGTCTTCCCCAGGCATCAGCCTGAGCCCTCGTGTCCCCTTTGGAAAAACAAACAAACTGCCAAAGAAAAGCCCCGAAAACCCCCCTCACTGCCCCCCCCCTCGCAACTAAAGCTGATCCACTGAAGCTATGCACCTGCAGCCGGAGATCCTAGGGAAAAGTCGCTCACTTTCTTCTCTTTACTGTTGCCTTCCGTCAAACACCCCAGTACGCCCTCGCCCACCCCCGGCCTGCCCTGTCCTCCCTTTCTTTCTTTCTTTCTTTTTTTTTTTTTTTTTTGCTAAGGGGGGAAAAGTAAAAGGGAGAAAATAACAAAGCGGTGGTTGTGTGCGCCGGGTGGTGTTGAAAGAGCAGGAGCACGCTCTGTAATCTGCAAACAGAAAGCGGCGATTGTGTGAGACAGGTATTTAAGAAGGAGACGGGAAAGGAGGAGGGTGGACTGGTTTCTGGCCTGGCTAATTATTCGACACATGTACATACCATTCAGACCCCCGCTGTCCTCCCTCCAGGGAACAACATGCTGTTTGTGCATCGCGGCGTCTCTCGCATTCAAGGCCTGCGCCGTGGCTCGCAATTAACAGTCTTGTGTTGTTGTGCGGCTAGCATGTGCTGAATGCGGATGGGAAAGTGCGGTACACAATCAGCCTCTGACTTAACCCTATTGATCAGAGGGAGGGTGTCAGCTCTCTGTGGGACTCCTCTTTTGCAATATCCACTTACTGAGGCGCCTTTGTTCCTCGGAGTTTCCTGTGCTGTCAGTGCTGAAGGAGGGATGAAGCCCTTCAGACTGTGGGAAATAATTGAGACCTGTACTGCTAATAGACATTGATACATATCACAGACCCGATTTAAAATCGTTTCATATCGTCCTTTGTTAAACCTGGTGACGCATTCTCAGGGTAATTAAAATAATTCTAATTGTTTATTTATTTAATATTGCTAAGCAGTCATTCAAATTTATGAAGTATTTAATTATATATAATATGTAAAGACTATGTAAAGTATATAGCATGCAGCATATAAATAGCTTTATTTAATTTGACAAAAAAATTTTTAAACAAATTTCAGCTGGGCCGATTGCGAGGTTTCAGGCAAAATGCAAAATCTAAGAAAATATTCTTGACTCTGAGTTTTACTGTTTTATAGAATATTTTTGGAACTATTCTTCTTATTATTATATTGTTTTTAGTCAAGTCTATTATGTCTATTATCTAACATGTCTGCTTTATGTTTGTTTTCCTCTCTCTCTCGCTCTCTCTCTCCCTTTCTCTCCTCTCTCTATCCTGTGTGTCTACAGTCCTGGTACCTGGGCGAGCTTAATTCCATTCCAAGTGTCGAACGGGACTCAGATTCTGCCAACAAATGTCCAGAATTACAGCATAAACATCATTGGTGAGCCCCTTCTTCAGGCAGAGACAAGTAACTGAGGGGTGTAAACAGGGGAGGCGAGCCTTGACTCTGGAGTGACAGGTCCGTGGACAAACCAGCAAGCAGCACTTACACAATCTCCACTGACTTTTGTCCCTCCCACTGAAGGACTTTGCCCTAGAACAGGAGAGTGGGTCAAAGCTGGCACGAGCCTCTCCATGCCAGTCAGTCGTTGTGTAAGAAGGCCCCTCAACTGACATACTGTGATATTTTCCATACAAAAAAAAACAAAAAAAACTAATTAGATGCCTTAATGTTTTGCATGACATGCTAGTCTCTTGTAGTGCTTTTTTTTTTTTTTTTTTTTTCATTCTTATGTCACAATTTCTAGGTTTGGTTTTTGAGCAGGTGTAGAAGAACAGGCACACAAGGGCTGGCTGGCTGGACTTAAATTTTTTGTTTTGTTTTTTGTTTTCTTGTTTGAAATGCAGGCTCTAATTCTGACTTATCCAAGAAGGCTCAACCCACATCATTACATGTCCATAGGAAACGAAATTCAGCAATTCAGATTTATATTTGTTTGTTTGCTTGTTTGTTTGCCTTCTAAATTTCATTTTTTTTTTTTTCCATGATGAAAAGTCACCTTTTGGTATCTGTAATCTTGTCAATTTTGGATTTGTATTTCCTTTAGAGCTAAAGGTTAATATCTACTCTTAAGAGTTAAGAACTCTGAATTTTTATAGTGAAAAAAAAAGACCTGTATTACTAGGTTAGAAAACAAACCCCAGTGAATCCTCTTGATGTATCCTTTACAAAGGATTTGGGATAATAGAAAAAAAAAAGGAAATATGAGGCAAGTGCAATTCAAATGATTTTTTTTTCTGAAGGGAAGCTATCATAGTCTGTCTGCCCTAAGACTCTAAAGGAACGGGGAGTAACTGTTTTAAGTTCACTTTTAAATAAGAAAAAAATTAATTGCATCCTCAAATATGAACATGGTGGCAAGGTGAGAGTGGGGAAGTATGATTGACAGTAAACGTTTACCTGAGCAGAACTGAACACGAACAAAACAGCACTTATCTTGAGCCGTACCCAAGCACTCGGGTAGTTTATTATTTTAATTTTTTTTTATTTAATTTATTCTGTAAAATGACCTACAGAAACTTAAAAAAGGCGAAAAGACACAAACACACAGCGTGTATAAAATGGCTTTTTTTCCATTTTTTTTTTTTTTTTTAAAGTATAATCTCTACCTATCTAGTGTGCATTTTCATTCGGGCCATTAGCTTATAAAGCTACTGTTTACATTGTGATATTACACAAGAAACACAAGAAACGCAGGCTGGTGAAGTAATTTAAGTGTAAATGTGTGTGCACGGATATGTGTGTGAGAGTGAATGTGTAAGTATGTATGTATGTATGTATGTATGTATGTATGTATGTATGTATGTATGTATGTATGTGTGTGTGTGTGTGTGTGTGTGTGTGTGTGTGTGTGTCTGTGTGTGTGTGTGTGTCTGTGTGCATGTGTGCGTGTTTGTTATGTGTTAAATCTGCACTCAGTTAAACACTAACCTGCAGGGTGAGGCTAGGTCTCATGGTGCTTCTTTTACGCCCATTTTGATGAATCTTGAAAGTTGTAGTCCCGTTAATCTCCGATTGTTCACGGCAGTCCCAATGCCATCGCCTCTCCAATCAGATATATTTATATAACTAATCTTTCCAATAATCTTAATTTGCACGGATATATATAGTCCACATTACGTGCCTTGCCTTTGAATATAGAAATCATCACTACACTTGTTTTTGCTGCATTTATTACCGTTTTAGAAGAAAAAAAAAAGAAATAACATTTTTATGATAAGAAATATTTTGTACTCTGGATGAAATTGTCATTGTTGATTTTTAGCTTCATTTACTACTTTATCTCACATTTACAGTGCATATCAAGGCTGTGTATAGTTGCTGTTCAAAAGTTTATAATCAAACAGCATTATTTTTCAGTATTTTGGTGTTTTTTTGTTTTCATCTTCCAGTCATTATCGAGGGGAGGGAGGGGTCGAGAATTATAAGAATTATGCAATACCACGTTTTGCCTATGTAGGTAGTGCTTTTAGCTATGTCGATTAGAAGCTAGTTCGGAGATACAAATAGTGTATACAATTATTTTGTTGATGTTGTCAATGTTAATGTTGCTGTTGATGTTGTTGTAATTTTTCCTTTTTTTTTTTTCCTTTTTTTTCTTTTATTGACCAAAGTGGGAACTGCTTTCTATGCAGTGTGTAACAAGGTCTGATTTTTATTTTTTTATTTTTTATTTTCCTTGAGTGTATTGAAAGATGGAGAGACGCATGCAAGAATAGTTATTTTTTGTTTTCTCTGTGTATTTTTTTTTTGTTGTTGTTGTTCTAAAATTTGTAGCATGCATCGTTTGGTCTAACATGGCTGCAAAGTCACTGGTCTGCCTACTGTGACTAACCAACTTTATATATATTTTTTTTTACTGGGGTGCTAGCATGACTCCTGGAACAAAAATGGCCCATTTCCAGAGGAAAAGCTTGACTTGAGACTGACAATCAGCATCGAAATTAAAAAATTAGCACTGAAGCGAACACGTTTCTGTGTACAGCATTACAGCATACGCGGCTGAGCGGAATCCAATTCATCCCCAGCTCAGATTATTGATACAACGAGGACTATGGATGCTCTCCAACACTCTGCATATCGCCTGTGAATTTGCTCTGTCCACACACAGCATCTTTTTCAAAACACATTTAACTGTCGGTACTGTATCATGAAAGCTGTGAAGGCGAATCTTCAGCATCAGTCGTGCATATTATCAGTTATGATATGCAAGTACAAAAGTAGATGCCTTAAATTTTTATGTGGAAAAAAAATGACTTGCTATGAAATGCATTACAATCACCACGCTATAGTTGCGTGTTTAAACTCCTTACAATCAGAAAAAGAAATCGTATCTTTTTATTGTTTATTATCTTGGAGATCATTCCAGTTTTAGCCTTATCAGGATGTCTGTCAGGTTTGGAGACGACATTTGAGCTCCTGATCTGTCGTATATTCTACTTGTGGTAAATTTCGGACTTCAGAGGAAGGGCCTTATGCAGTCTTTTTTTTTTTTTCCTGCGATTTAAACGCTGAGCACTTATACAGCATGTAGGCAATCATCCACCTCCAGTGCCCTTTGAAACGAACGATTTCATAAAAACAGTACAACAGTAACTCAGGCATGATTTATCACGGAGCATCATATCGATATCAGTGATTGGATTTCATCTTTGTACTGTATTGTGCAAAGACATTCAACATATCGTTCAACATTACTTCTACAACAGACCTGTCGCTCTTGTTTATCCATGTCCTCCAAAAATAAATAAATAAATAAATAAAAGGCTAGATGGAAAAACTCAAGTCAAGCTCAATCTTTCCTCCTTCACAAATATGCTTTTTCTTATTGTAAAAGAAAACCTGACCGAAAGGAAGCACCCCATTTTATGTGCACTGCTGTCCCTGTTAAGAATTTTTTTTTTTACTTATTGTCATTGGATTCGAGAAAGTCGAAGTGCTTTGCAGCCTTTTTGGCCGTTAGCCGTGCCACTGAAGTGCATTTCCCTTAGACTGATGGTCGTGTCCGGGTCAGAGGATCGCCGTGGTGTTTGTGAACATGGCTGTAGGTACGGGTGACTGCGTTGGCCATACTGATGGGATTAGTCTCTGGTAGTCCTTAGGGGATAGAATCTGCTCTGGCAGCTCTGTGAAGACATGTTCGTCAGTGCGAGCGTGTGGCAGACCGTGTGGGACACTGACACTACATGGGACGAGCAAATGAGCCGCTTTCTTTATTCAACTGCCTGCCTTCTGGACAAAAGTTTGTACACTGTAATTTTATAATTTTTTTTCCTTTACTCTTGCTTGGAAAGAGCAAGCGTTTTAAACATATAAATGAATTTACTTGCCCCTTTTGGTGAAATTGTAAAACAAAATAGGCCACGTCATTTTAAAAATGATAATGATAAAACTTTTTAAGACTTCTAAAGTTGAAATGTAAAAGTAACAAAGTTTTTGTTTGTTTGGTTGGTTGGTTTTTCCTTTGGTTAATGTGAGACCTAGAGGTTGTGATGTGAATGTTTGTCATAAAAATAGGAAAAGATGAATTTCGTGTTGAAGTTCATGTCGCGAAGGGTGACATATTGCTTTTTTTTTTTCTTTTTTTTTCTTTTTTTAAGTAGAATTAAGAATAAGGCCCCTGATTCGAGCACTAGTCATAGCAATAGTCTGTTAGTCTCATAGTGGGTAAATTTCGCTCTGCTAGCTTGGGTGGTTAGTGTTGATGTGAGTGTGTGCCAGGGTATGTATCTGGCTAACTCTGACTCCACACAGTAAGGAAAAATGAGGGTTTCTCTGTTCAAATGCCTGCCTTGTAGACAAAAGTTTGTACACTGTATTTTTTTCCCTTTACCCTTATTTGTAAAAAAAAAAAAAACAACACAAAAAAAACAAGGAAAAAAAACAAGCTAAATTTATAAATTTAAGGAATTTGCTTAATATGATTTTTTTTTTTTTAATGTTAAAAAAAAAACCTGTTTTGAATCTGGACTCGGGGTACAAGTCCAGCTGCCCATACAAATCAGACTTTTCATTTGAATTCGTTGTACTTTGTTGTGGAGGTAAATTCCTACAGTACATCAGTGTGTAAATGTTAAAAAGTAAATGATGAAGGTCATTTGTTGTGCTTCATGTAGATTAACCTGTTGTGTTGTTTCTGTTAGCGTCGACCTTGGCTGTGTGACTTGATTATGCGATTTGCAGAAATGGGAATAAGTTTTGCTGATTCGGGCGAAAGGGGAAAACCGTCTTCCCTTTTGAAAAGGCACGTGATTCGATCCTGTCGTCAGTGATTACCAGGGTAATGTTATTAGTGACATGTTATTCTGCTGTCTCCGGCAAAAGGGAGCTCATTTAGCTACAGTACAGTGGCTCATCTGGTTTCTGACCAGACCTTGGAACTTTTCTACCGCACATCGAGCTGAAGCTGAAATCGAAGCATGTTCATTTCACAGTATTTACGCGTTCACTGTGGGCTGTGATAGCCGTGTTGAGTAATGTTCATCACCTTCATCATGTAGTAAGGAATAAGGTCAGTACTGGGAGGACTCTTAACTCCCGAGAGCCTTCGCGCAGCCCCACAGGTATCTGTTTATGACGTTGGCACAGAGGAGAGTTTGGCAAACAGCTGAGCATTTGCACTTTCCGCAGTTCCCACTAGCCCTCTCATTGGCACGTTGTTGTTTGGTTTGCGTGTACCATCAGATTTCGGGCCGGAATACTTCCATCTGTTGATTTTTGTGATCGTGTCACAGTGTCGCTCACCACAGCACACAGTGTTATGAGGCTTCTGAGAGGATTTTATTTTATTTTTTGTTGGTCAATTTCTCCTTTTTTGTGTCTCAGTAATGATTTTTAGATTTGTTGTTCATTCCTTTTCAAAGGGCTGATTATTATTAATATTATTATTATAATTTTCTGTTCAGTTTGTTGTCAAGAAATTAGATTTTCATAGCATTACATGTATTACACGATATGAGACGATGGCCTGGTTAAAGTTAAGTATTACATGTAGAGTTAGTTATGAAAGCCATGCTCATGGACACCGAGAAGGCCACAAGTATTTTCCTTATGCAAGGAGACGCTAGTGGCACTCACGCAATATCTTTATTTAGTTCACCTGAATATGGATTGACCACAGGAGAATCTTTCAGTCCATTTCTTCAGTTCTGTTTTCCAAGGGCATTTCCAATGGCATGAATGAACATCAGGTTCAAGACATAAACAGGAACATATTAAAAACCAGCATATTTTGAGATGTTTACCAAAAAAAAAAAACAGAAAAGAAAAAAAAAAGACAAAAAATATATATACAGTATATATATATGTTAAGCAGTGCCTGTTCCAGCTCACAGTCTCAGTGGACTTCACATTGTACATAAAAAAACAAAAAACAAAACAAAACGATGCTGATTGAAATTTCTTTGGGAAAAAAATAGAAATGTAGAAGAAAAAAAAAAAAGCAGTCAAAACAGAATGTGTGGGTTGCTTCTTCCTGTATTTTTAATCTTACAATATGTTTTATTTTCCCCCAGGTTTTATGTGACGTGTCCTCTTTTTAAGTGTTTTTGTGCTCTGTTCATTTTTGAATATTTTAGTCCTATTGAATGGAGTGCCCTGGTCTCTTGATATTTCTTTGATGAGATTAAATAAATAGTTGGGCAGTGTGTTTCTTTAGATTGTTCAATGCTACACTTAGAACTACAGTAGATGAAAAAAAAAAAAAAAAAAAAAACGAACAAAAAAAACTAAAAAGATGCTTGCCAGCTCCACAGCAGGGTTGATTTCTTTCAGGTCTTGTGGCACTTTTACACCCTTTTCAAAATGGCATTTATTTGAGCCATGCGTTTTTAACATGAACATCAACTACACTAACAAATGTTTGAAGGTTGTATCAGCCTTTAGTGAATGTAGTAACACCGCAGATGTATGCAAAAGGCAATGTATATTCCTGAATGTACATCATAGAAGACTTTACAGACTTGTTTTATTCACCGTTCGGGAAATGCAGGTATCCTTCAAGAGACTGTACAGTGAAGGTCTTGTTTTTCTTTCTTGACTTGGTTTGATTTCTTATTATCTTTTTTTTTTTTTTTTTTTGCAGTTTTCACAGCTAAACAGTAGGCATTGCCTTTGAACTAGCTGCATTTGATGTAGGGGATAAAATTGCCACAAGATTAAAAGTGAGTGTAAATAATGCTTGACTTTTTTTGTGATTGTTACTGTTATATCCAGCCTATACTGCTAGCAGCTGTTTTTACTGCAGTCAATTACTGGAAGTGGATATATTTCCTATGCAAAACTGTTTAAACAATAAAACGAGCTATGCTACAAAACCCATTGTTTCTTCTTCTTCATTTTTTTTTTTTGTTGTGTGTCTGTGATGCTTGATTTTCAATAAAAAAACAATCACAATTTCAATATAAGGGAATCAATTGTGCTGAAAACAGAGAGAGAAATGATACGGCTGGCGTTCATTTGTGTAATTTTGCGTACTGACCGCCCCAAAGATAACTTACTTTGAGTAACTAAAACATTAATCATGGCTGCAATGTGCCTGACACAGCCGTTCAGATGTTGGGAAAAGGTTGCATGCAAAGCATTGCAGATAGTTAACGAGGCACAACGGACGCACGGGGTCCACGGCTCATACGGGAAAAGACAGGATTTCATATTGGGGCATGATTAAGAGTCCCCCCCCCCCCCCCCCCCCCCATCATCAGTACAGTATAGAGTACGCTTTGGTTAGCAAATTGTTATTGAATAAGTGGGAAGGATCACAAGACTAAGTATAAGTTGTAAGTCTGGCCTTGTGGGGACATTTTGACGATCCCTATGAGGACCAGGACTTATTTCAAAGAAAAAAAAGGAAAGAAAAAATCTGTATATCTTGTATAAAAATGAACCTCTTGTTTTATTAATGTTAAACAAGAGGTTTTGGGTTAGGGTTAGTTTGAAGTGTTGTGTAGTGCATAAATAATATGCATTAATAATTCTATCAGTGCAAGAGAGGAGTAAGGAGTGTGTGTGTGTGTGTGTGTGTGTGTGTGTGTGTGTGTGAGAAAAAGAAAGAGAGAGAGAGAGAGAAGCCATCCGCACTGCAGGCTGTACTTGGTGCCACAGGACATGCCTTTATAATCCAGCATGCTCAGGGCTGAGTATGAGATTCGGGCCTCAGTGAGTGCCACGTTGGATTAACATGAAAGCCGAAGTTCTCCTGAACGCTCGCAATTAGGCTGAAATCAGCACCTGGCTGTGAACACTTTCCTTGGCTATAAAAGCGAAGAATATGGTGCTACACTGATATAAAATGATCTCAAATACATAATGGTTATCATTATGCCATTTATGAACAAAAAATGCCTAGTTAAATAAACATCTGTCTTCAATAAAAAGGGTTTTGGCTCTTAATGCATCCTGCATACTTACTCAAGGATGTTTTGTTTTCTATCAAGGCCCGTTCCTGGCGATTTGATGAAGTTAACTGCTGTTTGGGCCGATTATTTTTTGCAGGGCAGCAAGCGAGGATGAGATATGTGTGTGTGTGTGTGTGTGTGTGGAGTGTGTTTGCTTTTGTTTTAAATAGGGAATGCTGGAAGCGGGGTCTGCTTGTGAAACATGAGTCGCTACACTGAGCTCGGAGCAGAGCTGCCTGCCCTTGGAGAAATCAGGGAATAAAAGCAGGCTGGAGGAGAGGAGAGGAGAGGAGAGAGATGTACACACATAGCTGTTAGCCAGATTTATTACATCTTCCAAGTGGTCATGAAGTGACGGTTTCATTAGTTCGAATTTAAAGACAAAAAAAAATGTAAGAATATACAGTCGTGCTCAATGATATAGTGTGTACAACGTTTTGTACTATATCCATAATAAAGCTCTTTGTGTGGCCCCCAGTAGACGGGAGCGTGGGATGTCTGCGCATCACTGGGGTGCGTGTGCGTGTGTGTGTGTGTGTGTGTGTGTGGAGAAACAGGTGTTCAGCATTAAAGTGTTTGTGTGTGTACGCAGGAGGGGGGGGTGACTCCGACACAAAGAGAAAACACCACGTCCTTGTCTTGCGAAGTGGCGTGCGGTGAGTTGTAGTGGTGGGGGGTGAGGGAGGGGGTAAGTGACTGAATGGTCTTCTCCACCCTGATGAAACTCTCAGGATTAGCTCCCTCACTTTCCCACAGACCCCCCTCCCTGTCCTTTCCCCGGCGCTTCAAAAACACACACACACGGCCAATTTGCATACTCTACAGACAAGGAGGGATGCAACAAACAAACTTGATATTGAGTGCTGCCCGGCTATTCAAAGGGGACTCGCAGACGCACACCCCTCCGAGGTTCCGTTCTCATACACCCCTGCCTCTTGTATACAATCTAGGATGCCTCCAGCCTTGGGATAGTGTGTGTGTGTGTGTGTGTGTGTGTGTGTGGTGTGTGTCTGTATGTTAGGGTGTCCTCAGACAACAGAAGATATTCAAATATACAATATAAATGCATGGACACCAGTGGACTTGTGCATCTCAGAGACAGAGGCTTCGGGAATATGGATGCAATGTACAGTTTTTTTTTTCTCCAGGAAATTAAATCCAAGATGTCTCCTTATCTCTTTTTTTGTTGTTGTTTGTTTTGCTTGAGCTACACTTTTTAATCCCCCGCTCGTAGCAGTAACGTTAGCCTTACACCATCTTTGTATGGTACTTTGACTGCCAAATTCCCTTCAGAGCTTTGATTAATGCTTCCTACAGTACATTCCGCAGTCCCAGTAAGCAAAATTAAAACTGTGATAATCATAATAACAATAATATTTCTTTTACAAAGCGAGGAATGATCATCTCAACATCTCAACAGCATAAGCATTTTCATCAATAAATATTTACATCTTGAACTCTTAGCTTGGTCACTGTTAAGCAATGAGCACTTGATGGAGAGAGGAGGACAGGAAATGAAGTGAATTTTAAAGAATGCTATCAGATTGCGTTTTTCGCCCAGGTGAAAGCATTTCAGCTATGCGTGGACTGACTACCTTGTCGTAAACTGTCAGATAACAACCGCGAAAAATGCAGTACACTGTAATCTGGCTGTCAAGAAAGTGCTCACTGGGTCACGAAGCACCTTTTTTTGGGGGGGGTCCCATTGACATGCTGCTTTTAATCCCGTGAAAAACCGCACCAGGACCGAACGTGTCAGTCGAGCGTTCTGCTCTTTTCCGCAAAAATGTGGCAAGATTGCTTGCAGGTGGATTAAACCGAGGAAAAACCTCCTTAATGTGATGGCTCGTAGACCTCGAGAAGTGCAGCTTGTAGTCAAAAAAAAAAAAAAAAAAAAACCCTGATTTGTTCTTCCTTGATGGCACCTACTGTAGCAACACTTTCGGCTCATTTCAGATGCTCATTTCCATCTCTGGATGGACATTAGGCCTGACATTGGACTGCAATCGAAGGTGAGATTGGTTTGTAACTCACACCCAGACTCTAAATAGATCGCGACTGAGTCGAGCACGGTGGTGATGCTGATGGGGAGAACAGGCACCGGGGATGTGCGGGCAAATGACTGGGGATCATGTTCCTGGGGTGGGAGTCAGAATGAGGACTTAAATAGAGAGTCAAGGGGAGCTTCTCCGGCTTTATCTTTCAGCACAGCAGGATTAAGTCTCTCGCAGCTAGAGGAAGCACTAAGACTTTTTTAAGCATCACTGGAAATGCTGTACCAGTGCTCACTCTTTGTGCATATTGCATTTGTGATGTTTCTTTGCTTTGTGGTTGCAAAATATATCACAAATAAAGCTCAAGAGTGGCTGGTTTGATCCTTATGTTCCTTCTTTGTCTAAAAAGAAAAGTTTTCTCCCACCTTCCAAAAAAAAAAAAAACACACCAACATTTGTATGTGGAATGCCCTTACCAGGATAAAGAACATAGTGAAGATGTTCACGGATCTTCTACATACTGACATTTCTGACTGCAATGCATGCTGACCAAATTTATCCAGTTGTGAGAGCAGTAAATAGACTGACAATAAGGAGTAAAGCAAATTAGACGTTCTTAACCAGTCAATGATCTGTTCACTGGATTAGTAATGCAGATCGCCGTCTGGACTCTAGACAGTATTTCAGGCGCTTCCCGAGTGCTGCTAGAGACTGAGCCATAACGATGGATAAGAACGTTGAGACTGAAGAAAGTTACGGAGTGCAAGAGAGGGTGTGTGTTATGGGGGAGGGTGTAATGTTTGAGGTTCTCATCCATTCATGTGCTGAGATTAAAACAGTGTCTGTGCACCATGTTTGAGGACAGCGTCTGAGGAACATCATTCTGAAGGGGAAAGCAAGACGCTCTTTACGAATTCTTCTCCCGCTCCTCTCGCCAGACATTTGTTCGCTTGTCTTAAATACAGCAGTTTGATTATATGCTTTATTAACTGCCAGAGTGTTTGGGCTAAGTCAAAGCAGATGTCACCACAAAGACTGTTATTATAGTGTTTAAGAGCGGTGTGTGTCTAGCGGGTCTCTTGTGCTCTCGGAACTCTTAACGTTCCCTTCAGCCTATAGGCCACGATATTGGAAGCGATGAGACGTTGCGATATAAAACTTGAAGCACATAGAAACCACATGGTGAACTCTCTCGCTCTGACACATACATTTGTAACATTTGATTTTTACTATCTCAGCCTGCCTATATATCAGTGTTCTATACACACGCTCTCTTCCTCTTTTCATCTCATATTCTCTTCCCGGACTTCATCTTCTTCTTCTTCTTTTTTTTTTGAATTGCTGTACTCGCAGGATCCATGCTGCCAAATCTTCCATCACTACTTGGTTTGTGCCTACACTAAGCCCCGGACACCAAAAGCATTCATTATGTAGTACATCAAACACCAAAGAGCCATATCCTAAGACACTGGATAAGCTGAGTACATTTGTATCAGGAAGCCAGTGATAAGCTGGTAAACATTTACATGTACCTTATCGTTGGCAGATTGTCCTATCCTATTATCCTATAAGTGATGTATAGAATTTGTAGTTTGATGTGATTGATTTGTAGTCTACATCAAAACTATCCCCAGTTATTAGCCTGTCCAAGTTAAAACCCCATTACACAGCAATAAAAATCTTAAAGTATCTACGAACATGTATGGTCGTGTCGACACATTCGGCACATTATTCTCATTTGAAATACGGAAAACTACATGCAACCATGTACATAATCATAACGCGCCTACTGTACTTGCCCTTAAAATTAAAGATGCATTGCTGCAATCGTTGATGTTTACTAAAAAATATTTTTCATTTGTAAAATTCAGACTGTTATGCATCAACAAATGAAGATCAGGTAACAGACCTCTACAAATAGGCCTTTATTTAACCATTCATTAAAAAAAAAAATTAAAAATAAAAAATAATAAAAAAAATATATATATAAAATAAATACAAAAATAATAATTATATATATATATATATATATATATATATATATATATATATATATATATATAACAGGTGTAACACAATGCCATCAGTATATGACTAGTGCTGTATTTGGACATAAAATGGAAGTGGACATGGTGGAGGTTTTTTTTCTTTTTTGAGCTGTTTAATGAAATATGAATCATACCACTGTACATGTGGAAACACTAGAAGAACCTCAGCGGTGGAAATGCCAGCAGAATCAGGACTGTCTGTGAATTTGATTCTGACAGTTTCTCAGCCTCATATGTGCACAGCAGTGTACTGTATATTTTATACACAGTTATTCTGTAGTTTTAGAAACCTGGGATATATTCTAATTAATTGTTGGTACTATTTATCAAATTGTAAACACATGTTGAGCCTAATTAAGCCTAAACCACCATTACTCAGGACTGCTGCAAGCTCATGCTAACAAATTCTTCATGTCTGACTGCTCACTTACACCAATGTGACTTTTTTGTTGTTGTTGCATTCTGCAAGATCCCCCATTGCACACTTCAAGTCTCAATCACATGCCCTTAGAGGCTTTCAGACAATCTTTCTACTGATTGAATAGATTTTCTTTCTTTGTATAATATACACCAATCAGCCTTAACATTAAAACCACCACCAGGTGAATAACACTGATTACCAACAAACCGATGACAGGATCACGGACACCTCTTTGCATGTGGGGATCCTGTCCTGTCTGATCTCACAGAAAAACCAATGTAGCACAAATAGCTGGACAAGTCAGTGCTGGGACTGATAGAACAATATCAGAACATTCAGTGTATCACAGCCTGCTGTGTGTGGGGTTAGAGTTCCAGGTTGTTGACTTGGCCTCCAAACCTCCAAACATCCCAGTCTGATCAAGCAACCATGTGATGTGCTGGATAAACAAGTCTGATCCATGGAGGCCCCACTTACTTAAAGGACTTAAAGGAGCTGCTACAGACACTACAGCCCAGGCCCCCCTAAAGGTACAGAAAATTATTTCTTTTTCCATATTTTTACAGCAAGGTTTTTCTTTATAGTGTGTATTTGTACAGCTAGGCTTTCTTATATTTGTTTATATTTTATATTTTGTCTTATCTTCTATAGATATAATTTTCTTTCCTTAGCTAAAGTTGGAATTTTATTCCATATTTCTTTCCAGTTAATAATCTTTTTTTAAGGTCACAGGCGGTCCAAAACTTTTTCCCAAACTTTTCCCAAACTTTTCAAAACTTTGAAAGTGTCCCCAAGTGCAGTCACAAAAACCATCAAGCGCTACAAAGAAACTGGCTCACATGCGGACCACCCCAGGAAAGGAAGACCGAGAGTCACCTCTGCTGCGGAGGATAAGTTCATCCGAGTCTCCAGCCTCAGAAATCGCAGGTTAACAGCAGCTCAGATCAGAGAGCAGGTCAATGCCACACAGAGTTCTAGCAGCAGACACATCTCTAGAACAACTGTTAAGAGGAGACTGTGTGAATCAGGCCTTCATGGTAGAATATCTGCTAGGAAACCACTGCTAAGGACAACAAGCAGAAGAAACTTGTTTGGGCTAAAGAACGCAATAAAGAAAACGCTTTGAATGAGAAGGTGTGTCCAAACTTTTGGTCTGTACTCTCTATATATAGCTATAAAGCTATCTATCTATCTATCTATCTATCTATCTATCTATCTATCTATCTATCTATCTATCTATATATATGGTATGGCATGCGTTTTAGTATTTGTACATATACTTGGATCATATTATCTGTTCACTCTGAAAACTGAATGTATTCTGGTAGAGTATAATATCATGTGAAAGTACTTTCTCTGCAAATAAAAATGATCTGCCCATTATCATCTAAACATTTCACTCAAGTCCTATTTACAGCACACCAAATAATGAAGTGGCTTTGATATGAAGACCATCATAACAAATGTACAATCAATTATCTGTTATATTAATCTATTATAGAACATAAGATGAACATATGCTAAACACATATGAACATATATCTTCTTTTACATCACTGTTTTCTACCCAAGAAATAAATGCCATAATAGAATCGAAAGAAGTTCTCAAAAGTTGAGCTTTATTTGTTTTACATTCTGCTACAGATATCACATTGTTTTACTCTTTCTGGGAGTATACATTAAAGCGATTCTTTGAAAACGTCTTATTTGCTTATGTGATAGTCGAGTAATGGTAGGCCACTCTAACCACACTGATGATGTTTATGCTGAGCGCAGCCTTACACAGTACCCGCTTAACCTTTGCCCAAGTGAAGAGCGAGAAAAAGGCCAAACTTCTCAGTAATGGTTGATGAGTGATTGTATCTTTGCCAGAAAGCATTTGGCTAAAGTTAAGAGGATGCGTGATTTGTCATCATTTGCTAAGAGGACCACTCTGGCCCGACATTAATTAAAAACAAGAACCGCATAGCTCACAAGCACAAAAAGGTGAAGTATGTGTAGGAGGAGGATGTTTTCAAACCGTGTTACATCGCTGGTGTATGGCCTTGTAGCGAGGTTTCTTTTTCTTTCTCTCATCTTATACAGTGTAAAACGACACGTTTGAAATTTGTTTTAAAAAGGTTAACCATAAAAAAAACATACTCATTCTTTCATTTTATTTCCTTCAATTCATTTCAGGTAATACAGTACTGTATATGCATATAGGTTAGTGTGCGTTTTGTGTGAATTTAGTTGCGTGTTGCGTTAAATGTTCAGACTTTCTGCACCTGCACTGTGTTACGCAGCTGATGCGGTGGAATAACGAGCTGCAGGTGCGCTCAGGTCACCTGCTGTTTGTTTGTTTGTTTGTTTGTTTGTTGGCATCAGCGAGCACCATTTTAATGTGCCTTTTCAGTAGCTAGTCCACTTTTCGCTCCAAACCTGCCCTTCCACGACATTTCCTAGTGTGAAATGGTGCTTCATAAAATGACTTCACAAAACACAAAACACATTTGCCTCTCTCCATTATACGCTTGCTTTTCTTCCCATCTCTGAAGCGTATCCTAATTATTATGTATTATTGTAAAGTTTTCGTTAATACATTAGCATCTCTAATGATAGGAAATTCAGGCTGAAACCAAGGTTGAACAAAAAAAGGTAGAGTTTATTATTTTATTTCATTTCTTTGAGGCAGCATGGTGGCGTCGTGGTCAGCTCCAGGATCAGGGTTCAATTCCCTCCTCTGGTGTGTGTGTGTGTGTAGTTGGCATGTTCTCCTCGTGCTTGGTGGGTTTCCTCTGGGTGCCCCGGTTTCCTCCCAGTCCAAAGACATGCAGATTAGCCTAACTGGTATTTTGAAATTGCCCGTAGTGTGCGAGTGACTGTGTGCTGTGCACCAAAACGTCCATGGTGTACCTCCCTAGTACCCCTCGTCCCCTGGGATAAGCTCAAAGCTTTCCGCAACCCTGTTCAGGATAAGCGGTATAGACAGCGAGTCTGAATGAAAGTTTCTTTTTCACTGTATGTCAAAAGTTCTGGCCCAGAATTAACCCCACTCACAGCCGGAACAGAGCTGCTTGTGTGTAGTTGAGTTTTGGTAGAGAGCCACAAAGGCTACGAATTACTCATTTAAGGGCCTCTTTGTCCGTTTGTTAGAGATGAAAAGTGTCAGTCATTCAGTAGCTTCCTAATGGTTTACTTAATAACTCAGTCTTCATGACTGTACAATACTATCTCTTAAAGCACAGTGAATGTATGTATATAATAAATGTATTACACCTGATATATTGTATTTTTGTGCTTTGAATTATGTGACCTCACTGTGATTGAATTTACCCTCTCAAATGATTAACTTAGAAACCTGATGATACATACAGTACATACATTTTTATTTTTATGAAAAACAATATATATATATAGTGTGTGTGTTTACCATAGAATACATTTCTAATTTTCACTCACTTAAAGAGGAAATTCAGGGGGGACCCGGAGAAGATTGTCCACAGTGAAGTCGATCCACACAGAAGCCCATGTGGAAGCATTTGCCATTTTCCCCATTAATCTATAAATCTCTTTCTGATGAGAAGTCGGCACACGATAGCGGCTCCTGTGTCCCTGACGTATGCAGACACCCCTCTGGCTCTAATAACACAACACAGTGCCAGATGTCAGGTCCATTGATTTGCACATGTGCTTACACCACACACACATACATACCGTATACACACCCACTCATGCACGCACACACATGCACACACACACCTATAATCAATCTCTATCTGTCGACTAACATTGTCATGGTGGGGTCTGATATAATGGGAAGCAATAAGTGCTGGTCTTGCCACATATTTGGCTAATAAAATGATTAATTACCCATACTAATGGGTAATTTTTTTTTTTTTTTTTTTTTTTTTTTTTACCAGAGGGGGTCTGTGATGTTCTCACATAACTAAAACTCAATTGGATTGATTACCTTTAACTAAATCTTTAACAGCTGGTCATAGCCAATTGTATTGGGCAATTTGTTAGTGTCTCAACCTGATTTTTAATATTTCAATTAGGCACGTTCAATAACAATACGCACAATAAATCAAAAGGGTATATGGCTAAATTTATATAGCCGGATTCATAAAAACTTGACGTGAGTAAAGATGGCGAGTGCATCTCAAAATGAATTCAATCATGTGACGGGTAAATATGGCTAACAAGGAAAAAAAAAACCTCCTGTAATGTCAGCACACATGCTTTAGCATGTGTCATGTTTATAATGGGGCAATTTCATGGCAGGTTGCAGAATGCTAGATTACATCTGTGGTCAGATCAGAGGCACTGATACACCATGTGTATGTTTGTGTGTGTAAGAGAGAGACTGGTGTGTGTGCTCATCTGGTCATGCCTGTACCAAAAGAAGATGAAAGGAGAAAATTGATGATGGTGGTGGTCAACACTGATGAAACATCTGAACACTTAATTTGACATGGTCATAACAGCATCTTCGGAAGTGTCATTATCATCAGCAGGTAACCAGCCCCTAGCTATTTGTCAAAACCTAGGGGGCAATACTGCAGAAACAATCAAAACCTAGAAACAATCACACAATTTCTCTCTCTATATAAATTGAAGAACAGCTGACCTCTTAAAATAACAACTGACTGTCGTTGTTGTTACTGAAATACCTAATCCCATATGTGTTATTTCACTCACTCACTCATTGTCTACACCACTTTATCCTGTACACAGAAGATGTTGGAACCTATCCTAGAGGCTTTGGGACATGATCCATCCTGGATCGGGTGCCAATCCATTGCAGGTCACACACATACTCATTTACACACTGTGGTCAATTTGTAAACTGAAATTAGCTTAATCTGCATGTCTTTGGGAGGAAACTGCAACACCCGGAGGAAACCTACTGGCTCAAGGTGGGAATCGAACCCGCACTGTGGAGGTGTAAGAAGACAATGCTAACCACTAAGCCGCCGTGTCACCCATATTATTTCACAGTTTTTAAAAAATCCAGTATTGTAAAAAGTCTACTATTTGTTTATTACTAACTTTGCTTTCTAAAATGTCTACTTATCAGTCAAATAAATCTTGATTTGTGCTGTGTGACACAGGAGTACATTCTGGGTTCCAAATACCAGCACAAGTATTCTTACTACAGGGTGTACTAGTTTATATATAGTAGTAACTATATAAAGTACCCTTTTCATTAAATTTACATTATAACAGAATCCAAATACTGTATTTTCTCTCTCTTTCATTCTCTCTCTCTCTCTCTCTCTCTCTCTCTCTCTCTCTCTCTCTCTCTCTCTCTCTTTGCCTGGAAGCACGGACCAATTCTTCACTACCAATTATATATATTAAAAAAAAGAACACAAAATAGAAGTGCTATTTTTTATGAGAAAAAAGAGAAAGCTTTATCAGTCAGGGCACAATGTCAAAACCAGAGCTGTCAAGACTTTTCAGGGAAAGTAACTAATGCATGCATAAAAACGTCCATGATCAAACCAGACATTGCCAAATGATGTCATATGTTGTAATACAGTAAAGTCTCGATGATGCCATATACTGTCATAGACCGCATATCAAAAGGTGTTACATGAAGAATAATAATAAATTTTCCCAAACTAAAAGTTTATGTGTTAGTCAAGCTAACTACTTTTATGTTTATAAAAATCTATCAGCAACACAACAGACAATAAAGCAGTGATTGTAAACATTTTGGAAATGCACATAAAAGAATGATTCATCATTATGTATCTAATAACAGCAGGGAAGAATTTAATGGTTTTAAAATGCAGAACATACTGTAGAATAGAGATGAGTGATCTGTGACTGGACACGTACACTAGATAACACAAGCAAAAGTCAGTTGAGTTTTACACACTTCTCAACTCATACAAGCAGTAGCTGTGATGTGAGATGAAGTGAGTGCAGGGATCTTAAGCAGTCACCAAATCAAGCAACACAGTCACTGATATGGGGCAAAATATGAACAGATGGTAATATATGGGTATTTAATATATAAGTAAAAGTTTTTTTTTTAAACATTGTTCTTTTTTTTTTACAGCAGAATAAACTTTTCACCACTTCTGTTGGTTTAATTTAATAGTGAATGATGTGGCAGGAAAAGTGACTCCACTTTGCAATGGACTGCAAACCATTCTGTGATTTGAATGTTTAGTCTATTAGTCTTCTTATAAACCCTGATTCCATATTCTCACTCACTCATCGTCTATACCGCTTAATCCTGTATTCAGGGTCACGGCTGGCCTGGAGCTTATCCCAGGAGACTTAGGGTACAAGGTGGGGTACATCCTGTACAGGGTGCCAATCCATCGCAGCCTGATTCCATATTGATACAGTAAATGAAATTAGTCAGGCTGTACTGTATGGGCGCATATGATAATTAGGATACAGCAATGTTAGTTTGATTCTGTTGCACAAACAGTGCTGTTGGTAACTTTCTGGCTTATATTATTCATCATTGGCTGAATATCTTTGCATGCATACCTGCAAAAGTTATTCAAGGATTTGACATCCAAATCAAGTTTTGTCCTTGAGTGCAACAGGTTTTTAAATAGAGTATGTAAAGCTATGGAAATTGAGCTAAAGAATTTGAAGGTTATGTACAGTATATAACCATGGTTCAGTGACTAAGTGGAGGACTGACACTGCATGTTCCTTCATTTTCTTGTTGAGTACAAATAACCAAATCATTACCTCATGACCTTGATCTCACATGAGTAACTTATAACAGATCCCTGCCAAGACGAATTCATCTTCAGGCCATTCCTGTCATCCAATGTGTCCTGACGTTGTCATAGACGCATGGTTACACTGTACATAGTAGTTAACCATCTGTTTTACATTCTGAACTTTCAAGTCATTCAGTCAAACTGGGAAATTACAAAGCCATTCCAAGAGTCTTTAATACTCACTGGCAACGCCATCCAGAGAAATAAATACAATTCTCCTAAATAGTGCTAATACTTTTCTCTACTGATGATGAGAATCGCTCAGTGTACGGAACCTGCCTGAAGTAACATTTGAACATCAAAACTCCATATGCTGTCAATCATTTTAGAAAGAGTTTCTTTTGGTTTGGCTTTAGTGGGACATGTTGGAGTTCCAGTTTCTGACACTGTGGTATCTAATATAGCGTGCAATTAGCTAAACTCTACCGCCTGTAACAGGGCTAGTAAAAAAAAAAAAGTTAAATCCACTTTATACCTGGATCTTCCACTGACTTAAAAAAGTCCTAGATGTAATTATGTTTTAAAAACCGAATCCCTCGACAATTATCTCTTGAGGGTAGACTACAAGAAAAAAATTAAAAATAAAAATAAATAAATAAATTGAATAATACCGTTTATGCTGTTATGGTGTAGAAGTGTATGTTATGTCTATTATTCCAGCCGTTCACTGAATGCTCTGTCTTGAAGCCCATTAGCTGTTGCTTATTTGACATTCTCCCTATAATCATTAACATGCAAAGGTTGTAATAATAATCTTGGAAGAAGAAAATCCAAACAAACTCATAGCATATGAGCGAAAGAGAAAGCATAGTGCCAAGTATTGTGGCCTTCAATCTACTGTGAGAAATGACATTTGTTCCATGTTTGTTTTGTCTGTGTTGTAATTGGAAGCAGGGCTGGGAGCTGAGCTAGGAAACACATGGCAGAGACAGTAAGTGTGTTAGCCCAGTGGTTGGCCCTCCAGTGTTTTCTGTCCGCTTGCATCACACCATGGGCCTGCTGCCACACTGACTTCAGGCCTAGAGTGCTGTCACAAGTGGCTTTTCAGCTGTCCTCCCTCTTTGTGAGGGGGAGCCTGGGTGAAGCACACATGTAACGTAGACAGACAGGTGTCAAATTAAAAGAGAAAAACAAACAAGTAAACAAAAGTAAATTATCGTAGTAAGGTGTTGGGCCATCACAAACCTCCAGAACAGCTTCAATATGTCTTGGAAATGATTCAACAAGTTTCTGGAACTGCACTCGAGAGATGCACACTAGTCTTCCAACTGGTGTTTTTACTGATGGTGGAAAGTGCCGGCTATAAAGTCCAAACTGCTACCACAATCATCTCAGTTAAACAGAGATCTGGTGACTCTGAAAGTCATAGTTATAATCTGTGCTTTTTTCTTATTTTCGTATTCTTTTTAAGTCTTTAAAGCTGCTTTACAACAGCGACCATTATATAAAGCACTATACAAATAAAATTAAACTGAATTAAATTAAAAATCAAACCAATCAGTTAGCCCTTGTGCCCTGAGAATGGGATTGTCTTCGAAGAGACACATTCAAATAGAACTGGGATAAGAACATATCAAAGGATGAAGGTGATCAGTCCATTGTTCATATTTGCAGTACTCTTTAACAAGTGCAAATATACACAAACGTCCCAAACCCTAGCAGAACCACCACTTTTGTCTAAATATCTGCATGCCGTATCTGTGCTATGAGACTCTGCTCTGCGAGACGTTTATGTATAATTGTCTTTTCCTCACAATTTTCAAAGGCATGTACATTTTTCCAACCACTGCAATTTACTCAAACAAAAGTAGTCCCGGGTTCACAATTTAATCCAACTGCACCATTAACATTGTAAACAGCAATTATGAAATGCAAAAACAAATCCTTTCCTGTCAGACCATTTGTGACATTAGACTAAAGAATAACAGAGCATCTTGTTGTTATTTTAAAAAAAAAAAAAAAAAAACTGAAATCAGTTAATGATTGTGCAAGGCTAGTTGATTGCTTGATATCGCATGATGGCAGGTCCAGATATCAGAATAAAGGAGCAAAAGTTCTTGAGCGGATGTTGCTCTGTTTAAGCACTGTATGAAACTCTTAATGCTCCTTGGTCGCAAATCTTCTAAACACATAATGAGTCAGAGATAAGCCAGCGTCTATCTGATTATATAAACGTAGCATGATGAATACAGTGCATATTTAGTTAAACTGTTTTCCCCAGTGATATTACATGGGAAAAAAAAGAAAGAAAAAAAAGAATTGCAATGTGAAAGTGAAATTGCAATTATTCCAATGTGACCTGTCAATGGGTGGGATTAGCAAATAAACAGTAAGTTCTCAAAGTTGATGTGTTGGAAGCAAGAGAAATGAGCAAGTGTGAGGGTTTAAGCAACTTTGCGATGACTAGCTCAGTGCAACACCCAAACAGCAGATCTTGTGTGCTGTCTCCCATATGCAATGGAAAGTACCTACCTAAATATGCCCAAGAAAGGAAAAATGGTGACTCAGAGACAGTGTCATTGGCACCCAAGGATCATTGATGCATGTGGGAAGTAAGCCTAGCCCATCTGGTCCGGTGCCACAGACATAAAGCTACTTTTTTGGTACTTTTTTGTTACAAATAACGTATCTCTTACACATATCTGTATTCAGATTTACAATTTCTACTGGCTGTTTGTCTTTATGTATAGCTGCTAATTATACATTTAATCAGTGTCTTCAACCAGGAAGATGACTGGCAAAAGTATTATACCTAACAGTCTTCATATGTGGTTGGTGGGTGTGGTTTCGTCTACATGCTGCCTGTCACATCGGGTTGGGTCTTGATTGTATCTGAGCACTGACCTTGCTCAAGGGTCCAACAGTGGCAACCCGGCGGCATCGGGACTCAAACCGAGAATCTCCTGGTCAGTAGTCCAACCGAGCCACCCCTGCCCCATCACACTTGGATGGTACCAGTATATATAGAGAGTGAAGTTGGGAGAAAATGGCATGTCCTTTTATGAGAACATTCAGGTCTCAAGAGGAAATGATACAAATATTTTTGATGCTGACATAGCTTACCGAATAACACATAATGGCCACCGAACTGTGTTCCAATTAAGTCGTTAAAATACTAGCTCGTACAATATACAGTATATTACAATGCCACTAGGATTATAATGGTCATAATATGAACCTTGCATTTTTAATATAACTGCACTTTCTACATTCTTACCTCTTAACACCATTTATAAGAAAATTAAAAAGACATTTTGCATTCCAGAAAACATTAGTTATATCTACCATAATGAAGTCCCTAATTTCTGCAATTGCCTGTAATACCTGATTAACCCTCTGAGTCCACCTATTTACAGTTTATCCCAGTTATTAGGGTGCTACACATCTCCCCACTTGCCCAATTTTCATTCAGGATATCCCAGCAAATCACATATAGCAAAGCCCCTTGCTCCTTGTAGGTAACATCATATGCAGCCACATGTTGAATTATTCCCTGGAGACTTCCATATTGAGGCTGTCAGGTTGTGAGGTTCACAGGATGGTCTAAATTTCCACAGAGAGAGAGAGAGAGAGAGGAAAGGGAGGTGGAGGTTTAATATGGCCTCAGCGCATGTGGTATTAATATTATAGCATGAGGCGTGGAGGTATGAGGCTTGCTACACAACCACACTTTGAGGTCAGCAAATTCAAAATCTCCTTTTACACATACCCCATTTATGTGTGTTTCTGCGTTTCCAAAATCTAATTTACTGAGGATCATATACCCATGTCAAGCATATGTGAACTTCCTCTTCCTTTCTCTATTAAGCAAACTTTCTTGTGTTTCCTGTGGAATTTCTCATATTTCTACATACTTCTACTTTGTTTGTAACAGTTAACCAATCAGGAAACAGAGGTGTTGTCTCCTCAACGCTAATGGGGCATAATATGACTCCCCTCATCTTTTCTGCCTCCCAACCCTTCCCATCCATTACGGTTTACCTTAAACCAACTCTCTCCTGTTAAACCTAATCCACCTCCCCTTTCCTTGGCCGGTAATTGGTTCCAGATTGCTGGCACACTCTCCACATAGCTGCTCTGCATCACAGTGATTGAGGGAGAACGGGTCCTCCCTTCATTTGGATGAATCCTTCATGCTCCTTACAGTAAGAAAAGTGCAAAAGAAACAAGGGCACACTCGGGTGAAAAATGTGACGTTACAGATTCTTTCTAAACGCACATAAGAAACGACAACTTGCCATGTGAGGGCTTACCGTACTACAGTATATTTAAACAATCTCTCATCACTGTGCTGTAGTATAACACAGGAGATAATCAAGAAAATCCATAAGCCCCCTACTTAATGGCAATAAAAGAAATATTTATGTTATAATTTTACTGGAATCTAAGGACCAAACTACTTCTCCCAAAGCCAGGAATGTTTTGCCGTGTTCAACAGTACTCTATATTAAAAACGTTTAATAAAAACGCTGTTATGAAACATCATGAGCATGCGGTCCTTATTCCTTGGTGAGAATTGAGAGAGTACGGCTCCCCGGAGAGTCTCCAAAATAAAAACATGAAACACGACTGAGGTGCTTTTGAGGCAGTGGTTTAATGTAACCTTGGTTTTCATGAGCTGGCGGTAGAACTAGAGCTGAGAAAGAGCGAGAGAGAGAGAGAGAGAGAGAGAGAGAGAGAGAGAGAGAGAGAGAGAGAGAGAGAGCCTGGTGAGAACTTGGCTCGCTTGTGAAGTTCTTGGATGAAGAGTCGAACATACATTAGGAGCTTCCACACTCTCACCCACTCCCATATGGTGTGTGAATGTGGCCTCAGCTCGTGCTTGGGAGCTTAAAAAATCATCCCATATGTGTGCTTGTTTCTTTTCATTAGCTCCCAAACCTAACAGAAGCCCATCCTCAGCAGATTTAATGACATTTTACATCTTGTATGTGGTGTCCAGAAATGTGCACCACATTTGCATAAGGATTAGTGGAATTGAGAAAGACACACACATGTCCTAGCTTTATTGATTGGATCTGTTAGGTGAATCAAGCTATATTTCACCATGTTCACTGCCTTTGACAAATAGCATTTACACATTCTTACCTCTTAACGAACACTAAACGAAAATTTAAAATACATTTGCATTCCAGAAAACAGATCCAAAGTTGCTCCATTCTTGGGGAAAATGTTGGGTATGTCTAGTATATATACTGTACACACACACACACACACACACACACTGTATATATATATATATATATATATATATATATATATATATATATATATATATATATATAGTATATATATATATATATATATATATATATATATATATATATATATATATATAGTATATATATATATATATATATATATATATATATATATATATATATATATATAGTATATATATATATATATAATAAGTTGATCCCTTTTTGGCTTATATCAGTACTGCGTACCGTGTAAAATAATGTTGTAAGATGAATTTCATCATACTTTATATATATATATATATATATATATATATATATATATATATATATATATATATATATATATATATATTGTTTTTAAGCAACAACAGGTGTGTTATTTATGTAATGTTGTTGAATGTTGAAATGTTGAAATATTTTCCTATGTTCACTAATAACATAAAATATATAAACTTTTGAAATGACAAACTTTTCCATAGTTGGAATATGATGTAGCACAACACAAATGGACACAATTATATAATGAACTGCTTGCATCTTTAATTGCACATGTTGGACATACTGCACTAACTATTACAAACTCTATGGCTAATTACTTTCAGTCATGTAGAAATGTATGCCACTTTAGATGCATTTGCATGCTTATAAATTATTGTGTCTATGATGTTTCATCTTTTTTTTTTTTTTTTACCTTCTTCTGATCATTTTCGAGCCATATCCTCCCTCCCTCCTCCAAAGGGTGTTTTATGAGGTTTCAAACTTGGCTAGAAATCCGAACCTCATAACCACTGGCAATGGCACCAACCCTTTTAACAGTGAAAAATTTGCCATACAGAACCAAGCATACAGTAAAGGCTTCAACATTCTCAAATGAAATTAATAGATCTGAGATCTATTTCATCTATATGCACAGACAAACACATTAACTCATGGAAGGAAAGATGATGCCAATATAATGGCAAAAATAATTAAGATAAAGAGGGATCGGGTGTGCCGTGTACTTTATTAGCTTCACAAGGATGGAGCCAGGTTTGATAATACTAGTGTGGCATCATACTGTATAGCCAAAGCTCTTAATGAACCATGGCAAAATTCCCAATAGATAAATAAAATACTTATCAAGGATTTGTACAGCGTAAAGGATGAGAACAGAAACTCTTACTTAGTAATCTCAGAGGTTTCCCTTAAATATTTACAATATAACTAATGATTCAAATGTCATTAGTTCAGACTACTATATAACTGTTATACATTAGTTGTTCCAAAGATTCATAAAAACTTTATGATTAAAGCTACTTCAATCATCATTCATTTAGTACTTCAAAGAGTCAGCTTTCCAGGTATTCTGATCTTGGTCCACCCTTTCACTGTCCACTCTACAGTACATTGCTCTCATAGATCATTGTCAAAGGTTCTTGCTTCCCCTTGCAATGCTTATGGTACTGTATATGGGCGTTGGGTTTCAGACATTAAACCTTTCAAACCCCAACTTTAAACTCAGACCTCTAACCAACTAAGCCAAAGCTACCCCCAAAAATATTTTAATAACAAATATTTGTAATAAAATATTTAATTATATTGTATATATTTTATATATACACTACCCAGCCCATACAAAAAAAAACTCTCTCTCTAATATTTAATTGCACTGCCTTTTGTTTTGATTATGGTCATGGTCATGGTTTCGATAAGCCTATGCCAAAGTACAACATTTATTTTCATTCAGAGTTGCATTCATTTCCCTCGAAGATCTTGTATTGATGAGGCAGAGTTAAACTGCTGCGTAAAGCACATCCCAAAGATTCTCAGTAGGGTTAAGGTCTGGACTCTGTGGTGGCCAATCCATGTGTGATAATGCTCATGCTAAAGTACCTGAACCACTCTTTCACAATTTGAGCCTGATTAAATGAATTAATGGAAAATATTCTGTATATTCAGGTGGTCAGCTAACCTAATTTTTGGGGGTTATTATTGAACCTAGACCTGACCAAAAGAAGCAACCCCAGTACAGTAGGCCCTTACAGTACAGTAGGCCCTTGGCATGATGGGTGCATCACTCCATCCTCCTCTCTTCTTACCTTGATGAACAGAATGCTCTTCTGATAACATTTTTTCCTCTGAAGATGATGGTATCTCAATTATTATTCTATTATTATAAGGCTCTTATCTATTTGCTTAGTTAAATCCGGGTGGTGAGTTTTGTGCGTGTGCTGTGTATTATTATACACTATTAACTGGCCTGCCTCTTCATTTCAGAAAATAATCAAGACTCACAAGATTCACATGATGTAAATACTAGAAAATTTAAACAATTGATTGGCTCAACTTTTGAATGTACATAGAAGAGAAAACATCCACCCGCCAAACATTTTTTTAATTCTAGAGCAAAGCGGACTTTCTTATTCATTGCACATAGTGTATAACACAATTCAGGTGCACGCTCAAGAATTGAGGATTATGCGTTTAGTTTTGTGTAAACCTAATACACATTGTATTCCTTTACACCTAGTAACTGAAACATTACCAGCTTAATCTATTCTACACTAAACCGGGCCATAAATGCACAAATTGAATGTAATACTTTCACAAATCTTTAAACCACACTGAAATAATTCTATAGGGAGCCTTTAAAAACCACACAGCAGATGCTGAGGACAAAAGCCGCTGTTCAATCTGTCACCGCACACTTAGGTAAAGGACTCTGTGGTCGGCTTAGTTGTAAATCTGCTCCAAAGGTGTCAAAACTCAAGTGGAGCCACTAAAGTGCCAATGGCGATTCCGTCTTGTGTATCATACTTAACTAATCTCAGGGCTGAGGTTAAAAAATGTTTTGTCTGTTAGTCATGAGCTGGAACGCTGAGTTGGAACAACAGAAGTGTGAGACTTGCTGGTTACACATGGATCCTTTAAGATCAGACCCTCTTGGGTGTATTTACGTAAAAAAAAAAAAAAAGTTAAAATGAATAAATAAATAATGTGCTCATTTTCTTTTGTGCCCACTGTTGCAGTTGAATTGTTTTTACTTTCTAGTATTAGCTTGTGGATAAACCTCCCCACAACGCAACCAAATTAGACTGGAGTGGTGCCTGGATGTGGTGTGCCAATAAAAAGCAGTAAATGGATAAAACATGGCAGGGGTTGAGTTCACTGGGTACCAGCTTGTCAAGAAACCCAGGCGTGATGAGAGAGTACACAACATGTCTACTCTAACCATTAAGAACACATTTCTCAGACTCACGTTCAATTTGTTTCAGAGTCTTTCTTCTTTTTAAGTTAAGAACATGGTTTAATCCTTGTTCAAGATCTAACCACATAGGTCTAATCGAATTGTCTGCCTATGATTATGTTTTGCTTTTGAAAGAGATTCGAAAAAACAAAACAATATTTAAACCTCCTGCCAGAACTGCAGGCTAGACTCACTGCAATTGTGGCTGAAGGAAGGCTGATTTAGGAACATTCAGCTGGCTTTGATTAAAGGGAACCCCAGGCTCGTCACTTACTCACAAACTCTCTCATACTAACATCGTCTCATCTCACCCTGGCCGAGGTCCGCGCTCAACCAAGGATGCCTCACTCCAGCCAAGAACTGGAACGGCATCCATGCCAAAATAAATGATTTGAGCCAAGGAGAGCTAATCCATTAAAGAGTGATTCCGTGGCATCGGATCTCACACAGACGCATCTGAGCTCAGAGCACGGCAATATTAAAAGCAGAACCCGGACCACATCTGCAAAGTGGTGATTAAAAATAGATGAACTTCGAATGCGCCATAGGATTGGTGTAACTAGCCATGATCGCGCTTCTCTGGGTTGCAACTTACATCCTTAGCTCTTGTATCAGGCTGAGCTTTAGGGCGTTTCCCATGACTCATCAAATGTGGCAGTGTGAAAGTAACTTAAACTCAGCTGAAAACCCAATGAAAGCTGGGATACAACAAAACCTACAGTATAACTAACGGAGACCGCAAACGGTACAGTAGGGACCAGTCGAAAATTTAAACAATACCTGAATTAGTAAAATTTAAATCTCAGTAGTCTAAAACAGATATGAAGAGTAGAGAACTAAGATGAACATGTGCACACAAAAACAAACACTATAATGTGTTAACTGTACTTTACATTGCAGTAAGGATAATGTTTTATTGGGAAGGAGAAATGAAATGAAAAGAAATGTCCCATTGAAAGTCCCATTGTACAGAGCAAAGAGCATGACATGTGCTAGCATGAAGGCTACTGTAGTTCTAAGCAAAATGCAAATGATACTAAGATTTTAGTTGTTGTTGCAAATGATGCAGAATTCATTCATTTCCAGCTAGTGTACTTACTCCATGTCCTGTTGAATTGTTACCCAATATACACTACCAAACATCAACCAAATGTTCATAAATTGGTTTGCTTTATTTCGCCATTCTGTGACAGTGTAAAATAGCAATTTTTAAAATTCTAAACCATATTCCAAAATGAAGCGTTGCAAACTTTTGCCATTTTCTCAACCAGTTTTATGATGGATTTTCATTCCCTGATCATCTATACCGCTTTATCCTGTATATACAATTACAATAGGTGTGGGGCCTGGAGCCTCTTCCAGGAAACTTGGGGCAAGACTCACATGTACTACATGCAATTTGGAATCACCAAGCAGCTTAATCTGTATGTATTTGGGAGGAAACCAGAGCACCCATAGGAAACCCACCAAGCATGCAAACAGACCAGAGGCAAGAATCGAACCCAGAACCTGGAGGGCTGGGCACGGGGACAGTGCTAACCACTAAGCCACTGTGACGCCTTACTCACAAAGCTTCTTTTTAAAAGTTCCTAAATATGCCAAGCACTTAGTTTGTGGTTTAATAATGACAGTGGACATGACATGACGCTGAAATCCACACCGCAGATTGATGGATTGCCTACTACTGATGTTCACTTCTGGCCTTTTTTTCTTCCGTTGTGAAGAGCAATAATCATAAAATCATGATTTTATGCCAGCAATTGTATTTGGAAAAGACAGAAATAGTGAACAAGGATTAACTGTTTTTTTTTCCCCCCTGGAAAGTTCTCTTGGCTTTACAGCTACATTCCCTTTTTTTCCCCTTTTAATTCACTTTGTCTGCCCCAGATTCCATAGTTGTTGTGTTATACAGTACACCTCAGGAAAAATGAAGAGCAACTTATTTTTTCATAATTTTGCAAATTAAGTGTTATAAAAAATGTGACAGAAATCTGTATTTCGGGAAATATGTGATCGCAAATAGGTGTTAAATCTAACATAGGTTGATGAAGCTTCAAAATGCATCGTGCGTGGGCATAAAGGGAGCCATGGATTGTGTTAGCATGTGGGGGTGGCTACATTGAGATGCCAGTCATCAGCCCATTATACCCAAATACACATTCTTGGATCTCTCACACACACGCACACACACACACACAAGCACATATAGTCACTCACACCACACCCACCAGGGCAGGTGGGTGTTTTCAGCAGTGTGATGTAGGCATTTAATGTAGCTAGCATTAAAGAGTCAAGTTAATCTGATGTTTTGTGGTTCTGTCATGTGTGTTAAATCCCTTGCTTAATCAATGATAGCTCAGAGGGTTAATGCTCTAGGTTACTGAATTTCGCTGTTCAGTAGTGTCTACGTGACAAATAAAGACTTCATTTCTAGTTTTCCTTTTTCTATTATATCAAAACGTTATGCTCAAATGCCGTAACGGTTGAACACAAGCCAAAACCCTCAGACAATCTTTACCACAAGCTGACATACTGTCTCGATTGAGAGGCTCTCTTTGTGCTCGCTCAGAATCTCTCTCTCTCTGTCTCTCAGACACATATACACACAAAAACATATAAACATATACTGTACATATATACGCGCGTGCACACACTATGCCATATGAGATGAGGTAACGTATGAGGGCGGACCCTCCATCTGCTGTTGGCCGGTAGTGGCAGAAGGTGCTGCTAATGAGGGCTGATCTGCTGCTGCACCTGCCACTGATTCTCTCTCTCTCTCACACACACAAGCACACACACACACACACACACACACACACACACCCTTCAGGTGTAATCACTGCTTAGCTTAACAGGAAAGCCCATGATCCTGACCTGGGGAATTCATTACTGCGTGAGGGAGGCTGCCAGCAGTACATCATACTGACCTAAGCCCCCTTTTTTTTTGCACATGGGAGGCTGGAGCATAGTGACACAAGACTGTTTAGTGGCCTCCTAGGAAATTGCTGTGAAGGAAATCAGTGTGTTCATCTTAATAATACATGGTAATTGCCTACATTTTGTATAAGATATGACTTACCGCAGAAAGCAAAGAGCTTTTCCTAGGATAAAGTTGACTTCAAATCTAATTCCAATACTGTTTTTTATAACTACGATCATAAAAAAAGAACTCGTTTGGTTCTTGAGCAGTCACCCAGCTCTTCCAGACCTGTAAAGGATTTAAGAAAGATGATTATAAAGGATTCACAGATTTGAAAACCAAGGCTCTTGAGGAAGCGCAGCAGATTTCCTTTTATTATTTTTTTCAGTACTGGGAGGACAAACGATGTCCTGGGAAGTAGCACATTGGATGCATTGTTCAACCTTAACAGACTGCAGCTGTAGGAACATGTGTGTTCAGGTGATTTTAGTCCATGGCTCATGCCCTAGTGGCTCATGATCAAGAGCACATTTTAACCCGAGTGCCTTCATTCGGTGCTAAGAAGAAGCATATCCAAAATATCACACACACACACACACACACACACACACACGCACACGCACATACAAAATAGCTTTGCTCTGAGAAAAGCACTTTGGTTAGAATATGCTACATTAAAATTGTTGCAGGGGATTAAAAAAAAAGTTTTGGATAGAAAAAAGTGTTGACACAATACCATGGAGTGAAAAAGTTTCCATTCCTTATAGCTTCATGGGGGGAAAAAACACATTTGTTTGAGAACTGTGAAGAAAAAGTTTGAATAGGAGAAAAGTTAGGTAAGAATTCAAAACACTAAGCAACATTATCAGCAGCATTTAAAGCAGCGGTTCTCAACTCTGATCCAGGTCGACCGCACTGCTTTGCACTTTTTACTCTTTTCTCAAATCCCAGCACACTTGATATAACTAACCAGCTAATCAACAGCCTTTTCTGACCTGACATAGGTGTTATAGAGCTGGGAAAAAAATTATAATAGTAATGGGGGGCAAGGGGGGTGGTGTCCTCTATGACCAGGTAAATGATGTAAATAATAAAAAAAAAAGAACAAATGTTTTACTAAGACAGGCTACAAAGATACAATTTAAAAATTGGTTGTTTACAATATGTAACAACCTCAGCAGCAACCTCTTTTCCCTTCTTGTCTGTTCATTCAGCATCACCAGTATACTAATCACCTGATCATCTGTCATCATCTGCACCTGTTTCTCACTGGCTCATGCCTCAAGATTGATGTTTTTATGCTTAATTGTTTCACAGGTCCCTGTGTGGCTTAACAAACAAAAACCATTAATCGAAAACTGATCCAGGGACTGGACTTAAAATGAGAATCAAAACAAGAAGTATTCCTCATGACTGCATTAAACATGCAATAGGGTCTGTCTCTTTGGAAGCAAAATATGTGGAAATGGAGGCGGGGCAGGGCGGGTGTGGGGGCAGGGGGATCAAGACTTTTGTACAGTAGCAATGTAAAAGTCCTAAAATAAAGAAAATTAGCATGTGCCCCATGAGGACCCATCCAAGATGTGTTCTTGATGTCTGATGATGTCTAATTATATTCCTCTGAGCTGGATTGAAGGAGTGTTACGTTTTATGTCCTGCTTTATGACCTTTGAAAGGCAAAGGTCTAGCAGAGTTATGACACCGCTATCTGGAAGAATGTGGAGGTGAACTGAATGCACCCAAACATTGCTCAAATGGTTAAAAAAAAAAGTGCTGTGCTTCACCCTGTCTCTCCCTGATTGCTATAATGTGTATAACATCAGTAATAGAGATAGCACCAATCTGAAAAAAAGGCAAATATTTGAATTGTATTTCAATCATACTGTAAATGCATTTTTTTGTAAACAGGTTATTAATTTTTAACAATTTTTGTATGAAAAATCACCATATATATATATATATATAAATTAATAAAAATAATAATAGTAATAATATAGATTGGTAGTGTTTTTTATTTATTTTTATTTTTTTTTACAAATACCAGATGATTATCACCACTGGCTGGTTCTTAAAGTCTCAGTATCAGTATGTAATTGCATCATGTCTAATTATTTCTATACTTTATCACACATTAAATAAATTCTATATATCTTTATTATTAATAGCTGAAGGTGAAGTTTTCAGTTAATCAGGCGCGAGCACTCTGAAGAACATGTGGTGCAGAGAAACTGCAGTGTCTGAATCAGAAAAATGACAGCTGCCTTGCTTATGTAAGATCAACACATCATACTTTATCCTCAGTGTTGGTGGCACTGATGCACTTCCAAATAATAAAATAAATAAATGAAATAAACAAACACCTACAGTAGCATGTCCTATACCAAGCTAGGAGATGATTGAGCTTCACAGATATGAGCTCCCCTATAGATCAGTATACAGTAGATAGTTAATCTAAGAAAGAAATTCAAGACATTAGACAGGAATTTTGTGACATGAATCAGTTATAACTATATAAATAATGGTGACCGGATCATGGGGACTCAAGGCTGATCTAGGTCTGTGGGGACCAAAGGCCACCCTGTCTGGTCCAGTCCCACAGAAAAGCTAATGTATCTAAATTGCTGAAAAAAAGTTAATGCTTGCTATGATGGAAACGTATAAGGACACTCAGAGCTTGCTGTATGTGGAGCTTAGCAGGCCAAGAGTTCAAGGTTGGTGATCCGGCCTTCAAATTCCTCAGATCTCCATCTGATCAAGCAACGATGGGATGCATCAGACATACGAGTCTGATGGCCCTGCCTTGTAACTTAAAGCACTTAAAGGATCTGCTGCTTGTGGAGTCAGATCAGTTTTGGTTCCACAAGGGGAATCCACACAAAATTGAGCTTAATGTTTAAATTTTTAATGTTTAATACACTTTAACTGCACACCAGTGAGGGTGAGTCAAATAAAAAGCTCAATTTTATTGGCCGCACATTGAATATATAATTTCACATATACACTATGAAGCAGCTTAGTCCATACACTGCCCTATAACAAGCAGATTTTGCACAGCAGAAGGAAAGGGTTTACAAATGTTTGTTGACATGTTTCAGAACTGATTCTACACTTGTGTTTAGAAGTGTGAAGAACGTTGCATGATAAGATCATGGCAGATAATTAAGTAACAAATAATCTCTTGAGATGCAATTAAAACCCTAAAAATGATGTTTTTGCATCACTTTTGTAGAATAAAATAGGAATATTTCAATGGTGAAATCATGGTTAGTGCTATGGTGAAGTCGGACTGTTTCCTGGGAGAGCAGACCACACCTAGTGGTATTTTAGCTTCTAGTAAAAAAAAAAAAAAAAGGACAGAAACTAATAAGACACCAGAGGAAACTAATGTGACCATAGGGAAGACAGGTGGAACTCCACCTAAGCTCAGGATCAAACCTGAGACCCTGAAGCTGCGATGGAATTACTCTCGCCTCTGAACCAGCATGCAATGTGCTGAAAGATTTTTATAATTGTTTTTAGTGGTTTGGGTTTTGTACTGCATTTTGGACATGTAATGATGGACATGAAGCCGGCTTCCAGCCATGTAAAAAAGTTTGACTTCTGAAGAAGTAAAAAGAAGTAAAAAGTATAATGACTTAGGCATATTATTGCCTAACTATTTGCTTGTTCTGACATGAGAGTTTTTATTTAATAAGAAGTTTGATGAACACATTGCTTTTTTACTAAGCTTGTGTGTCTTCTTTAATCCTGAAGGTTCTGTCAGTGAACATGTCCAACATTTCATAGTGTCTTTTAAATTACAATTTGTGCCTCACACTGAGACTGTGTAGTAGGCGGTCTCTGGCTCAAAGAATTGCGTGATTAGCTTCAGCCAAAACTGAATGTTAAATTTAGTCAAGAGTATTATATTATTTTTATAATATTTATATTTTGCCCCACACCTCCTTTCGTACATACATGTGGCCTAAATGTCTTGTTGATGGAACTGAAATTTATATTTCATTATGGCTTGGGTTGTGCAAACTATTGCACTCAGCTATATAATAAGCAGGACTCTTGTTTTTATAGGTTTGTACACTTGCTTTTTCAAGTTGAGGGCTTGTACTTAATGCAAAAAAAAAAAAAAAAAAAAATGATGACAAAGTAGCTATTTTATTAAACCGCTGAAACCTTCTGTTATACGTATGATCTGTCCTGAAATTAACATTGTACTTACTACATCAGATGTCAATAAAAGTCTTATTTCTGCTGGATAAAATATAATTTTTTATACATATACACTGAAATAGGCACAAAAACACACACAATTGTGCTTAGCTAAAATATACCTTAAATATACCTCAAAATTATCATGTTTATAATGCATCTTATACATATATTCTGGAAATTAAACTGAACAAACTAAAACTACAAAAATTAAAGCTGATTAGAAAAGGTGACACTACAATTTATTTTAAATTACTTTTTTTTTTTTTTTTAATTATTTTGAATTATGTCTGTCAATGTAAACTACAAGTTGCAAAGGTTAGATTGCCCTAAGGCTCATGTAAAAAAAAAAAAAAAAAACTTTAGACAAAAAACTTTAATCATCATCTTAAAAATATAATAATAATAATAATAATAATAATAATATATCTCTTGCTAATCTCCAAAACGTGCATGTGCCAATAGCATGCCTAAACTTAGGGAGAACCGTCAATGATCTTCAGTTAAATCTTTCAGATTTCAGTAAACACTCAGAGCTGTTCACTGTAGCTTTCCAACATACACAAGTATTGCATTTTATTCTCAGACCATCACTGGTTTCAATAAATGCCATCTTCTGGGAGGGGGAAAGCCATGATGGCTCCATAACATTCTCACCAAATAAATCAAGAGACTTAAACAGCTGCTCACACCAGTTCTGCTGAAATCATGGGGACCTGCCTATAAACTGTAGAGCAGGAATACAGCACGCGATCAGCTTTATTTGTCTGCAGTGAAATCGTGGGCATGTATGAGAGATTGTGGAGATGGGCACTGCCCTCTTCTGGACTGCTCTTGATATCGCTTGCTACTGAACACGAGGCACCAGGTCAGATGATTTCAACAG
Source organism: Clarias fuscus (assembly GCA_030347435.1). Lineage (NCBI taxonomy): Eukaryota > Metazoa > Chordata > Actinopteri > Siluriformes > Clariidae > Clarias > Clarias fuscus. Next base: position 16,057,121 of record CM059205.1, read on the forward strand.
CAGCCTGCCGATAGTAACAAATATCTATGAAGTATAAATATAATGTAAAAATATATGACAGAGCATGGGTACTGTTTTTCCTGTTGTGTATATATATATATTTTTTAAATTTTGTTTTAGGAATTTATTAAAAAGGAATTAGTGTAATGTCATGTAGACTTACACATTTTTGAATCCACTGTTCTTGTTCCTTTAAATATTCCTATCATTCATTGCTATTATTTGATCAGACATGTTTATGACGATTGCACACACTCTTAGAGACCTTTTGCACATGACGTCACAATGGAGGTAAAGAGTTCAAGACACAGAACAAGTCAAGACAAGATCAGGGAAGGAATCATCAGGCATTTTTAAGGAAGCTGAGGGAGATTGAGACAGACAGTTGGCGGTAATGTAACCTACTGGATTACAACAACAACAAAGATGAAGAAGAAGAAGAATGCCTGGCCGCCATGGTCTCGCCCACTTCTGTACAGCAAAAAAGGGACATTACTTACAAGATGCCGGTGCCAAAACCCACATTCAAAACCGGTCACGGGAGAACGTTCAGCAAGACTAGACATCCGATAACGTTATGTCATCTTACACAGCGCATTGTCTCCTTGGTAATTTCTTCGAAGCTATTCCAAATAGCATCTAAACACCCTGAGCTGTGTTGTATTGTGCAACCTATGAAATGAATTAGCTTCTACCACAAGCCTAAATCCCAAATTCCTCTCTAACCCCTGATTAAGGTTGGTTAGACTACTTGGTGCTTGCAACAAGGGACTCTACATCCTACACAGTGCACTAGATTTCTATTTATGCTATTTGGGATTCACCCCCAGAGCAGTTAGTTAATTATTATTGTTTAGAAAGCTTGAAATGTCAGTATTTTACCTGCACAATATTTTTTATGAAGCATAAAGCACAGTGTATTCCATAGCATGAGGTAACAATAACACTTGCAGAAGCCACCAAATGCAGAAGGAATCATATACATCATATTATAATCTATATATTAGGTGTCAGATCATATATTTGTAAACTGTCTGATTTAACTTGATAACACATTCAACATCTGCAAATGAATACCCTCCTTCATACAATTACTGTAGCGTCTTGATACATTTTCAAATGCTTGAAGTTATGAAGTCTACCACAACATATTGCATATGAAAATCACCAGTTATCAATTGCAAGGTTACTCATCAGGTAATCAAATAATTATTAAGTAAACGTTTGATCATATTTTTGGATTTGAAATACACCTCAAACGTAATTAGCAATGATAATACTAATAATAGTAGTCTGCTGTTGGTTAATGGTGCTTCCATTCATAGAACTTGTACACCTTCCATGAAGGTGAGCGCTCCCATCAGTCCTGTGTCATGCCAACAGTAAAGGATATTTGCTTCTCAGCCAAGGGTGTGGGCTCACTCACAATTTTGCCTAAGAACACAGCCATGAATAAAGAATCGTACATAAATATCCTCCAAGAGCAACTTCTTTCCAACCATCTAAGAACAGTTTGGTGACAAACAATGCCTGATGGAGAAGCCTGCCATAAGGCGAAAGTGATAAGTAAGTGACTCGAGGAACCAAAAGTGGAAATTTTAGTTCCATAGCCAGGAAACTCCACATACCTTAACCCCATTGAGAACCTGTGGTCAATCCTCAAGAGGTGGGAGGACAAACAAAACCCCAGAAATTCTGGCAAACTCCAAGAATTTATTATGTAAGGATGGACCGCCGTCAGTCACAATGTGGCCCATACGTAGACTAACAGCCTGCCAGGGCGAATTCCAGAAGTCTTGAAAAAGAAGGATCAACACTGCAAATATTGACCCTTTCATAAACTTAATGTAATTATCAATAAAAGCCTTTTACACTTATGAAATACTTGTAATTATACTTTAGTATATTATAGTAACATCTGGCAAAAAGATCTAAAAACAAACATTCAAAAATGAAAATTAATATTCGTAATGTGATATTTGTAGTTTAATCTTGGCGCAAGTTTGTGGTTTACAAGGGGTAAGGGTCCGTCCGCGGGCCATCAGGCACATCAGGTGATGAATAGAAAGATATCCACCATTTCAAAGGCAGTTAATTTGCACGGTCAGTCTGCCATCTCGATGCCCGATTGTATCTGAGCAGTTGAGGGTGAAGGACTTTGCTCGAGGGCCCAACAGTGGCAGCTCAGTGTCTGATGTAGGTTAGAATGTCGTAACAAATGATTATGTAGCTCATGTTTATTATTTTGTCTTACAGTTTGTCTAGAAATTTTTTTATTTATTATATGTTGTTATGTCATACTGTATTAGTAAGATGTCATGAACATTATTTCGAAGTACTTAAAGTTACTTATTCTATTAAGGTGTCAACGATAATAATTTAGAATTCACTGTTACATTTTGAGATTTCATGTTTCTTGTTTCTTTCTTTCTTTCTTTCTTTCTTTCTGACGCACACGTTTTGCTGTTTAACTGCCACTTTATATGGTTCTTCCTACACTGAAGTGGTGAGATTGACAATATGAGCTCATATTCTGGCACGCTGATGCCTAAATACCGGACAGCACAGTGTGATACTTCTCAAGAACAGTAGGACAACCCAGTCAAGGCATAAATCTGTCCACCTCTCTCTCTCTCGCTCTCTGAGTCGTTCTCTATTTCTCCGCACAGTAGTGTGATCCCCTTATCGTTGCACATTTCCATTCCAGCATTTATGCATGTTTGTGATGGGATACAGATGGTCTCCCTCCAACCAAATATGCTAATATAATGCATTTCTGGACCATTTCACTTAACACGTTGAACAATATCCTGGTGCTTTATACCAGTTTACATGTTATGCAGTGTGGCATGTGTTGCCAGGCCACAGCAGATGCTCTCAGCATTGGAAGCACTACAACAGCGAACTCGCCACATCTCCATAGTCTCCTGTACCACGTCTCTTCTTCAATGATCTCTTGAATTACTGCCCCCAAACCCCCACTTCCATACCCCTCACCCCCCACCCCCCCCACCCCCCCCACCCCCCCACCCCTCCTTTCATAATCAGCTGCCACTTGGTAAAGAGGTAAGATGGAGGGGAAAGGGGGGACACACATCAGCTAACGAGGTCTTTGTGGAAGCCTGATGTCCTCACAATGAAAGGAAAGAAAAACGTATGACTTCTCAGGGCCTGGCTCCTATGTTCAGCGCTAACATGCCTTCAGGCGAGTGCTTGAAAAATAATCAGGCCTGATTTCCAATTCTACACTCATTAAGACAAGAGTGCGTTCACACAGAGGGGAGGGTTGAGAGGATGTGAGTGTGTGTCTGGAGGGAGCGTGTGTGTGTGTGTGTGTGTGTGTGTGTGTGTGCGTGTGTGTGTGTGTGTGTGTGTGTGTGTGTGTGTGTGTGTGTGTGTGTGTGTGTGTTTGTCTGTGTGTCTGTGTGTGTGAATGAAATGAAGATGCATTAAGTAATGTAGCTATGGTAATTCAAGAAGTGGGATTATATTATGGAAAATGTGTGGAGTTACACTTTAAACAAAGCTTAAATGCAGAGTGGAATGTGGAACGTGTTATAGAAAGTGTTTTAACACCTAAAAATGACACTAAATATGTATCATTTAATAAGCGTTTACCAAAGGATAGGCTCTGGAAATAAATAATATTTGCAACTCAATTCAAAGTAATTTTATTTGTAGAATGCTGTTAACAATGGTCATAATCGCAAAGCAAATGATGAGCTGCTCAACTCAGACTGGAACTTTTTATTGTGCAGAACACATATTAAAGGAATTGTTTCACTAGTGCTTGAATACTATTATGGTAGAACGTTTTCTCAGCACACGGGAGCCACGATCGGACCGTCTGCTTCTCATCTGAAACGCTGGCCTCCCAGGAACTCCTTTAACTACCCAGACATATTGTAGAGCGATGTCAGGACTGTACGGGGGATGTGGCAATAACTCCCAGTCGAGTTCCTGTAATGTGCAAGTGGTGTTCGTAAACGATTGTGTGCGCAGTTCCCACAGACAGATGCGTCTCTTCCGCAAGTTGGCAACAAGTTCCACTTGTTGAATGTTCACGGGCTCTGGCCTACATCGGCTATACTGTATGCACAGTATTCATACAGTACAATATACAATTATTTTAGTTAAAGCAGTAGTGTGTGTGTGTTTGGGATGGATAGTAAACAGTAAATTCCATTGTGACTATTGACCTATTGTATGTGATGCCACAACGTCTGTCCACCAATGTCCCACCTACAGTACTTTTGGATGTTTGGTTCACACACTATAGTCTGATCCAAAATGGAAAGGAAAAAAGAAAGTGCCTAGGAAATAAATGAAAACAATCATCTAAAAGTGAGCCAGTAGTGCAGGCCATGAGGCCAAAAGTATTTGGGCACTCTACCATCACACCAAGATGCTGGTCTTCCCCAAACTTTTGCACACAGTTTTATACAATGTCTTTTTATGTAACATCTGTAACATTACAGTTCATTTCAAGGATATTAAGACTGCAAACCTGCTCCAGCATGATAATGAGCTCTGTGCACAGATTGAGCCCCTTGAAGACATGGTTTACCAAGGGTAATGTAGAAAAACATGAGAGTCCTGCACAGAGCTCTGACCTTAACCCTCCTGAACATGTTTAGGATGAACAAGAACACAGACTGCACCCGTGAGGCTACGGTGTGCACCGGCTCACCAAAACTGGACAGATGAAGATCAGAAAAAAAAAAGCATCACCACTCTTTTTACAGTATACAGCTGCCCAGTTTTATCTCCTTTAACCTTAGTGATCTTCTGCTATGTTCTAGTGCATCTGAAATGTTTTTCCGATCAGCACAGCTAAGATTTTTTATCATTTATTTATTTTGAATATTGTAGAGTTATTATTGGTTTAAACAACCCAGGCCATTATATATATATATATATATATATATATATATATATATATATATATATATATATATATTAGCTTTTCACCATTCTGTATAAACTCTAGCGAAAGTTTTTGACAATACTCTGAGCAGTTTCTGAAATACTTCAACCTGTCATTCTGGCAGCGGTAACCACGTCTCGGTCAAAGTCAATGAGATCACCCCAACACTCTAGTCCTCCTTTCCGCGAAACTCAATTTTAACTCTTAATAACTTCAAAACTGTCATTCTAAGACAAATAAAAATTTTAGACATTTTTATTTTGAAATTACATAATTGTGGTGTCATCTGACCTGGGTAACCAGTGATACCAGCACCACACTGCATGGTTCACACACACGACACTAGTTCAAAGAATGAATATTAAGATCCCCTCTTTATTTGTTTATTTATATATTTATTCCTTTATTTATTTCATCTGAGCACCTGCCTCTGAGAAAAAAAAAATCTGCATGTTACTGATTCCCACCACTCTGGCTGGCATAAGCTCTCTGTTGTGTGTTGCTTTCATCTCACAACAGCTGCTAGCTGGTCTCTCTCTCTCTCTCTCTCTCTCTCTCTCTCTCTCTCTCTCTCTCTCTTTCTCATATGCACGCAGATGAGCAGAAGGTGGCATGGTGTGCCCATATGGATGACCTGGTGCAGGGGGCTAGATGAAACACTTACACTTGATTGGTTATTTTCCACTCCACCAGTGTCCCTGTCGGTTTTGATTGGCCATTCATTACACACTGATTTCTCTCAAGTGAGAGCCAAGGGGATGGATGGAAGGGTGGAATGGATGGGATTGAGTGATAGCAAAAGGGAAGAAATGAATAGCGGGACAGTTCACCCTTGCGCTCTGGTCCATTCATAGCGCCCCCTCCCCTACAGAACACACTCTTATTCACTCGCTGCTCCGGTCAATCTCTGCCTGCCTGTGACGGCATTTAATGAGACTTTGGATTGAGGTTTGAATAATGAAGGACGCTTTGGCCAGGAACATGTCTGACCTGAAGGGTGACCATGACATTGTGTAAGGGGGGGAAAAAAACGTAAATCTGTTTAATGATTCAAGCATTGCTGTCGTGTATCAAAAACCTGCTCAAAAGGTCAACATTCAAGCCTGGGAAGGCTTAATCCCCAAATCAAATCAATTTTAAACATCTCAGCTGTAATGAGCAACTGTGGATCCGAGGTGCCACTTGCCTGGGCGAAGGTCAAGCCAGTTGACTAAAGAAGCACACACACACACATACACTTCTGAGCATCTTCTGAGGATGGAAATCACCAGCAGGATGCACTATAAAGGATCACTGCATCCCTCTGCAGACCTCATCCTTTTTCTTCATTCACCTCTCAGAGTTCCAGATCCTTGGGATTAAAAATGGGCAAGGACAACTGGGAGCATGTAATGGCGTGCTGGTGTGACGTGGCATTCTCTATCTATTTTACTGTCTCTCACACATATACACAAGCACACTCATGCCCGGCTGGCATAGGTAGGGGACAGATTGGCGGGAGCAGAGTGGGATGGGGGAGGATGGAACAACAATATGTTGAGTGGGAATGAGAGAGAGAGAAAGAGAGAGAGAGAGAGAGAGAGAGACAGATGGCTCCTACAGGGAATCACACACAGCAAGAAGCAAGTAGAAAGACTGAGTCCCAGGGTCGGGACTTGATGTTCCTCGTTCCCCTGAGCCATTTTTCTCTTCCTTCTCTTTGAACAGCTAAGTCCATGGGTCTCAGCTGTTTTCCCTCTTTCTTCCACCTAGTTCTTCTCTCTAAACGTGACCAAATCTTCAAAAGCATCAACATCCTTTTCCCATCATCCCCATCTTCACTTCCGGACATATGTTATCAGATATGATAAAACACACTGATGTGAAACAGACAAGGACACATGTCCAAGATGCAACACAAGCTTTTTTGAGAATTCCCTAATTCAAGGTCAGGCCTTTCCTGAAAAGAGGTATGCCGAGGGAGGAAAACAAATTTTGTTGTTTGTTTTTTCTTCTATGTTTTTTTTTCTTTTTCGCAGTGGACATGTGGGATGATAGGAGCTTGTCAGAAAGCGTAGGCCACTCTGAAAAAAAAAAAAGAAAAGAAATGTGCACCTGTCTTTGCAATGTGTTAGGCTGTAACTCACACCATATTCATAGCCAATTATATTAGAAAGAGACTTAGACCATCTGGATGGCAAGATTAGGGTTTTGAAAAATAACTAGAATATGGAGTGAAAATATGCTTTGAAATTTTTGTTTAACAGCAGGGCAAGTGAGAATAATCCTTTTGTCAAATCCAAAGAACAAATCACTAATTAGTTAAAAAAATATTTTTTAATAATAATAATAGTGAGAATTTGGTTGAGATGGAACACGAACACCTGCGTTTACAGTTTTCCAGTCATTTAATTGCTGTACCAGTCACTGATTGTTTGCAATGTTTATTGGAAATGTTTATGTACACCAACAATTATGCTTTTTCCCTACAAATGTTTTCAGGCTAGTTTTAAAAAGTGAAATACATGCGTATGTTCTAGTAATTACAGTATGTTTAAGCTGTGCACAAGAACAGAACTGAAGCACTTGATATACTTGAAATATAGAAATATGTATTAACACTTAAACACAATTTGTATTCACACTTAAAGCCATACGTTCAAGGAAGTTTCCAGTGAAACTAATATGTATGTTTTACTCTAAATGTGCGAGTCAAATAAATAAAATCAGTTAATCCAGGTTACCAGTAATTGGACTTCTGCCCCCTTGTGGCTGGGTGCATAACACAGTTAAATAAGTGAACGTACAATATGAAAGCCTTCATATGTATAGTATGCTTTATCATGGCCATACTCTTTGTGTGGCAAACACATAACAAACTATTAGCTTTTGTTTACTGTAGTCAATGAGAATAATTTATAGTAAAATTAACATTAACAATAAAACATATAAAACACAGAAAAATGCAAATGGTTTATAGTCTTATCGCACTGCATTTGGCACCAAAAGCTAAGATTAGATGAGATTTATTTCTGCCTTTAGGCATTGTGTATTATGGCTATGATGAATGACTGAACATAAACAGGCTAATTAGGCAGGAGCCTTCATAACTAGCAATACACTCAGAGAACACCTGTGGAGAAGAGCCAGTACAGCGAGTACATACGAGTGCTTGATAAGAGACACTCAACCATTTACGGCACTTTATTTCAGATGAAGCATTCAAATATCCCTTTGACTTTGGCAATTTTCGCGGGGAGGATTCGTCTCATCCACTTTCATTCGAAAGCAAGTTTTGTTCATGTGTTTCCCAGTTTCAAGTTTTCCCGAAATTGCAAAAAAGAATTTCACCATTTAGAGAAAGTGTGGAAAATCCACGTTGTTTAAATACACATTTTTCTAATGATTAATAGGAATTATAGGTATAATTGGGACATTATGTCTTCATCTAAACGAAAGCTTTTAGTGCTGCTGAGATGACGTGCACCGATTAAATGCAAACGTCTATGCCAAGTTTCTGCGCTGTTATATTTGTGCCACTCGTTTCCGTTAAAGCCTGCAGAATAGTTAACTTTAATGAACAGTTTTATGGTCCAAGTTAATGAGCAAGCCATTGGTTTGGGTTTTTTGTTTTTGTTTGTTTGTTTGTTTATTTATTTTTATTTTTGCTTTGCATATTATCTCAAACCCCAACGTCTTTTAAGAAATTTGTCATTGTGTGCTGGTCAAATTAATCTATAAATGTCTCATAGACTTTTCTATATCTTAGTAGGATGCAAATAGGCTAAATAAGTTGTTTTTGCTATGATTTGATGATAATGTGCATTTATTACTCTTCCTATTCCCAGTAATGATTGAGGTTACCCATACGGATGAACAGTCATGGCCTCCCATCAGTCTGATTCATTTTGTGGAAGCCGGGCCACATTACAGCGAGAAAAATGATTGTTCGTTCTCTTCAGGTCCAGCTCGGTATCCTGCGATTCGTATTCAGGCCAAGATGCCATCTTAGCTCGTATTAATTGTCCATCTGTCAAATTGGCAGCAGTACCACTCTCTGTCTCTCATCTTGCATATTCAGATTAGCGCCAAACCCCAAGTGGTGTCTTCCGTTGGCTGCACCCCCCCAACCATGACCCCCCCCCCCCCCCCCCCCACCACCAACCCCAACGCCCCCCCTCTTGTGCTGATCTTCATTGTAGTGTCAATCTGGTTTGGTTCTGGCAAGTGGATTATGAGGTGAATGTGTTTGTGAATTTAGATAATTTTTTTTTTAAAGGTGGATTTTTACCTTTGAGGATCTATGATGTGAAATATCGTTCATTAGCATGTGGTGGGATACGTAATTAATTTCCTAATTCCCTTTAATATCGAGTTACAGTAGAAATAGTTTGAATATTTATAGAGATTGTAATGTATGGCAGTGTCTTCTATGACAAAATCATGACAAAACCACCCTTCATCTTCACAGCAGTAGACACATCCTTTTATTTCTATTTTTTAATAAACTGATACTTTGAAAAGTATTCTTGTATATGCAAGTATTTTTTTCATTAATAATTATCAAGCATGTGTAGCAATGATTATGTGTAAAAATAAATAATTTAATGTGCACCTGTTTAATTATAGAAGAAAACTGAGAAGGTTTATACTATACTATACTATACTATACTATACTATACTACACTACACTACACTACACTACACTATACTACACTACACTACACTACACTATACTATACTATACTATACTATACTATACTATACTATACTATACTATACTATACAGGTTTACATACCAGTTTAAATGAAGGTTTTTTATTATCTAATAAAAAATAATAATGTAAAAAAATTTATCATGCCTCATTTTTCCTTCTATTCTGTGAAGCATGCAGGTAAAATTTTAGAAAAATGAAAAATGAAAAAGAAGATTAACACTCAAATTACACTATAGCTTGTTAAGGGTCCCTTTGCTTAAAAATCAGCACTTTTTGTTTAATTAGTTCATTCCACTATCCATTAACAAAAAAGAAAAAAGCTAAAAAAAAAAAATATATATATATTCTAATCTATTAAATTTCATGGGGATTTCCTGTGCACAGCCCTCTTCAAGTAATTTCACAGGTTTTCAGTAGGATTTAGATCTGGGCTCTCACTGTGACATTATAAATCATTGATTTTGGAGGAAGGTTCCACTCGATGACCATGAAGATGGCCTTGGACTGGGCTGATGCAGGCAGTTTTTTCCTGTGATGGCATGTGACTTCAGTCACTCAATAGTGTGATTGGCTTAATGGTTACCACTGTCGCCTTGCACCTCCAGGATCCGGGTTCGATTCCCAACCACCTTTGATTCCTGTCTCTACTGTATGTGCATGGAGTTTGCATGTTCTCCCCGTGCTTGGTGGGTTTCCTCCCATGCTGGATTGCCACTGTCCAGGGTGTACCAGTCTCCTGAGATACCCTGTACATAGAAAAAAGCAGTATGGACTATATGCGAGTGAGTAAGTGAGTTTTGTACCCAAACCTCCATCAGTGAAGGTGGATATTTATATTACCTTAAATATCTTACCTGTAATATTAATCTTTCAACCTTATAGTAGCCAGATATAGCAGGGCTTGATGTATGGGTGAACTATCTGGTCTTTCCAAAATGTGGATAGGTTCCTTGTTGAGTTTGGTTCCTCTCAAGGTTTCATCATAATTTAAATATAGATTGAATTAGATTAGATGGGATTAGACTAGATTAGATTAAACTTTATCGTCATTGTGCAAAATACATGTACAGAGCCAATAATATACTGTACAACCAAAAGTGCATAAGTGGCCTATTTGCAAGAAATAAATTTATAATTGTTTCAAATGTATTTCCATATATAGGAATACATTTATTTATTTATTTATTTATTTATTTAAGATGCTTTGAAAAATACCCATTAACTCTTTATTTTTTGTTGCATTGTTACAAATGCTATACAAATAAAATTGAATTGAATTGAATTTCTTTCCTCTGAAGCCATTTCCTTTTGCACTTTGGGTCATACTCGAAGGAAATCATCCTCATCTGTCTAACAGAGGTCCGCAGATTTTGTGCCAAAATAGATTTGTATTTAGAGTTACCCATGATTCACTCTAACTTTACTACAGCTGTAGTCCAGACTGAAATGAAGCAGCCACGTCACTTGATGCTGCACAGTTAAACTGACTTCAAGTATTGTTTAGAAATACACCTAATACTATTGTCTACATTGCATCAATCAACACACTTTAACTCATGGTTTGGAGGCGATTCGGGCAAGTTTGGTCACTCTTGCTTCCAGTTGCATCATGAAACAATTTAAAAACTGTCGGGTTTGAATTCCAGGCTTCAAAGGACTTTCCATAGTCCATATCTTTATTTAGCTCTGTACACTTGCACATCGACTTTAGAGCACATGGCATGTTTTTTGCTGACCTTGCAATATGGCCTCATGGTTCTTCTTGGTTCTCTGGACCTGCGGATCTAAAACGTATTTATTCATGTGAAATTGAAAGGACTTTTTTTTTTCTTCCAAAGTGTGGAATTTACACCCAGAGTGTTGAATTAACACCCACACTGTTTATATAGGACCAGTTGGACTTAAATTAACTTAGAAAGTGTTAAATCGACACTAGGAATTTTGCTGTTCTGAAATTATTTGTAATAGTGGTGATGTGCTTGGATGTTAGCTTGTCTTTATCTGTTGGGTTTTGTTTCAGCTGGATGCCCTCAGTATCTAGGTATTTTTATTATTATTATTATTATTATTATTATTATTATTATTATTATTACTGTGTCCTAAGCCGTTTGGATTTTAAATCACTCTCTTACCTAATGTAAATGGTGCTCAGTTTTCAGTGGTGTACAGGGCACCTTGTCAAAAATGTTGTGGTAAAAATTATCGATGTTTTAGATCAAAGCAGGCCCTATGAATCAGAAAAAATGAAAACTTATAAATGCTGGCAGTGATTTTCAAAAGCGTGTAAAAAAAAAACTACAAATGATTGTCATCATCAACATCATCATCTACTACATCTGCGAAATATGAGGCTAATTATGAATAATCAAGTCCAGTGCATTGTGGGAAACATAATTTGAACTAGCTTGAGGTGTCAATTATATGAATGGACCCACTGGCATTGGTTCAGTCATAGATAATCGAGTCTAATGGTTTGTGTGTGTGTGTGTGTGTGTGTGTGTGTGTGTGTGTGTGTGTGTGTGTGTGTGTGTGTGTGTGTGTGTGTGTGTTTATGGAGCTGTTTCCTAAGCTCTGAAAAGGTAGACGTCCAAACTTTCAGCATAGGGATAGCATAGATATTAAAAACAGGCGTATAAAAAAGATCTTGACTACATTTAAACGCATGTTTGTGTGATAAACCAATAGCTGATCATATTCCTTCGTTGGAAAAAAAGCAGTCAAGTTGCAGCCAGGACACTTACTACAGCACCTAACAATAACCGCGGGATGAGGGCTAAGAGTTCTCTGCGAGTATGACTTTATTTGCAGCTGGGCATTGAGCCAGCAAAACCGTCTTGCCTCTCTGACTCTCACCTTAGCTAACCTCAGCCCAGGCAGGCTGTATGAAGCTGTGCCTGTCCTCCCCCCGCATGCTCACATGCTAAAGCAATCACCATCAATCCCAATCGCTCCTCTACCCCACCGCTCGGCTCCCTAGCAGAGCCCCAGAGGCCCAAACACTGCCACTCGGCTATGGAGAAAAAGCTTGAGCGGAGCTTGGAAAGTGCCTGGAGTATTTCAGAAAGAGAATTATTCAGGATGCTATACCTTAGTGTTTAAGCAATGCATAATAATTCTGTATGAATAATTAATCGCCACAGATTATTACTATTAATATTGGTCATCAGTAATAAGCTAACGGGCTTTTGCATGATTTTTCATGTAGTTTGCAGAACCTTATGCACATACAAAGTTTCAAGTATGACACCATAGAACTAAAAATCACAAAAAAGCGAACAAACTTAAAGAATCCCTTCATCCCTTGCACAAAAAACGTAAAAAAAAAAAAAAAAAGATGAAGAGTCGAATGTTTATTCTCTTTCCTTTTCTCTCTCCCTGTGGCTGCTCTGGGTTTTGGTCTGCTGCCCAACACAATATTATATGATAAATAATGGCTGACAGAGTGAGTGGTGCAAAATGGAGAGCAGTGATGGACACTGTTTGCAGGAAATGGCGGTAAAAGCTCAGTGTTGGCCAAGAGCAAGCATTTCATACCAAACTATTCATGCTGAGAATTTGTGGACTGTGGGTCTAGATTAATTGTTTGAGCTGTTAGTGAACACAGGACTATATTAAATGTATCAGTCACGTTTACTGTATGTTGAATTTACAGTATATCAACAAGAGTCAGACGAAGGACTGTACATGTTCAGGGAAGTGAACTTAAAAGGAGAATCTGCAGTGTGTTTTTTTTTTTTTTTTGGAGGGGGGAGGATGGGGGTTATGTCTGGTATGTGGATGAGACCTGAAAACAAATATCATTGTCAGACCTTTAATGTCTACATTTTTTACTCTCATGTTTCTGATACATTCCCACAGATTTGACATTTATAGATGGATAATAATGCTACATAACATGAGTAATACATAACTAAAAACTGAAAGATAGAAGTAGCCAATGGAGTAATTATATTTTTTCGCTGTGCACACAAAGAAAGATAAATAATTAGAATGTTCATTATTTGTATTTGAACCTGTATAAATTCCCAATAGCTGTTCCCTTTGGCCCCATGACCCACGACTACCTCAAAAATGTACATATTTATACACAATCAACATGAACTTATTTCACATCATTTTTCGAAAAAGCCATATGTTTTTCCTGTGCTTTTAATCGATCTCATGCGTCTCCACCTCGGAGAAATTCATCCCCCTCCTGTGTCAGGGCACACAATGCCTTCACTGTACTGCTGCTTGCTCTCCCCTCCGGCTCTGGCTGCAGATGGTGAAAGGGCTAGAGGAACATGCATACTGAGATTATGGCGGCATGAGAAAGTAGCATCGTAACAGTATCCATCATTATGATACACCTCTCGAGGCCGGTGTTTTCACATCCATAAAAACTACTCCGAATGTGTAGACAAAGTGAAAAAAAGTTTTTTTTTTTCTTTCTTTCCGTTTTTATTCTGAACGAGTTCCTGCATATTTTTAGACATCCATGTAGAATATAAAGCTGGTCCTGTCGTGATTATTGCTGTTGTCACGGGTCATGGGTTTGTCTGTGTAATTGTAAAAGTTCATGTGTAATGGAGCTCATGAAGCTGGTAGGTGTGGCACATTGTGCCAGGAGTGGGGTCTTAATTAAACGTTCCATAGTACACGACCACCTCATTTGTGTGTGGAACATACATAAGTGGTATTCTTTGCTTGTTTCTGTGTATGTGGAATTGATGGGGGTTGGTAGTGCAAGTAGGGATGTGTGGGTGGCATGTTTTTAGGACCAAATGTCCTCATAAGATTTTTAAACCCAAAAGCAGTTTACATACTGTATAAAACATTGGAAAAAGCCCAAATTACTTCCTTTTAAATATTGAGGTTAAGGTCAGGGTAAGATTTTTGTGCATGCATAACATAGATTACCTTAATTAGCAATAATTGAAAGTCTTCACAATAGTACTACAAACAAGTACTGTACGCGCACACCTCACTTAATGTCTTTTCTTGCATGCGAGTCTGTTCAAGTGAACCCATCCTCCACCCCCCACCCCCCACCCCCCCCCGCATCAGTGTCCTGAACCTGTAATTTATCTGATGCCTAATAGTTTGAAAAATTACTTTATCGTCTACAGAAAATGGGTGATTTGCAGTAAAGCTAATGACAGCCATTCTTTATGCTTAACTGAAGCCCCTCATCCAAGATAGAAAGTTCTGGAAGTGATTTGCAGATATCTCCACAACGGATGCTGATTAGGACAAAAAAGCTATAGACGAATGTGGTGAGCTCATCTAAATCACAGTGTATTTCCTGCTAAATCGCTTTCTCTATTGAGCTCTTAAATCACTTGGACCTATAAGGAAAATGTATGGCTTTTTACAAAGTGTTGGCATGGTATCAACTCATAATACTGCTTAGTACGTATATAAATGGTGAACATCCTTATTGCCTTTGCCCTACTTAGAAAGTGCTCACTTACAAGCATTCAACATTTTGAGGCCACCTGTGAAAGCTTTACTATGACTGATTTTTGTGGTGATTTCTTTTTTATGATTCTGAATTTAAAATAGGGCTAATCTTTTTGTAGCATGACTGCTTTGCATGTTTGAAACCAGATGTATAACTACTTTTTTCCTAAATGCATATCTAAAGCTTCCTGGGAATCGGTTTCGGTTTAAAGTCTCACAAGCAGTTGAGTTGACAAACATCATTTGAAATGGGGCAGGTGCGGAAAGAGGCAAAGACTTGATTTATTTTTGTATGTGTGGGAGCATGGTAGGGGGTTGGTGGGTTTTAGGGAGGGGGGGGGGGGGGCTTAAAATTACACTCACAGCCCTAAATCCTCTTCCCCCAGCATGGCATAAACAGGCTTAGACTGGGCAGGGATGGATGCCAGGCCTCTCCCCCCCTTTGGCTTTTGTGTTTTAATTAACCTGTGCTGGGCCTGCTCGTGCTAAATGTGCTTCAGTTGATAAGGTGCCTTGGTTGATTGATTCATTGGGCGCACGTGCTTCCAATTTACATAGCATTAATGCTAACCTTAGCTTTAGTGTTAAGCAGCGATGTATGCCGGAGTTGAAGCAGCGTGTATGCATGTACATATACTGCTATGACACTGATCTCACGGTATGGTAGTTCGATTTCCTATTCATCTCAAGGTGCTGAGGGATCGGATCAATGAGTGATGGGTTTAATTGTAAGTCTCTCGTTCTTCATTCTGGACATTAGTGTCTCCTGTCCCTCTCTTCTGCTTGGCATAGACTGAGCCTGGCCACCTCCCAGCAGGCCACTCAACGTCTCCATTAGCCAGTACCATGGCAATGGTGTGATTAAAATGGGTGCCGCTGGCACACCCAGATGGGCCATTGTTTCATATGTGTTCCACCTGCGCCCAATGAAGACAGCGCCAACCGTGCCGCCACCGCCGCTTTCGATTGGACGTTGCCTCAGCAACCTTGAAGCTGGATGATATGCAGAGAAGAGTTTAAACCCCCCAACACGGATCTGTTTTTGCTTTTGTCGCGCTACTTTTTTTTTTTTTTTTTTTTTACCATTAAAGATTGGCACAGAACACAATGTAAATGAATCACCATTAATAATAATTTGCATATGGTGCCTGGTGGAAGCGTGCAGTGATGTTGGCTGCAGGTGAGAAAAACTCAGCGTTATCAAAGCTAATGCAGGATACCTGGCACCAAGGGTGCATTAGCATGAAGCCATTAGCGAAAAAGAGAGACAAAAAAATTTTCATAAAAGCCCCTACAAACATAAACAGAATGTGGTAAAGCATGTTGTCAAAGAAATTGAAGCTTTTTTTTCACATTTGGTTGTTATCAAGCCAGTGCAATTCAACTCTTTACAACTTCACACATCACTTTTAATGTTCGACAACATTAGCGATAGTGATTAGGTGAAGGCGCGATGCCTTGTGCCCGCTGTTCTCTATCTTCATACTAAAACCCATCAGTTTCTTTCCTCCCCTGTTTTGCTTTTTTTTATGATTCCACTTCTCTTTCAGGGTATCTGGTGTTTTTTTCCTAATTCCTTGCGGCACTGGAGGGCGATGCGTAGAGGCTGTGTTCAGCACGCCTGCAGGTTTTAATAACAATATGGCTGCCATCCAGCAGCAGCAAGCTCAGCGATTGGTTGAGACTGTGGTTAAGGGGGAGGAGGAAGGGGATCGAGCGTGATTCAGCTGGAATCAGACTCTCCTCACCTGCATCCGAGTGGAGAAAAGCCATTAAAGCTGCCTCGGGCTGAGAGGAAATGGGAAAACAGCCCAATCGTTTTATTCTTCTCGGTTTATTTTTATTTATTTTTTTACATTTTCAAGAATTAATGTTTGAAGTTTCATATTTGGTCAGGATTTTACAAGCCTGTATTGACAGCATGTTCATCACACTATAGCAGAAAAAGAAGAGATTAAAAAAGAGACACTTGAGACAAACACGTATACGAGGTTACGTAGAAAAAGAAAAAAAAAACTTGCAAAGGATATTGGAATTTCATATAGGAAAGTTACTAAAATGACAAAATGTGTCTGTTTCCTATGTACACTCCTATCCCTGAGCGGCAGTGGTGCTTATTATGGCTCACACCACAGCACAGTGAATATCCCATCCTCAGTCATAGTGCTGACAAAGAGCATTCAGACACACTTCTATTTGATTACTCAGTGCCCCTGGTTCCCATTTACATCCTAACTCTGGCACAGGAAGGCCCTCAAGGCACTATGTGGGCAGCTCTTGTGCAGCATAGGATGATGACTTTACGGAACGATGTATGCAGAGCAGCGCCTGCCAGATCACCTTGATTACTCTATGGACTGGCATTGCACACTCTATTGGTCGGGCATCGACTCAAGCAATTATTGCACATGTGTTGGAACAATTAATCTCTTTTGTGCTAAGGCTTGTTTAGGTGAGAAGTGCTTTCAAGACCAAGATTGTTGCTGTCACACCATATTTCTGCTTCTTTTATTTTGTCATCATGATTATCATGTTTTTATGGACTAGTTTTCAGTTTCGCGATGTCGTATCATAAAGTATACAAGCTGAGTGTGTTTATACTGTAATAGCTATTTGCTTTTCATCAGTACAGCGAGTGAGGCTAACTCGTTGTTTGTTTTCTGGCACTTAATGATAGTATGCGCCATACCAGCATATTTAAATGCTTTGGAATTCATTTCCAAAAGTCATGGCCAGGATTATTCTCATGAATAATGTGTGGTATTTCGTCTTTACAGGTTTTGTTTAAAATGCCATGGCTACAGAATAACAGTTCTTGCATCTTAGTGCCTGTTCTCTTTCCTGGTGTTGTATATAATAGCAATAATGAGATTATTCTTACGGATCCTGACGTTTACCCTGAAAAACCTCTCTTGGCAAGAACATAAAGACAGAGCCCTGAGAACTTATCAGCTATTCCTTAACTCTGGCACTGTTTTCATTATGACATGTGCCTTAAGACAGAGAGCATCTATGAGATTTGAAATAAAGCCAGCCATTCATTAATGATAGATTTTCACCGCTATTGACCTCTATATGCTTTACAGTGTTTGTTCAAACAAAGACTCTTGTGAAAATACACTAAATCAAATGCCCCAATTTACACCGAATGCACGACGGGCCTTTACTAAGACACATCGAGCAGTCAAAACATCCTTATGAAAACATAACCGTCAGCTTCAAAGGCTCAACTCCCTCTTGGAAGGATTGAAGTGATGATAAAAGATAAAGCCTTAAGCCTTCCCTGTATATCAACTCAGCCTTTGATTCAGCCCAAGTGCCGGCTTTGCGGAGGGCGGGGGGGAGACACGGGTCACTGGGATTGTGCGAGGACGGCAATTCTGGTCGTCTGGATTCTCCTGAGCGGATGTGACCTTTTAGGAGCCGCTTGAAAATGCAGAGCTGCTGACCTGCAGTGGAATTAGTGCATCCCTGTGACCGCAGACAGCTGGACCTCGCCTGGGCGCTGCCGAACAAAAGCCCCGAGCTGAATAGAACTGCTAATCTGCCTGTGAGCTGCAGGCGAAGGGGCACAGCCTCACCCTAGGGGCCTCATTTGGCCCCTGATCAGATGGATGAAGGGTCGGCAGGGGCCCATGGTGCCACTGTGCCCCATGTACCCTTGCCCTCTTGGCAGATGCTACTTCGCCCTTCAGGGATTGAGTTTCTCAGGGGGGAGAAGCATCAACATAGCAGAAAAGCTTGGGACAGAGTTATTATGCTTGAATAGCTACACCTCTGGGGGTGTTTGGGTGCCGGTGAAGGCTTAAGAAGTACATTCCAAGGGGTAGTTGCATACTCACGCCAGGCTGACATACCACACAAAGGCAGAGAAATACGAGACTCAAATGTTACACAGAGCTCTGTTGCCCTACAGCACACCACTGTACATTATCTCAATATTTTTTTATGTCTTGTGATTAATTTATGGTTTATAATCTCAATAAAGATTTGCACTAAAGAGGTTTGTTCACTTTTGCATTCTTCCTCATATTATCTCACAGAGCTTTTGCTTGCTCATTAGGAATCTATATATAAATCTACGCACACATTTTTGTAAAGCTTAATTGACAATATTGTTATACAGTACAGGCAAAAAAAAAAAAAAGCAATGTGGAGGGTTTAGGGGTAGCAGGATACAAATATAACATACTAAGTAATGTTATGGGACATTGTGTAATCCAAATTGTATAAAATGTTGGAAGTTGGACCAAACCTGGTAATACTTTTCTCTGCCTTCATTAGAACTTGCAATAAGACCTTCGTAGGAGGCTGTGCCTGTAATTAACTTTAACCGGTCTATGAAGCTAGGCTTTACCTGATTTTTCCAATGTCTAAGAATTGTTCTCATTGCGGTAATGAACCCAGGTAATGCCAGGGCAGACACTGCTTTAGACAGACCTAATGGAAAAATGGACCTCCTTTCTAATAGACAGAGTTGGGGAGACTCTGGTAGTGGTGTGACCAGCCAATACGTTTTTTTGAAATAATGGTTTCAAAGAAGGTAAAGAGAAAAGGAAAAACAGGTAGGCAATGCCATAAATGTACTGTAGAAAACAACCTCACTGGACATCTAGTATTGGACAGCACCTTATCCAATCCCTCCTTCCCAGTAATGACATTGAAGCCTGTTCTCCATGATTATCATTGAGAGCAGGTATCCAGCCTCTATGTCATCTTTCATTTACTGCACAATATTTAAAATCTAGTTCATTCTATTTTATAAGAATTTATTTACCCATAGTGTGTATTTTATACAGACATTGAGCTGTAAAAGGTAGCGTTAAGGGTATCACATTTGTTTTTAACTATTTGTATTTCGTTATTTATAATAAATATATTAATAATAATTTATGCATAATTTCACTGTGAGTGCACTATCAAGAGAGAGACAAGCAAGACAACAAGAAAGTGTTGTGTTACAAAACTTTTTAATAATGATTCTAATATATAAAAAATGAAATGGCATTTTCAATATAAGCTCTATCATAAATATTATATGAATTTCAGATGCAAAATTTACAAATCCCAAAGTGCAAAGTCAGATGTGCATTAAGCATTCCAAAACCAGACTGTACCATGCGACGCAAAAGTCAACCCTAATGTTGATTGTACATTTCCACAATCAGTTTCGTTTCACTAAAATCCTGCATTGCTGTTTAGTGTTTAAGCCTTACCCAAGAACACTGATAAGCTTTAGAATAAGGATCCTGGAATTTATAAAGTCACAGCTCAAGCAAACACCTGGCTCTTATATGCGCTGATTAGCAATCACTCCAGCTCTAGTCATCTGCACTACAAATACTCACAACAGAGATCCCACACCATTAGCAACTTACTAATCAAGATGTTTTCAAAACCCTAGAGATGCATAGCGTCTATAATGTAAGTAGTTTGCTCTTCTGGTTAATTTGAGTCAATTTCCGTGCTAAGCCTGGTTCAAACAAACATCTCCGGGATTTAAAGTGCCGTTCGAATGTTGAAGCTGTCTCTCAATCGGCTGATACAGTATATCCCAGGGTGCCTTTTTATTAAAAGCATGAAATGAAACAAAATGAGTCTCCCTATAGTTTGTTCTATACCACATTGTTCTCGCCATGTTGGTGGGAAGCATGGTGATTGCCTTCCATGTGAATATTTTAGTACTGTACGAAGAGATTAAAAGTATCTAACTTAATGAATTAACTTGATGAAAACTTTGATGAAAGCATGTTTAAAAAAACAGTCAAACTGATGAAATTTGTTCAGTTAGAGGTGACTTATTTTAGTGCGATGGACAGAATTTCCCATGCCGATTGCAAATAAATCTCTTTCAGTGACAAAAATTGCTATAATTGCATGTGACAGTGGGTCGTCTTCCCACATTTTCTCCTGAACCTTACTCTTTATTTGTTTATTGTAACCAGGGTTGCCGTGGATAAGAAGCTCCCGTCCATGATCTGAAGTTCCACAACCGTGGCCTCGGCCCCTTCCAGAGGAGGGTCACGTATACTGTACACATGCCAAGGGATTAGGGGATGAAAGAATGCCACTGACTGTGAAATTGCCTGATTTTTATCAGAGTGCAGAAAGAGGAAGAGTTGTGCATAATTCTGGTTCTTAATGCAGAGAATGATAATGTTCAAAGTGTGTGTGAGTGTATGTGTGTTTGGACTTGTACTAGATATCAATGGACATTTACCCAAACCCAACCCAAAGATTGCTCGTTTTGTGTCCATTTAAAATGGTAGATTTCCAGCAGAAATCAAGGCACTTTTTTCTTATTTTTTTTAAATGTCAGATGGAGAGATGAGCTGAAATAACGGGTCGGGCTTGAGTACGAGCCTCAGCTGCACTGGATCTTTATCAGTTTGCGGTTTTATGACAGCATTGTTGATGCATCTGCATTCTAATCCTGCCCTCTGCTCTCTCACAGATAAAGCTCTATACTTCAGGGAAGCCTTAATCTTTCATGAAGGGTTTATCAACTCTGTCCCAGCTTGAGAAAAGTAAGAACTCCTGTGGCATCTTTCCATACGAGCCTAATGGACAAGCAGTTTCATTAATTAGGTTCATTTCACCAACACACGTCAAGTGAGCTGATTTTGGCATGAGACAACTGTCATATTGGAAATGTCCTGATTTAGATCTGGAACGGCATACACGGAGGATTCTGATACAGCCTGTTCCCACTCACTGAGCTGAAGAATACACACGGAGGTGAAAAAGGAATGGCGAAGCTGCCTCCAGCCCAGGATCACGAAACTCGGCTCCTTCCCAGAGCAGCAGGTGACAGGCAAAACCCGCTCCTCAAATGCCACCGGGGCTGCTGGAGCCGGATCATCTCCAAAGGCAAAACTGCTGCTTCCAAACACGCCATGAGTGTGGGGGCTTTAATACATATTATTCACAAAGAGCATGATTGATCATGCAAACGTGTCCAGCTGCTTGCTTTTGGCAGGCAAAGCAAGTTAGCAGCATGCCTTGCATCGCCGAGCCACTTTAGCTCTC
Source organism: Clarias fuscus (assembly GCA_030347435.1). Classification (NCBI taxonomy): domain Eukaryota; kingdom Metazoa; phylum Chordata; class Actinopteri; order Siluriformes; family Clariidae; genus Clarias; species Clarias fuscus. The sequence continues at coordinate 16,079,216 of CM059205.1, forward strand.
CCAAATCCCCCGACACCACTATAACAGACAAGACCTCACTTGCAAGGCATCGTATGATTTTCTTTCCGAGACGATTGTTTGCGTCCTCTCATGCAGTTAGTGATCCATATAGAACTAGAAGAGTGTGCTGGGGGAAAAGGGACGTGCAAGGGCCTTGTTTGTCTATCTAACGATGTGAATTAATAAAGACAGGCCTTTTTTTTTTTATCAGCATGTCTGGTGAGATAGCACCCCCTTGTGGAGGTTTTATAAAGCAAGGCATTTGGTGTGTGTAGAAAAAAAATGATTTGTATATAATTTAAGTAGTTTTTTTATTCTAAAAATGGTTGAAATGTTCATGTTACATAATTACATAATGTTTATTCATGATAATTTAAACACATGTAAAAGAAAAAACAGAGAAAATAAAAAAACATAAAATTATGTAAAAAAAACATAACATTATGTTTAAAAAACAACATTAAATTATAGTGATCAATCAATAGTCCACATTTTGGTTATGGTTATGGTATCCCTCCAGTCAACACAGCTTAAAATTGTCTATATGTTATATTTCTGAGAAGAAAAAAAAAGAATACATAATTTGCATCATAACTCCCTTATAACATGCAATGCTGTTGAAGTTCTGTGCAGCCATATGCAGCTATCCTGAATAATAATAATAATAATAATAATAATAATAATAATAATAATAAAGTAAATGCTAAATGAAACTTTATGGCTGGGGTGGTACTCCTAATAATACAATATTTCTTGTTCTATCATGAATGCTTTGTAGGTAAGGAGTTTTCCTTTGAAAATTAATTATGGTACCATACATAATTTGAAAGGGTAACAAATGTATATTAAATATAGAAAAGATCATAAGACCACCTTAGCAGTATAGTATAGTACAGTATAGTATTTTTTCTGAGTGTTTAAGATTTACTTTGTTTTCCTTTTTTAATGAACACTAAACAGTTTACTAAACCAATCTTAAGAATCGAATTGTACGATGGTAAGAATCATACTTACTTTTCATCGCTTATCTGCTTTCCGAAAAAAATTTGCCTGAAAAAAAAAGGACCAAATTTAAATATAGACATGGGCTATTTTTATTCCTAGAGATATTAATTTGCGATTATTATAAAAACAATTATGTCATGGAAGAGAGCCAACTAACATCTGCAAAGCGATTAATGAAATTCAAGTGAGAAGTTTTCACATTAAAACTCACGGGTTTGCTGTAGACAGTCCCCTCTGCTTGCTGGCTTCCTTTCCTGCATTCTTTAGTAGGCGCAGCTGACCGGGGTGAAAACATTTATTAGTCTGACAGTAAAAGATCCACTTAGGGAGTGTCACGAAGCATCCTTACTGCTGTTGAACAGTTGTATCGCTCATTAAAATTGATGCTCCCAAAACCACACCGCTATTAAAAGGCAGATTCCATTGACACTGACAAATGGCACCTCAAAGAGTGTGTTTGATATGTGTGTGTACTCTCTTGTACTCAACCTCTACACACTATAAAAAGATTCTATCCTTGCGTGTGATCCTGCTTGCTAACTGCTTCCTGCGAGACCCAAACGTTAGAGATATGAAGGAGGCTGGGTGCAAGATAAAATAATAATGATAATCTCCCACGGTAATATTCCCAGCTCTAAAATGTTGAAAAGGAGAAGTGAAGCACTTACATGGCGTGTGATGAACGATGTTGATTTTATCTGTTGGACAGAGAAGAAGCTGGTTAACCTGCATGGATCATGGATTTGGCAAACTGATGTTTTTGCAGAATTTCTTTTAATCATTCAAGGTCAGTTTCTCTTAACTCTTTTATTATTCCCTCTCTAGTGGTGCTTTTGAGGAATCTGTCAACTCCACACTGAATGTTTTTCCAAATTAGGGATCTGTTTTGGAACAGATTCAGGATTGAGCACCATGTCAAGCACAGGCAACATTTCAGTTTGTCTTTTGATGCCTTTCCAACTCATAACCACTTTCTGTTGTTGTATCAAAAGACATCTTGTGTGATAATACTCACTCTCTCTCTCTCTCTCTCTCTCTCTCTCTCTCTCTCTCTCTCTCTCTCACTCACTCACTCTCACTCATTCTCTATACCGCTTATTCTGTCGCAGAAGTCCTGAAGCCTCAGGGGGACATGGGGCATGAGACGGGGTGTCTATCCATCACAGGGCTCACAATCACTCATTCACTACAAGCAATTTGGAAAAGTCAATTTGCCTCTTATTCTGCATGTTTTTGGACTGTGGGAGGAAATCCACCTGGCACAGGAAGAACATGCAAACTCCACTCACACAGACCCAAGGCGGGATACAAACCCTTAATCCTGGAGATGCGAGGCCATATCCGAAACCATTATACCACCACGCTGCCCCAAGCAAAAATACCACAGCTTAAATAGTTAACCTTCTTCTTACCATGCTATTAGGAATTCTCCAGTGTTTTCTACTTTTTTTTTCCTGCATCAGTACACTATGTGCTATGTCTTTTGACAAGAATTTTGACATGCTCCCTTGTACTCTGGAAACAGCATGAAATATTTACACAGGCACAACTTATGATTAAAGCTTTACATTCATAACCACACTACTCTGGCAGAAACAGGAGAAATGTTGGTAAGTCACTTTCATAACACCTTCAGAACACATTTCCTCACCCACGGCATGTGAAACATATATCAAATCCTATGAAATGAACTTTCTAATAAGGTGATGACTATAAAGTGCAGTAAAAAAAAAGAATGAAGAAATTTATTTGTGTCCACGTGGTAGATCTTTATTACTATCATTGTTTTTGGAAGGTTTATTTAGTGTATCTTTTTAATAATAGTAATAATAATAATAATAATAATAATAATAATAATAATAATAATAATAATAATAATAATATAATCTATATCTATATCTGTCCAGGGGGAGACAGTGTACATGGTCTCAGCGTATAAATACCTGGGAGTTCATCTAGATAACAAACTGGACTGGTTAGTTAGCACAATGGCACTCTACAAGAAAGGACATAGCAGGTTGTATTTTCTGAGAAAGATTTTCTTTCAACATCTGCGACACCATTCTTCGGATGTCCTATGAATCTGTTGCGGCGAGTGTCGTTTTTTATGCTATGGTCTGTTGGGGCTGCAACATGAAAGCGGACTCTGTTGATATTGTGGCAAGGAGGAGGATTCTGTCCAAAATACATACAATCTTGAACAATCCTTCTCACCCGTTATACTGTACAGTATTCTCTCTGACCAGAGGAGCAAATTCAGCCAGGGACTGATTATGACCAGGTGTTCTACAGAGCGCCACAGGAGATCTTTTCTCTGTAACTCATCACTGTAACGTTTACCCTACGGGATAGGGACTGTCAGTAGTTACTATACAATATTACATTAGTACACTACGGTTCCACAGATCAATATCAGTTCCAAGTGCAATATCTGATTACCAGTACCATTTGTGCAATTTCTTTCTTTTCCATTTCTATTCCAAATGCAATATCTGTGTTTTAAATATTTTTAGTGCAATATGTAACTTTCTATTTATTTATTTAAAAGAAAAAATCTATTTATTTATTGTCATTTTTTCCCTCTTTCCTTTCTTCCCGGTAAACAAAGCAACTGTAACCAAGATAAAAGCTCTTTGAATCTTGCATAATAATAATAATAATAATAATAATAATAATAATAATAATAATAATAATAATTATTATTATTATTATTATTATTATTATTATTATTATTATTATTATAGAATGGATTTGGATACTTTAACTAAAACTACTTTTATATTTAAAATGGTATATTTAGGAGTAACAATTGCAGTTATAAAACTGGTACAAAGCACTATATATACCTTTAACATTTCGAAACCTTTAATCTCAATGTGTCCTGAATGTGCTGTTAGTTAAGATAAAAGATAACAAAATAAGGATCAATTATTTTTTGAGGACAGTTACAGTTGAGGACTGTTTCCTCCTATTTTTATCAAATGTCTGTCAATGCTTTATAATACAGTATTACAAAAAATACTATTATGCTTTAAAATTGTTATGCCATGCTTATAAATGTGTTATAAATGTACTCCCTTAGTTACACTTACACTTAGTTCACATAAAGTGTTAGAGAAATCTTTTTTTTATGATCGTATTTAGTTTGATTTAGTTCCAGTGCTATGGTTTTATAGTTCAGGGAACACTGTAGAAACTGTATATCCTATAGAATTCCTGTTCTCTGGTAAAACACAAATGTTCAGACATATAGAATGCTTGGAGTCATTAACTGAATTTTGAGAATCTTTTATGTACTGACCGTAGACACTGTCGTCACTGTCCTCTCTGTTATTCATGATGCTTGCCCGCAATTGCCGCAGTTTCTCCTACAAAACAAAGAACTGCAATTACTACTCTGCAATTACAATCAGTATAGTTTGGAGACCATCAATAACATTTTAAATAAAGCAGCATGTTGTAATAGCTTATTGTGTTCAAGCAGTTGCAAAAACAGTGTACATGGCACTGATTTATTCAGTTTCTGCTCATCTACCTGCATAAAATGTCTCCTAAATTATACTAACCAAATCTCTTGCTTTTGTCAAATTGTTCAGAAGATACCTTTTAACCACAGCTGTTTACAGCATTTGATTTGCTTATGGATTCAATTCAGGTAAAAATGTTAGCGTTTAGCGCTGCATGAGTCACTAGCCACATGTCAGGCAGAATAATGTGAACTGCAAGTCTCAACCAAGAAGCACAAACCGGATGGGTGGACCGTATGCTGTAGAACAAGTGAACACTACATGGTGAGCAGAGGGAGTGTCAGGAAAAATAACAGAAATGGCGATCCTGCTTTCCTAACATCTTGTGGTCAAGTAATTACCACTGCACTGGATCAGCATGAGAAGTGTGTTTATTTTGCCTTCTTTGCAAGCCTTCCTATGTTGCTTGATTCACTGCAGTAAGGTGGAATGTTCATGGTGTATATTGCCTGAGCTCCTAATATGGCCACAGCTGTAGGGGTATGTTTTATTGGTGCGGCACTGCTCTACAAATTCAGATGAATTTAATGTTGATCTGTTCGCACTCTGTGTTTATTTTACGTCCGCAGCCACTCAGGATCCTTACTGGAAGCATCCCATCTGGATATTATCTGCTGACAATAACAATAAGTGATATTGATATCAGTCTGGTCTAATGAGCGTTTAGTCACAGATCTAACAGCGCTCTCATTTCAGCAGGACGATTAGACAAAGCAAGCAGAATGCACAGTAATTGTAGTACAAATATTCAACTTCAATATAAACAGTGAAAGGTCATAGGAGACTTAGTTTTGTTATTTATAAAAAATATACTTATTTAAATGGCGGTGAAATTTAAATGTAGCATAAACGGAATAATTGAACAAAAAGTACAGGATTAATACATCTTCCATTGCTTTTGGGTCGAATATCAACTATTCAGGATTAGTGAAACTGTTGTGCACTGTTCCTTTTTATTAATCAAACACCCTCTAAACTAAGATTGCTTATCCTGTAAGTGTAGTGGCCTGGGGAAAGCCTGAGAAGGATTACACTTATCATTTCTAAATGTTGATAGATCAAAGTATTTCACAGACAAATTCCACTTTAGACCAAAACCAATTTTTTTGCAATAAACCAAAAACAATTTTTTTTATTGTAACATTAATCAATACACTGCCTGGCCAAAAAAAAAAGGCAAAATTTAAAATTATTGGACTTAAAGTTCAAAAAAGTTAAATAAAAAAGGTTACATATATAATGTACAGTACAATATACAGTAAAAATCTGAGAGATATATATAGTTCTGATTTCTACTGTACATTGTATATATATATATATATATATATATATATATATATATAGGTTTCTATATTCATTTCTATTAGAAATGTAAAAATACAATATTTTGCAATAATATTTTGAGAATATATATATATATATATATATATATATATATATATATATATATATATATATATATATATATATATATATATATATATATATATATATGTGTGTGTGTGTGTGTGTGTGTGTGTGTTTCTATTCTCAACATTCTACTACAATATTTTTAGATGTTGCCCTAATGTAAACAAGTCCTTGTTTGCTTGTTTGTTTGTTTATTTGTTTATTTTGCCTGCATATCTAATGTGGTTAGTCACCTGCTGGATGCCATCTAATCCTTTCTGAACCCTCTGCCAGTCACTGAATCTCTCCAGGGCCTCGTCCACGCTGAGTGATCCTTTCTTCACCTGCTCCTGCAGTTTAATGAGTTCATCCAGTCCCGGCACTGGACCCGGCATAAAGGTGTCGTATGTGCATGAGTCTTGACTGCTGGCTGTGGCATGCACCCAGCAGTTAGTGTTACATACAAAGTTAAAGAGAGGAAAAATAGGGCAGCTATGCTTGGACACAGACACATCAAATATGCCACATGTTCACAGCAATGCAATATAATTTTACAAAGGAAAAAAAAAAGAATAAATTGTATGCTCTTTTTTTTTTTGTAATAGAGATGTGAGTTGCATCAGTGTTAAATCTTAACAATGACATTTGACACGGACACACTCTTCGTGTCATGTAGTATGTCTTACTTTGATTAGCAGGAAAAGAGTAGAGTGTTTCAGTATCTCCCTGGGACATTTTCTTCTGGAAAACTAGGATGAAATCAAAGACAAGCAGCAAAAATCACTAGCCTGGTATTCTCATTGAAGCGCCCTAAATTGCCATGTAGGAATGCCACTGATCCACTAGGTGGCATCACATTACAAAAAAGATGCTGTTTGAACAGGGCAGATGAAAAAGACATGAATTCCCTATAGTAACTTGTCTTATCGGTACGTATAATGGGTATTACTAAAATAACACAAGCTGATAGAGAGCATGATCATAATAACATAAGTAGACTGGAAGCTTTTGCTTCTGCTTTTGCTGTAACAAAAGATAAACACAAATCGGACTCGCTGCGATCGATGCAAGGAGGAAAATTGAATTAAAGTGGAGGATACACTTGGTGATGCTATTGATTGTTTGTAAGGACTGTAAATGAGAGGCTGCTGGTGCACTCGGTTATTTCAGCCCCACACTGTGCCATTCTCCTCTGATGGATTCTTTTCTAGCATTTTGCCATTTGCACCATTTTGTGACTCGTGGGCTCACCATGTGAGGATACATCCATGCGCCATTGGTTGGCAAACACTCCGTCGATTTGGTGGCAGTTTTTTCACAGGGTTGAGTTGCCAGCTTCATGCCCGATTGTGTTTGAGCAGTTGAGGACCAAAAGTGGCAGCTTGGCAGTGCTGGGGCTCAAACTGGGGACCTTCTAATCAGCAGTCCAACACCTTTACCACAAAGCTACCCCTGCCCCCATGAGGATACCTTAGCCTAAATCCTTTAGACTAAATTACTCATATACCAAAGCAGAAAAAAGGTATTTGTCTATGCCATGACATGCTAAGCATTTTAGTACATATCAATTATCCTGTTTTGTGAAAGTAGTTTAACTTAAGAGCCACTCTTGTACCTTTAATTTACTTTCAGAGTATTACTTTTAAGGTACAATACATGCATTTCCACTCTAAAGATACAGAAGGTGTCATGTCGGTTGTATTGTTTAGTAACCTTTTATCCTGATATAATAATCCATCAATAATACAATAATCCAACATTACGACTTTAGCAATAGCTGGGATTTCAGCTACAGCAGTTCAGACGAGCTCTGGTCCCTCCCAATTCAACTAAACACTGAGCGGGACCAGAAATCTGATCAGCGCGTGGGCGAGAGATCACAATGTTGAAGTGGATGGAAAAGTCTTTCTCTTTGTGCTGAACCCCCCCTCCTTCTTCCACCACCCGGTCATTTCATGTTGTGGGATGGGAGAGGTGGAAAACATGTGTAATGCATGATGTCGGCTCTACTTGGCCCCCTTGTGCTGTTCTGATTGGTTGCAGATGCATGAAGCAGTATGCTTCTCTCCCTCTCTGCTTCTTGCCGTGTCTTTGGGAGCGAATAGTTTTATATATATATATATAAATATATATATAAGAAACCATTCAACTCTCTAACCAAAGTCCCTTGGCACAAAATAAAACTCAAATCTTATTGGCATCGTCCTTTAAGCCTGCTGAGAATTTGCTGATCAGCACAACAAGGTCTTATTAAACAGGATAAAAGCGATTCCCCTGGGACCAACTTGCGCACTAAATTAATGCAAGTATAATGCTTAATATTGTCTGATGAAGAGTAATTCATCATAACACATATTGGGCTCAGTGGTGAGGCTGGTGCATGCACACACACACACACACACACACACACACACACACGCACGCACGCACGCACACACACACACACACACACACACACACACACACACACACACACACACACACACACACACACACACACACACACACACACACACACACTTTGCCTTGCTCACAATAATGCCACACTGAACTCAGCATCACACTGGACTAAAACCTAACACAGAGCATATGCAGAAGAAATTTGACCCTAAAACAGTAGCAGCACACCCACTAAGTCTTTTCAGTCCATTAATGCGTGCCAAAGACAGCAGTCAGCTGTGTGCTATCTCCTGTATGAACTTAGATTTTCCTTAAAAAAAACAACAACAAAAAATCAGTCTTGTTATTTAAAGTGCAAACCAGCTTCACATGTTCTGTTATTTCTGAGAGAGCCAGAAACGGTGGTCTGGTGGGAAAGACACACTGCACACTGACGGTAAGGATGGATTTCAGGAATATCCGCCATAGTCGAAATTGTCTCCGTCCATCACCCATGTTTAATGAATAGTTTCATTTCCCGCCATCGTTCTGCGTGAACGAGATGACACGGGTTGAACCGTGTCAATAGAAAAGCAATCACTCTAACCGAGTCTACGGCTCAGCTCATTTTTGGATGGCACAATAAAAAAAGGGGTAAAAAAGAAAAAGAGAGACGATAATCTTTTCATCTGTGATGAAAAGGAGAAACGTTTTGATAGAGGAGATGGAGAAATGAGCATGGGAAGGAGAGGGCTGGAGAGCTGGATTTGTTGAACAACAGCCATGGCATTGCTCATGTTTTCATTCCCCCTTCTGGATTAATATATGAAAAATGAGTTTTTCACAAAACAGCTCTAGAAACACACGCTAGTTACCATCTGTTTCCTACAAAACAGCATCTGATATCACTGCGATATATCTCACTGCACGATCCGAATAACTGACTTGTACGCACTGAGCCACTCTCCAGGACTATTCACTGTTAAAAACAATTAATAACTGATTACTTTTACCTCTTTTCAGCTCAAGTTATCTTTACACCACTGCTTTAGTTTTTTTTTTTTTTTATGGCATATTTTATTATTTTTTTGAATCTGTGGAAAGGGAAAACTATGAATTCATGAAGTATCTGTCCTCAATAATCAGTACAACTGAACAATCCAGAGGAGAGTTTGGTTGCACAGTTCACGCAAAGGTCTTGTTCTCATGATAAAGCACCACTAGGCATACTGTAGTCTCTCTCTCTCTCTCTCTCTCTCTCTCTCTCTCTCTCTCTCTCGCTTACAGGCTACAGATCAGGAGAGTCTAAATGATTTATTAGGCTCTAACAATACAAGTCAGTTTGCACCTTCAACTTGTTGAATTATTAATGCAGCTGAAATTGAACATTTAAGAACTTGCTGGCTGTGATGAACGATGCAAATTCGGGTCTCACTTTCCCCTGTCATCAGTTATAGGAGCACAGACAAGAAAGAAAAAAAAATTAAGTATTTATAAACATTACCGATTCGCCTGCCTAACAGAGCAGCAACTTGCTATAATGAGAGATGACTGTGGTTTCCTAAAATACATATTTAAAAAAATATATATATATATATGGACCTTGTGGACAATTTTTTAGAGCTGATAATGATCCTGTTATTCTAACCCTAGTATGACATGTCCAAATATCAGCGGCACGGTGGCTTAGTGGTTAGCACTGTCGCCTTGCACCTCCAGGGTCTCTGTGTGCATGGAGTTTGCATGTTCTCCCCGTGCTTGGTGGGTTTCCTCCGGGTACTCCGGTTTCCTCCCACAGTCCAAAGACATGCAGATTAGGATAATCAGTGTTCCCTAATTGCCTGTAGTGTGTGAATGAGTGTTTGAGTGTGGGTGCCCTGCGATGTATTGGCACCCTGGTCTCCTGGGATATGCTCCAGGCCCCCTGCGACCCTGTATACAGAATTAAGCGGTATAGACGATGAGTGAGTGATGTCCAAATGATTAACTAAGGTTGAATTGACTAGCGTGTGTGATTATTATTACCCTGCGCGATGTAAGGTACGTTCTCCTCCTTGCCAGGGAGACTCTCAGGTCGGGGGGCAGGTGCAGGGGGGCGGTTGGTCATCACCACTGAGCTGCTGGAGGCCAGGATCGAGTCATATTCTTCATCATCCACTTCGAGTGTATAGGTATCGTCGTCTATCTCTGCCTGCACTTTAGCATCTCTGGCTCCCCCTGCGTGAGGCTGATCACGGCTGTCGGCAACCCGCCGATTCACTGCAGGATCAAAACAGCACACACTGATTTGGTGTAATGATTTCTCCCAGCTTTAGTGTATACTGCACTGTTTATTGCAAGATTGTACAGTAAACAGATGTATAAGTGTGTAGCGACTTACCGGTACTGCCCATCAACTCATACACACTTGTGTCATCATTCGTGTCATCATCGCTGCTTTTGGCCTGTACAGACACAAACAGTTGGACTATCAATTCATTAGGGGCTTATAGGGAGGTTTAAATCCTGCAGCATGGTAAACATGATTATAATGAAATATTTGTGATTTGCTTCGGGAATAATGTTGCGAATTCATTGTTTGAAGCTGTTTCAGGGTGACAATGCTAGCACTGTTATAATGGTAACTGGTAGATTTGTATCTCCTAAACCAGAGAGCAAAAAAACACATAATTCTCATAACTCATAATTTTTCAGCAACATTTTAAGGAGAAATCAAAGAGAGAAGTAGTAGTGAGAACATACGTATGTACAGTATAGCGGATTGGCTTAGCTAGTCAGTAATGAGATGACTAGCCGGAGGTATTAGCACAACTTTATCCTACTGTGTTATTTATCCTACGTTATTTATAAAGGTAAATATTCGAGTAGTTCAGGAAGGATTTTTCCCTTTAATTAATGGTGCAATTTTAGGTTCATGTGTTCAAGTAAAAACTGTAATGTAATCCAAACTAATTGCTTGACCTAAGCATAATTAATACAGTAATTAGTTGCATGAATATGTTGAAAGGTTGGTGCTATTATTAATCTAATGCTCTCGTGATGGTGGCAGAGTGGCGCAATGGTCTGTGTGTGGAGTTTGCATGTTCTCCCTATGCTTGGTGGGTTTCCTCTGGGTGCTCCGGGTTTCCTCCCACTGTCCAAAGACTTTCAGATTAGGCAAAAGTGAGAGAGTTATTGTGTATACTTGTATGCCCTGCGATGGATTGGCACTCCGTCAATGGTGTACCCCTCTTTTTGCCCCAAGAATAAGTAAGAGTGCTTAAGTCAAGTAGACTTTTATTGTAATTTCAACCAAACGAAACAACATTTTTGAATGAATTTGGTGACTCAGATCTAATGCCCAGGAATTTAGTGCTTTTTTATTTTTTTTAACTAAAATACTGCATTTTATCCTTTCTGACATCCATTGGCGTAACACTTGGTTTAAGAGTTAAAAACCACCAGGAAATGAACAAAATCTGTCCCTTTAACAAGGAGCGATAAAAACCAACTGCTAACAAATCTGACTGTACCAACGATAGGGTTTGGAACAGAACAGACTGTGTCCAATTCATCAATCACAGCTTGCAAACACAGTCCATTCAAACATGTAATTCAGGCTACTCAAACATGTAATTTAGCCCGTAATTCCCAGCCAGAGATTTGATTCTATCTTCGCCAAGTGTTACAACTGCCTTTGTCATTAAAGAAAAGATATTTTAAATGAACCGTAAGTATTACGCAATGCAATTTTTTTCTCTCTCTACAGTATATCTCAAGGTCCTGTCAGTTTTGCCAACCTCGCTGAATCAGTTCGTCAAGCACACCAGTAATGTGCGAAGCGAGGCCCTGGTCACTGTGGAAACAGCAGACAACTCAATTTTCCTCTGAGCAGATTATGTGTCAGTTGTTCAACACAGTGAGAGATGAACAATGAGACTATTCATGCCACTCGTACACATACTGACCACAGCTACAGAAAATTCATTCGACTCGCGACGCAGAGAAGCGCGTGGTGAATTGATGAGTGGGGACCATTGAAAGTATGCACTTTAGCACGGCGCATGTTTCAGCCTGCAGCTACCATTCTCTGCGCGCTGTTCCTTAGCAACCTCCTCCATTCACTCCGAATAATAGCCCACACTCTTCCCCTTTAGTATTGATAATGCACATTAGCATTCTGTGATATGAATATATTCATTAGAGTAGAAAGCGAGGATTAACAGATATACAAGACTAGCTAATTACGCATCACAAGTCGAGGAAGATGCGAACGATGGCGACTTTGATGTCTGGCTGAAGTGGAACAACAGGTTTTCAACAAGTGCCCTTCTGATGAATAATTTAAGGGATTTTTTTTTCCCCCCATAGAAAAAAATAATGATGTGTCAACAGAATGACAGATGTTATAGAACTGGAAGGAAACAAAGGGTCATTTAGGGGCAATTAGTTTTACTGTGACTACATTTCATGTTGGATCTTTATAACAACTATATAATTTATTTATGGTTTTATGCTGAGGTATTATTTTATCTTATGGACATGGATTTGTTCGAGAAAAATATTTGCAGCTGCTGTATGTGTGTGAAAAATAGCCGCGTAAATACCTGATATATCTGTAGATATGTCATTTGTTTTATTTTTTGGACACATTTCTGCAAAAGCTTAAATGATACTAGAAAAAGTATCAAATTTGCCTATTATATATTATCATATATATTTTATTACGTTTGAGTCACACGGTGTCAAACTGTGTGCATTGTTTTTTTTTGCATGTTTTCCACATGCTTGGTGGGTTTCCTTTGGGTGCCCTGGTTTCCTCCTACAGTCATGCAAATTACCCTAAATGGTGTTTCCAAATTGCCCATAGTGTGTGAGTGAGTGAATGCAATGGACTGACATCCTGTCCAGGCCTCCCATGACCCTGTACAAGGTATGCGGTATAGATAAGTGAGACGGTGAGTGAGTATTACTGTTTACATTATACCACAGTTGGCACTGAATAACTAACCTGATTAGAAGAGAGGCTTTCCATGAGTGGTGATAATGGACAGTAATACCACTGGCATGTTTAACTATATGCATCATGCCACGTGTTCAACAATTGTTAATTACAATAAATATCAGTCGCAGAATGGGTGAAAGTAGGTTGGTATGCACTTTTTGCAAGAAAACCCATCTGATAACATTACATCATTTTAAACAACACTTTGTCTGCTTCTAAGTCATTCCAAATTGCCTCTGTGCTATTTTATTTACTCCTAAGTTATCTTATCTCCTAAGCTTCTATTACAAGGTTTTTATCACTTGTTCAACTACTTGGTGTGTTGAACAGATGATTGTACACCCTAGCCCACTACCTGCCAATTTAATGCTATTTGAGGTTTAAACCTGGAACCTGGAAGTTAATGGAGCTGATATTCTAAAGCAAAATAAGTGGAAATATACTGTAAAGAGAAACTTATGAGATTTACAGGACTGTAAACCCATGTTTTATTTGCATATCATAATCTTTTGGTAATAAAAATGTGTTTGTTAAACTGTTATATAAGCGCAATATCACACTCCAGGTTGTGCTGTTGTGCTGAAGATCAGTCCAGAACTACACGAGAGGAGCTTGTTAGTACCAAATAATCGAAATCCCTCAGCGCTGCAACTCCCCCCATTCACGTCAATTTGCCAATGAAATAAAAAGGTTTGGGAGAAAGTGTTGTGGTCGAATGAGACCAAAATTGAGCTCTTTGGCATCAACTTGACTTGCATGTTTGGAGGAAGTAAAATGACTATGATCCTAAGAACGCCATCCCTACAGTCAAGTACAGAGGTGGAAACATCATGATTTGGGGCTGTTTCTCTGCTAAAGGTACAGGCTGACTTTGCTGCATTGAGAGAGGCCAATGGACGGGCCCATGTATTATAAAATTTCGGATGAGGACTTCCTGAAGAATGGTCATGGATGGGTCTTCCAGCATGACAATAAAAACAGCACCAAGGAAAACAAAGGAGTGGCTCAAGAAGAAACACATTAAGGTCATGGAGTGGCCTAGCCAGTCTCCTGACCTTAAACCTATAGAAAATTCAGGGAGGGAACAGAATCTTCAAGTTGCCAAGCAACGGGCAAGAAACCTTAAGAATTTTGAGAAGATCTGTCAAGAATGGTGGACCAAAATCCCTTCTGAGATGTGTGCAAACCTGGTAACCAAGTCAGGTTTGGCTAGGGAATCAAATGCATATTTTCTTTGAATTGCAAATCAGTCGTTTATATAACTCTAATTCTAGATTTTTAATTGATATTCTTTTTCTATTCTTTATAATAATCCTAGGATAAAAACAATTAATTTCTTTGTAAGCGGGCAAACTTATCTAATTAATTATCTAAAAGCTAACTAATCTAACATAAAAGCTATTAAATCATCATTTAAGTGCTTAAATGGAATATTTCTGTATGAGCGGTGCATGTACTGTATAACCCAAAAAAATGGAAACCTTATCCTTGCTGTCCCTTATTGAATAGGAACTCTTCCAAGTACTTTCTGACTTCAGAATAAACAAAAAAGCAGCACTACCCACTCTTGCAGCCATGTCATACCATAATATTTGCTCCTTGTTCCCTTGTTTACAATGTCTGTTGTTTGTCTACCTTAATAAATCTAGAGAACGCTGGCGGAGCTGCATATGAGCAACTATAGCTTATAATATATTTTGGAAACTGGCTATCAAGCGTGTGGATTTCATGAGGGTTTAAATGAACTGGAACAAATGTAATTTCTCAGACACCGTGTTTCACAGCATATAGATAAGCCCACCACTGTGCAAATGCATTTTGATGCTTAATATGCACTGACACTAATTAGCATATAGAAAGCGTGTGACTCACAAATGCAAGGCTTTAAAACAGACAGTTGCAATATGACAGTTCACTGAGAGTTCATGCTTTGAATGTGTCATTTAGAACACCGTGTTGGAACAATGGTACTTTATATCATGAAGAAGCTTCTGCTCAGACCCAGCTGTTAGTTCACCGTGTATTTGACTAGCATGCGGTAACTGAAAGAGATCAGTGTAATACTTTACTGGGGCGGATGTTCGCATTCAAATTTCAAGCAAATCCCAGAGCAAGACCGGTCTCATACTGATGAAGTCCAACTTTATAGAGACACTTTTGTACAAATGCCATTGTGAAAGAGTTAACAAACGATTCATTGTTAATGGATCTGCTTTAATAGGAAAAGCAGATCCAGTATTAGTATTAATAAGCATGTTTAAAGCCTGCATTATTTTTCATGAGGTCTGGTGGGGGGGGGGGGGGGGGGGGGGTTGGTGGGGGGTGAATGAGATATTGCAAAATCATAAGAATAAACATATGTTTACTTAATCTTACTTAACAGAATTACTCTAGGATTTTAATTAGTTCAAGGACTTTCTTTTCATAATCAAGAGCCTACAGTGAGGTCTACTAACATTTTAACAATGGGAATTTTACAGTATATTTGGTTCCCTTCTTTGAAGTCATTTTAAGTAATTGGACAGTTGAGTGTGTGCAGCTCTCCCATGGCCAACAGGTAAGCATATATAAGGTTGGAGTTGATTTCGGGTGAGGCATTTGCATGCGGAAACCGTTGGAAGAGCTGCCACTGTCACTCAAGCAACCCATCAAAAACATTAGGTGTGGCAAAATTTAGTACTTTGCAAATTTGTGAAAAGAAATGATGCACTGGTCAGGTCAGGAACACAAAAATGCCCAGAGGACTGTAGAAAAATAACCGTGGTGGATGACAGAAGAATTGTTTCTTTCCCTAGTAGGTGTATCTGTGCCAGAGTTAACAATCAAGAGAAACCTTTGCCAGAGGAAATACAGAGGGTTTACCACAAGATGTAAATCATTGGTAAGCCTCGAAAAAAACAAAAAAGAACAGAGTTTACCACAAACATCTAAAAATAGAAGAAGGAAAGGAAAAAAACATCCTATAGACCAAAGAGACAAAGATTGATTTAGTGGAGGAATTGCTTATTATTTGAAGCATACTATGCATTGGGCATGAATGGCTGCCCATCACACCACTGGTTCCTTTGTGTTTATTCATGTTGTGACTGCTAACAAAAGCAGCAGGATGATTGTGGAGGTTTATATTATCTGCATGGATTCACACTGCAGATGGAAGGCAGGCCAAGAAGAGCAACATTCCCTAATGACTAATAAAGTCAATTACCTGACCTGAATCTAACTGAGCATGTGTTTCACTTGCCAAAGGTAAAACCAAAGTCAAAGCACCCAAAGAACAAGCAGGACCTGAAGGGCAGTGTGATAAAAGTGTTGATGAGCATGACCTGGAAAGAAACTTGGCATCTGAGGATGTCTGTGAGCTCCAGATCTCAAGCATTCATTGACTGAAACCAAGTATTAAAAATGTACTTTTAGTCGCTTGGAAGATGGATAGTGCAACACACTGTATAAAACATGCTGCAAAGCACAAAGGAGTTCTCTTAACTAGTTACTTTTATCAGAAGGCAATGCTGTAATGTAACTGATTACTTTTTAATGACGGTACTTTTGTAATGGAATTAGTTACTTTAAAAAGAAACGTCCCCCAACACTGTATATACAGTACTGATGAAGACTGCAAAAATCTGAATAACTTAATCAATGAATTTATATTTGTATAACACATATTTCGACAGCACGGTGCCTTAGTGGTTAACACTGTTGCCTTGCACCTCCAGGGTCTTGCTTGTTCTCCCCGTGCTTGGTGGGTTTTCTCCCACAGTCCAAAGACTTGCAGATTAGGCTAACTGGTGTTCCCAAATTGCCTGTAGTGTGTTAAAGAGTGTATGTATGTGTGCCCTGCGATGGATTGGCACCCTGTCCACGATGTTCCCCTGGGTCTCCTGGGGTAAGCTCTAGACCCCCCCCCCCCCCCCCCCCCCACAGCAGGATAAAACGGTATAGATGTTGAATGAATGAGTGCGTAAATAATACATATTGCCTAAACACATTGATTCATTTTCTATACTGCTTATCCTGTACAGGGTTGGAGACTCCCTTGAGCCTATCCCAGGAAAAAAGGCAGGACACACCAGCGTGCATAAACATTGGTAATACAATTAGCCTCATCTGCATGACTTGGGAGTATGGAAGAGTATGGAGAACCTGGAAGAAACCCACCAACCATGGCAGGTAGAATATGCATCAAACCCTTGACCCTGGAAGTGCGTGGTTACTATGCTAACCACTACGCCATCATGCCGCCTTTCCTGAGCACAATGTCTGGTAATACCTCATATCCCACGAAACCTGCATAAAACCCACAATCCTTTCAAATAAACAAACCCATCACTGTTCTTGATGCATACATATTCACAGTTGCATTCATGCCATGAGGCTGTAAATGGACACAGGTGTACTCGATTTATGTAATTACATGTATTCTAATGGCAAGCGGTTTCAACAGAGCTGAATACTTATGCACTCGCATGCATAATGAAGCTCTACCTGTTGTACAACTACACCATCATATAAATTTAGTGTACGCTAAAATAAAATTTGCTGAAGAGTAGATCATTCATAAATCTAAATAACACCTGCATAAGTTATGTATGACAGCTGAAACGGTTTATTCCCACAGTTATTAACTCTTCTTGATAATAATAATGAAAAAAAAAAATAAAAATAAAAAATCCTTTTAATGTTGCATAACATGGTCAACTTTTTTTTCATGTTTATAAGATTGCTGTACAACACTTTTCGAGCACACTTAATTTCAAGCAAACTAATTTTGCTTGTATTAAGTTCTTCTGGTGTAATTATTAAAATTGTTTAATGTAATTTTCCTTTCACATGCTTTAGCTGCCAGAGTGTCTCATTAGTTACTCATTGTTACCTATGATTCGTTATTTTCTAAGCTTTGAAGTGTTTGTTGATGGATTAATGTGTAAAACGTGAAGAAACTCTCGTTTCTGAAATGTCAGGAAATTACACATAATTGTGCTTATTTAGTTAGTCCTTATGGTGTCGTGTCATTGCCAGAAGGTTAAAAATAAGAAGTTAATAGATACCACACTATGTCCATTATTATGTATACATATACATAACACTGTTAACAATATAAAGATTATTGTAACACATACCACTTTTCATCATGTGCCTCTGACATACTGTTCCAGAAGTACACTGTGTTACACTGTGTCAGATATAACAATTGTCATGTGTAGTAGCCTTATGAATAGAGCATTTAGGAACAAGATTATAAAGATTATTCTTTTGGAGATATAGACGACAAGCTGAAGACATTCTACCAAGCTAAACCAATCTTAAGACGCGTTCACATTTGACCTGAGTTGACCTGAAGGTCTACCTCGACTGATTGGGGGCAGACGAATTCTCCTCTAACCTTGGATTGATTCCATGCACCACTTTTGTGCATGCAGGTTTGCAACAATATGGAAAGCACTGAATTGATCTGGTTCATTGTTTTATTATTGTTTTCCTTTTTTCAAACACACTCAAGTAGCAGAGAACTCTAGATGCAGGACATGTCATCAGCCGGGAGGAGCTGCATAGCCTGTATGATGGGCCGTCCTCATTAAAAATACTTTTAGCCATGTAGGCCAGTATGAGCTGTGCATATTTCATGATGCTCTTAGAGCAAGCACTCACATTATCTACAAAACTGTGCAAAAGTCTTAAACTCCCTCATTTCTTTCTATTTAATTAAATGAACTACATTAAATTAAACAAATGGGAACAAATGTTTTACTGGGAACAAATGCTTTTTGGAACTGCAAAGTTCCTAAACGTGCAGTTGTTTGTTCATTTAAAAATGTCAGCAGCAACCTCATTTCCCCGCTCAGCAGTATTCACCAGGATACTAATCACTGGCCAGATCTTCTGTCCCCTTCTTTACCTGTTTCTCATGGGTTCATGTCTTACATTATGTGTTCATGGTTCATAGGTCACTGTGTGGCATAAAAATAAAAAAAAAATAAAAAATAAACCTTCCTTTGAACCTGGTCAGGTACAGGGACTGGACTGAAAATAAGAGGCAAAAAAGTCCTCCAGGAAGCCTGGAGAACTATTCCTCAGGACTACATTAAAAATACAAGAAGGACTGTCTGTCTGCAAACAAAATATGAAGAAATGTGGGGTGGCTCAAGACTTTTGCTCCACTTGTATGAATAATAAGTCATACCATCTCACCCATTAAAAAAACTTGAAATAGGAATTGCTGAAAAGGAAGTTAAACCAGTCATGGCTAATGTACATGATGAGGACATCACATGGGCCCAGATGGCAAGCCAGGACCAGGACCAATGATATGATCTCTGAACTGCTCCAAGACAGTTCAAAAACAGCTTTCACACTCCACTACAGTAGAATTCTGGATAAAAAGCCTTGGGTCCAGAAAAAAAACAACCAATATGTAAAAATTTACATTACCTTGCATTAAATAGTATGTAATCATGTTATTCATGAATTGTCCAATGGCCTAGAACATGAAATTTTCGGATTTCAGCGATAAGAAACACAAAGGCGGGGGAAAAAAAGCACTGAACCTTTCATCAGGGAAACAAATAACAAGTGAACCTTCGAGACATCCAGTGGGGGAAACTCAGCCTTGCACTAGAAGGAAATGGAGAAAAAGAACTCTGGGTGGAACACTTAATCTGCTCTTCTCCAGAACTCAGGCTTTGTACTACACATTCTGAGTCAAGGTTGCTGTGGTTACAGACTTCTGCCAGCAAAGAGAGTGATGAGGAGCGGATCAAAATGATTTAGAGAGGAGGAAAACATTGAAAAAGCTAGAACTGAGGAGGCTTTCATGACCAACTCTTATTTGTTTGGGGCTTGGGATGAAGGTACTGTATAAGACAAGAACCCCTTACTGACATAAAACGTAGAATAAATGCGGAGTGTATCAAAGTCTTGGAAGATAAACTGAGTGTCATACTCAAAGGTCATTATGAATTATACAGTATAAAGCATGCACCACCAGGACTCCAACACAAGTTGGAACAACATGTTTTAAACAGTACCAGGATGCTGAAGGATTTAGCTGTAGTGCAAGTTGTTTAGTTTTATAACATCTAATGTAGGTCGATGTCAAATATCATCAAACCATAACCTTTTAGTGTACTGTAATCACAGCTACGGGAAGGGTTGGGGTCTGTGGGAGGTGCAGAACGGCTACCGTGCTTGACTGCGGTTGCACCTAGTTTCATCAGACTCTGAGTTGCTATTGCCAAGGAGATGTTTAGAGCTCTTCCACTGGAACAAGGGTGCCTATGGATAGCAATTTGGCTGGGTAAACTAACTCCCAATGCCTGAGTTAACCTATTTATAAACCCAGTGATTGATCACACCATGCATTCGGCAGTGCTGCCACTTGTGCTCTGCCATCAGCAACATGATGAAACTAAATGAATGATCCAGACATCACAGAAGAAAAGAAAGTCAGTATCTCAAATGACAGAAATAAATAAATAAATAAATAAAATGCAAAATAAAAAAAATAAACTATTAGAATAACTACCGGTCCACGTCACGGCACTTTAATTGTTTTAACACTTACTTACATCTTGTTTTTTTTTTTTTTTTTTTCAAAAACAATTTTATGGTGTTTGAAGGTTGCTCCAATATCATTCCAGCAGCCTCATCAAAGGAAGAGAGGACATGTTTATGAGCATAAGCTGAAATAAGACCCCAGACCAAATGTATCCTGCTCACAATAGTATTACCCCATTAAGCATTGACCTTTTAAGTGGATGTCTTGATTTGTCTCGTATGTTTGCAGGAACATAAAGAATAGCTTTCAGGCAACATAGTCACATTAAGACGCAGTCCGTGCTTGGTGGGTTTCCTCCGGGTACACCAGTTTCTTCCCAAAGTCCAAAATCATGCAGATTAGGCTAATTCGCGCCACCGATTGTCTGTAGTGGGTGAATGCATGTGTGAATGTTGTCCGGGGGTCCGACTATGGTCGTTAAAATGGGAATAAATACAGTTGGCCTTTACTGTCCCTAGTTGGATTACAGAGGTTCATAGATGGACGGATGGAGTTTAGTTACAGTATAGTTATGGAACATCACAAGATGTTCAAATTGCCTCTGAACTGTACGTGTTTTCTACAGTTAACATGAGATACAATGCTAGTTAGCTTCTAAGACAGGGCTAGAACTTGGATGTTAACGGCGCTGATATAAGTCTATAATATATCTACATATATACATACTTTCACCCACGTTAATTACATCGGCAACTACGCAAGTTTTGGTTAGATAGTTCTGCCAATAGCGGAAGGGTATGTGCTGGTGAAATAATAGATAATAAATGGTGTTTGTGGCATTGTGCTGTTGTGAAGAATATCAGCCTCTTGTATACGACCACATCACATCCTATGCTGCTATTCAGTACAACAGAACTGCCTCTCATTTAAAGTAATATTGCTTCATTAAAAATTGAAAGTCTATAGTGGTAAACAGAATAATTTACCATATCATGCAGGAGTAAATTCAGACAAGATAATTTCCGCTACATGGTCCTCAGTGCCACTATATACTAGCAACATATTGGATGGTTGCATTCAGTGAAGCGGTAAAACAAACTAACAATCAGTTTTACAAAATCAAATGACTTTATTATTAGCAAGTCCACTGGTCCTATCCACAACATTACAGTATGTTGCTCAAAACTGTACAGTGTTACATAATGCCAACAGAATATTATAATGCAGGGAATAGGAGGGCAGGAGATGATAATGTAGCAAACAATTTCTTTATTAATTTTCTCCTTTACTACATTGTTGCTTGTAAAGCATATGTACTTAATTTGATGGTAAATGCCAGCAGACAGATGTACTGTATGCCTACAATGTTTAAACAGCTGCTATGGTGATAAACAGGAGTAACCAGTAGAAATCACCTTTTTCTTCCTGCATAGGCCCCCTACAGTATATGCGTTTCCTCCTCAAACGGTTGCCACAAACATATACGTGCCTGATTGTCTAGAATGTTTTCATGTGCTGTAGCATTAATATTTCGCCTTACTGAAACTGAAATGCTTTAACGTGTTCCAGCATGACAATTCCCCTGCAGCTCTATGAAGACCTGGCTTGCCAAGGTTGGAGTGGAATATCATCAGTGTCCTGCATCTCAACCCCATAAAAACCTTTGCAACGAACTGGAATAATGGCTGCAACCCAAGCATTGTTGCTTGGCACCAGAGCCTGACCACACTAATGATCTGAATGAGCAAATCCCCACAGCCACAAACGAGAGGGGGGTGTTAATGCCATGCCTTCAGAATCGAATGTTCAACAAAGACATATGGCTGTATGGTCAGGCGTCCACATATTTTTGGTGGAGTAGTCCATGAAATATAGGTCACTTTAACTTAGTTAGGAGAATTTTTTCATTTGGAAAGAATCGCAACATATGGTTCTAAAACTCCATGCATCATCCAGCAGCTGGGTAAACATGGCATGGATTTGAATAGAATTATCATTATGAATAAGTGATACTCAGAGAGAAATAGAAAAATGGTAGTTATGCATGAGAATGGCTAAGTAGTTGCTTTTAGGTCATTAAATATCGTCTAATACCATTTTATAATGATGTCAGTAGTAGCTATCTTTTATGTAATATATAAGCTTTGTCCATGTCATGGTGTATGTATAAAAACCCAACAATGATTTAATCCCCGAGAAGAAATTCCAAGCTATGCCAGTGGCAGCAAGTATGGTTTTTTTTTTTTCCTCCTGTAGAAGCCACTTTGCTCTAATCACATGCAGCTGGAAAGTTTTTGTATGCAGTTACATGATCAACACACACAGTACTGATGCATTCATCAAATATTGATTGCTTTTAAGCATATAATTGTTGTAAATAATATATGACACCAAATAATTGATGTGTTTGGGAACTGAGGGTATATAAATTGAGGTATATAAACTTCGACCAAGTATGACATGATCTTTTATCTTTTCTAAATAACACTGTCTAACATTTAAATGTATTAAATCTAAGTCACATTTTGCACTTTCATGATTAAGCTCTTGAGAATATCAATCTTTTGTCATCCCTACCTAAGGAATTTAATCCAATAAGGCGATTCCTTCATTATTTTATATTTCCCCCTGCATTTATGAGATGTATGGCAGAGCTAGGCAAGCCCTATCAGTCACTTTTAATCCAATTGTACAGGCATGATTACAGCCATCACATAACAAACAGAGCAGAGAGGGGATTAGGTTAAGTCCTCTCATTTTCATTCCCCTGAGGTTGGGAATTCCCAGGGAGGACTGAAAGCTTGTTAGTGTACAGTGCACCTGTAGGAGGCTTGTGCTAAATCCATTTCTTCAAATGAAAATAGTAGCGGCATGTGTTTTTCCTAATTAAGCTCTATGGAGATGCCTGCTTTAAGGTGATAAATCACATATTGAATAATAGATGGTTGAGTTATATAATAAGAGTCTGACTTTGGTGAAGTTTATATGCTAACAAAAGATATTCTATCATATTCTTCTCAGTGCATGATTTTATAAATAAATGAATAAATAAATTTTAATTCTTTAAAATAAATAAATAAAATTTTTTTAATTATTTAAAATAAATAAATACATTAGATTTAAGATATAAGGCAAAATTTATTAAAAGATTGTATTTTAATTGTTATTGATGAAAGCAAGCTACACGTTTTATGTATCAGCTTTTATAGCTTTTATATTTTTTTGGCATACTTATATCCATCAAAAGGCTTAAAAAATGATGGCTAACAGGACCATGAAATCCATGCACTCCTGCTGAAAGTGCATTTCAGATCGTGCATTTTAAACAATGCTCAGCAAAAGAGTTAAAAGTGGATGCTGTGATTCAAGCACCTGAGAAATCAAACGAAATTACTCCTGCAACATCTTGTAATCAAGCCTGAGTCAGTACGTCTGAAACAAATTCTGCCCTGTTGTGCATTGAGGAGCAGAAACAGCACACACACGCACACACACACACACACACACACACACACACACACACACACACACACACACACACACACACACACACACACACACATATCGCAGATATCTGACAGATATGGATATTTCTCTAAGTTCAAATCTGTGATGACCCATAGTGTTTTACTACAGAACACACCCCACTGAGGGATTTTTATAGCCAGAAATCTAGTTGAAAACTATAAATACTATATAGGGAGATGGGGGACAAATCAATTCAGTTTTTAAAAATATATATATTTCATGTAATTAAAAAAAACATTTTAAATTTGTTTTTATTTGAATATGCTTAATTTGAGGTGGTAAAAATGTTGCCATTGTGATACACTCTAAACTACTCATACATTAGCAGGCGATACAGAATCCTGTCTGATAGGTACAAATTATTTGCTAATTTCATTTATGATTGTAACAAAGTATATAACAAACAAACAAAAATAGTATTAAATCAAGATTTTTGTAAAATTGTGATACTAACAGAATCACAATACCAATCAAAAGTATAGTATCAGCCGTTCTCTGGTGTTTCTCAATTTCTCAATTTTCAAATATTAAATAGATCAATGATTAATTATTATTATCATTTATTATTATAAATGATTATGAAGATTGCCTACTGGACGATGTAGTAATTGTTTTTATTTGAGAGAAAAATATTGCATTACCTAAACATGGCTTTCAAGCTAAATGTATTAAGTAAGGAATAAAACATCCCAATACTGTAGGAAAACACATGACAATGTAGTGATGTCATTCATTACCAGCTTCAATTACTTTTCCATAACTGCAGGTTTATTGTTTACTACAGCAGATTACCAAAGATTACACTTTTTTTATGAACTAATAAATGGAACATTACACTTTTTACGTGCATTTAATTTTGTGGAATGTCTGTGAGACAGTTTATTACCTGCTCTAAAAAGAAAATCTCACATAAATGTTAAATAAACATCTGAATGCATCTGAATCTGAATACAGGAGTAAATGAGTGTTTGCTTGTTGTGAAGCATATCCACACACAAGTTTTTTTTTAAATATAGATGCTACTATAAAAATATGTATATTTTAACCTGTGATAATCAGAGGTGGAAAGTAACGAATTACATTTACTTTGTTTTTTTTGTGTGTACTTCTACTTTTTAAAGTAGTTTTTAAAATCTGTAATTTTATTTTTACTTAAGTATGTTTTCCTTGAAGTATTGTAATTCGCTACATTTTAGATCATATTCGCTACTGAGTAAAACAAATGAATGAAACTGCAAACATAACAAAAAAATTAGCTCGCGTGTGTGTATGGTGTCCTGGTCGCGCGCCGCTCCAGACTCCACTCCAGGTTTTCTGACTGTCCCCACATCGGCGTCTACCTGACCTTCCACACGGTCGCTTCCGCCCTGAGAGTGACGTCATCAACCAGCGCCACCATATATAAGCCGGAGAGAGACGCGGGAAAGAGATTGCTTTTGGCGTTTTGATATTTGGTTGTGTATACTGGTTTTGACATTTTGCCTCTCATTGACTTTGATTATTGCTTTGCACCTTTGCTTTGGTTGGTCTTTGTATATATTTGTAGATAATTTCACTGTATGTGTAGGGGCGTGGCTGCCATTTATTTTGGGAAGAGGAATTTATTCACTGTTTTTGGTTTAGGGAGTCAGGGAAGGTACCTATTTTTTATTTTTTTTGCAGGTAATCTAGCTACTAAATATAAATACCATTTTGTTTATTATTTTGGCCTGGGTCCACCCTGAATCTGATCCTCCTCCTGGTGTGTGTGTGTGTGTGTAAAGCAATACAAACCTCATTATTTTGTGAGTTAATGACTGGCTCTAGTTCTTTCTGCCATATACCACCATTTCCATACAGTTTAAAATAGAACCCTGAACCATTCTTTTGCTGTACGGCTCAACCCTAGACTGGGACGTAACGCCATATTTAAATGACCACTTTGATTGAACAGCTTTATTATGCAAAGGTGTTCCTTCAGTTAAAATCAACTAGTTTGAGATTTATATCTGCTCGTCTTTTTTGAACTACGCTAGAATGCCTCATCCTACCCCTGCTGTTAAAAAAAAAAAAAAAAGTAACTCAGTAACGTTTACTCTGAGTAAATTTTTTATGAGTTACTTTTTACTTTTTCTTGAGTAGATTTTTATAATGGGAACTTGTACTTCAGTAAAATTTCACTGAAGTAACAGTACTTTTACTCACGTACAAAATTTTAGTACTCTTTCCACCTCTGGTGATAAGAATGGCATCCCGAATTACTATCAGAAAATTACTTGACAGCTTCTGATCAATCAGATCCAATAAGAATCGTGAATTCAGTGGTGCTTTGGGAAAACATCATGTTTCTTCATGTTTCTTCATGTTTGTAATGAAGGAAACCATACCAACTGGAACATATTAAATTTGCTTACTGCAATGACAGGACAGATCTTGTTGGGGCTTTTAAGGGGGTATTCAACACAAACCGTGAAGTAGGATTGTGCAGAAAAACAGAACACAGATATGAGAGTACAAATGACAATAGCTTTATTTGTCTATAAAAACCTCCTAGATAACACTAAACTACAATAATAAACTTATCCCAGCATTTCATTGGTACTTGGATACCATCAAGCTAGAACGTTTTCACAGAGTCGTGATCAGACTGCCTGCTTCACGTCTGAAACCCTGGCCTGCCAGGAACCTCTGGTATGGCCCAAACATGTGGAAATGGTTTGGAGCGAGGCCAGGACTGTATCGGAGATGTAATAATAACATCCCTGATCCTCTGTAATGTACAGATGGTTATTTTGCTGGTTCTCTAATAAACCTAATCTATATTTTCAAATATTATAACGTTAAAATTAAGACAATGCAGCTTTTTAATACTTTTAAACAATTATGTATAGATCACCTCAAACAGGTTAAAATGGGTGAAAATCTTTCTATACTGTACTACAATGATTCAAGCAAGAAACTGTATTTTTTTGTATAAATTTGCAGGGAACAAGTAAAATATCTCAGAATTTTTAAATAGTTTTAGTGTACAGTAGCTTATTTTCATTATTAACACCAGACCATGTTGTAATAGTAAATTAAATAATAGTAGATTATTTTTATTTTAGGACTGTTGGGTGTTTTGTATGGTTTAATGTTTAATCTATTATATCCGACACACTCGCACACACCCACCCACCCACACGAGCACATGCGCACACACACACACACACACACGCACACGCACATGCACCCACACACGCACACACACATGAAGAACGTACCCATTTACTCAATAATGCATTCAATTTGGCTGTTCTCATAATCCCCTAAAAGACTAGATATTAATTCTTGCACATATATAACAGCATGCTACAGTAATACACATGTGGCTTTATCATCATTACAATGAGGTGAATTTTCTGTACACCTGTTCGCTCTATGCTGTTTTTAATGAGACTATTGTCAAAAGCACTTGGTTCCTCCTAGGCTGATTTATGTATTCACTGATACATTGATTGATATCTGTTAACTGCTTACCATTAGTGAATAAGTGCAGCATACTAAAGCCTCCTCGTTGCTTTCATCTGGGTGCTATTAGGGATCTTAATTCACGCAGGCATTCATCAGCAAAAAAAAAAAAAAAAAATTATAATCCTGTAATTAACATTCTCCAAACCGCTTTCTCAGACCCTTACCATAATGCACTGCTGTGAATAAGAAAAAAGAGCCACATATTGCTTTATATGTTTGTTTGCTTTTGCAACCTTTGAGTTGGTGTTTTTTTTAAATATTCGCTTACATTGGGCAAGCAATTAAAATAGTTCATAAGGACTTAAACAGAGCACAAGGGTTGGAATAACATCAGTGAGGTTTCATCATTGTTGCCTCGGCCTAGCCAGTGCTTTAATTCATTACTGGGAATGGAGTTTCTTAAAGAACAAAATGTTCTCCTCAGAGTCTAATGTTCCAGTATACGGTATAAGGCTAGGTTTACTGGCATGTTGAGCTCCAAGTATATCACAAGTCCAATCCTAGACACAACAACATTTAAAGACATAAATCCAACACAGTCCCCTTTCTTCACCTCATCCTCAAGGGTAACATTAAAAAGAGACACCTTCCCTAGCCCCATTAACATCCCTTTGGCTACAAATATCCAAAAACAAATCAGTGACTTGACAGCAGTTGCTAGCTGACCCCAATCCACCTGAGCTGGGTATTTACAACCAGTGAGGGGCCTGAAGGATGGGGGAGGAAGTCCATAAATAATGGTCTGAACATTAGTAGGCCTGCGTTTAAGCAGCCAGCTATAAACCCCTCGAGCCTGAGGTCAGCTGGGTTTTGCTTGTTAGAATCAAGTTCTCATTGCTGTCATTTTGTCTCTCTGTTCCATTTGAGCAGGTTTACAGTATGAAGTTGTTTTGATGAGTAATAAAATGAACGTAAAGGTTAAAATGTATAATAAATATATATCAATATTCAGAATGAACAGATAATAGAGTATGTACAGTATACTACATTCTAGGGTCAGGTACTGTACAAATACAGATTCTAATGGAAACTGCCCCATACACATGATTTGTTTTTCTGTTTTTGCACCTTCTTTTGAACAGCATGAGGCACAAGGTTTTCTGAGATTCTGTAAAATAACAGACAACAAAAGTCTGAAAGGTCGCTATTGTCACCTACAGTATAATCAAAAGTTTCCTGAATTGGGAAAAGAAAAGTTTCTATTTAAAGACCCCCCCCCCCCTCCCCCCCAGTTTGCTCAGCCAAAGAACCTCTGTTCAGGAGCTGAGCAAATTTATATCCTACAAATTTCTGTTTATTGTTAGATTTTGTTGAACGAACCCAGCTGCACTGGGTTTCTGAGCATTTTTCAGTGTCTTTAGGAACATGCAAGAGAAAAACTTTCCTTTCTAGACCCCCCACACACACATCCCTATGAGGAAAGATTCTAATACATGGCAGTGAGTATTTTTCTGTTTCCTTCAATTATTACTAATAACTACTGTAATATGACTGCAAGATGTTCATGGTTTCCTCTCCTCCAGCCTCAGAAGCTCTTGGCTTACACAGCAGATGAACGGCATTTTTTTTAAACATCATACAATATTTAACCAAACTCATCTAGGTACTGTACTGTATTATTCTATAAATGAATGAATACATTAAAACAGCAAAAATTTCTGAAAGAATTTCACCCACCAGTGATTCCTTCAGAAGAACATGGAGCTGTGAATGCCTATTTTGGAGTGCTATGGCAAGTGGTGTGTGTCCGGAGCGGTTGGTGATTCTCATGGCTTGCTGAGATCCAGGACACTGCAGCAGGACACTGGTTAGATCTTTCAAGCCATACTGTGCAGCAAAGTGCAGGAGAGTTGGAATGTCCTCTGACTGGGATACTGCAGATGACAACACCAGTTTTAATGCTGTTAGACCATATAAGGAATGACTGAAGAGCTTTGCATCCCCTGGATGACCTACAGTAGAAATGCTTCCATAAGTATGTAAATGAAAAAACATAGACATCTATACTGTGAGCACCCACAGAAATAAACATCTTATAATAACTGTCGAGATCCATCTCTATGTGAAGACATGTGGTAGCAGTATCAAACACAGAGGCAAAAATAAAACACAAAATTGATAGACCTTTGCTGCTTTGGAAGCTATATGAAGGGTTACTTTACACCATGGCTTTAGCTCCCAGTCCAAACAATAACTCAGTGTGTAGGTGTTTGAAAGGCAAAGCTGGTGCATTATTTATCAGGCTTTGTCCTGCTTCATATTCAGATTTTAAGAGGTTACATTATCGTATAAAGATTATTCTCTCGCATGTGTTGTTCTCTGTGTTTTGAACGAAACCTTCAGAACAGCAAGAAAATTAATTTGACCTCGGCTGTGGTCAGCTTGTCCCGTGAGTGATGACCGGCCCAGATGGCAGAATACAGCTCAGAGGCAGGTATTGAAAATCATTTGTTGGTCACAGGATCAATACTGACTACTGATGAACTGATTACTCCATCAATCAGATCCTTACTTCCAAACCGCTCCAGGTTATTTAAAAGCAATTTCCTGTTCCTGCACTGGCCGAAGATCAGAAGTAGCAGCTCAAGACCATAGGTTTTTATAATGTAAGGCAACATTAATAAGACCATAAGGCCATAGCCTAAAATAAAGCTCTATTCTACTATATGCTACTATCTAGTGAATGTTTAGGGCAAATCTGTAATAGGTTGACATTGTACAATCATCCAGAATACAGTATAAGAGCTTGTTTTGAGAGCTTTGTTTTAATCAGCAGGTGTGTGTGTATGTGTGTGCGCATCCCTACACCAGCAAGACACTCTGTAGAGCTATTATCATTACACAGGTTTCTCAGGGTTTAGCAAAAAAAATCCACCCCATCTACATTTCAAAAAAACGCGCCTGAAAATATCGCCCCCAAAATTTCTGATATTTTTCTCAGCTTTTGTGTAGGAAACAAGGTCACTGTGGTGTAGACATATTCCTGATGTATGTAGACGATCCAATCCATAATTCCTCCGTTTTTTCTCCCACTCTTTGCAATATAACGCAGCTTGAAAATATAAATGGATCTGTACCTCATAAATACTCTCTCTGCACACTATCTGTGCTTCTAACAAGATCTTAACAGCCATGGAGTGTTTTTGGAGGATTTATTTTTAACTTGGCACAAAAAAGGTGAAATGTCCTGTAATGTGTACGTACAGTAGGATCCCCCTGTGCCGCCGGGGCAGCTCTGGCCCCTGGGGCATGACTCAACACGACCTCTGGGACTGTGCTGCGGTGTCTGGCATTTGGCAGGCAGATCTTTTGTGGGTTGGAGGGCGGGGCCTCCATTGATTAAAATTGTTTCTTTGCCTGCTTGTTCCTGTGTGAGGTGAGCTGCAGTGCAGTGGTCATTCTGATATACAGTAGTTTTTGTCATGCCTTTGGTTAGCTGGCCTTTGGTTCCTGTAGGCATAAATCAGCCTTGAGTGCCCATGATCCTGCCAACACTAGTATGTTATTAATAACCGATATTAATGCGTTAATGTTTTGTGGTGATACGACACGGTGGCTTAGTGGTTAGCACTGTCACTTTGCACCTCCCAAACCTGGAGGTGCAAAGTGACAGTGCTAACCACTAAGCCACCGTGTCGGAGGTGCAAAGGAACAGTTCCCACCGTGGGTCTGTGTGCATGGAGTTCCCCGGGCTTGGTGGGTTTCCTCCGGTTTTCTCCAACAGTGCAAAGGCATGCAAAGTAAACTAATTGGCATTCCCAAATTGCCTGTAGTGTGTGAATGAGTGTATGAGTGCCAGGCGATGGATTGGCAATCCTGTCCAGGGTGTACCCCGATTTTTTGATCACTCGGTGCAATAAAATGATATAATAAAAATAAAAAAGTGATTTTGGTTTATATGTGTCGAATAACAAGTTTTTAGATTTTTTTAAAAAGTATTCGTCAATCAAAAATGTGTTTTACCATCAATTTCTAACTGACCGTATTTATAAAAATGTCAGGTTTATGAATGTTTTCATATAAAAAGAAATAAACACTAATAAATCCTAAAATATAATAAAACTGTTATATAAAAATATTTGTAAAAATATTTTTATATAAAAAAAATATTTTACACTTTTCTCATGTTGCGGCCAACAAAAAAACATTATCCTTGACTTTAACTCATGATGTCGCTAAGTTACATCTAATGGTGCAGTCATGTTTGTGTACTCACAACATCATTTCCAAAAGTCTAATGATTTAATCCATTTCATATTTTATTTTTAACCTGTTCTGATAAATTGCTATAAAACAAATATAAAATTGTTGTTGTGAAATATGTCACACTTTTAACTCTAAATTGGTAGTGCAAATGCAAAAATTCAAAATGTGTTCCATGTCGTCTGTTTGGTCTGTGTTATATCCCCCATAATGTTCTTTAAAAGATAAATGGGTCAGGGCTCTTATGGGTTAAGATTATATTTTTATCACATCTTTTTTTTTCTTAACTTTATTTCCATTATAATAATGACTGTATTACTTTTTCGAACTAAATTATTTTTATTAGCGTAAACGTTTCTTGTGGATGGTGTTCATGTCCATTTATACACAAGCCTAAGAAAAACAACAAGTATCGCATTATGAGCTACCGCCTATGATTTCAGTACAGAGGAAGATCTGAGAGAGATGTACATTAGAAACATCAGTGAAGCAGAACCAAAGGTCAACTTAAATGACAAGCCTTCCCTAAGGAGACTGTTATTGCTTTCAGACACCATGTTGGGCACGAACAGTGGCACGAACTCGCTATTCATCAAGCTGGTGGGGTGAGTGTCTGTGTGTGTCTGTGTGTGTGTGTGTACAGTATGTGTATGTGTGTAAATGTGAAACAGAAAACGTGGCTTGAACGAATGAACGAGAAAGGTATTCAGAGCAAGTGCTACAGATGCCGAATGAGCAATTTGTATCTCTGTGCGAAAAAAGGGGGGGAAAGAATAAAGTTTGACAATAGAGGCCGTGCTGGGTCAGCCGAGTCTTGTGCCCTGTCTTGAACAGATTCGACACAGGTGTATGAATGACTGAGGAGCAATCTGTATTCATTTAGGCTGATAGACCTCAGACACTCCAGCAATAATTGTTGTTCTCAGCAAGCTGAGAAATGATTTTTAGGGGTGTCTGTAATGATATTTTAAAGATGCTGTTTACAGTATCTACTCTTTCATTCGCTGTCTTGCCAGCTGGTGCAAGATAAAAGACCAGATGAAGTTAATATTCTGTAAAACTCATTTCATCTTGATTTTTCTTAAGAAATGATGATCTGTCAAAAGATTGACTTCACCAGTGCCAAAAAGCTGCTTTCCATTCTGCTCGGAAGAGATGAGATGTTGCCCTGTGTTGTATGTACTGTACTTTGAATCTTAAACCAGCATTTCCAGTTTGGCTTGATGGTCAACTTTATCATATGTCTGAAACAACGGTCTATATACAGTAGAATCACTTATGACGCATTTATTATATTCCGATGTGTCTGTGTGAGAATAAGAAATGTTTCATTGTTGTATATATTAATGTACTGTATAAAGCTATGAAGTTTTAATGCTCTGGGGGAAAAAAACAGTGTTTCAGTACATATCACAGTTAATGTACCTTTGTAAGTAGGATGGCACTTCTCTAACATTTATTTATTAACTGAAAAAAAAATGAGGTACTTGTACAGTGCAGTACATGGAGGTCACAGATCAGTACCAGCAGCATCACGCTAAAAATCAGTTCTGGCGTCTGTTCAATTGAGCTGTGATCTGCTTTTAGGAGTAAACCAGATGCAGAGACTCATTTACCTTCAGTCAGAGTCTGATCATTCTGCAGTCCTTGAAATCCTCCAGTAGGCATCTTCTTCAACACGCATGCAGCTAGAATCGGATCCAGCTTCTCTGAGGAGGATAACTGAAAAGCCTGAATCGAATAGGGTACATTTATAAATATGTGACGATGTGCAGAAAACAGGAAAAAAAGAATGTTTATCTTGTTTTTAAATATCATAACTCATTGCAATTATTGATAGAGATATGATGCTGCAATCTTTTTACTGATTAAATTTGTCTTAATAGGACTTAAAGCAGGCATTTGAAGTGTAAAACAAATGGCATAATAGTCTTCTTCAGGCAGAAAAATTAACGATTGAAATGTCATATGCTCAACGTAAACATACACAATCATTATAATAAATATGCCATAAGCCTGAACACACTATTAACATAATGACCCGTTTGAAATGAAGATGGCTTTTGTTAGCAATATGTATCTGACCCGGCACTAATCATGTACCTGGTGTTTCGTTAATTGGGCCTCATGCTCTTTGTGTACCTGACACATGAAGTTCATCGGTTCTGCAGCTTGCTTCAGTAGGCGGGAAATCTCTCCCATGGTGTTGTAGTAGTGTAGGTGTGTGCTGCCCTTCATTACACCTCCACAGTAGAGCGTTACCAC
Source organism: Clarias fuscus (assembly GCA_030347435.1). Classification (NCBI taxonomy): domain Eukaryota; kingdom Metazoa; phylum Chordata; class Actinopteri; order Siluriformes; family Clariidae; genus Clarias; species Clarias fuscus. The sequence goes on from CM059205.1 coordinate 16,113,483, forward strand.
TACGCTCCCAGCAGGAAATTCTATAACACGCAATTACCATAATACTGACCAAAACAAATCTAATGCATCATGAAATTTCTCTGCTTATAAAGCTAACAGCACATACACTTGTTTTCGTTTTCCTAGTGTTCCGAATAAGAAGCCTTTTTTTTTTTTTTTTTTTTGGACAAACATTAAACTGATTCAGTGGATCCTGTCATCCTGTCCTCATTCTGGTGACAGAATTAGCATCCGTTTAATGGACACAGATGAATGCATACAACATCAGCCATCACATTAAAACCCAAAGTATATTGTAGGTTCCCCTTGTGCTGCCGGATCAGCTCTGGCCCCTAGGTGCAAGTGCTGTGGGGGTGAAGTGATGTGTTGTCTGGCACTGGAATATTAGTGGTGGATCCTTTGGGTGCTGTGGGTTGGAAGGTGGGGCCTCCATGGATTGGATTTTTGTTCGGTCAGATTGAGATTGGGAGGAATTTGGAGACCAGATCCATACATGGCAAGCTGTGATGAACTGAGTGACCTGTACTGTACATTTCCAGCATAGCCAGCATTACCTTTTGTTCAGCAATTTGTGCTGCGTTAGCTTTGCTGTGGGATTGAGCTGAACAGGCTGACTTTTAGAC